>CM054060.1:36098177-37298177 GCA_028641055.1 Alopecurus myosuroides
GGTTGTGATTGACCGATACCCTTCCGTAACCAAAGCAGCCCGGACTGCATCTTCCTCTGTGACCAAAGGTGACCTTTGGTCACAGAGGCTACTATATATGCAATTGTGCCAAGAATCCAAGGCATGTTATGTGAAAAGGATAAAATAACCCTTTTATCGAAAATTCAGTACAAAATAACTCTACCTTAATTTTTTTAACTAACCCATTTGCATGACTCCCACTCCTAATGAGTTATACTTAGGGACATGGCATGTTAGCGTCCACTCAAGCCTAGCCCAGCACTCGGCCTAGGTTCGGACGTTCATGCCACAGTACACAATATCAAACGGAGCGGAAAACGATGCCATTGTCTAGGCTCGTTGTACGTGTTATATAGAGGGGCAAAAGTGCCGATGATACAGATAACGATCAAGGGAAATGGACTTATCTAACCCGAACCACCTTATAGATTTTGGAGGTTCGGTTTACAAGTTTGTTATCTAACATCCCCCCTTAATCAAAACTTACATAAGTTTAGATTATGCTTGAACTCTTCTAATTCTTTATATGGTAAAGGTTTTGTAAAGCCATCTGCAACTTGGTCTTTTGTAGAGATAAACCGAATGTCAAGCAAACCTTGTGCAACCCTTTCCCTTACAAAATGGAAGTCAATCTCAATGTGTTTTGTCCTTGCATGAAAAATAGGATTAGCAGATAAATATGTAGCTCCCATGTTATCACACCATAGACATGGTTTTTCATGAAGTTCAATTCCAAGTTCCTTGAGAATAGTTTCAACCCAAATGACTTCAGCTGTGGCATTTGCTAGTGATTTGTATTCAGCTTCTGTACTAGATCTTGATACAGTTGCTTGTTTTCTGGCACTCCAAGATATAAGATTTGGCCCAAAGAATATAGCAAAGCCACCAGTGGACCTTCTATCATCAATACATCCTGCCCAATCAGCATCTGAAAATGCACTTATAAGAGTTGAATTTGATCTTCGAAAAATGAGTCCAAGAGCAATAGAACTCTGTATATAACGCAATATCCTTTTCACTGCAGTCCAATGCACTGTGGTAGGAGCATGAAGATATTGACATACTTTATTTACTGAGAAGGAAATATCAGGTCTTGTTAATGTGAGATACTGTAAACCTCCAACTATACTTCTATATCTAGTAGTATCATCCAATCCAAGAGGTTCTCCTTCATAAGCTGACAGTTTTTCAGTGGCAGATAATGGAGTATTGAATGATTTGCAGTCTTTCATTCCAACCTTTGCTAATAATTCCAAAGCATACTTTTCTTGAGTAAGAACAAGACCATCATTAATTTTCCTTACTTCAATACCCAAGAAATAATTAAGCTCTCCTAGATCCTTGATAGCAAAGTGTTTATTTAAATCATCTACTAGAGTGGATATTGCTTGATTTGATGAACTTGTCACTATAATGTCATCTACATAAACCAAGACAAAAACTGTGATACCTGACTGATTATAGATAAAAAGAGATGTATCCCCTTGCGATGGTTTGAAGCCCAATTGCTGAAGTTTGGTACTCAAACGTGAATACCATGCTCTCGGGGCCTGTTTGAGACCATACAAAGCTTTATCAAGTTTGCAAACATGATGAGGATATTCAGCATTTTCATATCCAGGAGGTTGCTTCATGTAAACTTCCTCTTCCAGAACGCCATGCAAAAACGCATTCTTGACATCGAGCTGTCTAATAATCCAGTTCCTGGAGACAGATATAGCAAGAACAAGACGAATAGTGGCAGCTTTCACAACAGGACTAAAAGTGTCCTCATAATCAATACCATATCTTTGTTTAAACCCCTTTGCCACTAAACGAGCCTTGTAGCGATCAATAGAACCATCAGCATTTTTCTTAATTCTGTAAACCCATTTGCAGTCAATAATGTTACTGTTACCATGATGTGCAGGTACTAAATGCCAAGTATGATTATTCTGAAGAGCAGTGTATTCTTCATCCATAGCCTTGCGCCAATCGGGGTGATCAAGCGCCTCACGCAGGGTATTTGGTTCTCCTGTAGTACACAAAAAATTATAAGGACGCATCCATCTTTCCAAATTTTTGGGTTAGTAATACCCTTTTGTAGCCGTGTACTCTTCGCAGGGGGGGCTACAGGATCTGGCGCCACAGCTGATCCGGGCGCTGCGGATCCAGATGCCAGGGAGCCAGTCTGGCGGTCCGCAGGTGGATCTCTGCGGCGAAGCAGCAGCTGCCGCGTGGCCTCCTGGTCTGCGGTCGAATCTCCGCTGCAGCGAGCAGAGCGCTGCCGCGTGGTGTTCTGTCCCCCGTCAGGTTGGCGCGTAGCGGGGGCGGGCCGACCAGCCGTGCTGAGGTGATGATGAGCAGCCGACGTGGCCGCACCTGATTAGTGCGGGTCGAGGTCGGATGGAGTTGTTGAGGATGCCGGTGATGACGCGTGCGGAGACGCGCTTTCCTCGTGTTCAGCGCTGTCAGCACCCAAATGATTGGGAGCAGAATCCGCTCCGGACTCCGCTCCGTGATCCGTCTCGGGATCGGCATCTGACGCCGAATCAGCCTGGGATCGCGAGCTGGTTTCGTCTTCTTCTGACATGAAATCAGGCTCATATACTTCACCGTTTTGGCCCAAATTTTCACCAACTGGCTCCGAATTTTCTCCTGCATTCTGTAAAGGACTAACAACAGGCATTTGTGAGATATGATCAGTCACATGTTCATCATTATTCGTAACCCCTTCTTGTGGTAGTAGATGTTGTGGAAGAAGCAATATTTCTTTTCTAAGAAGGGCACCGGCATTTGGATGGAGTTGAGAGAATGGAAAAATGTTTTCATCAAACACAACATCCCTAGATATATAAACACGACCTGTGTGAATATCTAGGCATTTAACACCCTTGTGTCTTGGACTATACCCGAGAAAAACACATTGTTTTGATCTATAGGCTAGTTTGCGATTATTGTACGGACGTAAATTTGGCCAACATGCACAACCAAAGACTCGAAGAGATGTGTAGTTAGGAACAACTCCAAGTAATTTTTCAGAAGGACTAATATTTCCAATAACTTTGCTTGGCATGAGATTAATGAGATAGGTGGCGGTGAGAAAGGCTTCATCCCAAAACTTTAGAGGCATTGATGCATGTGCTAAGAGAGCTAGGCCAATTTCAACTATATGACGATGTTTTCTTTCAGCAGATCCATTTTGCTGATGAGCATAGGGACATGAAACATGATGTGCAATGCCTAGTTGCTGAAAGAAAGGATTTAATTTCTCATATTCTCCTCCCCAATCTGTTTGCATGGTGATAATTTTCCTGTCAAATTTTCTCTCAACAAGGTTCATGAAGTTTTGGAATACATCAAAGACATCAGATTTCTTTTTGAGTAGATATATCCAGGTAAATTTGCTAAAGTCATCAATGAAGCTAACATAATAGTTGTGGCGTCCTACAGAAGTGTTGGCAGGACCCCAAACATCAGAAAAAATTTGTTGCAATGGAAAGGTGGAAACACTTGTAGAAACAGGATATGGTAATTGATGACTTTTAGCTCTTTGACAAGAATCACAAATGGTTTCAGAAATAGAATCCTTGGAATAAGGAAGACTAAACTTATTCAACACAAATTGCACTATTGCTTTATTTGGATGCCCTAGGCGACTATGCCACCTTGAAGAGGTGGGCTTTGTGATGGTGTTTGCTTGCTTGATCTCTGATGTGGAAGGAATGATAGGATAGAGGCCACCTTCACATCGTCCTCTAAGAAGAATTTCCCCCGTTGCCCGATCCTTTATAAGAAAATGCCAAGGGTGAAATTCTAGAAAGATATCATTATCAAGAGTAAGTCTATGAACAGAAAGCAAATTTTTCGTTGCACTAGGGACATGAAGCACATTGTTGAGTTTGATATTGGAATAAGGGGTTTGAATAGATGAATCTCCAATGTGACTGATTTTCATACCTTCACCGTTGGCGGTGTGAATTTTGTCGTTGCCGTGATACTTGTCGCGGATCATGAGTCTCTCCAAATTCCCGGTGATGTGGTCCGTTGCCCCCGTGTCTGGATACCAGTTGGTATCCACACCGTAGGCATATGCGGCGTTGGCACCGCGGTGATCACTCCTGTTCTGATCACGGTTTCCACCACGGTCGTTGCTCTCCTCGTATCGCCACCAGCACTCTCCTGCTGGGTGCCCGTGTTTTTTGCAGATTTGGCAATCCACGTCTTGGTACGGAGAGGGAGAACGGCCTCCTGGACCGCGTCCTCGCCCGCCGTAGCCGCCGCGGTGACCACCGTCATGCCCGCCGCGGTGACCACCATAGCCGCCGCGGTGACCATCGAAGGCGCCACGGTCACCGTAGCCGCCACGGTCACCATAGCCACCGCGGTGACTATCGAAGCCACCACGATCGCCATAGGCGCCTCGGTTGCCGCCATCGTTGCCCCGATCAAAGTATTGACCACGGGGCTCTTCACGTTCTCTGCCGTCGCGATCACGACGGTTGTCGGGGAAGGGTTTGGTGTAGCCGTTGTTGTTGTCGCCGTCGCGCCGATCGCGTCGAGCTGCATTAGCGGATGACTCGAAGCCCTTGCCACCTGAAAGTCTGGTTTGTCGCATATCATAAGCTGATATCATTGAATGCAGTTCACTCACCGAGCACGACGCCATGACATTGACGGAGGCGACGAGCGCGGTGTAGTCATCATCGAGACCATTGAGAATAAACTCAACGAGCTCATCTTCGTCCACGGTGCGGCCCGCGGCTACAAGCTCAGTGGCGAATCCTCGCATTTTTCCAATGTATTGGTCGGCGGTGAGTCTCTCTTTCTTGGTGTTAGCAAGCTCGCCGCGGAGATGGGAAACGTTGGCCTTGGATCTTGAGGAGAACAGAGATGTGATCAGGCTCCATACCTCAGATGAGTGATCCAATCCCACGGTTTGCGCCAAGATCTCGACGGAGAGGGAGTTGAGGAGGTAGCTCAACACCTGCTGGTCCTTCAGAATCCAGGCATCGTAGGCCGGATTGGGTGTCTTGACCTCCTTGTCGCTGACGGTGGTGATGATGAATTCCGGCGGCGCCGGTTCTTGGCCTTCAAGGAGTCCGATCACCCGCGCTCCGCGCAGGGTGGGCATCACCTGAGCTTTCCAAAGGAGGTGATTGGATCGCTTCAGTTTTTCTGTCGGTGGGTTTCCGAGAGGCTGCTGGGTGTTGGTGTTGGTGCTTGAGGAGACCATGGTGATCTAGGTGTGTTTCGGTAGTGGTGGTAGATGCGATCTGGGTTTTTCTGGTGTTCTCGGGTATTTGGTGCTTGGGTGTTTCGGGTGTATGGATGATCAGGTGATCGGTGGGTGTTTTGGCTGTGGTTCTTCTGAATCTTGGTGGATCGGTGTTCTTGGGAAAGGGGTGTTCAATCTACGATGGTTGCTGTTGATCGAAGCTCGAAATCATGGAAGAGTGGGAGGCTCTGATACCATATCAAACGGAGCGGAAAACGATGCCATTGTCTAGGCTCGTTGTACGTGTTATATAGAGGGGCAAAAGTGCCGATGATACAGATAACGATCAAGGGAAAAGGACTTATCTAACCCGAACCACCTTATAGATTTTGGAGGTTCGGTTTACAAGTTTGTTATCTAACACACAACAGCAAATTTGAGTGTGTCAAACACTATTACACCAATAAATATTTGAGAGTGTCATTTTCTAGGTTTTGTAGTATGCATGCTTGCTTGACTTATCTATATATACTTAGTAAAATTGGAGTAACGTGTATATGCCATCACCACTTTACATTTGACGGTAGAGCAGATTGACGGGGGCATGTAGGCCGAGTGCTGGGCTAGACTTGAATGGACGCTAACATCTGGTATCAGAGCCAGCATCGCCATGCCTTCCTGAGGGGCTTCTCGGGGGGATGGGATGTTAGGGCTGCTGTAGACTAGTGAGACTGTTCAAGGTTTAGTCCCACCTCGCCTAGGTAGGGGGGCTATGACCAGCTTATAAGGGAGAGTATCCCTCTCCTTTCAGTCCGGACTTTTGGGATGTAGTGGGCTCTCTACTTGTAGCTGGGCCAGATGCGCATGAATGTCCGAACCTAGGCCGAGTGCTGGGCTAGGCTTGAGTGGACGCTAACATCTGGTATCAGAGCCAGCATCGCCATGCCTTCCTGAGGGTTTCTCAGTGGAATGGGATGTTAGGACTGATGTAGGCTAGTGAGGCTGCTCAAGGTTTAGTCTCACCTCGCCTAGGCAAGGGGGCTATGACCAGTTTATAAGGGAGAGTATCCCTCTCCTTTCAGTCCGGGCTTTTGGATGTACTGGGCTCTCTACTTGTAGCTGGGCCAGATGCGCATGAACGTGCGAACCTAGGCCGAGTGCTGGGCTTGGCTTGAGTGGATGCTAACATGGCACCTTAGCCAAAGGAGTCATGGTCATAGAGACCATGACGCTCTGCACCATGGCTTCAAGAGATATTACTGCTAAGTTTTGAATTAATTTTTGACACAAGATTATTTTGTGTTGAACTTTCAAAAGGGGTTAGCGTAGCCTAAAATCCACGCATGTTATATAGATCTTGCTGCATATGAGCGATGATGACCAGGACACAGCACACAACAGCAAATTTGAGTGTTTCAAACACTGTTACACCAATATATATTTGAGTGTGTCATTTTCTAGGTTTTGTAGTATGCATGCTTGCTTGACTTATCTATATACACTTAGTAAAATTGGAGTAACGTGTATATGCCCTCACCACTTTACATTTGACGGTAGAGCAGATTGACGGGGGCATGTAGGGTGCACTAGGGCCTTATAGGTGTTCTACTTTAATAGGTCACTGAAAACACGTCTAAATTCCATGTACACATGCATACCTACCGTTTATAAATATTTCGCATTCAAAAATTTCCAACAGCTTAAGAAACAAAAAAAAGACAATTAGATTATGAATGTGGCAGTCTGACTACGGACGCCACCGAACTCGCGGAGGCGGGGTTGAGTGCCGGGGATGGCATTATCACCCCCCACGCCAACCCCCTTGAGAGTTATCACACCCATAGCCCTTGCATGGCCATGGCGTCGGCATTGGCGTGGGCCTGCATGGCCACCAAGACCTGCGACCGGGGCAACAAAGTGGCGGCTGCCTCTTCCTCTGCTGACCGGAGCCTCTTCCGCACCCTCTGACCTTGCCTCTTTAGGACTCGGTGTTGGGCGCTTTTTTCGGCTTGCGCAGGAGCTTGCCATCCTCCATCCCGTGGCTAGAGAGCTTGGTCGGCGGTGGTGGACGGTCGCAGGAAGGGTTTGGGGAGTGGTGAGCAGAGTAGAGAGTGGACACAATTATGTCACTTCACGGTGGGCTCAGGGAGGACAAAGGCGGACATGGACACAATATTTGGAACATACATTTTTTTTTAGAGAAACCCGCAGGAGATCTGCGTGTTTATTTCATTATGCAATCAAGGAGAAACAGTGTACTATTACAAGGCCAGCACGACCCAAACAACAACACCCCCCCCCCCCCCCCCCCCCCCCCCCACACCCCCCAAACCAATTTAGTCTACCTCTCGCGCAGGCCCGCGTCTACAGGAAATCCAGCTTTGCCACTCGCTAAGGATACGCGAGGAAACCACCCTCGCCGTGCAAGAAACTTCAGAGAATTAATTTTGGGATTTTCACAATGTTTTGTCGGTTTATTGTTAATAGGCACTAAACTAAAAACCAGGTTCTATATATTATGCATTTCCGCCTCGATTTAGATCAATCTGAGTAGCGCTCAATCGCTTGACAACATCAAAATCAAAGTCACCATCACCGAAGACATCAAAATCGAATCGGAAAACGACTGATCTGTCTTTTGTAGGCTGAGCAATAATATGCATCGATCCACAACAAATACACATACGGTGGGCGTGTGGTGTGGGAGCAGCCAATCGGACACGGTTCAACAACCTTTCCACGTTAGGTTTGTCTTACTTTGCTTTCAACAGAAATGGCTTATATGAGCCCATAAAGGAAATGTTGTGATGGTGGTCGTTTTCCTTTTTGGTAGAACATACTCGTATGCTACTAGCATCTTCTCCTTCTTCTGTCTTCTTCCTCGTGGCACTTTTCCGTGGTGTCTACTGCTTTGTAGTTTAGTGATCATTATCGACAGGGTGCTGCTAATTGGATGTATGCATATGACAGGTAGGTAGACAATGGCCGGGGAGGACAGCGTTGCAAAATGTTGGTGCCAAATTAGTTTTTGGTTTTTCACTGAGACCATGCAAATTTAGTTCTAATTGACAAACTTTGCAATAAAAAAAATTTGATAAAGAGAATATATTAATATATACCAATTACACCAACCTCTGCACCAACTAGCTGTCGAGGACAACTCGGATGTATACATCAAAGAAAAAAAAATAGAGAAATAAAAACAAAGACCCCGTCGCGGTGATGGAACACACGTTACAACAACACTCTAACCAGTACCGAATACAACACCCGAACCGGAGACGGGATTCTCCAAAGACGGCGCTTTCAAGAAGAAAACAAAGCGCAAGCGTTGTCGTCGCCGACCAAAGATCTTAAACTTTCACCCTGAAGAATGTCAGAGTGCACAAAAACAATGTCTTCAACAAGATCATTGCCAGACACAACCAATGAAGATCAGACCTTAGTCTTTCACCCTGGAATTCGCGACTCGGTACTCAATAAGTACCGCCTCAAAAGCACTCCACCTGTGTTGTCTCTCCCTCTTACCAAGTTTGTTATTGCAAGTGCCCAACACTCGACACACAGGAAGAACATGTGTCGCCATCCTTCATCGCAACCACTACACCTCTCCACCAAGTCAAAACTCCGATCGAAAACACCATGACTTTCTCCACCTCTCTCAATGGCATGGAGATCTATATGTCCCTTAGCATTGTTAAGAAGCGAAGCTTCACGCCACTCCCACATGACGCAATTGGCCTGATCTATGGGAGCGCATGACCGGATCGATCCCAATCAAGAAATCCAGTGGCGCCATGCGCCAAACAACGGAATCACCGAGAGAAAGACCGGAACACATCTGTCTCTCAATCGAGGAGGTCCGACTGATGTAGATCGGCGCCATGACGCTCGAAGAACCTGCAGGATCAACCACAATTATTAAAGGACCGAGCTCGCAGCCCCCACGCTGTCGGTCGAGTCCCGGCGAGCGGAACAAGTAGGCCAACATCAGCCCCTCGGAACCTTGGTTGGCCACCGAGAGAGCATCAGATCCAAGAGACCACCGCACCCCCATAGGGCCGATGTCGTCGCCTCCGAATCGTCCACGCCCACCTCAGCTCTGCGCCGCCGCCTCCTAGCCGTGAGTTGTCGAACTCCGCCGCCGCCCCCGTCCTGTTCACGCAGCAAAGACTAGAGGAAGAGGATCTAGGTGGGCGATAGGGCTGCAGCGCCCCCTATATACCACCACCTCCTATATACCACCACCTCGAGTTGTGACGCCGTTGCCATGCTAGCCTTGCAGCAGCCGCGGCCCGCTAGGCCCAGTCGGCCTCGGAACCGCCGCCGCCGGTTCTAGCCATGGCGCCGACACAAAGCCCCTCTGATCCTTGCCGCATGACCTCGTCCCGCCCTGCCCCGCGTACAGGCGGCGGCGCCACGCCCACCGAGACCACACCTCTCCGTGCGAAGAGGTCATGGTGATGGCGTGCTCTCTCCTCCCTCCGCCTTGGCGGCAGGGTGCCGCCACCGCACCGTCACCGGCGGCCTAGGATCTCAAGGTTGGGTTGGGTGGCGGCTGACCTAGGGTTAGGTGCCCTCCGGAGCCCCCCGCGTAAGGGACCCGGGAGGAAGGAACCTCTAGGTGGCGGCTGTTCTCCGCCGCATGGCCGAGGACTGGGAACTTTGCAATAAAATGGTTGCGCGTATCAATGGATGCGGAGGCCGGGGTTTCCCTTTTTTCCAAAAAAAAAATCTTCTCCTCCCCTGAGACGATGGCAGTTGAACTGATCGATTAGTTTACATGTGTTGATGTGGGTGCCTCCACGAGTGATGGCAAATGTTTAAGCTATGGAGAAAATTTAAAATTTTACACCATTTGATTCTAGTTTACGGATCAACACCTATTTTTGGGATTTTTTGCAAATAACTACCGATTATGTGACGAGGGCTCACAAATAACTATAAGATTTGGTAAGGAAAAGAGTGCATCGTGAAACTTGCTGCAAAGAGTTCAGAACATGGTTACATCAATGGTGAGCTGCTCTAAAAGTAAATCCGGCGGATCCTCCAGCCAAACTACAGTCTACGTTCCCTCCACCAGATTTTGTTTCTTTTTTCGTTTAAAATTGAATAATTCGTATCTAGAAATCCGTAAATCGAAAGTTGCAAATAATACTATCTAAATCGATTAGAAAAATGAGAGAAGTTAAAATATATATGATCGACTTCCATATCATATTTTTCATCATATATATATATAACTATTAATTACTTAATTCATAACTAACTAGTGATTCACCACATGAAATTAATATTATAATTTTAATATATATAGATGTCAAAAAGTTACTCCAAATGGTTAGTCATTTCAACATATCTTCAGATAGATATTTTTTCTCTTACTCCATATTACATAAATCAAGACTTTCCATTTTGCTAATCAAATGGTCGTTAACTTTCCATTTTTTCAGTTTTTGTAGAAGTGCTTTCATATTTTCTTTGAATATCGGAAACAAGAAGTAGCAGAAGAGCTCGGGTGTAAAATTGAATTTTCGAAATTTCATCACATATACATAAAAATTTCTTCATTAAGCTTGTTCATCATATATAATTAAATAGGGACATAATTAATAGATTTAAGTTAATACGACATAAAGTCTTCTAGGAAATATAAACACACAAAACATCGCGTCACGGGAGGCTACCACACAGTACATAATGTAGAGACGCAATACCCATTTACTCGAGCTCGTCCTCCGAAGAATCTCAAACAGTAGGAGACCGGGGCACTAGGTGACGCTGCCCATAGCTGAAGATACTAACAATACGGTACAACTCGAAGGAAACGTGCATCTATGGCTGCATAACCAACGTTGATCCTGTCAAGTGGGCTCTCCTCCCACAAATTGTGCTGCTTACTGGAGACTTTTTTCTTCATATCACCGTATGCCTCGTCGGTCAAGGCGGCTGCCATATCAGCCATAAAAGTCTTGGGATACTGATACGTCACCAACGTATCTATAATTTCTGATGCTCCATGATCATATTATGCCAATTGCCACATGTTTTCTCCCTTATTTATAGCATTTTTATACGTTTTTCGGGACTAACCTATTAACAAGATGTTACAGAGCCAGTTCCCTGTTTTCTGTTGTTTTTACTTTCAGAAAATTTGTTCTGGAAATAGCCACGAAAGCCAAAGTTCCTATTTTCCCCGGAAGCTTCCAGAAGTCCCGAAGAGACCCGGAGGGGGGGCCCTAGGGCCCACACACCATAGGCTCGCGTGGGCTCCCCCTGGCCGCCCCAGCTAGGGGTGTGGGCCCCTCGGGCGCCCACCGACGTTGCCCTTTCGCATATATATTCCCCCCGAGGCATAAACCCTAGGAGAATCGACCTTTTTCGCAAAATACATCCGTAGCTCCGCCGCCGCCACCGACAGGTTTCGAGGGACATATCTCTGTTCTGGCACCCTGCCGGGACAGGGAAGTGCCCCCGGAAGCCATCTCCATCGACTCCACCGCCATCTCCATCGATGTTGCTGTCTCTTATGATGAGGAGGGAGTAGTTCTCCCCCGGGGCTGAGGGCTCTACCGGTAGCTATGTGGTTCATCTCTCTCTCTCCCATGGTGTGATCTTTATGTGATCATGAGCTTTGTAATCTAGTTGAATATGTAGATTGATATTTATCTGTTATGCTACTCAAGTGGTTTTGTTATCTCTGTAAACTATTTAATCACGGGGTAAAGGTGACAGTGTGTGCACCGTGTGGTTTAGCATGATATTTATATCTTGTGTTGGAAGATGAACCTATGAAATTGTTGGCGTTTGTTTACTAATCTATGGCTTGTAGTGACATTGGGGTTCCATAGAGAGGGAATATAGACTTGAGGAGTGTTGGCAAAGCCCCTACGCAATGATTAGTGTTCGTTATTTGACCGGAGAGTGGTTCGGAGTAGCGCAGTGAAGAAATGATGTTTATGCATTCAATTATGTGAGCATTGTTGAGAGTGTCCTCTAGTAAAAATAGGAGCCCTAGGCCTTATTTCCAAGCATTAAAACACCATTTTCTGCCTGTTCTGCTACATGTTTGCTTGCTGACATTTTTATTTCAGATTGTTATTATCACTTATAATCATCCATACTACTTGTATTTTACTCTCTCTTCGCCGAACTAGTGCACCTATATACCTGACAAGTATATTGGGTGTGTTGGGGACACAAGAGACTTCTTGTATCTTGATTTCAGAGTTGCTTGAGAGGGATATATTTGACCTCTACCTCCCTGAGTTCGATAAACCTTGGGTGATCCACTTAAGGGAAACTTGCTGCTGTTCTACAAACATCTACACTTGGAGGCCGAACACTGTTTACAAGAATAGAAGCGTGCATAGACATCAAGCTCTTTTCTGGCACCGTTGCCGGGGAGGTAAGGTAAAAGGTACTCACATCCTCTGTGAGTGCTCGAAGTTATTTCCTTTAGATTCTGCAATTAAATCTTTTTGTTTCTTGTTTTCACTAGTTAGACTTAATGGAAAACAACAAAAACATGAGAGAGCTTTATAATCTTTATCTTGAGTTAGGACATGAAGTGTTTGAAGAGAAAATTAAAAAACCTATGGAACTTTATTTGCATGCTAATAGCAATGTTATTAGTATGAATGATTTGAACACTATTATTGCTAATGCTATGGAAAAGTCTAAGCTTGGATGATGAACCTATGCATGTTACATATAGTAGTGATCATGATTGGGAAAAGCACACTACTTTTTATATTGAAAATGATGATATAGAAAGCTCTAAACTTGTGGATGATGTGTTTTAAAATCCTTTTGCTACTGATGATTATATGCTTGATACATCTCATATTAGTAAAAATGATGATATGTTTACAAATGAACACATTTTGGAGGATAACTATTCTATTGCTTATGATGACATTATTCTTCCTATATATGATGATTACAATGATGAATATGATATTTTTAGTCCACCTACTATTGAGGAGAAAATTTATTTTGATGATACTATGCCTCCTATATTTGATGATTATGGTGATGAGAATAATAATGATAGCTATTTTGTTGAATTTGCTCCCATTACTATTAATAAGAATGACTATGCTTATGTGGAGAGTATTAATTCTTTTATGCATGTGGCTCATGATAAGAATGTTTTATGTGATAGTTATATTGTTAATTTTATTCATGATGCTACTGAAAGTTATTATGAGAGAGGGAAACATGGTTTTATGCATCTCAACAATATTAAGTTTCCCCTCTTTATGTTGAAATTGTTGAAGTTGCACTTATTTTGTCTTCCTATGCTAGTCACTTTGTGCTTCGTTGACTTGTTTTTCTACAAGATTCTTTTTCATAGGAAGTGGGTTAGACTTAAATGTGTTTATATTGCTTCTTGATGCTCTCTTATTGTGCTTAAACTCTTATTTCTCATGTGAGCATCTTTTAAAAATCATTGTGCTTAGCTGAAAGGCGTTAAAGAAAAGCGCTACCGGGAGACAACCCGTTTTATTTCGCTGTTTTCAAACCCGTTTTGTTTCGTTTTCTTTGGTGTGATTTGCACCTGGGTGTTGTCTATTTCCTTACCAACCCTATTGTATCTTTTCTTTTGAGTTTTTGTTGAGCCAAGTAAAGCCTCTAGTGGAAAGTTGAGCCTATATTTCGGATTTCTGCGCATGAAACAGATTTATGCTGTCCACTGTTAATTCCGTTAAAAATCACAGAAACTTCAAAATGACCTGAGATTTTTTGTTATTAATCCTGAGTTATATACGGAACGTTTTTTAGAAGGCCACTTGTTGATTTGAGAAACAGAAGATTTTTGAAAAAATCGATCTTTACCTGTTGTTCTGTTTTGACAGATTTCTGCCATGTATCGCATTTGCATCTTAATCTCTTTCTTTTGCTCTTCTTTTGGGAAAAAGAGTTTTGAAAGAAGTTATTACAGTAGCTAATGTGTTTTTTAGTGTTATAATTGTGTTGAAACTGAACCATATGAATTTATTATTTCAATTGCACTAATGTTGCTAATGAAGATTGTGAGAATTGTAATGTGAAGGAAATTTTCAAGGGTCAAGAGAAGAGGATGATATGATGTGAAGAAGAAGAGTGAAAAGCCTAAGCTTGGGGATGCCCCGGTGGTACATCCAAGAAAATTCCAAGAAGACTCAAGCGTCTAAGCTTGGGGATGCCCAAGGCATCCCCATCTTCATCAACAAATTATCACGTCACTTCTAGTGAAACTATATTTTTATTCGATCACATCCTATGTGCTTTACTTGGAGCGTCTTTTATTTTGGCTTTCAGTTTGTTTGGTTTTCTTTGCTGTAATAAATGCTAGGATCTTATCATACTTGTGTGGGAGAGAGACACGCTCCGTTTTCATTGCTTAGAACACTCTAGTTTTCAATCTTATTGTTCTGTGAGTGTTCACTTTTTGCTAGTACTGCATTTAGCCTTTGTTTTCATGCATCTCTTATTCAGAACTGTTAGTTTCAGTAGTGTTATGTGATTACTCTCATGTTTTCTTGCTGTAGCATGTAGAGAATTTTTGTTAAAGCATGTTTTGTATGGTGCTTGTTGGGAGAAAGAAAATTGTTGCTTGTAGTAGAATTTATAACAGTAATAGTAGAAGCTTGTATAGACTCTGGCTAGAACTTTTTCATGCCATGCTAAATGTTATTTTAGTTTTAAAGCCTTGTTGTTATTGAGTAGAATGAATAGCCTCAAATAGCTGAGAGTGTTTAATATGTATTGAAAGATTCATGAGTTGTTCTTGTCATAGTAAAGCATCAATATATGGTATTCTCTTTCGAATGATTTATTTGGTTGACTTGGGGCATGCTCGCACCATGTTTATGACTACAAACCAGTCACGAATAGCCTCCATGACCAATTAGTTTTTGAACTTGTGATACTTCTTATGTTTTAATTAATGATGGTTATGTCGCTATGCATGATTATGGCTCTTATGCCCTCTTGATTTGTCGCTCCCAGTCTTTTGCTAGCCTCCACCTGTACTGAGTATGAGCTCTACTTGTGCATCCAAACTCCTTTAAACCAAAGTTTTCCCATTGTGTCCACAATACCTACCTACATGTGATATTTAACTGCCACTCTAAAGTAAATTGCTCATGTGTTACCTTTAAAACCTTCAAAATTACTCCTGCTTTATGTTCCTTTTTTATCATGAGGACGTAAATAGAGAATATTTATCTCACTTGTTGATTGGATTTCACACCCTGGACTAGTGGCTTCATCCGCTTATCCAAATGATATATGAGCTGGCAGCGGGGTGCTCAGCCCCAAATTAATGCAAACAAATTCTCTTCACTATTTTTGCCCCTGATTTATCAGTCAAATCATAATTGCGTAAATAAAAGAGAAAGAGGGATGATCTTCTACACCAGTTGCGTCCTTCACCGTGGGAGCCGCTCTTGTCAATCCAGTTGACTTGTGACATACTGTATTTTCTGTTTACCATTCGTTGACATTAGCATACATCTCCCAAAATATAGACACTCCTCCACGGTATGTGATTGTTGGCAGGCACCCGAGGATTCGGTTAGCCATGGTTTATGAACGATGGATGGGAGGAGTGTCAAACTTTTAATACTTCTTATTTATAAAATAAAAAGCTCTAGCACATGAGTGATCCCTTCTTCCCTCTACGAAGGGCCTTTCTTTTATTTGTATGTTGAGTCTCCATCTTCTAACTTTATGCACGGTTGAGAGAGCATTTTTGCCATTCTTAGTTCTATGTGCATTTTTTCCATAAGCATCAATAATTACTTCATGATGTGATATTATTTGTTCTTAAATTATTTGTTCTAGTCTTCCTCCTGAACTTTGAAGATGTTCTGGCATTTATGTTTTGCCCCACTCTTAAGGACTATCGAAATATCACTTTGCCATGTTTTCTCTATACCTGAAATAAACATTTACCTTTATTTGCATTATTATTCATGATCCTTTATTTGAGTTACTCTTCGTGATGCAAAGTAATTGCTATGCTTTATTATTAAAGTTTTATTTATCATGTCTGTGTTTAAAATTTTATGATGTCAGCGTGCATATGCTTTTATATTAGATTAATCAAGTTATATTAGTAGCATGTCACCTCAGAAATTATTGTTTTATCGTTTACCTACTCGAGGACGAGTAGGAACTAAGCTTGGGGATGCTTGATACGTCTCCAACGTATCTATAATTTCTGATGCCCCATGATCATATTATGCCAATTGCTACATGTTTTCTCCCTTATTTATAGCATTTTTATACGTTTACCGGGACTAACCTATTAACAAGATGCTATAGAGCCAGTTCCCTGTTTTCTGCTATTTTTAGTTTCAGAAAATTTGTTCTGGAAATATTCTCGGAATTGGATGCCACTAAAGCCAAAGTTCCTATTTTCCCCGGAAGCTTCCAGAAGTCCCGAAGAAACCCGGAGGGGAGCCCTAGGGCCCCCACACCATAGGCTCCCGCGGGCTCCCTCCTGGCCGCCCCAGCTAGGGGTGTGGGCCCCTCGGGCGCCCACCGACGTTGCCCTTTCGCCTATATATTCCCCCCGAGGCATAAACCCTAAGAGAATTGACCTTTTCCGCAAAATACATCTGTAGCTCCGCCGCCACCACCGACAAGTTTTGGGGGACAGATCTCTGTTCTGGCACCCTGCCGGGACGGGGAAGTTCCCCCGGAATCCATCTCCATTGACTCCACCGCCATCTCCATCGCCGTTGCTGTCTCCTATGATGAGGAGGGAGTAGTTCTCCCCCGGGGCTGAAGGCTCTACCAGTAGCTATGTGGTTCATCTCTCTCTCTCCCATGGTGTGATATTTATGTGATCATGAGCTTTGTAATCTGGTTGAATATGTAGATTGATCTTCATCTGTTATGCTACTCAAGTGGTTTTGTTATCTCTGTAAACTATTTAAGCACGGGGCAAAGGTGACAGTGTGTGCACCGTGTGGTTTAGCATGATATTTATATCTTGTGTTTGAAGATGAACCTATGAAATTGTTGGCGTTTGTTTTCTAATCTATGGTTCTCGTAGTGACATTGGGGTTCCATAGAGAGGGAATATAGACTTGAGGAGTGATGTTAAGGCCCCTACGCAATGATTAGTGTTCGTTATTCGACCGGAGTGTGGTTCGGAGTAGCGAAGTGAAGAAATGATATTTATGCATTCAATTATGTGAGCATTGTTGAGAGTGTCCTCTAGTGAAAGTAGGAGCCCTATGCCTTATTTCCAAGCAGTGAAACACCGTTTTCCGCCTGTTCTGCTACATGTTTGCTTTATCACTTATAATCATCCATACTACTTGTATTTTACTCTCTCTTCGTCGAACTAGTGCACCTATATACCTGACAAGTATATTGGGTGTGTTGGGGACACGAGAGACTTCTTATATCTTGATTGCGGGGTTGCTTGAGAGGGATATCTTTGATCTCTACCTCCCTGAGTTCGATAAACCTTGGGTGATCCACTTAAGGGAAACTTGCTGCTGTTCTACAAACCTCTGCACTTGGAGGCCCAACACTATCTACAAGAATAGAAGCGTGCGTAGACATCAGATACCCAAACTGGAACATGTCCTGGATATCAATATGGCAGTGAGATGGTATCTCAATATTCCAGGTGCGCATTATTTTCAACTTGTAATTCGTTATATCAACGCTAGCAAAACGTATGCCGTTGTTGACAAGGAAATCCAGCAGTTATGGAAAAATTTTGTCACTACTGCAACAAAAAGAATGGAACAAATATTAAATACCGCCGCAACAAGTATATTGTTTCAATGCAACAACAAATTGAACAAATGTTCAATACCGCTGCAACAAGTTTATTCTTTCAATGCAACAACAAATGAAGCAAAATGGGATACATATAGAATTCAAATGGATACATGTTGCTATATATATGAATGAAAAGAAGTTCTCTCTTTCCAATAGGATTCGAATGGCCACATGTTGCTATCTTGTGCAATTTTTTCTATCCTATATATGAATCAAAAGAAGCTCTCTCTTTCCAATATGATTCAAATGGCCACATGTTGCTATCCTATGCAATTTTTTCTATCCTATATATGAATCAAAAGAATCTCTCTATCCTATGCAATTTTCTATCCTATATATGAATCAAAAGAAACTCTCTCTTTCCAATAGGATTGCAATAACCACACATGTTGCTATCCTATGCAATTTTCAGGATATTATTGCCATACTCCAATTGAGTTGTGAACATTTACTCAATTTTATTTGTAAAGGTTTGGTTGTTGCAAATGGCACTAGTTAGTGGATCGATGCACTCGCATTGTGCAAGGAATCAAGAAAAAGAATGTGAACCATTGTGGCTATTGGAGGCGTCCATCCGCACCTTTCTAATAGAGACTAGTTTCCCTTATGAAGTGAAACTTGGAAAATCCATCATATCTAGCTTACTAATTTGTGTATATTACAAAGCTAGTTTATATTGTCTTCATATACGTTTCTCAAATCCGTTACACTATCTACAAAATATATATTGTTTTTATCTCTAAATTTATAAATTAGAAATTAAATTTGTAGTCGTCTATTCACCCCACTCTAGTTAGACATATTCGATCTATTCAGCATGTGCACTAGCAGCAAGCGCGGGCGCGAGCGGCAACCGTTGCAGCAATGCAACTCATCACGGCTTGGATGGCGCACTGCAGGAGGTGGCGACCACAAGCGTCGGCGTGCGCCGGCGACAACGGCGTCTACTATAGCCATAGGCAGGGACGAAGCCAGGGCAGGCTAGCAGGGGCCTAGGCTCCCCTTATCATTCATAAATTTTAGTTATATGTACACATTTATGCATAATTTTGGCTGCAATTGTTGCTATTGACCCCCTCATTAAACAGATTACATTTAACATCTTAATTGGGCCCCTTTTGTATAATTACAGGGTGCAACAATGACTATAGCTGGCCAAATGGGTCGGCTTTTTTGGTCGGCCCAAAGCACGACTTTTTTGGCACGGCACGGTCACGACACGATACGATTTAAATGGGCCGCGGCACGACACGAGCCCATTAGTGCTCGGGCCGCTCCTCGATTCGAAGCACGTGGGCCGGCACGACATGGCACGACGTAAATGGGCTGGCACGCGGCACGGCACGGGCACGACATGGCACGTTTAAATTAGAGGGGTGGACAGCCCTTTTCATAGGGAAAGAATTCAATTTTTGGACTAAATTAGCCCTCTAATGATTAAATATGGCAAAACAGCTCAAAGTTGACACAAATCATACTTATAATGGGCCAATTATGCCCCTAACTGCCCCCTAACGAAGAAAATACTGCATCCCCCCCCCCCCCTCTCCTCACAACCCACCAAATTTTGAATTTTCCGCCTCCCTAATCGGGCCAGTCGTGCTAGGCTTCAGAACGGGCCCGTCGTGCCGGAAAAAGGCCCGTCAAGCCATAGTCGAGCTCGCGTGTCGTGCTCGCCTGCGAATTCCAGCCCACGGGCCGACCCGGCACGACACGAATAACCCGGGCTGTATACGTGCCATGCTGTATAGGGCCGTGCTTTTTCCGGTACGTATCGGGCCGTGCCGGGTGGCCCGTTTGGCCAGGTATAGCAATAACGTGGATGATGCACCGCAGGAGAATGGCAGGACCTGCCTTAGTCCAATTCGGCCTAGTTTTATTTTATTTATTTTTTTCCTTTTTGTTATTAAATTAAAGATAGTATAATCATGGGTTTCAAACTTTTATTAGCGCAACCTGGCACTATTTGTGAGGCGCCGTCACATAACCGGTAGTTATTTGAAGAAAAAAAGTCCCAAAAACAGGTGCAACTACTCGGTTCAACTACTGTCATCTCAATGGAGGGGAAGAGATTTTTTGGCAAAAAGGAAAACCCCGGCCTCCGGTTGCATTGATGCGTGCAACCATTTTACTGCAAAGTTTGTCAATTAGAACTAAAGTTGCATGGTCTCAGTGTCCGGAAAAACCAAAAACTAATTTGGCACCTACATTTTGCAACGCTGTCCTCCCTGGCCATTGTCTACCTACCTGTCATATGCATACATCCAATTAGCAGCACCCTGTTGATAATGATCACTAAACTACAAAGCAGCAGGCGCCAGGAAAAGTGTCACGGGGAAGAAGACAGAAGAAGAAGAAGATGCTAGTAGCATACGAGTATGTTCTACCAAAAAGGAAAATGAGCACCATAACAACATTTCCTTTATGGGCTCATATAAGCCATTTCTGTTGAAAGCAAAGCAAGACAAAACCTAACGTCGAAAGGTTCGCGTCGCTATAAACTTGTTGAACAGTGTTTGATGGGCTGCTCCCACCACACACCCACCGGCCGTATGCGTATTTGTTATCGAGGCATATTATTGCTCAGCCTACAAAAAACAAATCGGTCGTTTTCTGATTCGATTTTGATGTCTTCGATGATGGTGACTTTGATTTTGACGTTGTCAAGTGAGTGAGCGCTACTCAAATTAATCTAAATCGAGGCGGATATGCATAATATATATAGAACCTGGTTTACACTACTGTGCCTGTTAATCTAAATCGAGGCGGAAACTGACAAAACATTTTGAAAATCCCAAAATTAATTCTCAGAAGTTTCTTGTATAGACGGATATATAGATGTGTCTATGTACGTTCCAAATAACGTTGGTACACGTTTTCATTTGTGGCTAGAAAAGAAAGAAAAAAACATCTAGGCAAAAAGGATCTGTTATTTGCTAATAGGGATCTATAAAATTTGTCTCTTTGTGTAGCTTACAAATTAACGGATTATTTTACAAAGTCTACATATATGTAGAAGACATATGCATGTCCATGTCGAAAAAGTTCAAAAAAAATTTTGAAATTCTAAATACATTTTTTATATTTTTTGCCAATATGGGTCCATCCCAAATTTTTGCCTTCTTGTCAATTCAAGATACAACTTTTTAGGCAATTTTAAGTACAATTTGTATTTGAAATTCTAAATACATATTTGTAGGCACATTCTTCCACATTCTTGTCCATGTCGATCCCAAAATTCTCTACATTCCATTGATGGGGAAGCAAGAATGTGCCTTACTTAATTGGGTCACCTTCCGCAGTCACTCTGGCTATTAGGGCATCTCTAACTGCATTCCCTAAACAGACCCAAACTGTCTGTTTTTATCCAGCGAAAAAAACCATGCCCCAATGGCCCCAAACGGACATCGGGCCACGGACTTGTATGTTTTGCCCCAAACCTAGCCCACGGTTTGTCTTAGTTTGTGGCGTGCGCGCAGGTTCCATGTACACCCTTTGTCCTCCTCGCGCCCATAGTGCAGTGACGCAATCGTGTCCACTCTCACCTCCCGGCTGCTCTCCGTTCCCCATACCCTTTTTGTGACCGCTCATCAACGTTGGCGAAGCTCTACCGCAGGATAGAGGACAAAAAGCCCATGCGCAAGCCAGAAAACGATCCCAACGCAGAGTCCTCTAGAGGCAAGGTCGGAAGGTGCGGAAGAGGCTTTGGTCGGCAGAAGAAGAGGCCGTCGCCGCTTTGTTGTCCAAGTCGCATGTCTTCATGGCCATACCGCCGACGCCATGGACACTGAACCCCGCCATATATATAGATAAATCAAGAAAGCATGCATACTACAAAACCTAGAAAGGACACCCTCAAATATATATTGGTGTAACAGTGTTTGAACATATAGTGGTGTGCTATTGTGTACCTGTGGCATGGTCTAACATGCGTGCATTTTAGACAACAACAATCTTTTTTTGAAGGACGCTGCTTCATGGAGCACACGCGTTTTTTCTAGCGGGAGCGCGCCCGAAAAAGGAAAGTATACCCCCACGCTAGACAGCCAGCAAAAAAAAAGGACATCCTTGTCAGGACCACATCTGGATGTTCACAAATCCACCCAGCGTCATGGTCTCTATTACCGACGTGGCTACCACAAGCACGGGGTCATGGACCATGACCCCTTTGGCTAAAGGTTATTGGAGATGTAATCTTGGTATGTATACGGTATGGTGTAGTACACCAACCGTATACATACCCCACCTGTAATAGCCACGTGTGGGGCTCTTCCACACATATATTAACACGTACCCGGTGACCCGAAAGGGTTACACCGTTCCACCCTAAACATTACGTTCGTCAACATGGTATCAGGCCTCCTTCTTCCTCTACGATAGCTGCCGCCGCCGCCGTTGTGGCTCTCCGCCACCTCTGCCGCCGGTTCTCCAACACACTACGATCCCTTCTCCTCTCCAGGACCCTCAGTACAACCTCTCGTTTCCATTCCCCTTACCAGCTAGCCCTATATCCCTACAAATCTCTCTACACCACAAACCCTAGATTCGTTTTCACAGGACCCCTGGCCGATCTCTTCCGATCGCTCGCCAACGATCTCGTCGATACTGCCTACGTCCACGACTCTGCTGCGATAGATGGCGTCTACTTCGACCACGCCCGCCCCTGCCTCCATCGGCAATCCGCCCTCGATCAAGCTCACGCGGGAAAACTTTATGTATTGGCAGACTCAAGCTCTACCCACCCTTCGGGGTGCGCGTGTCATGGGCTTACTTGAGGGCACTGATCGCTGCCCGCCAGAGGTTCTTGAGGCCGAGGATGAGAATCACAAGAAGGTGACTGTTGCCAACCCGGCGTATGATGCATGGATCACCAAGGACCAGCTCGTTGTGAGTTTCCTCGTCAACTCCCTCGCCGAAGATGTCCTTCCGCATGTCTTCGGGCTATCCTCTGCGGCTACGGTGTGGCGTGCCCTAAACGACCTCTACTCCGCGCAATCTAAATCTCGTGTGTCCACCATCCGCGGTGCGCTCACGAACACGAAGAAAGGGGACATGTCTGCTCAGGACTACATCACCAAAATGCATGGCTTCGCTTCTCAGCTTGCTGCAGCCGGGAAAGCAGTAGATGACGATGAACTGAAAGACTATATTATGAACGGTCTTGACGGCTCCTTCAACAACCTAGTTGCTGCCATCAACGCAGTTCCGTCGACGTCCCTCAATGACATGTGCTCGCAGATCTTGTCCTGTGAAACTCGTGGCCATATGCTCCAAAACACCGGCCAAACCGCCCCTGGTTCCTTTGTTTCGTCAGTGAATGTTGCTGCTCGGCATCCGCATACATACAACAGTGGGTCTGTTCGTCCTCAGCCCGCGCCCCCCCTATACCCTACTCCACCATACAGCCCCCACCCGATGCCATACACACCACCACAACAAGCCTATGTTCCGCCACTGCCACCATACACACCCCAGCCGTACCCTACCCCATACCATCCACAACCATACCCGCAGCCCTACAACCCCTACCAGCAAATGCCGCCCCCATACCCACCACCGGCCTATCCTATGCCACAACCACCATACCGACCTCCTCGTCCTCCACAACCCACACCACCGCAGCAGCCACGTAATGAGCAGCGCCCCCAAGGGCGTCGTCAGAAAGGGGGCAAAAAGGACCGTGTGGCTTCTCCTTGGCAGGACGGAGTGTACTGTCAAATCTGTAAAAAGGAGGGCCACTCCGCAGGTGACTGTTGGTGGAGATATGGCGATGATGATGATGAACCTCCACCACCACCCAAGGAGCCCAAAGGTGCCTATGGAGTAGACACCAACTGGTACGTTGATACAGGAGCAACAAATCACGTCACTGGTCAACTTAACAAGCTCACGGTTCAGGAGAACTATCAAGGTCGTGATCAAATCCACAATGCCGGTGGACAAGGTATGGACATTACACATGTTGGTCATTCTGTTTTGCACACCCCTAATAGCTCCCTTCATCTTCGTAATATTTTGCATGTTCCTGAGGCCTCCAAAAATTTAGTTTCTGCTCATCATCTTACACTAGATAACAATACCTTCATGGAAATTCACCCGTTCTTTTTCTTGATAAAGGATCAGGTCACGAAGCAAATCGTGTATAAAGGTCCCTGTCATGGTGGCTTGTATCCCCTCGTTCCTGTCTCGGAGTCATCCAAGCATGCTCTCGCCACCATCAAACCTTCATCCTCTACATGGCATCGTCGTCTAGGACACCCCTCATCATTTATAGTTCAGCAGGTTATTAGAAAAAATAAACTTTCGTATTCCCCAGAAATAAATCCTTACATATGTGATCCATGTCAACAGGCTAAGAGTCATCAGCTACCCTATTCAGTCTCCACTAGTGTTTCCACTGTTCCATTGGAACAGATATTTTCTGATGTATGGGGTCCAGCTCCTCTTTCTGTAGGCAAACATGCATATTATGTAAGTTTCATCGATGATTTCAGTAAATTTTCATGGATTTATTTGCTTAAGAAACGCTCTGAAGTTTTTCAAGTGTTTCTTGATTTTCAACAATATGTTGAGCGTCAGTTTGGTCGTAAAATTCTCACTATGCAAACTGATTGGGGTGGTGAGTATGAAAAACTAAACAGTTTCTTTCAACGTGTTGGTATTGTTCATCATGTCTCATGTCCACATGCTCATCAGCAAAATGGTTCAGCTGAGCGCAAACATCGCCACATAGTTGAAGTTGGTCTTGCCTTGCTTGCCAATGCCTCTATGCCACTAAAATTCTGGGATGATGCCTTTATTACAGCCACATTTCTTATTAACATGCTTCCTTCCAAAGTTCTCAATTTTGAGACACCTACTGAACGACTCCTTCAAGTTACCCCAAACTATGATTCTCTTCGTGTTTTTGGGTGTGCATGTTGGCCAAATCTTCGTCCTTATAATAAACACAAACTTTCTTTTCGGTCTAAGAAGTGTGTTTTTCTGGGGTATAGTCCTCGACACAAAGGAGTTAAATGTCTAGATCCAGATACCGGTCGTGTTTACATTTCTCGTGATGTTGTCTTTGATGAGAACGTTTTTCCTTTTGCTTCCTTGAATCCAAACGCGGGTCGTCGTCTTCGTGAAGAAATCATGCTTCTTCCATTTGATGATCCTTCCTCGGTATCATGTGATAGGGGTGTGCAATCTAATGACAATTATGTGCATATTGTTCCTGTTGTTCAAACTCCACAGGAACCTACTACTAAGCCGTCCACGGATTCAACGCAGCAATCGGCATCAAATTCTGAGCAAAATGGTGAAAGAACTGCCTCTGAATGTTATGCTGAAGCACACAGCCGACCAGGTGCTGTCAGCGCCGATCCCGAGAGCGATTCGCCCAGCGAATCCGCCTCGGATCGCGCCCCTGGCGGTGACAGCGACGCCGGTTCTCGTCCGCACCAACGGGAGCCAGCCACGTCGCCGACATCCTCGTCACGCGCGTCCACGCCCCCCCGCGCGGATTCTCCACCATCTGCGTCACGCGCGGGCTCGCTGGGTCCTGCCCCTGGTGAGCTGTCTCCGTCGCGGGACCAGCTGCTGGGTTCTCCGCACCAGTACGCGCCCGCCACGTCGCCGACAACGACACCACCATCTGAATCCGCGCCCGACAACACCAGACAAGCCAGTGCGGATCGCTGCATGGCTTCCAGTGCGGATCGCACCGATCCCAGCACGGATACGGTCGCCTCCGGATCTTCTGTGCAGTCAACTGCTGCACCACCCCCTACTGTTGGAGTTCAAACACGATTACAGAAAGGTATTCGTCACCCGAAAAAATTTACTGATGGTACAATACGGTATGCTCTTCTCACATCTACAGGAGAACCCAAGAATCTTACTGAGGCACTCAAAAATGCCCATTGGAGGGATGCTATGCAAACTGAGTATGATGCACTTCGTGCAAATAACACTTGGCATCTTGTTCCTCCTAATACTCACAGGAATGTTATTGACTGCAAATGGGTTTATCGTATCAAAAGGAATGCTGATGGTACAATTGACAGGTATAAAGCACGCCTAGTTGCTAAAGGATTTAAACAACGGTATGGTATTGATTATGAGGATAATTTCAGTCCTGTTGTTAAAATTGCTACTATCAGACTTGTGCTCTCTATTTCTGTTTCTCGAGGATGGAGTTTACGGCAGCTAGATGTAAAGAACGGTTTGAAACAGGCTCCTCGAGCATGGTATTCTCGTCTTAGCACAAAACTTCAGCAACTGAGGTTCAAACCTTCCAAGGCAGATACATCCTTATTTCTTTATGATCAGTCAGGTATCTCTATGTTTATTCTTATTTATGTGGATGATATCATTGTGACAAGTTCCTCCAACCAAGCCATTCAAGTTCTTCTTCATCATTTGAGTTCTGAGTTTGCTCTTAAGGATTTAGGAGATCTTCATTATTTTCTTGGTATGGAAGTTCATAAGCAGGATGATGGACTGCTCTTAAATCAGGAAAAATATGCAAATGATTTATTAGCCAAAGTTGGCATGAGCTCGTGTACTTCATGTCCAACTCCTCTCTCTACTACAGAGTCGTTGGGATTGAATACTGGCTCTCCTCTTGGCCCTGATGATACAGCTCATTACAGAAGCATTGTAGGAGGACTTCAGTATCTCACTCTGACACGTCCTGATCTCTCTTTTTCGGTTAATAAGGTATGCCAATACCTTCATGCTCCTACAACAACACATTGGTCAGCTGTTAAAAGGATTCTCAGATACATTCATGGCACACGATCAGTTGGACTCACTTTTCAGAAGTCTTCTTCAACTCTCCTTAGTGCTTTTTCAGATGCTGACTGGGCAGGTGATTTAGATGACAGACGCTCTACTGGTGGTTTTGCTATATTTTTTGGTCCCAATCTTATTTCTTGGAGTGCCAGAAAACAGCCTACTGTATCTCGTTCCAGTACTGAGGCTGAATACAAAGCACTTGCCAATGCTACTGCAGAACTTATTTGGGTTGAGGCTCTAGTTCGTGAACTTGGGGTCAGTCTCAAGGAGAAACCATGTCTTTGGTGTGATAATCTGGGTGCCACATATCTATCTGCTAATCCAGTGTTTCATGCACGTACTAAGCACATTGAGATTGATTTCTTTTTTGTTCGAGAGCGTGTTGCTAGCAAGCAACTTGACATCAGATTTATCTCTAGCAATGATCAGATAGCAGATGGTTTTACTAAGACATTATGTACCAAAAAGCTAGATGAGTTCAAGCGTAATCTAAACCTGTCCCAGGTTTAGATTAAGGGGGAGTATTGGAGATGTAATCTTGGTATGTATACGGTATGGTGTAGTACACCAACCGTATACATACCCCACCTGTAATAGCCACGTGTGGGGCTCTTCCACACATATATTAACACGTACCCGGTGACCCGAAAGGGTTACACCGTTCCACCCTAAACATTACGTTCGTCAACAAAGGTGTCATGTTACTAAGCATAACTCATTAGGGGTGGGAGTCATGTAAAAAGGGTTATTTTCGAAAGAAATGAAGGTAGAGTTATTTCGTACTGAATTTTCGATAAAAAGGTTATTTTGTGTCTTTTTCACATAACATGCCTTGGATTCTTGGAACATATGCATATATATAGTAGTTGCATCTTCCTCTCACGAAAGGTGGCCAGTGGCGTAGTATGTGCAAACGTACGGTTGTTGACACCTACTTAGCTTCTTAGCTGCTTGGTCTCCGGTAGTGCTCAAGTAAACCTCAAGTCCCCTTTTTTAGTTGGAAACTCATTTTTCCATTCTTGGCTAGCTTCAATTAGTTCCAATCCCCTTGCTTCCGTCGCTCCTAGTTTCTACCATAATTGGTCTGTACTCTTTCGCTGAGAAAACTAGCCAGAAGTTTCTGAGCACAAGGAGTGGATGCAGCGGAGTGCAGAGGTTACATGCTGAACTGAATTAATTAAGATGATGCTTTACTATACCTTTCTTGATTTTTTTTAAATTTCCTTTGTTGCTTCTTTGTTCGCTCCAACTTCACCTTCTGAATAAGCAGGAAATATATGGTGGGAATGCAGGTAATGGCACAATCAGCAGCTCCTCCCAGTCAGGAAGAACAAACCTTGCCGTGGCCAGGGACGAAGCAATTCAGCAGCCAGCTCGCTGCCGCCGTGAGGAACATCGACTGGGCTTACGCCATATTCTGGTCCATCTCAACCAGCGGGCCAGGGTAATTTACAATTATACCGGTCATACCGCCCAGGGTTCCTATTCTCTCGCGATGCAATGCATCACGCGCCTCCCGTCTCCGTTTGTGTTGGTTGCAGGGTTCTGACGTGGAAGGACGGTTTCTACAACGGCGAGATTAAGACGAAGAAGATCACCAACCTGCTTACCGCCGACCAGCTCGTCCTGCAGAGGAGCGAGCAGCTGAGGGAGCTCTACGAGTCGCTGCTGTCCGGCGAGTGTGACAACCGGGCAAGACGGCCCGCCGCCTCGCTGTCGCCGGAAGATCTTGGGGACGCCGAGTGGTACTACACGGTCTCCATGACCTACGCCTTCCGACCTGGCCGAGGGTATGTATGTACTCCCTCCGTTCAACAATACTTAATTTTCATTCGTCCAAATATGAATGTATCTAACTAGATTGCCTGACACAAGCTATAGCATCTTAATTGTTTGTTGTTCTGCTGTACACGGACCATCGTGCAGGTTGCCTGGCAAAAGCTTTGCGAGCAATCAATATGTTTGGCTGTGCAACGCTCACTTCGCAGACACCAAAACATTCCAACGCGCGCTCTTAGCAAAGGTACGTTTTCGTATGTACGTTTTCACGTCCATTTTCTAATTAGTTTCCCGGGAGCAGCTAGCTGATATAGTACTGTCATGGCCATGCTATATCATCCGGTTAATTCAGACGGCGTCTATTCAGGTTAGTACGCTTCATGCTTTGATCACGCCATAATTAATTGTCGCTGCAAGTGACGTGTTTAACGTTCAGATTACTAACCCAAACTGTATGCCTGTGAATTGTGTTGCATATTTCAGACAGTTGTTTGCATCCCCTTCATGGGCGGTGTGCTTGAGCTGGGGACGACTCATCAGGTTAGTAGATGGGAGTGTGAATATGACTTTCTCCTCTCTTTTTTGTCCAAATATACTCTTTTTGTCGGTCGAGGAAAATACCGGCGATTACCAAAACCTTGTGCCATGTATTAACATACAAACTGAAAGTTGTGTACTACCATTTCACTAAAATTGCACACATTCGAAGAGTGCAATTTTGGGCACAGTAGTATTATTTGGTTTTAGGTGACTGTAATTTGAAAATTTCAGGGAAATTAGCAAAAGTACAAAAAAAAATCATCTAGCAGAGGTTAATAGAGACAGGCTACCAAATTGTAATACTCTGCGCCAATATTATATGTTTATTTTCTTTCATCATTGATCACTCATGAAGGCCGAATCCGTCGGCTAGTTATCGTTTACTGCTAGTTAAGTTGTTCACCCAATATATAGTTGAAGTGATACTTCTACCGATTAACCCCTTCAAAACATTAAACAAAGTGTTGCTGACTTGCTAGGTTTTGGAGGACACGGACATGGTGAACCGGGTGGGTACATCTTTCTGGGAGCTACAGTTTCCGACACGGGAGCCCGAGGCGCCGAGCTCAAGCCCATCAGAAAACAAAACCGGGGAGGCCGACATGCTCGATTACAACGCCGCCGATGCTACGATCTACAGTGAGATGGAGTGCCCATCTGACGGCAACCTCGAGCTGGTCACGAAGGAGATCGACGAACTATACAGCCTCTGGGAGGAGCAGGACGTGCGCGCTCTAGAGGACGGCTGGAGCTTGGACGGGTCATTTGAGGCCATGTCTTCCCCGGTACCGGTGCTCGTGTCAGACCGGATCACAGATGATGCTATTGCCACTCTAAGTAGCTCCTTTGAATCCTCTCGGCCATCGTGTTTTACGGTTTGGAGGATGCCATCGGACTCGCGGGTCGCGGGAGAGGCACAGAGGCTGCTGAAGAAAGCTCTGGCTTGCGGAGCATGGACGAATCGTGGTGGTGGTGCCGGCGGCACAGCGAGAGCGCAAGAGAGTAGCGTCAAGAGCCATGTCATGTCGGAGAGAAGACGTCGGGAGAAGCTCAGCGAGATGTTCTTGATTCTCAAGTCGTTGGTACCGTTCGTTCAGAAGGTAATGACAAGGGCACTAGACTCGATTGAGTAAAATGTATTTCCTTTTCTTCTCTTTTTGCATACATAACATTTTCATGTCTGGACCGTTAAACGTTTCATGCAGCTGGACAAAGCATCGATCCTAGCAGAGGCGATAGCCTATCTGAAAGCCCTGGAGCAGAGGGTAGAAGAGTTAGAATCCAGCAGGGCACTGACGCAGCCGATCACCAGAACAACAGGCCGGAGGCGCCATGTCGATGCAACCGGGAAGAAGTTCTCGACAGCTGGATCCAAGAGGAAGGCATCGGAGCTTGAGAGGGAGCACCACCCCAAGGACGGCGGCCCAAGCAACGTCGTCAACGTCAGCATCATGGGCAAGGAGGTGCTCCTGGATGTGCAATGCCGGTGGAAGGAGTTGCTGATGACGCGGGTGCTCGACGCCTTGAAGGCCCTCGCCATGGACGTTCTCTCCGTGCAGGCATCGACAGCGGATGGCCTTCTTGCTCTCAAGATCCGGGCTCAGGTGTGACATGTGTAGCACTAACGTTCATGGTTATAGTTATCGACTTACTAATAATTAATGTATGTACTTTTGCAGTGTGCGGGTCCTGCTTCTGCCGCCGTGACACCTGCTGGGATGATCAGCGAAGCGCTTCAGAAAGCGATAGCCAGTTAAGGTCATGTTTGGTTGGGCTTATTATCTGACTTTTGACTTATTAGCCACAAAAACACCTAAACAGGTGCTTTTTATTTTGGCATTTTGGCTTATATCATTGTCTAATAGTATCCAATCAAAAGTAACAGCCAAAAACCAAAATCACCTATGTAGACGCTTTTGTGGCTTATAAGCCAAAAGCCAGATAAGACGAAGAAGATCAACAACCTGCTTACCGCCGACCAGCTCGTCCTGCAGAGGACCGAGCAGGCGAGCAGCTGAGGGAGCTCTACGTGGAAGGCCGGGTTCTACGCATGCGGATGGGCTCGTGCACACCCACGTACGCCCACGATGCATATACCCCTTATGGCCTTATCTGGTTTGGTCGTCTTCTGGGAGGCCACGTAGGTGCCTTATCTGGCTCCTTCGTCCGTTGGCGGGACACGCGGAGTGGTCCGTAATAGATTTGCGTAAATAGATGTTGTCATTTGTGTGGCCCAATGCAGCACAATCAGCATGAAGAATTTTGTTACACAATGGGCCTGTATGAGGATTCAAGAAATTAATGCCAGAAGCTTTCAAGGAGGAAGGACCCTAGAAAAAGAAGAAAAAATGGCTTTAAAAAGGCTGTGATTGGTTGCTTCATTGCATCGGTGTGATGGCCGCCATGGCTGGGAACGCGGTGTTGCTGATCTTCGTCCTCGTCGTCGCCGTCCGCATCCAGCCAAGCTTCGCCATACCTTCTCCTGTGGAGGCCGTCCCTGGCCGTGTGTTGCACCTGCACGCGTCCAACGTGAACATTGTCTTCCGTACGAGGAGCACTAAAGATGTCATTGCCGATATCAATGTTGATGGCGCCGGTAATGTCTCACAACCGTCGCAGTGCATGCCGCGACCAATCCGCCGCCTGCAAGGGGGCCTCACTGGCCTCGTCAATGATTTGACTGGCTACGGCAGTGACGTTACCATGGAGGTCGGTGGTTTCATAAGCGATCTAGCAGAATTGTCCGGTCAACTTCTGGATAACATCGTCAATGGCGATTATTCAAGCAGCTATCTCGTTCTTGATAATGTTATGAATTAATTAAGACTGGGACACAACGACCATGGTCTGATTACAGTCAGTCGTCGATGGTGGTTAAACAATAGCTAAATAAACGGTCATATAAGCCTAGTCACAATGGGTAGTAACATAGAGTAATAACACATATAGCCACGTAAGCATGTTACTAGTCTATGTTACTACCTCCATAGTGGGTGGTAACTTAGGGGTGGTAACTTAGGGGGTTTATTTATTGCTTTTGTGGGATCTATAATAGTACTTCAACTTTGTGATCTATATGTGGCATGTACCACAAAATTGTGTTTTCCTATATCCATTTATAAATAAGAGGACGCGAACTTGGATCATAATAAATAATATAGTATGAATATAATATAATTAAAATATATAAAACATATTTAGCAATACATCAAGACTTGAATGTAATCTATTCTCGCCCAAACTTTCTCCATATATGCTCAATCAGATCATTTTTAAGAGCCTTATGCGTCGGACGATCACGAACTCTAGCATCTCTTTCAAGTACCTCGGCAAATTCTGGTATGTCACCATGAGTAAATACCGAAGGAAGGACAATCGATGAGCCGACTTCATAGTTCAAATCAAGAATATTTCCCGTTTCTTCTTGTTCATCGTCGACTATCATGTTGTGTAGAATGATGCAGGCTAACATAATATTATTGAGATCTCCCCGTTCATATAATTGTGCCGGAAGGCGTAAATTAGACCATCGCGCCTGCAACACACCAAATGCACGTTCCACGTCCTTCTTTGCTCCTTCTTGATGTTTTGCAAAAAACTTATGTTTTTCTGTTAGAGCCATCGGTATTGACTTCATGAATGCTGCCCACTCGGGGTATATTCCATCTACAAGGTAATAACCAAGTTGATATTCCTTCTCGTTGGCGGTATAATTCACTCGAGGAGCTTGCCCTTTCAGTTGCTCACTGAACAATGTCGATTGGTTAAGCACATTGATGTCATTGTTGGATCCGGCAACACCAAAAAAGGCATGCCATATCCAAAGATCTTGAGATGCAACCGCCTCTAGAATAACAGTAGGGGCTCCTTTGTACCCGCTAGTGCATACAGTCAAGGCTTCCTAACATGCCGGGAAACCCACGACTCTCTCCGATATCAAGTAAGCGCTGCACATCGTCAACATTGGATCTTCGCATATATTCATCACCAAATATATGAACCACGCCTTCGACAAATAGTTTTAAGCACTTAACTGAAGTTCTCTCGGCAATCTTCAAATACTCATCGAGAGCGTCAGCCGGCATACCATACGCCAATTGGCGAATAGCTGTTGTGCATTTTTGCAATGGAGAGAGTCCATCGCGGTCAAGAGCATCTTTCCTTTGTGTGAACTCAGGAGACCACTCTCCTAGTGCATGTACAATACGCTCGAAGAGAGGACTTCTCATCCGCAATCTTCTACGGAATACTTTTTGCTTGCACAATAAGCACACATACACACATCACGGGGGACTTGCATATCCTGCTATATCCACAACGAAATCCTGATACTTAGTACAAAAAATAAAATCGGTGTCGCATGAACTAGGGGCCTCAACTCTTCTATATGCACTCCACATGGTTGCTGAATATATAAAGTATTTTTGGTTCAGTCTATGTGGATTGAATAACTAGCTGACAAAAATTATAAACGTGAGCATTTGATCACTGGAAAAGCTACACTAGTTCGATTCAGCAAGCAAAAACCTGAAGAATTGTAATGTCTAATGCTACAGAAATTCAGGCTAATACTTCAGAGTCTCTCTGCTTCAACACGTATACATGCTGAATCAGGTGAGGTATAGAAATTACAATTACCTACTGCTGTTGTATAACCCCAAATAGAATTACATAATGCTGCATACTCGAGCTAGAGAAATTGTAATTGCCAAAGATTGAATTAAAGCAGAAATTTTATACAGTACCATGTAGGGTTGGCTGAGGAGGATTCCATGAGAGGCGGGTACAGGTGTGGCGGCGTCGAGGGGCTGGCCGAGGATCTTGTCGGGGCGCCGGGTAGAAGAGAAGCTGTGTAGAGCGGCTGGCGTACGAGCTTGCCGTGGCGCCGGGGAAGTGTTGCGGCGGCGGCGAGGAAGCCGATGGCCGGGGTTGCGCGGCCTCCTTACGGGCACCGGACTTTTTTTTTCGAGGGTATGCAATTGCATACCTGATTTTTATAGAAGAGAGAATTTTACAGAGAATTACAAAATGACAGCATTAGTTGCACCCAACTATGCTGTCGAGCTCACTCCACACGACACCTAGCCTACTCCTCGCGAAGGGTGGCTCCAACTCCTGCTCCTGCCTCGTCCCAACGCCTCAACTCCTCCCATATTCTAAAGACGAGGGTGCCTTCATCACAGATCCGGGTAGTGTTGCCGAAGACTCTTGCATTGCGTTGCTTCCAGATCATCCATGTTGTGAGGTTGATAAATGTGTCAATTGCATTCCTCTGCTTGCCCCTAAATCTCTCTCGGACCGCTAGCCACCAATTCTCCAGGGTATCTGACGCCGTGGGCGTGTTTATCTGTAGTCTCAGATTACGTCTGCATCCTACCCATACCTGTCTCGTGTACACACATGATACCAAAATGTGATCCGATGACTCAAGTTCCTGGGAACACATCTTGCAAACATCAGGGTGCTCCTGCAAGCCATGCCTCGCTCTCCTATCTGTGGTCCAAAGCCTATGTTGGATTGCTAACCACATGAACAGTTTGCATTTCACTGGTGCCCAGCACTTCCAGACTCCACTGGCTAGTGGGAATCTGATCTGGCCCATCAATAGTGCCTTATAGGTTGATGAAGCAGAATACTTCTTTGATGCAGCCATTGGCCAAGAAAACTCATCCTCCCTGGACTCCTCCCTAGGCACTCCCTGAATTGCCAACCACAGGTCCACCCCTTGGGATGCCATCTCCCTAGACCAAACTCCTCTACTGTCAGATATCCACTTGTTGGCCATCAAGGCGTCATGCACCGTTCTCTTATTTGCTGTCCTTGCGTTCACTGCATTCCTTAGCAAGGGGGCTATATCACCGACAGCAATCCCTCCCAGCCACCTATCCTTCCAGAACATCGTCTTCTTCCCGTCACCGACACTGATGCTGACTAGACTGTTGAACACCTCTGCAGCCATTGTGTCCTTGAGCATGGGCAGCCCCTTCCAGGGCCTCGAGTCATCAGTCCTTCTGAGCCATTCCCATCTCACTCGCAGAGCCAAACCCTGGAGTTCTAGGTTTTTGACCCCCAAACCACCAAAGCCATAGGGCTTGCACACATTCTCCCAAGCGACCAAACATTGTCCTCCGTTAGCAGACTCCGATCCTGCCCAAAGCAATCCGCGCATCCATTTATCAATCTCTTCCAGCAACCAGCAGGGAGCCTCTGCTACCAAAAGCTGATGCACGGGTCTTGCGGCTATCACTGATTTTACCAAGGTCATCCTCCCAGCCCTGGCTATCATGCCGCTTTGCCAAGCCGGAACGCAACTCGGGACTTGGTTCAAGAGAGGCTGCCACTCACTCTTGGTAAGAGGACGCAAAGCCAACTGTAACCCAAGATATTTGATCGGAAATGTTGTGATGTTACAACCCAACACTTGCGCAACCAAGATTTCATCTCCTTCTTCTCCCCTAATGAGCGTTGCGGAGGTCTTGGCATAGTTAGCCTTCAAGCCTGAAGCCTCTCCGAAAGTTTGGAGGATGCATTTGACCACCGCAAGGTCGAACTCTAGTGGTTTAATGAATAACACCACGTCATCTGCGTAGACCGACACTCGTTGCAGAGCAGAACACCCAACTAGCGGGGTGAACAAACCTTCTGTCACTGCCTTCTCCACAGACAGTGTGATGACCTCCATAGCCAGGACAAAAAGCATAGGGGATATTGGATCCCCCTAGCGCAATCCCCTAGCATGCGATATCTTCCTCCCTGGCACTCCATTCACCACCACCTTGATGGTCGCCGTGTTTAGTAGGATCATGATAAGCCTACACCACCACTCACTAAATCCCAAATGTCTCATGACTTCCAGAAGAAAAGCCCATGAGAGGGAATCAAAAGCTCTAGAGATATCAAGCTTCAGCAGTACACCTTTTTGTCTCCTAGTGTTTATTTTGCGAGCCATCTGCCGCACCAGAATGAAGTTATCATGCAGGCTCCGACTCATGATGAAGGCAGACTGATTCACACTCACCAAATCTCCCAACCTGGACCTCAACTGATTTGCCAAAATTTTGGAGAGGAGCTTAGAGAAGCTGTGTACCAAGCTAATGGGCCTAAAATCTCCTATATCCGCAGCATCAGCCTTCTTGGGGATAAGCGGGATCAGAGCCTTATTGAGTTTGGCAAACCCCCTTCCATCTCCCACAGCAAGTTTAAGCAAAGCAGCCATGATATCCGGTTTTATTATCTCCCAGGCTCTGTGATAAAATGCTCCAATGAACCCATCCGGTCCGGGTGCCCTATCCGGCGGGATCTCCTTGATAGTCTCCCACACTTCGGCTTCCGAGAAAAGCCCATCTAAGCCATGCAACTCATGGGTTTGAAGGCCAACATAGTCCAAGTTCACAGAGTGATCCCTGGTCTGAAGCTTTCCCAGTAAATCCGGGTAGGCTTGGAAGAAGGCCTCCTCCTTCTGCAACTGATCTGTAACCATCGCGCCCCCCACTCTAACCGCGGGGATGAAGTTCTTAGCTCTCCCTGCCATTAGCCACTGCATGAAACAGTCTAGTGTTGGCACCCCCCTCCTTCAACCATCTCAGCCTCGATCTCTGTCGTGACATGGTGCGCTCAAGGGAAGATAGCCCTAGGATCGACAGTTTAAGAGTCCGCCTCAACCAGATTTCTCCTGCTGACAAAAGCCTTCTATCCTGAGCAGCATCCAGTCTGAAAATGATAGTGTTTGCGATAGCCAGCTGAATTTTGATGTTCCCAGTCTTTTTCTGTCCCCAAGACTGGAGGTGGGAAGCCAAGTTTCTATAAAGCGCATCCAAGCGCTTGAAGGGGTCGACGATAGTCTCATCACAAACCCAACCCTCTCTAACAGCCTCTTCACAGCCGTCGAGTTTTAACCAGAAGAGCTCGAATCTGAATCTCCTCTTAGGTCTGACCGCCGCATTAAGCGAAAGATGCAACGGAGTGTGATATGAGATGTTGCTCGAGAGTGCCTGAAGAATGCAGTCTAGGTAAAGGATACCCCAGTCGACTGAGGCCAAAGCTCGATCAATACGGGTTATAGTAGGTGTAGCCCTCTCATTACTCCAGGTAAACATCCTCCCATGCAGGTAAATGTCATGAAGCTCATGTGAATTTACGAATGCTCTGAAACGGCTCATCATGTTCCTATTGAGGTTGGTATTATTCTTTTCTGCAGCCGAAAGGATCATGTTGAAGTCTCCCACAATGATCCAAGGCCCTGGGCATAAGGAGCGCCTCTCGGTCAATTCCAGCAAGAACTGAATTTTCTCCGCATCTGATTGTGGTCCATAGACTACGGATAGCCACCAACTCTTATTCTCCTTCGTAGTAATTTCTCCTGTCAGCGTGTGAGAGTCCACAGCGACATGAGCAAAACTAAGAATAGAGGTGTCCCAAGCCACCAACACTCCTCCACGAGTTTCCACTGCTGGCGGGTACTCAAACCCATCAAAAGTCGGTCCAAGGCATTGAAGGATTGTGTATCTATCAACCTCATTGAGTTTTGTTTCTTGTAGACACACCAAGTTTACATGTAGTGACTCCACAAACTCACGCACCGCGTTTTTCTTCGCAGGTTCATTAAGACCGCGAGGGTTCCAACTCAGAATCTCAATGTTTGTATCCATAAACTATAATGGATTCAACTCCTAACTCCTCACACTGCTGGCTCAGTGCGCGCAGACAGCCTGGCTACTCATCTCCTGAAGCACACCAGTGAGTGGCATCTCCTTGCCAAAGAGTGATGCAACAACTCTAAGGTGCTCGTCCTTCATGGGTGAATCAAAAAGATTCCTGAAATCCTGCAATGCGGCCTCATCAACCACCATGTTGTTTGGCACGATGCCCAAAGCCTTGAGAAGCACTGTCTCAGCGGCAGAGGCCTTCTTAAGAGGCTTGCTAGCGGTGCCTGGAACAGTTGGTACACTTGAGCTCCGTGTGTGGCGACGTGGAGTGCAATGTACCTCCTCGGGACCTGCTCGAACTGTAGCTTCAACCTCTCTAAGAAGCGGGGGCGCCAGTTTCTTCAACAGGTTTGCGCAAAAGGACCGCAACCTAGTAAACTGTGCCGACTCGACGGCCTCACTGTCCCTAAGCGTGACAAAAGGCTCCACCCCAACACTGCCCATACCTCCGCACACTGGATCGACACCCTTGTCCTCAGAAACCACTACTCGCTCCTCGTCCGGCCCTACTTCCCCCTCCTCTCTATCCACGGTGTCCACATGTGAGGATAAGGACACCTCGAAGTATTCCTCCACCTCGCCCAACAGTGGTTCGAAATCCGGGCTGGAAACACCTGACAGTTCTCCTAGCGTGGTGGAGCCCAACACACCCCCAACTCCTTGCGTGTCCAAGTATGGAGAAGCGCAGACCACATCTTCCTCGGGGCCCACCTCCTTGGCAGTAGCACCTGATCCAGCTGCAGTCCGTGTCGACAAAGCGGTGTTGGGATTGGTGCAGGGGCCTATCGCTGGGACGTTAGCGCCCTGCGTGGGGATCCCAACCTCTCTGTCTACTGCTTGGGCCAATGAGCTGGCCGCAGCGTGCACCCTGCCAACTGCCGTATCCTCCTCGTGATCCCCCTCCTCCACTAATTTGTCCAGACCAGGCGCAGGAAAGGGAGAGCAACCGCTCGTCAACACGTGGTCAGTTCCCACCACGCCAACCCGCATCGGATTCTCCACCGGGCCAACGCTGGCCACAGAATCGTTCAACCGCCCCGGCCCCCTCGCTTGCTTTCCCTTGAACTTTTCAGAGCGGATCGCGTCGGCCATGAATCTGGTGGCTTCGCGCCGCCGGCCAGAGCCGCCGCCGGCCGGCAAGACGGACTGCGGGGCGCTGGAGCTCCAAGGCGGCAGGGATGGAGAAGGATGAGACTCAGCCGTGGAGGAAGAGAAAGTCACACGGGTTGGGGATTTTCTTGGTTTGCTTCGCGATGCACACATGATCAATTAGCATTAAATTTTTCTCGTACACAGCGCTATGTTACCGGAACCAGCTAAGTTCCTCCAAATCTCTCTCTCTTCATTTAATCGACGCCACATAGGAATTTTTGCTGAGGTGGAATTGAAGTTCTCGCTGAAGTTCTCTGCATTGGGGCCAGCCTAATGGCTTGCAAGTTCTGGCTCGAGCAGGACCTAGACTGAATAAACGGTCATATAATGGCTGGTGGTTTGTCGACCGTGTATGGTTTGTCATGTACTAATCCTTAATATCTGTGCATTGTCATGGGATGATAAATAAATATGTTTAGCTTTGTTTGCTATTATGCTGATATCTTTGCCCAAGGACAATTTTGTCACATATTTGCAAGTGTTATACCCATAAAGAAATAAATTCCCTATTTTTTTAATGCTAATAGTGACGTACCCTGAGAAGCGATGTACTCCCATATGATATACCTACAATTTATGTATATACATCAATTGTAGGTGCATTTACATGTTAGATAGACTAATGCGCTTATGTAAAGGCAAGTCATGCTCGTACGAGATACAAGCTACAGTAGTTTTTGGTTTAGCTTGTTTTGGCGCCACAAGGACAACCAGCTTGCCTCGATCTGCACGGATGAACAATCACTATAAACGAAGCAAACATTTCCATCTACACTCGACCTACAGAAACGTCAGCGAGAATTTCTTTCTGCTCTTCAAATATCAACAGCAAAAATGTGGGGTGTGACTAATATACTGCACTTGCACCATTGCATGAGTGTCAAGTCCCGGCAACAAGTGTAGACAGCAGCGGGAGTTATTCAGCTTTAAGCGGAACATAAGTTCCGTTAACTAGTTAGTTACTCTGCCAAACCAACGGCGAGCCAGGTATTCTATCTGCATCTGCTACTACACTACATCACAAGATGATCATGGTAACAACTAACCGCCGAGGTTCTAAAACATGAAGAAGTTCCCCCCTAGTGTGTAGCAGTATTTCCTTCAGTTTGGGCAAAATCGATTTGTTACGACAGCAGAGCAGTCCAACAAAATATATTAATTGGAAGAAACTGCATAACTGAGTATCTGGCCAGTCCAACAACACAGCAATCAGCAGCGTAACCTTCCTTCCACCTGAACCAGCTGCAGGTATTCGGCTGTATCAAACAGGGAAAATAAATGGTTGATTATTCATATCCTCACCTTGTATATGAACTAGTATTATTCAGTGGTAGGGTCTCTACTGTGATGTGCAGTATTTGACACTGGTTTTTCCTCTCTCTTTTTTTCTTTTTCTTTTTTTAAGGGGCAAGCCTAACCATGTTTCATCAAACAGTGCCAAACCAGAGTCTACAAGCAATAGCGGAAGAATGCAATCTGGCACTTCAAACCAATGCAATCCGTTGTTCTGTTAACACCAAACTGCTTTTGTAAGTGGATGAGATAATGACAAATGATGCAGATGGTTTGCTGGCCTGGGCCACTGCAAAAATGACTTTTAACTGCCAATGGATGGTTGATAATGACAAACAACATGACACTTACAAAAAGATACTCCCTCCGATCCATATTAATTGTCTACAAATCAATCAAATAGTGCTATATAAAAGCTACTTGCTTATAAATCGAAGGGAGGCCAATTAATGGAAGGCTGGAAGCTATAACTGAAGAACTATCCCATTCAAATAAAAACAACCAAATATGCAATGGTATAGTAATTTTAGCTTCAAATTGCAAATTAGATACAGACTACCATTAAAAAAATACGAGTAACCTAAGTGAATGGATATTACAGCTGCGCCTCGTGGTAAGACCAAAATACTACAGCGTGTGTTGTTCTCTACATAAGAAAAACATTGGAACATTCATGACCACCTCGAAATGGAATATGGTTTGCATCTGCAACTTCCCTTGCGTAATGGGCTACCAAATACTATTTTTGTGTTAATATATTTCCTAAATAAGAAACATGTTGCAGAATTCATCAACACCAGTCTATTTCGAACCTGAATTTGATCGCTTTATCCGGCGTGTTGAGACACCATCATCAACACCAGTGGCCACACTTCAACCATTCACGCACATCATTGAAATCATAACACAGATGAAAACATAATTGCTATCAGTAAAAGGGTCGAAAGGTGGTATTTGACATAAGCTAGCATGCAGAACCACATCAGAGTAACCAACTTTATTAAGGCGTCATACCAATGAGAGTACTCCAAAAATTAGAGACAAGGAAACAAGCATTGCATAGACACAATTTGCAGGAGATGATGGTTGCTGCAGTTATCGAGCATAGAGGCACAAATAAAGCTAAACCGCTGCTGAGAAGCTACTCGGCAACTAATCTTTGCAAAATCGACACATGTGTATGCAAATTAGAAGAAACTCTATATCTGATCAGTCACATCAGTCAGCAGTGTAACCTTCCTTCCAACTGAACCAGTTGCAGGTATCCTGCTGTTTCAAACAGGGGAAAAAAGTTTTGATTATTCATATCCTCACCTGCACATGAACTAATATTTTTCAGTTGTAGGGTCCCTACTGTGAATCTGTGATGTCCATTATATCTGACACCAGTTTTCCCTTTTGAAGGGGCAAGCCTGACCTTGTTTCATTGAACAGTGCCAAAACAGAGTCTACAAGCAATAACGGGAGATTACATTCTGGCATTTGAGCAGAAACATCGCAAACCAGTGCAATCAGTGATTGGCGCCGATGGTATTCTGTTAAACACCATTCGGAGAAGCTAACCAGACGATGAAAAGACAAAGCACCTGGATAGTTTCCACAACTCACGTTTGTAAGTGAATGAGATGGTGACAAACAATGTAGGTGGTTTGCTGGGCTGGGTCGCCGCAAAGATCACTCGACTGCCAGTGGATGATCGGTAGACTGAATATAGACCTGAGAGAAACAACATTAACACTGTTAAAAAAGATAATGGCACTGTCATTCAAAAGATAATTGCCGAAATATTAGCATAGAGCAATGTTGGCTCTACCTCTACATTCAATTTTCATAAGTCGATCAAATAATGGAATACCAAACAAGCCACTTATAATCTGAGAGAGGCCAATGGAAGCTATAACAGGAGAAGTGTCCTTACTCGAATAAACATAACCAAATACAATGGTGTTGTAATTTTAGGTTCAAAGTTCAAACTCCAAATTAGATACAGATACCATTCAAAAAGGCAAGTAACGAAAATTATTGGATATTATAGCTGCACCTCGTGGTGAAACCAAATACTACTGTGTTTTGTTTTCTACATAAGAAATCGGAAAATTTATGACCACTTCAAAACGGAATTCGATTTGCATCTGTGACTTCCCTTGAGCAATGGGCTAACAAAAGCTACATATCTGGTTCGAAAGATGGTATTTGACACAAGCGCATGCGGGAATCACATCATACTAACAAACTTTATTAAGGGCGTCACAACAATCAGCTGAGTACTCCATAAATGAGAGACAAGGAAATAATCATTGCATAGACACAATTCGCAGGAGATGATGGTTGCTGCAATTAACGAGCATAGAGGCGCAAATAAAGCTAAAACACTGCTGAGAAGCTACTCGGCAACTAATATTTGCAAAACCGATACACGTGTCTGCTATTTTCTTAGCCAAAGTAGAAGACTGAACAATACAGAGAAGCCTCATGGCTAGATCGCCATCATATAAAGAAAATGTAGAGGAATACCTAAAGAACAATTACTTGAGCGGACCCAGCTTAGCTTATAGAAGGAACCACATGTGTTGCATGTTTCCCCTGAATGTCATGAAGGACTTTGCCATAAATTGATCATCTAGAAACAATAAGAGAACTCTTCTCTCAAACTCCAGTAACCACCAATGCATTTTAAGATAAGTGATGTGTCAACACAATAAGATAATCCCAGGCCTGATGCTCTGAAAATATAAAAGATAATATCATACAGATGGGTGTAATAAAGAAAAATGGTGACAAAATAGCTCTGGTTCTGAAGAGTCTGAACTGAAGCATATAAGAAATAGACAAGATTGCACCATCCAACCATTATGGCCCTGGGCCATTTTGCAGTTTTGCCCACATACAAAAGTCTAATGAAGTTTTAAGGCTAGAGCATGAGAAAACAGCATGACAAAAATCTAGTTCACAAATTGCAAATTTAAAATATCGTTTGATATAACCCATGCTGCTTATTTCATGACATCAAAGTATTGAACAACTTCGATTTTAATTAAGGAAGATAACTTTGAGGCTTTGCCAAATGGAACTTCCAACCTACAGTTTCTCGACACTTTTGTTGCCAAAATATGCTTGTAGGTTTGTTGAGCAGATCCAATATCACATTGCAACAAATTAATAGTAGAAATATGAGAAGGCTGATTCATTCCATCTCCATTAGCTTAGTTATCACGATTAATGACTGATGTGAGTGATTTAGACTTCTATGCTGATCATGATTTAGTAGATTATTTTATCAAATTTGAAAGAAATCTGGTAGAAGTAAGGCCAGCTACAAGCCTAATGGATTTAGGAACAAAGATAATCCTTTATTAAGAATCAGGGGAAAAAAACCAAAAGGCAAAATAAAAATACACAAAAGCATAATCTAATTATTTAAGATTGAACTGCAATTTAGCATTGACAAATGATGGAGCAAAAAAGATGACAAAATAAAAAGAACAGCCAAATAAAGTTGGGTATGAAAGCAGACCATGCGGATATTTCTAATGGAAAATGACACAGTTCTTCCAGTCTTTGTTCAATGCATCCTGGTTTTGATGAAAAAGGTCCACCAACACATGTTATCTCCATGATTTTCAATCAAAGTGGGGGGAAGACAAATATATTCATAGATTTCTCATTTTGAGCTATTGCAGGAATCAGATTATCAGTTTCTGGTAATAGAACATAGCAATGATCAAACCAGCATGCAACATACATTATAGGATAACAAGTGTCTAGTTGGGAGACAACATGGAAACAAGACTAACCAGCATACTGCATGGAGTGAAAACTTTGTTGCGCCATAAACCGTTACACATTTTCATGTCAGGCTCTTGGTTCAAGCAAATATTAATCTGATGGGTACTTCCCCTTTGCAAGCGGCAAGATAGTCCTCAGCAAGGTGCGGAGCAGCTTCCTTGTGAGGGCATATGTACCTCTTCATAAATACCTTCTCGGACAGCATGAAAATTGTACGGTAGTTTGGGGCGCACTTGAGCAATCCATTTTCCTTGAGAAAGTTTAAAGCATAGTAGCGGGGTTTTAGCTGGCCCTCCAGGCTGATAGTGAGCATTACTGAATGATGAGCAATGTCCGCCGGTTCCAACCCCACTTCACTGATAAGGAACTCCGACAAGCGCTGCAGCCTGTCCTTAGACCTGTGCACCAAATGTGGACTCCTACAGACAACAAGACTCACTTCCGCATCCGACCACCTGAAAGTTTCCTTCAAGTACTCCATTTTGGCGGTGATATTCTGCTCCCCGACGAATGAAACAGTGCGCAGCACATTCCAGAACATCTGTGATCCACGGGGCGCACCGAGACCTTCTGCGAAGGTCACCATCGCGCGGAGGCGCTCCAGTTTGGTGGTAAGTATCCGCGGCGACGCGAGGCAGACCGTCATAAAATCAAAATCGCCTAGGCTGCACTCCCGCAGGAGCGCGACGTTGGGCATGACCACATCCTCGAGGCTATATGCGAGGAGCCTGGGGCTCTGCTTGACTAACCGGAGGAGGTTCTCCTGGGTGCCGAAGTGCCATAGGTAGTAGGGCAGATTGGAGACGGTGGACCTGCAGCGGAAGATGGTGCAGCCGACCGAGGCCAGGCGCGCGACAAAGGTATGCGAGAGGCCGTGGGCGGTGAGCTCGGAGACGACGGGGGCCAGGGTGTTGTCCACGTCGGCGCAGAGTAACTCGGGATCCCCTGCGACGGCGGCGGCGACGGCGGCGCGGGGGAGGCCGAGCCCCGCGAGGAAGGCGAGCACCGCATCGGGATTGGAGGGGGAGTTAAGGTGGGAAAGCTTCGTGGAGGCCCTGAGGGCTTGGTGTCGGCTGAGGCCGCAGGTGTCGACGAGGTACTGCTCGACGGCAAACGCAGGGCTTGGGTCGGCCGCAGCCGCTGAGAGCAGTCGGTGGAATGGGGATGTGGGAATGGGATAGGTGGCGGAGGGAGAAGAGAGGAGACGGGCGAGGATGCAGCTTTGCAGGCGGCGCATGGCGTCGGTGCCGGCGGCGAGCCGGGAGATTTGGTTGACAAAGGGGATGGATGGGAATCGAGTTCTGTACAGAGAGTCAGAGATGCGTGCGTAGAGATGGGCCGCCATCGTGAAATCTCACGGCCTCGAGCATCGTCCACGACCCGGGGCGAAATAGAGTAGTGGGCTACACCCGCAGTGGCAGCGAAAGGCCCAACGGCCCGGAGCCGACAGAATATTGCAGCGCAAGTCGACCAGAAAAAAAGGTTCAAAACCACAACTTCCTTTTTTTACCCACATGGTAAATATCTTACTCCCTCCGATCCATATTAATAGGTGCTGAAGTGGATGTATGTAGCATACATCCACTTCAGCACCTATTAATATGGATCGGAGGGAGTACCATTAATCCTAGGCTTACGGAAGGAATAGGCTATGGAATGACCTACGGAGGAGGAACGTGGGCTGAATTGATTCGCCATCAAATTCAGAGGATGCCAGTGTACAAACGATGGGGCCAAAATGTTGATTAGGGAGACAACAACAAACTTTTCATTTCGGAAAAAAAACAACAAACTCTTCATCCATCTTCTCCAAGTTTGTAACACCAAATTTATCCTCGATTATAGCTTCGCGATCATTCAAAGTGCACAACTCGATACGAGGTGCATGTCGTGCTTCTGTTTGAATTGTCCTTACTTCTCCACTACAAGGGATGGAACCTTCTGTTTCTCCTCCCTAATCAACTCCATGTTAACTTCGTTATGAACATTCGCATTCTCCCACACAGGAGGTTGGTTTGGACCCGCATCAATATACATCTTCGCAACGTTCATCATTGTATCTTTTAATAACCAATGGATGCTCGTTCAACTCCGGGAGAAGATTTGTTTATGAAGGGTCGGTGACCTTGACCTTGAAGGCAACAATGACGAGTGATTTGATTTCAGAGTTGTGAACAAACTCTTTGTATAAATCCCACTAATCGTTGCCAATGACGGGTATTATCTTAGTAGAAGACCTAGGGCAACCGGCATCGTATCTTCCTGCCAAAACAATGGCGTCGCTTATGTCAGACCAACCCAGAGAATATTGAGTGACATGCTCCTTCAAAAAGTACAAAGCATATTGTCAATCCTAAGTGTTCATTTGTCTTGTACTTGACATATTATATGTGGACACCTCAACTACAGATTGTAAAAGCATATGTAAGCTGAGATCATAGTACTTTAAACACAGGAATGATAGATATAATTCTAACAATGAAACTTAGTAATCATTTTGCATCATGAAAAGTAACACAAATAAAAGATCATGAATAATAATGCACTTGAAAGTTATACGTTAGTTTCGAGCATAAAGAAAACATAGCAAAGTGATATTTCGCTTGTCCTTAAGAGTGGGGCAAAACATAAATGTCAGGACACCTTCAAAATTCAAATGGATGACTAGAACAAATAATTTGAGAGCAAGTAATAACACATCATGAATAAATCAATAATAATCTTTGGGACTGATGCACATTAAACTCCTCTAATGGCAACCACGCTCTCTTAACTGTGCATAAAGTTAGAAGATGGAGACTCAACATAAAAGTAAAAGAAAGACCCTTCGCAGAGGGAAGCAGGGATTAACTCATGGAATATAACTTTTTATTTTATTAAATAGAGGTATTGAAAACAGTTTTTAGAGAGGTGTATGATTATGTCAACGAATGGTAATAGAGTTCTTGTCATCTTCCATACTAAACAAGTTGAGAGCGGTTCTGAATGCTTTATATTAAGCATTTATAGCATGCTCTTTATATAGTATGACACTCCTCCCCACCTTGCTTTCGCAAACCATGGTTAACCGAATCCTCGGGTGCCTGCCAACAATCTCATACCCTAGTGGAGTGACTATTTATTTGTTTAGCTTTTTGATGTTATAATGGTCTAACCAAATCTTTGCAAAATTAATGACGAGTAGATGAAGCATGCAAGTCAGGGTACTTAAATAGTATGGAAGACAACAAACCCAACTACTTCCTCATGAGCTAAAACAGGGGCACAAAACAGGATAATTTTGAAAGTTTAAAGGTAGCACATGAGAAATTTACTTGGACTGACAGTTAAATACCACATGTAGGTAGGTATGGTGGACACATTTGGCAAACTTTGATTTTTGGGAGTTGGATGCACGAGTAGAGCTCATACTCAATACAGGTGGAGGCTAGAAAGAGACTGAGAGCGACAAATTAAGAGAGCAATAATGGCCATAATCATGCATAGCGACAAAAACATTATTAATCAAAACATAAATGGTATTACAAATAAAAAAAGAAATGATCATAGAGGCTATAAGTGACTAGTTTATAGTCAATAACATGGTGTAAGCATGCGCCAAGTCAACCAAATAAAGCATTCGAAGGAGAACATCACAAATGTATGCTTCAATGCGATAAAAACAACTCAAGATTCTTTCAATGGCACATTAAACACTCTCAGCTATTTGAGACAAGTCATGCTAAAATGATAACTACTAAGCATAGAATTAAAATAATATCCAACATGACATGAAAAAGTCTAGCCACAGTCTAAACAAGCTTCTTTTTTGCACCGTTATAAGCATGAAATATTTTACTCTTCTCCAACACCAATTAATTTGTTTGAAACAACTCTCATAGATAATATTCATCAAAGACCAAAGAGCTAACCATATATAACTGAAGCAAACTAACAACCTCTGAACAAAATACGAGTGGAAAACAAGGGCTAAACGCGCTACTAGCAAAAGGTGAACACTCACAGAATAATAAGAATGAAAACTAGAGTGTTCTAAGCAATGAAAACGGGGCGTGTCTCTCTCCCACACAAAAATGATAGTTTCCAACTAAATTTATTGCAGCAAGGAAAATAAAAGAAAACAAAATAAAACCAAACAGATGCTCAAAGTAAAGTGCATATGACGTGACCGGATAAAAATATAGTTTCACTAGAAGTGACCTGATAAGTTGCTGATGAAGAAGGGGATGCCTTGGGCATCCCCAAGCTTAGACGCTTGAGTCTTCTTAGAATTTGCTGGGATGAACCATGGGGGCATCCCCAAGATTTGGCTTTTCTCTCTTCTTGATCACATTATATCATCCTCTTCTCTTGACCCTTGAAAACTTCCTTCACAGCAAACTCAAAGTAATTCGCATTAGAGGGTTAGTGCACAATCGAAAATTCACATGTTCTGCATGGACACAAGAGTTGTTAATACTTTTAAACATTTTCTACATCCACTGATGTTTTGTGAAGCAAAGAAATCCACTCGTCATAGTAAAAGAGAGAATACAAGTAAAAAGGCAGAATCTGCCAAAACCAGAACAGTCCGTAAAGACGATTTTTTTGGGGCACTTACGTTTCTCAAATCGAAACGTAAAGAACGGAAAAATTTCGGAATTAGCTTGGGAATAAGAAAAAAAATTGCAGGTCATTTTGATGTTTCTGTGAATTATGCGATTTTATACGTTGGACAGGAAAAATCTATTTCCTGCGCAGAAATCCAAAACTAACACCAACTTTCACTAGAAACTTTACTTGACACAACTAATACATGAAAATAAATATACAAAGGAGTTTCTACAGAAGTATACAACACCCTGACTCAAAGAAAACTGGGAAAAACAAAGCAAAAATAAAAAACATGGGTTATCTCCGAGGAAGTGCTTTTCTTTAACGCCTTTTAACTAGGCATGATAATTCTTATGATGCTCACATAAGAAATATGAATTGAAGCAAAAAAGAGCATCAGGAAGAAAATTTAAAACAAATTTAAGTCTAACCCACTTCCTATGAAAAAGAATCTTGTAAAAAAACAAGTCAATAAAGCACAAAGTGGCTAGCATAGGAAGACAAAAAATTCAACATAAAGAGGGGAAACTTGATATTGTTGAGATGCATAACATTATGTTTCCCTCTCTCATTATAACTTTCAGTAGCATCATGAATAAAATTAACAATATACCTATCACATAAAACATTCTTAGCATGAGCCTCATGCATAAAAGAATAGTACTCTCCACATAAGTATAGTCATTCTTATTAATAGTAGTGGGAGAAAATTCAACAAAATAACTATCATTATCAGTCTCATCACCATAATCATCAAATATAGGAGGCATATTATAATCATAATAAAAAATTATCCTCAATAGTAGGTGGAACTAGAATACCACAATCATTATAATCATCATATATTGGAGGCAAAGTATCATCGAAGAAAATTTCCTCCTCAAAACTTGGGGGACTAAAAATATCATATTCATCAAAACTAGCTTCCCCAAGCTTAGATTTTTTCCATAGCATAAGCAATAATGGTTTTCAAAGAATTCATACTAATAACATTGCTACTAGAATGCAAATAAAGCTCCATAGGTTTTTTGATTTCTGTTCAAACACTTCATGTCCTAACTCAAAATAAATATTATAAAGCTCTCTCATATTTTTGTTGTTTTCCATTAATCCTAACTAGTAAAAATAAAAACAAGGAACAAATAAAGATAAGCCTAACTGGTGAAAACAAGAAACAAAAAGATATAATTGCAAAATCTAAAGGAAATAAGTTCGAGCACTCATAGAGGATGCGAGTACCTTTTACCTTACCTCCCCGGCAACGGTACCAGAAAAGAGCTTAATGTCTATGCACACTTCTATTCTTGTAGACAATTTTGGGCCTCCAAGTGTAGAGGTTTGTAGAACAGCAACAAATTTCCCTTAATTCGATCACCCAAGGTTCATCAAACTCGGGAGGAAGAGGTCAAAGATATCCCTCTCAAGCAACCCTGCAATTACGATACAAGAAGTCTCTTGTGTCCCTAACACACCTAATACAATTGTCAGTTGTATAGGTGCACTAGTTCGGCGAAGAGAGAGTGAAATACAAGTAATATGAATGGTTATAAATTATAATAGAAATCTGAAATAAAAATGGCAGCAAGCAAACATGTAGCAGAACCGATTGAAAACAGTGTTTCAATGCTTAGAAACAAGGCCTAGGGATCATACTTTCACTAATGAACACTCTCAACAATAACAACATAATTGAATGCATAAATATATCTCTTCACTATGCTACTCCGAACCAATCTCCGGTCGGATAACAAACATCAATCATTGCGTAGGGCTGCAAAAAACAATCCTTAGAGTTCGAATTTCCCCATCTAGGTAACCCCCACGCTATCACCATAATTGGTGATAACAAACACCAATCATTGCGTAGGACTGCAAAAAGCACTCCTTAGAGTTCGAATTTCCCCATCTAGGTAACCCCCACGCTATCACCATAAACAGTGTTTCAATGCTTAGAAACAAGGCCTAGGGATCATACTTTCACTAATGAACACTCTCAACAATAATAACATAATTGAATGCATAAATATCTCTCTTCACTACGCTACTCCGAACCAATCTCCGGCCGGATAACAAACACCAATCATTGCGTAGGGCTGCAAAAAGCACTCCTTAGAGTTCAAATTTCCCCATCTAGGTAACCCCCACGCTATCACCATGAGACCTAGATGGTTCCAAACAAACACCACAATTTCAGAGGGTCATCCAACACAAAATATAAATATCATGCTAAACCACACGGTGCACATACTGTCACCTTTACACCGTGATCAAAGTGTCTACGGAGATCTCATAACAAAACCACTTGAGTAGCATAATAGATGAAGCGTAACATCTACTTATTCAACTAGATTACAAAGCTCATGATCATATAAAGATCACACCATGGAAGAGAGAGATGAAACACATAAGCTACCGGTCGAGCCCTCAACCCCAGGGAAGAAGTACTCCCTCCTCATCATAGGAGACAACAACGAAGATGAAGATGGTGGTGGAGTCGATGAAGATGGCTTCGGGATGCACTTCCCCATCCCGGCAGGGTGCCAGAATATATATTTCTGTTCCCCGAAACTTGTCGTCGGTGACGGTGGATCTACAGAACTTTTCATGGAAGAAGACCGATATATTTAGGGTTTATGCCTCGGGGAGAATATATAGGCGCGAGGATAACGTCGGTGGGCGGCCATGGGAGCCACACCACCCCTGGGCGCGGCCAGTTGGCCACCCGCTCCCAGCCATGGTGTGGGGCCTCCAGAGCCCCCCTTCGGGTCTCCTTTGGACTACGTTGACGTGTCGCGAATTCTAAGACTTTTGGCTTTTGTTTCGTCCAATTCTGAGAATATTTCCAGAACAACTTTTTTGATACCAAAAACAACAAAAAATAGGAACTGGCTCTGTGGCATCTTTTCAATAGGTTAGTCCATGAAAAAGTCCGGAAAACGAAAGAAAACATGTGAAAACATAAAGGTATTGGATAGAAAACAAGCATGGAGTATCGAAAATTATAGATGCGTTTGAGACGTATCAAGGCCCACCGAGAGAAATAAGCACAGTAATCCATGGTTCATGTAGTCACGTGCTTCCCCAAAAAAAAATATACTCATGTGTCGAGGTGTGAATTACAATTACTCCCTCCGTATTGGAATGTAATATGTTTTAACGTTTCCTAGACATGCTTTAGTGAAAGAAACGCTAAAAGATCTTATATTTTGATACAGATGGAGTATTATCTACATCTAGATTTTCTCTCTAAAAAATCTAGAGCTAGATTCTCATCATGCGAGCAATACGGCATGGTAACCATGTAGCTCCCCGCAGTAATTACAAGACAAAATTCTCATCGCTGGCCACTCTATCACAGAAGGCCGACTTGGACGACGAGTAGTTAGGTTGTGCTTTTAATTTTATGTTCTATATATATAATTATTTAAAACAAAATGGAATCTAAAATTGGTTCTTCTATATGTGCCACATTATGTTCCTATGACATATAGGACCCGCCTGGGGGACTTGTTCGGGCATTGTCCGGCGCCACCGAGCAGGCCCCAAGTTTGGAGGGTGACCTAGGAGTCCTGGACATAAATTAGATTGACCTGAACATATGGGGTGCCGATGGGGTCAATTTTTCTGTCTGAACTTTCATGGGGCCTTTCGGGGATGGTTTGGGGTGCCGGTGGAGATTCTCTAAGACTCCAAAGGAGCACTATAACAGAAATAATCGTCCTTTAAGAATTGTATGTCGGTACGGTTATACCTGCTACCGTTTTTATGTCACGGTTTTTCTTGATTGTTCTTCCAGAGGTGTATGACTGATGCCAAGGTTTTGTTTGATTGTCCTTTTATAAATCATGCTCATGTAAACTTTTTGGCATAGTTTTCGTAATAGACATGATAACAATATTCTTCTTTATGAAATGTTCTCAGGAGACCCGGTCAACAATCATCTATGGTATCCTAATGTCAATAGAACATGAAGTGAATGCATCTACATATAACTCAACACATCTATGCTGAGAGCCTGAGACTAGACATAGGCCCTGTTTGTTTGGGCTGCTGCTGTTGAGAAGCTGTTGTAGCTGGTGAACTGTCAGAAAGCAGCTGCGGGAAACTGCTGTTGGATTCTGAGATTTTATGTTTGGAAGGACTGCTGTTGATGGCTGCTGTTGCTGTTTTGAAAGATGAAATGTCTGGAATGCCCCTGAATGCTGAAAAGCTGTATAACTACTGATTCGAAACGAATTAACTAATCCCGACACTTTTTAAGGCTAAACTATCTCAATTTACATTTTTAAGGCTATATGACAAGACATAAAACATCACATATATTCAAAGATAATACGAGATGGTAGCTACATATATATTACAACACTTCTCCATACAAATCCAAAAGAGCTCCAAACTTCTCATGTCTAGACATATCTTACAAGACCCAAAAGAACTAGAAGTTTTCTCACTTCTAGACACCTCCCCTTGATGCGAACAAAGCATCGGCTATGCTATCACGAGTGGTGTTCATGATATCATGGTCCCCTCCCAAATCATTACCTACATTGCCTCCTGGTGTGGACATAACATGCCCTGGAGGCATATAATTCTCATCATTGTCGCATCGATAGAAGTGTAGGTCAAACAACTGACTGTCACGAATGAAGTTATGGAGTGCTAGACATGCAATGATGATCTCTGTCTACTTCTCTATCGGGTAACTTGATATACCATGCAAGATGCGCCATTTCTGCTTCAGTACCCCAAATGCTCTCTCGATAACATTCCTTAAAGATGAATGGGCATGGTTGAATATTTCTTTCTTCCCAGAAGGAGCTGCGGCTAGTCGAAACTCAGGTAGATGATACTTGGTTCCTATATATGGTGCAAGATATCCATTCTGATCGGGATAACCCGAATCAACTAGATAGTACCGTCCTGAATGAAATAGAATGAAACACAAGTTAGTGATAGCATATATGACACCAATATCAAACAATGAAGATTGCAAAGTCCTAACATATACCTGGAGGAGGATGAGGAAAATTTGCTTCAAACTTGAGCAATGTATCTTTGAATATCCTGGTGTCATGCACGGAACCTGGCCATCCTGCAACTATGGAGGTGAACCGCATGTCAAAATCACAAACAGCCATAACATTCTGTGTGGGATATCCAAGTCGACCAACATGGTTGACAATATCATCAGCTGGCACAATAACTGGTATGTGTGTCCCATCAATTGCACCAATTGCACCATTAAAATGCGGTGTAAACCTAGAGTCCCGTAGCCTCTCATGCACTGTTGGGAACTATGAATCAATAGGTTTGATGATATCTCCTGCCAACTGATTCACACAATATAACACCTCCGCAAACTTCCTATTGATTGTCTCCTTGGATCTCTTGAATCGGTTATGAACTTGAGTCACAGATTGTGGACTCCCAAGAGTCCACAAAAACATTCCAAGTGCCTCCTCAGAACACATTTTGTTTGAACCCTCTAGACCATAGTTTTCAACCAAAGTGTCATGCAAAGAATCAAAACATGGTCTATGCATTCTAAACATGTCATAACAATCCTTCGAGTTACCCAAGCTGTCAAATACCCATTGTTGTCCGGTATATCTTGGTTCTACCCTCGGTTTCTTCATAAGATGCTTCTCAGAGTGTTCAAGAACATGATACAACATTTGAATATTCCGTCGCCGGCGACGCCTTCTTGAATCCATAAGTGCAGACTCAATGCTATCATCGCTGTCACTTTCATCACTCTGACTTGTGCTCATCTATAGACAACAATATTCATAAATTAGCAATTTATATGGTCAAAATAACTCAAAACTGCACAAAAACAGCAACATATGTGATGAAAACAGCACAAAACAGCAACATGTATGCTCAAAACTGCACAAAAACAGCAACATATGTGATGAAAACAGCACAAAACAGCAACATATATGATAAAAACAGCATACAACAGCAACATATATGATAAAAAAAGTGCCAAAACAGCAACATATATGATAACACTTGTCCATAGATAAGGGATATTTCAAGTCTTACGGATACATAACAAAGTACTAACATAACTTGGTAGCATAGGGATACAATCTCAAACCACACTATGAGATGGGCATAGAGATGCAAATAAAGTAGCTCTAGTTTCTCTTCCTATCCTCATATTGCATCTTCAACCAACTAAGCCGGCCCTCCTTAGTTTTCATGGTATTGAAAAAAGCTCGATTTTCAAGTTTGCCAAATATTTTAGTTGCTATGTAATGCTCAACACTACCCTCAGTGGCTCCACATTCCACAACTTCTTTCATTATGGCTTGAATGTCTTCAACTACTTGGGCTGAAGATGATATTGCACGATCTTCATTGATGCAATGGTCAACAAAACGTTTGAAATCTTGTTGTATCGGGTTCTTCTTTTTCTTCCCCGGGCTACATGCAATCCTAGCAGCCCCACGCTTTCTATTCACACTAGGAGGTGTTGGCGCCGAGTCTTCATCTTCTAGTAAAAGATGAGCCAAATCAGCGGGAACTTCTCTTGCCACTTCCCTTGCCACTCCCCGCATGACCGCCGATGTCCCATCAACATGGGCATTCTCAAACATGGCCTCCATCAACTCCAAGTTGTCCGGAGGACCTTTCCGGAAACCCGCAACAAGCTTGTTAGCATGCATAACATTTAACAAGTTAATAACCATAATCCGATCCATCTATTTCTAAATATAAATATGAAATAAAAATGGCATATTTCATACCTTGATCAGTTCAGCCCACCAAGCATCATCTGATGCAAATGTTTTCTTCACCGGATCCCAACCAAGTCCAGTTGCTTTGATATTGTAATACACCCATGCTTGGTACAATGCCTTGGTTGAATCCCATTTATTTTTGAATTGTGTCTTGGTGTAGTTTTTTCCAGTCCTAATAGCAAACTCTCTAGCTAAATTCTTGTACCCATCTGAACTAAGGAAAGTTGTAGGCCTATTTCCCGCATCTTTCTCATCCTTGCAGATTTCACAAAAGATTGTAATAGATTTTGCATCCCAATGTGCCTTTGGTATTTTCTCTTGATCCATCTAATTATATAAACAAGCATATTTAAAAGATTGCATGACAATATCTATGTGGATATCAATTTTCTATGCACAATATCACACCAATCATCTGATACAAAAATAGGTCCATACAATTATCTATACCAGACCACAAACTTCACAATATAGTAACTAGAGACACACATCTACAAAGCATAGAGGTAAACAACACACATCTGACATGTTTATAAACTTTGCCAAACATATATGGACATATGGTACATGTTCTGCTCCTAAATATGAGAGTGGTAATTAGCACACAAACAGCACACATGTAATGAGCAGACTGGAAATTAGCAAAGAGGAGACACAAACATGGGAGGACTCCTCACCTTGCTGTTGCACGAGCAGTCCCGTACGTGGATGGGAAGAACAGAGTCGGGGGGGCGGGTGGGGCGGACTGGGCGGAGGCAGGAACGGGGCGGACTGGGCGGAGGAAGAAACGGGTTCTTGGCCTTCTCCCACCTCTGGCCGCGGACGAGAGAGGAGGGGCGGGGATGAACCGATCGGGGCGGCCGGTCGACGGCGCAGGAACGGCGAGGTGGCGCAGTCCGGGGCGGGATCGGCAGCGTCCTGGGCGGGATCGGCGGCGCCCGGGGCGGGGCACGAACGGAGGCGCCCGGGCTGGGGCGGGGCGGGGCAGAACAGAGGAGGCGCGCGCTAGGGTTCAGCAGCCGCCATGGCTTTGGAGAAAGGAGAGGAAAGGAGTGGTACGGGGAAAACTGGTCGGGAGGGTTTCCGCTAGGCGATTTTCACGGGAGCGGTTTTATTATATACGGTGGCAGTACTTCTGTAATTAGCCCGAAGTAGTGAGGGCAATTTTGTCCGTCCGGGCTCGGGAAGCAGCTCGACCGCTCGGGAAGCAGGTCCAGGCCTGCTTTCGCTCCGCAGCGCTGCGTACGTGTATTTCTGCCCAGCGCTTGTTGCCGGCGCTTGTCAAATTTTGGGTGTTTGTTTGAGCTGCTGCTTTTTTACCCCAAAAGCAGAAGTAGAAGCTCAAACAAACACATCCATAGTGGGAGTAATATAGCTAGTAACTTACATGCTCATTCGATATCAACTAAGCATTTTGAAAAAATGGCATAGTATTAAACGAGGAAAGAGATGATGGTGACAACGTATTATATTACCATCACGTAACGTTTTTCAATGCAATATGAGTCTATAACATAACAAAATAAAGTCATTTATATTGCCACCTCTATGATATTTTGGACTATGAAGGTAATAGTATAGACTAGTGACATAGGCATGACACTCGTCTAAGTTACTCCCGCTATGACTAGGCTGACTCAAGCTACTACTATGGTTAGGTTTATCTTCCTTGTAATTTCCCTTGTATCAAGCTACACCGAATTGTGAGGCAATAGAGTTAGAGATCCAACGAGTACCTAACAAACTAGTGTCAGTAATCTAACTCAACTTGATAATTATTGGTTAAGTAATGAATAAAAAATAAAAACTTATCAGGTACCACTGGTAGAAAATAGGCCTACAGTCCCGGTTCGCCAGGACCATTAATCCCGTCCGGGCAACCGGGACTAGCTATGTGCGACTAAATTCCCCCCCCCCCCCCCCCCCTATAGTCCCGCCACTTACGGACCGGGACTAAAAGGCCGTCCACGTGGGCGCTAGGGGTCCGTTGCGGCGGAGGACCTTTAGTCCCGGTTCTTGTGGTTAACCGGGACTGAAAACCTGCGCAGGTTTAGGGTTTTAGGCCCCCTAAACCTGTTTCCTTTTTAATTTGTTTTGTTTTAATTTCAGTACACATATACATGCATATATATATATATATATATATATATATATATATATGAAATATCAAACAATGAGAATTCAATAGGAATATATAATATATATTCAATATCGGGTGACCATATATACAACCTCGAACAAGTTTCCATATTACACAATTAAGATGGACGAGCATACACAAATTCGCACAAGTTTCAAAGTACTCAGGGCTTATACATGCGGATAAAAGTCATCGTCGGTGGACGCATAGAACTCTCCTTTCTTCTGGATGACATGCCTAAGGAAAAATCCTGCTATTTCCTCTTGAATTGGTCGGAAGCGAGCTTCTGGAGTAAGCGCCCTCCGCAAGTTATTGAGACCCTTCCGCGTTTCCTCGTCCTTCTTCCTCTCAGATATTTCTTTCCGTATGTTCTCACAGACATAGTATCCACATAGACCGGTCCCCGGTGACTGCTTATCCACACCTTTGACCACATTTTTAAATTGTAGCGCATCTTTGAATTCACCGACATGTTGAAGTGAGAGCCGTCTCCAAACTCTACAATGCAAATAAAATTAAATGAACAAGGGAGTTATTAGCTTAGAAAATGAACAAAAGAGACCGATCGATATAGAGCGCAAATGATTGAAAAATAATTATTTTTGCATCATTTTTCTCATGTTGACCCAAAGATCTGTATTTGAATTCATAGAGTCAATGATCAAAACTAAGGACTTGTGAAGATCAATTTTTAGCAGAATCCAGTGGTACCTGCGGACACATTAGATGCAGAGTCATGCATAATTTATCGATTGGACATACCATGCATGGAGTAAACAAAAGAGAATGGGAACATGAGAGAAACACTCACCCAAAATGGTAAGGAAATAGAATATATCTTTTGGATTCATGCTTTTTAAAATAATTGTACAAGTCTTTCTCCACGTCTTTGGGATGATTTTCTAACATAGTTCCATTAATGATTTGTGGGTCAATGAACCCAACATCATGGATGAGTCTTACTTTGCATTCCCAAATCTTCAATCTGCATAATAGCGTACGGAACAATATAGTTAGGACAATATATATATATATATATAGTGTAGGCAATGAAGAACGAGATGAGGTAGAAATAAATCACTTACAGAACGTAGCAACTCAGGATAGATTTGTCGAGCTCACGCATATTGAACAGCTGGAACAATTCACTCAACTCAACTGTTACAGAGTACTTTTTGGTGTGATGCTCCTCTGTATAATCCACATACACATATTCTTTGTCGGTAAATGCTATGAAATCTTTGTACCAACGTAGCAGACTTTGCATTAGCGGTGGTAGATCCTTTTCCTTCGCAGGCTCGACGAGAGGCCCTTTCTTCACATATTTTAATGCTACATCAGCCATTGGCATATCCTCCATGTCTAAAAAGGCACGAAGAGACATACCGGCCTCGGACGCATTTTGCATGGCAGTAGCTACAGTCAATCCCATTGCTGTCACAGCATTTATGACCTCGGGGTCCTGTTCCGGAGCGGCTTTCACTATGAGGGGGGGATCGATTGTTTACTCTGCATCCCGAGCTGGGCAACTTGTTTCCCGCTTTTTATCATTTTTGCTTTTTCTTTCTCCTCCTCCAATATTCCTGCTTGCTTACGAAGTTCAATATCATAGTCTTTAGGCAAATTCTTCACGGATTGGGACACTGTCGATAAAAAATCCGTAGCCCAATAGTCTACAATCGGAGGGAATACTTCCTTGGGCTCAGGCTCCTTTAGCGCCTTCAGTTTGCCCTTCCATTTGTCAACGTCAGCCTTCACGACCAATTTGGTTTCAGCATCACTAATTTCCCAAGGCCTTGGGGGGAGAGGCTTCAGTGATGGCTCCGGTACCCGTGTGGTCTTAGGTACATAAGGGTCCGGGTTAATAGACCAAGAGCGGGTTCCCTTGCTGGCCGCCTGCTTCTGTTTCTTCGCTGGAGGAGGAATGGGGGGCGACGTCTGCTTATCCTCCGGAGGAGGAATGGGGGGCGACGTCCGCTTATCCTCCGGAGGAGGAATGGGGGGCGACGTCCGCTTATCCTCCGGAGGAGGAATGGGGGGCGACGACGTCTGCTTTTCCTCCGGTGGAGGAATAGTGGGAGACGTCTGCTTTTCCTCCGGAGGAGGAATGGGGGGCGACGTCTGCTTAACCGCCGGAGGAGGAATCGTGGGGGACGGCTGCTTAACCGCCGGAGGAGGAAGATCGGGGGACGGCGTCGAATGGCGTGAAGGAGGCGTAGGTGAACCAGCACCAGCACCACCACCACCACCAGCACCTGCACCATCGTAGGGGGGTGGACTTGTTAGCCTTGGCGTCTCGCCTGGAAACACTATGTACTTCTTTTTCCATAGAATGAACTGGCGCTTGACATCTCCAAGTCTTCTCTCCCCTTCGGGTGTAGCTATGTCAATCTCCAGGTCCTCAAACGCTTGGACTATGTCTTCCACCGTGACACGAGCATAGCCATATGGAATGGGGTTGTTGTGATGGAGTGCTCCAGGTGTATAGGGTAAAGCACTGCCGGTAGCCACCTTCATGGAAATGTTCCCCACGGGATAATGCAGATCACATTCTTTCATCTCCTTTACGTCATCCACGGGGTAGTGAGGCTCCGGTGCACGACTCTCGATCATCGGTGCATTAGCACCTGCAGTCGGGGCCTCCGTGGAAGCCACGCTGCTTTTCCGCTGCTGGCTTCCGAGATCCGTTGCATGTTCTTGATGCGGCCCTGCAGCCGACGCTTTTTCTTTCTCAAGTATTCCCGCCACGACCTTCTTCAGTTCAGAAACTTCCATTGCAAGATTCGACAGTTCATCTGCAGCCCGGTCCGTACCTCTCCTACGGCTTCTGTAACAGTATGGGTCACCCTCCTGGGAAAACCCTACTTTCCACGGCAATCTGCCTTTGCCTCGTATATGTCCTCCGTGTTCAGGATTTCCGAGGGCAACTGTCAGTTGGTCTCTCTCTCTGTTGAACGTGATCTTGCCCTGTTGAGCTTTGGTCATTGCGTCAACAAGGTCTTTTGTGGGAGCAAACTTTTTCTGCCGGTGAACACACTCCCCTGTCTCCGGGTCTAGCGATCCCCCATGCCCGTACCACCACATTTTGGCTCTTTCGTCCCATCCCTCTGTACCTAGACGGATTCCTCTTGCCCTTAGGCCGTCCTCCATTGCCTGCCACTTAGGCGCCGAAACGCGGTATCCTCGTGGCCCCATAACATGATGGTACTGTTTCTTTTCCGCATTAGCCTTATTTTTTGCCGACATTTCCTTGAAATGCTCCGATTTATGTTGCGTCACAAATTCTGTCCAATCATCTCTCAGTTTCTCATATTGTCCAGTGAAAATCGGAGTCTTGCCCTTGCTGACATATTCACGGAACAATTTTTTCTTGAAGTTCCGGAATGCTTCGGCCATCTTCTGAAGAGCGAACTCTTTGACTATCCTCCTCCTCTCACGTCCACCCGGAACGTCCTGACCGAATTCATCTTTTTTGTTGTATTCCGGAGGTAGAATGAAATGTGCAATAAGCTTTCTAAACATAATATTTTTCGTTCTCTTGTCGACATAACTGAAACCAATACGTGCTTTCTTTGGCTCCTTCCATTCCTGGACGGTGATCGGGACGATGTCTCTAACAATGACTCCGCATTGGTTGATAAACTTTGTGGTGTGCTGTAGGGGCTTGCCGATTTCACTGACTGATTCGATGGTATATATTTCGGAATCTTTCATCGCCTTGGATTTGCCACGCTTTGTCATACTAGATCCGACCGAGGGCTAAAATAAGAAAGAGAGTCGCGCGCGTTAGTCTTTGCAATTGGACCGAGGGCTAAAATAAGACCGAGGGCTAAAATATATACCTCGCCGGAGGTGGTTGTTCTTTGCAATTGGAGATCGTCGTTTGTCGACGGTTGACCTCCGTCATCAATGTCCATTCCTTCACCTCCTTGATCATCGACAATGTCTGTTCCTTCTTCACCTCCTTGATCATCGACAATGTCTGTTCCTCCTTCACCTTCTTGATCCTCAAGGTTCAGATAAGAAGAGATTACATCATCGACAATGTCTGTTCCTCCTCCGGCTATGATATCTAATATATAACCTTCAGCCACCTGTTCCGCCGTCAGGTCTCTATTGTCTGCCATATGTCACTCCTGTAGACATGCATGTAGTAAAAATTAATTAAGTATATAGGAGACTTAGCAAATATTGTCGTAGAAGGAGGGAAAACAGATTGCTAGGGTTTTGGGTGGAAGAACGATAACCACCGGAGGGGGAAAACCATACTTTAGAGGTGTGTCCAAGATTAGTTTCTCAAATGACTTGGAGAACCCCATAGCTAGGTTGCATTTGCTTTCCTGGTCATTTTGGTATATTACACTTAATATTCTGAATTTATTGAATTAAAACTTATTTTCATCATTATTTTAATGAATTTAATACAAATTCAAATATGGTCTCATTTTGAACTTTGTCAAACATGATTGAAAATGATATAAACAGATAGCTTACATTTTTCTGAACATTTTGCATATTTTTCCAAAAAAATTAAATTATAAATTAAAAGTTATTTAATTTAGAAGGTTATTTATATTCTGTAATTTAGAACAGTGGGCAGGTGACGTCATCATGACGTCACCCCTGGCGTGGCCGGCGGTTGCAGATTAGGATCTCGGATCGACGATTCCGGCCACGGGGGATGCAACGGAGATGGGGACGAGGCCACTGTGCTGCTCGCCACGGGGGAGGGGACGGAGATGGGGACGAGGCCACGGCCACTGTGGTCTCGCCGGCGGCGAATCTGGCCGCGGGAGCGAGCGCGAGGGACGGCGACGGCGACGGCGCGGCGACGGTGTTGGTTCGGCGTTGGTTCTAGGGCGACGCCGTTGGTTCTAGTTCGATGGCGTTGGTTCTAGGGCGACGGCGACGGCCCGCGGGGAACCTACCGGTCGGAGAGACGGCGACGGGGCGGGGGCGGAGCAGGGTGGAGGCGGTGGAGAGAAGGGGGCGACGAGGGCGACGGCGATGGCGATGGCGACGGCGACGGAGATCTGCGCGGGGGACGGCGACGGGGCAGAAGACGACTGGGCGCCGGCGCGAATGAAGACGAGGGTTTGGGGACTTAGAAAATTTTGGGGCAGGAAGGCATCGCACATATATAGGTCAAGCCTTTAGTCCCGGGTGGTGTCACGAACCGGGACTAAAGGTCCCCTGGGCACCCTCCGCGGGCCTTTAGTCCCGGGTGGTGGCACGAACCGGGACTAAAGGTGAAAATTTTCGCGGCGTTTTCGTTCCCGCGCAGAACGAGCCTTTAGTCACGGTTCGTGACACCAACCGCGACTAAACGTGGTTATTCGAATACTATTCTTTTTTCCAATCTTAAAAATACAAATAATATATCAGAAAATTCAGAAAAATAAAACTAATTCTTTTTCCAATCTTAAAAATACAAATAATATATCAGAAAATTCAGAAAAATAAAACTAATTCTTTTTCCAATCTTAAAAATTCCCATAGATAAAAAAGGCAGTACATAATGGCAAGAGTGGATCTAAACCTAAACGGAGAGCATAGATGCATGATCTGATATCTGATGCTAGTCATACTCCTGCCTAGGCCTACATGCGAGAAAATTCAGAGCCCAGGACTGGGCCTGAGGGTAGCGCAGGCGGGGGATATCGCCGGCCCTGATGTAGTCCATGACGCTCTGTAGAGTCCGGCCGGACCACCATAGCCGACGACCGGCCTCGTGAAAGTTCCCAGGAGGCAGGCCGTCCTCCTCATACCTGGCGAGCGCCCTCTCATGCCGATTGATGAAGAAGGCATCCCAAGTATGTTGGTTATCGGGATGCCAACTGGGATCTCTCCGCTGCTCCGGCGTGAGCTCGTGGTAGTAATAGTTCGTGATGGCCGCCCGACGTGCCACACCTTGAGGAAGAGGAGGGACCGGCACTCCTCCGGCGCTCAGCATCCAACCGGCGGGAACACTGTAGCCGGGCGGGCAGGGGTAGTTCGAGGCGGAAAGTGCCTCCGCCTGGATGAATGTTAGAGTGGGTACGGTAGAAGCCATGAGAGAGTGGTGAGTTTGTATGTGTTTATGCCAATGGTGTGGCAATGCACATATATATAGCAAGAAGAAAACATCCCTTTAGTCCCGGTTGGGGACACCAACCGGGACTAAATGGGTTAGGGTTTCGTTTGGACCAATCAGATAGAATCACACGGATCGTGTGTTTCTTTAAAGCGCTTCTGAGTCGTTGGATCCGGGGTGTGTTTCTTTTGAGCTGTTGTGAGCCGTTCGATCAGGGCTACGGTGTGTTTCTTTCGAGCTGTTGTGAGCCGTTGGATGAGGTGGTTTCTTAACCGTTGGATCAAAACCCTAGCACAACACTTTGTGAGCCAGAGGACCCTATATATAGCCCACCTTCATACACCGGTCAGTTCATCGAGCAAATACAAAACATCCGGATTCGCCATCATACGTCCTACCGTGCATTTGGTATGCATATTGCACTGAGTAGCCACGGTAGGGCTGTATGATGGTGATACCGATTGTTTTGTTCTACACCCCCCCTTTAACACATCCATCCATGCTTGGGTCAGTGTTCACTTTGAGCTCGGGTAGTAATGTGCAACTATTTGCTTGGTTGTGTTAATTAGGGTGGCGCGTGGCGCGGGAATTGTGACGCGTGGCGCGGGAGTTGCGACGCGTGGCGCGGGAGTTGTGACGCGTGGCCAGGAGGGCGCGGTATAAACTGTCGCGCCTCGAGCGCGTCTTCTCCTCTCCACGCATGCCAGGAGGGCACCGTCGCGCTTCCACCATGCCTCCGAGGAGGAACAGCACCACCGGCTTCCGCGGCGTCCGAGCACGGCAGAACGGAATGTTCAGCGCAGATATCCGCTGGGGGGACGACCGCATCCCCCTCGGCACCTTTGCGACGGCGGCGGAGGCAGCCCGCGCCTGGGACGCGGCGGCCTGGCGCCTCAACCGCCCGCGGTCGCTAATGAACTTCAACGACTGCCACACCGTCTGGGAAGCGGAGGCCAGGGCGCCGAAGCCGCAGATCATCACTGCCGCCGACCACCTCCACCTCCGCCACCGCGCGTTTCAGGGCCTAGTCGACGCCAGGGAAGACCGCGTCGTCCGCGAGTATTACCGGAACAACCCGGGGGAGGAGAGCGCCGACGAGGAGCTCTGGCAGACCCGCGCGGCTCAGCGGGCGGAGCGCCGCCTCGAACGCCACCTCGCGTTAGATGCCGCTCGGGAGGCGAGGACGAGGGCGCTGCAGGAGCTTCGTCGGGCCGACCGCGCCGGCGAAGTCTGGGCCTCCGACGATCCGAGGTGGGGGCCTATCTCGGACATACCATCATGCACCTCCGACGACGACGAGGAGGTCACGGACGAGTTCGGCGACGATGATGACCCGGAGGAGGTCACCGACGAGTTCCCCGACGACGACGGCGAGGAGTAGTGTTCGTCTGTTTTCTCTTTTTAATAAAAGAATTTGCATTCTGACGACACTGCGGCGCGCTAGCGCGTCTGTTTTCTGTTTTTAGTAAAAGTTTGGTACAATAAATTAATTAGAGATAATATAATTCAAAATGATCCATTAAACATGATCCATTCAACAAAGTTTGGTACAATAAATTATTACACATCAATTCTTCCCTTGTGTCCCCGCTTTCTTACGATTTGGACGTATCCATGGAGCATCCTCATCATTTAACTTAATGCTTGGGTCAGAGTTCACTTTGAAGGGCGGAATTTCACCAAACATATTATAATCTTCTGACATGTCTGTCTTGTCCTCCACTCCCACGATGTTTCTTTTCCCTGAAAGAACAATGTGACGCTTTGGATCATCGCATGATGCACTGATCGTTTTCTTATCTTTCCGTTTCCTCGGTTTGCTACTCATGTCCTTCAAATAGAAAACCTGAGCGACATCTTTGGCTAGGACGAATGGTTCGTCAAGGTAACCAAGATTGTCGAAATCCACCATTCTCATTCCGTATTGCTCGTCCACCTTTACCCCACCTCCTGTTAGCTTGAACCATTTGCACCGGAACAAAGGGACCTTAAAATAGGGTCCATAGTCAAGTTCCCATATCTCCTCTATGTAACCATAATATGTGACCTTTTGCCCAATCTCGGTTGCTGCATCAAAGCGGACACCACTGTTTTGGTTGGTGCTCTTTTTATCTTGGGAGATCGTGTAAAATGTATTCCCATTAATCTCGTACCCTTGGAAAGTCGTGATAGTCGAAGATGGTGTCTTGGCCAACATGTACAGCTGATCTCCAACATCATTGTCATTCATTAAATGTTTTCGCAACCAACTGCCGAAAGTCTCCATGTGGGCCTTTCTAATCCATGATTCAGTCTTCCCCGGGTTGTTCGAGCGTAAAATATTCTTGTGTTGCTCGAAATACGGAGCCACCAAGATCGAATTTTGCAGAACTGTGTAGTGTGCTTCAGTCATAGAATGACCGTCCATACATATCGTTGATTTCCTTCCGATCGTGCCTCTTCCACTTAGTCTCCCCTCGTGCCGCGATTGAGGAATACCAATCGGCTTAAGGTCAGGAACATAGTCAATACAGAACTCGATTACCTCCTCATTTCCATAGCCCTTTACGATGCTTCCTTCTGGCCTAGCACGGTTACGAACATATTTCTTTAATACTCCCATAAACCTCTTGAAGGGGAACATATTGTTTAGAAATACAGGACCGAGAATGGAAATCTGTTCGACTAGGTGGACCAGGAGGTGCGTCATAATATTGAAGAAGGATGGTGGAAACAGCAACTCAAAACTGACAAGACATTGGACCACATCGTTCTGTAACCGTGGTAGATCTTCTGGACTGATTACCTTCTGAGAGATTGCATTGAGGAATGCACATAGCTTCACAATGGCTACTCGAACATTTTCCTGTAGGAGGCCCCTCAAAGCAATCGGAAGCAATTGCGTCATAATCACGTGGCAGTCGTGAGACTTCAGGTTTTGAAACTTTTTGTCCGCAATGTTTATTATTCCCTTTATATTCGACGAGAAGCCAGACGGGACCTTTATACTGCTCAGGCATTCAAAAAAAATGACCTTCTCTTCTTTCGTAAGAGCGTAGCTGGCACGACCTTGAAACCATTCCGGATGCCGGTCATCTGGGTCTTTCAAAAGTTGCTGATCCTGCCGTGCTTCCTTTGTATCATTTGTCTTCCCATACACGCCCAAGAAGCTTAGCAGGTTCACGCAAACATTCTTCGTAACATGCATCACGTCGATTGCAGAGCGGACATCTAGGACTTTCCAATACTGTAGCTCCCAAAATATCGATTTCTTTTTCCACATGGGTACGTGCCCGTCAACTCCCTGCGGAACTGATTGTCCGCCAAGACCCTTTCCAAAGATGACTTTCAAATCCTTGACCATATCAAATATCTCAGCTCCAGTACGTTCCGCAGGCTTCGGCCGGTGATCTGCCTTGCCGTTGAAATGCTTGCCTTTCTTTCTTACGTTATGATTTCGGGGAAGAAATCGACGATGACCCAGGTACACGTTCTTCCTACAGTTATCCAAAAATACACTTTCAGTCTCATGTAAGCAGTGCGTGCATGCTTTGTATCCCTTATTTGACTGTCCAGAAAGGTTACTGAGAGCAGGCCAATCGTTGATGGTTACAAAAAGCAACGCTCGTAGGTTAAATTCCTCTTCTTTGTGCTCATCCCACACAGGTACACCAGCTTTGCCCCACAATTGTAAAAGTTCATCAACTAATGGCCTTAGGTACACATCGATGTCGTTGCCGGGTTGCTTCGGACCTTGGATGAGCACTGGCATCATAATGAACTTCCGCTTCATGCACAACCAAGGAGGAAGGTTGTAGATGCATAGAGTCACGGGCCAGGTGCTATGAGGCTGGAGCTCTGCTCGCCAAAAGGATTCATGCCATCAGTACTTAGACCAAATCTTATGTTCCTTGCGTCAGCTGCAAAATCTTTGAACTCTCTGTCGATCTTTCTCCATTGCGTTCCATCAGCGGGGTGTCTCAACTCCCCGTCGGACTTACGGTCCTCTTTGTGCCATCGCAACAACTTGGCATGATCTTTGTTCCTGAACAGGCGTTTCAACCGAGGTATTATAGGAGCATACCACATCACCTTGGCGGGAACTCTCTTCCTGGGTTTCTCGCCCTCAACATCGTCACCAGGGTCATCGCCTCTGATCTTATAACGCAATGCAGTGCATACAGGGCATTCATTCAAATCCTCGTATGCACCGCGGTAGAGGACGCAGTCGTTAATGCATGCATGTATCTTCAGAATCTCTAAAACTAGAGGGCACACAACCTTCTTTGCTTCGTACGTACTGGTGGGCAACTCGTTATTCTTCGGAAACATATTCTTCAACATTTTCAGCAAATTTTCAAATGATGAGTCAGCTACACCTTCCCGTGCCTTCCATTCAGCAAATCCAGTGTGCAGCCCAGCTTTTTCAGACTATTGTCGCATCCTGGGTACAGTGACTTCGTGTGATCCTCTAACATGCGATCCAAATTCTCCCTCTCCTTGTCAGTTTCGCAGCGTCTCCGTGCATCAGCAATGGTCCGACAAAGATCATCAGCGGGCTCATCATGTGCCTCTTCTTCACCTTCACCAAACCCTTCCCCACCTTCAGCATCATCCTCCATGAAAGTATCACCGAAAAGGTCATGATAGTTGAAATCGATATCATCCTCTTCTTCATCTTCTTCCATTCTAACCCCTATTTCTCCATGCTTGGTCCAACAATTATAGCTTGGCATGAAACCGTGCCGAAGCAGGTGCATGTGAACGACTCTTGAGGAGGAGTGACCCTTCTCATTCTTACATTCAGCACATGGACACATAATAAAACCTCGCTGCTTGTTCGCATTTGCCACTACGAGGAAATCTTTCAAACCCGTAGTGAACTCACCGGAGAGTCGGTTACCGTACATCCATTGCCGATTCATCTGCATTATTATTATATAAAGTATATAATTAACCATCATGCATCTGTTAAACTAACTAGCTAGCTGGAAATAATACAAATCATGAAAGGTTCAAGTTGCTAACCGCGATCACGGAGGTAAAATAAATGAAAACGCTCAAGTGTGTTTCATGCTATGGGGCATTTCATCGAACACCTTGTGTGCATAGTAGGAACCAAAAGCATACCCACCACCCCCTTGTGAATATTGTGAGCAAATGTGGCCAAGTGCAGCGAGCTGAGTCCTATATATAGGGATGGGCCTTTAGTCCCGGTTCACCTGGACAACCGCGGCTAAAGGCCGTGGGGCCGGCCCGAGGACCTATTAGTCCCCGTTGGTCTGGCCAACCGGGACTAAAGCCCCTCCCCTCCGCCAGCTGTGGGCCGAGCGCGCTGGGCCCAGACTATTGGTCGCGGGTCTCGTCCCAAACCGTGACTAAAGACCCCTATGGTCGCGGGTCCATTATTTTGGGGACTAATGGGGGCGTACCGAAGGCCTATTTTCTACCAGTGTACCTACACGTACATGATTTACTACGGGGATCGACCGACGTGGGCATTTAGGGCATCTCTAGTCGTTGCGCCCCCCAGGACGCAAAAAACCTCGCTTTTTTCCGCCGCGGCGTGAAACGGCGCTATTCTGGGAACTGGAGGGGGGCGCGTTTCCCAGCCGTGAACCCAGGCCGCCCCCCTCAGCAGCGACTCGGCCAAATTTGGGCAATCAAAAAAAATCCCACCAAATAAATAGAGTTTTGCCACACAAATAAATAGAGTTTTGCCACACAAATAAATAGTTCAACAATTTAAACAAAAAAAAGGTACACTAGTCATCGTCCTCAACATTGCCATTCCCCTTTCGCGCCCACAAATGCTGCACCAGGTCATTCTGCAGAGCATGATGTGTTGCAGCGTGTCGAATCTCCTGTCGCTTGGTGAGGAAGTCTGTCCATGATGCCGGCACCTGGTGATCAACATCTGCAAGAGGGCCCTGCCGGTAGTATGGTGTGCTTGCCTCACTATCAGGCACCGGGTCATCCCGCTCACTCTCAATGATCATGTTGTGCAAGATCACACAACACTGCATCACCTCCCACATGTTGGACTTCGACCAAGTCATAGCTGGATACCGGACAACAGCGAATCGAGATTGCAGCGCACCAAATGCCCGCTCAACATCCTTCCTGCAAGCCTCCTGGCACTTGGAAAACCAAGCTTTTGCGCTTCCTGGGATAGGGTTGGAGATGCTCTTCACAAATGTTGCCCACTTCGGGTAGATGCCATCTGCAAGATAGTGCCCCTTTGTATACTGGTGTCCATTGATCTCATAGTTCACAGGGGGGCATGGCCTTCGACAAGATCGGCAAAGACATTCGAGCACTGCAAGACATTGATGTCGTTGTGACTTCCAGGCATACCAAAGAATGAATGCCAAATCCATAGATCGTACGAAGCCACGGCCTCGAGAACCACCGAGCACTCTCCTTTCTTTCCCTTGTACATCCCCTGCCAGTCAAATGGGCAGTTCTTCCATGCCCAGTGCATACAGTCGATACTGCCAAGCATCCCAGGAAACCCTCTTGCTTCATTCTATGCGAGGAGACGAGCAGTGTCTTGCGCATTGGGTGATCGCAGGTATATTGGACCAAAAACTGCAACCACTGCCCGGCAGAACTTGTTCAAGCACTCGAGGGCCGTGGACTCGCTCATGCGCAGGTAGTCATCTTGTGCATCTGCGGGAGCACCGTATGCAAGCAACCTCATGGACATCGTGCACTTCTGGATAGAGGTAAACCCTACCGTGCCGGTGCAGTCCTTCTTCAACTTGAAGTAGGTGTCGAACTCCCGGATGGCATGCATGATCTTGAGGAAGATCGTGCGTTTCATCCTGAAACGACGCCGGAACACCTTCTCGTCGTTGGTGGAATCCTCGGCGAAGTAGTCGGAGTAGAGGATGCAGTAGCCCTCGTACCGCTGCCTCGGCCTGCTCTTGCGGCGACCGGGCTTCGATCCAGTGCGGCGCGGCGCGGCGTCCTGGGCCAGCAATCCGGCCAGGCAGCTCAGGACGAGCAGGTGCTCCTCATCGTCGATGGCGGCCTGGTCTTCCTCGTCGAATAGCTCGGCGAGCATCTCCTCGGCGTCGGAGTCCATGGCTCGGACAGAGCGTCGAACACCTTGCGGGCGGTGGACGCGGCTCACCGGGCACAACCTCCTCCGCGGCGGGAGACGCGATCGAACGGCGGCGACGATGTGGTGGACTAGCCGGCGGTGGTTTGTCTCGCCGCTCTTGTGCGATGGTGGCCGACAGCGGCGGCGTGGGGTGCGGCCGGCGGGGTGCCGACGGCGAGGCGGGCGAGCAGAAAAGACGAGTCGGGGTGGAGAAAGTGGGCAAATAGCGCTCCCCTCGCCGGCAGCGCTGGCCCACGCGCGCTTTTCCTTTCGCCGCCCCCCCCCTCCCCCAGGCCGAACCCAACGGGCTGGGTTCCGCCTGGGGGCGGCGGCGCTAATTTCCGCCGAAACGGCGCTTTTTCAGGTCCTGGGGGGCGACTGGTGAAAAAACGGCGCTTTTCGCGCAAAACGGCGCTAATTTGCGTCCTGGGGGGGGGCTCTGGGGGAATGACTCGAGATGCCCCTTAGGGCATCTCCAGCCGTCCCGTCCCCCCCCCCCCCGAGCCCCCCCAGGGGGCTTTTTTCGCGGCGGAAGCGGCGAATAGCGCCGCTTGTTCACCACTCGGCCCCCCCAGAGGCCCAAATAGCGCCGTTTCGGCGCTAAATAGCGCCGCGGCACCCAGGCCAAACCCAGCCCGCTGGGTTCGGCCTGGGGGGGCGAAACTGCGCGTGGGCCAGCTCGGTCAGCGACGCGACGAGAAAGCGCGGGAACAGAACCGCCCCCGTGATCGTCTTCTCGGCTGCCGCGCGGTCAAAGGCTGCCGCCGTTTATGGCGTGGCGGCCGCCCAGTGCATGCGCCCCGCCCAAAGGCTGCCGGCGTAATGGCGTGGCGGGCGGCGGCGAGTGGACGCGCGCGCGCAGTAAATGCCCGGCCTCTCGCCGCGCTATAAAACCCCCCCGGCGCGGGGCGCGCCACACCATTCTTCCACCGGCGAGCTCGCTACTGTCTTCTACCTCTCGACGCTCTCCTTCCCCTTCTCTCCACGAACAATGTCAAACGGATTCAAGGACGGAGCGGCGGCGAATGGATTCCCGCGCCATAACCTGCGCCGGAGCGAGGCGATGGCGCTCTACCGCGCGGGCTACCCTTGCCCGCCGGATGTGCGTCTCCCTAGCTCCGTCGCGGGGGCGAGCCGCTGGGCGCTCAGCGCCGGCGGCGTTCCCGTTCCTCCCCTTCCAAACTCCGACCCCGAGTTCCGCCGCGCCATCCGCGAGATGCGCGACGGCATGGAAGACCCCCAGAACTACCCGCTCACCGGCGTGGACGAGTTCTGGTGGGGGCAGCTCACCAGGCGCCGCGATCGGGAGCTCGACTCCGAGAACGCCAACGGACCGGTGGACGGACGCTTCAACGCCCACGGGCGACGCCGCTGGTGGAGCGCCCCCAACAGGACCCTGGAGGAGGTCCTCGCCCACATCCACGCCGGCAACCAGCCGCGCCTGGAAATGCCGCCGCAGCAGGCCCAGCCGTGGGCGGCGCGGCGGACCGGCGCATCTTCCTCCTCCGCGACGTCGAGCTCCTCCGCCGGTCACTCTGTCTCTACCTCCCCCCCCTTTCTAAACGCCGGCGCGCCAGCCCGTAGGCGCAGCGGCGGCGCGCTCCGCATCGGCGAATCACGCTTCGAACGCGTGGTTCGCCCGAAGACGGAGAACGACGGCGACGACGACGAGGCCGAGTGGCCCGACCAAAAGGTCGCGGAGCAGCTGTTGCTGGACACGCTGCAGCCACTCGACGCCGACACCGCCACTCGGTGGAGCCTGCGGGACACCACCGAGGCGGAGCTCGAGCTCCAGCGCCGCCTGCTGGCGGAAGCCGAGCAGCGCAAGGCGGCGCGCGAACGTGAGGCCGCCGCCAACGCGGCTCGCCTCCGCGTCCCTCCCCCGCCTCCGCAAAAGGAGAATGTGTATATCGTCCTCGACGCGGACTCCGACGACGAGGACGTGATCCAGCAAGCCCTCGAGGCGAGCAGGTGGGATTGCGGCGGCGGCGACGAGGGACAGAGGGAGCAAGCGCCCCGGCGACGACGACGACAACGACGACGGCGGCGACTACAGCCAGGCTATCGCCGCCAGCCTCGGCCTTAAGTAGTTTGTTTAAGTTTCTAGTTTAAATTTTTCGTTCTAGCTTTAAATTCGCGCCGAATATGTACGCAGTTCCCAAATTTCAATAAAAATCGATTAGTTTGCAATTGCGTTTGTTTTGGGCCGATTCTTGGGCTCGGGACGCGACTGGGAAACCCCCCCCCCCCCCCAAGATTCCAGAATAGCGCCGTTTAGCGCCGCGGCGGCCCCAAAACGGCGACGTTTTGGGCCCTGGGGGGCGCAACGACCGGAGATGCCCTTAGCCACAAGCTTGCTAGATTTACTATACTCGTTGATTAAACTATGAATACTACTAAAGCTGTGTGCATATGCAGAAACTAGGGCTTTACCCCATTAAAAAAAACTTGATTAACAATCTTACTAATGTTACTAATTTAGCCCGTTTACCTGCACGGATGTCTTAATTGACGAGCTGATACATCGATGGATCCAATTAAGTGACCTCACTTGCTAGTTGCTATGGACGGCGTGCATGCACGTTGATGAGACGTGGAACGACGGATTCCTCGCACGATCGAGTGAATTGATCATTAGCACAAATTAGTTAACGAACATGCGTGCCCGGGGTCAACGAATCTTGCTACTCCATCCGTTCGGGATTATAAGAGCCATAAGAAAAACTTTGACCATCAAAACCTTGTTACACATTAATTTGGATGAAAACAAAATACAAGAACAGAACGTTCCGTCCAGCAAAACCAATACAGAAATGGCTGATCGACTAACATGGCTAGTTGATAAAGGGTTGGCCAGCTAGCAGTTCTTCTCCGCCTTGGCGAGCTTGCATTCGACCTTCTGGAACACAAAGACGACGCCCGGCTCCGGCGCCGACGAGACGACCTGCAGCTTGAGCGGGCACGTGGCCTCGATCTTGCACTTGGTGTAGCGCGCCGTGTACTTCACCTTGCCGGTCAGCTTCACCTCCACCTCGAACGTCCCGTCGGCCTTCTGCTTCCCGTACTCGGCGACGCCGGCGTTGCCGAGGGCGACGACGCTGCCGTCGGAGTTGGTGACGACGCGTTCCACCGTCGTCCTCCCCGCGTCGTACCGGGCGTCCTTGTCGCTGACCCGCGCGCGCTCGAACTGCTGCCCGTCGAAGGAGTAGGCGGCCTCCAGCGGCTCCGTGTTGGTCATGGTCATCGCCCAGTTCTTGTTGCGCACCTCGATCGTCAGCGACAGGTTGTACGCCAGCGTCGTCCCCTGCGTGGTCGCCAGGTCGAACCTCGTCAGCGAGGCGTCCTCCACGGTGAAGGAGGCGTGGCGGAGCACGCCGTAGGCGGCGACGAGGACGGCGACGATGGTCACCACGACCACGGCGCCCACAAGGACGCAGATGGAAAGGATGTTCTCGCGGACGTGGTACATGAAGCTTCCCATGGTTGTTTTGGGAAGAAGAGAGAAATGTGAGGCAAAAGATATGGTCCATACACCATGTTACTTATAGAACTTTCACCATAAACTGAACATATTTTAAAGACAAACCAGTTGATGCTATTTCCACCTTACCAAATTATTTTATTTATACTGTGAGCCAACAGCCTAACACCTTCTTTCATCATATAGTATTCATGGTTTCATCCTAACCTGCTTCCTGACAACTCATAACTAGTTGGTCCATTTGGCCTTAGTGGTCTGTACAAACCTATTATTGCACACCAACCATCTCAACAGACATTCCAATAGATTTAGACGTAGTTGAACAAGACTATGCAAAGTCTTAAATCCAGGTCCTAAGAAACTCATTAGCAGGAGGTTGACGCCGAACGCGGAGCCACCCTGGTACCTTCGATCAATGGCTATCATTTGGCATCACCCGATCAAGCAGAGATGAATATGAAAAAGAAAGGACGAGGTTAAACAAGACTAGACATGCCAACGTTAACACGCAGTGAGAAGACTTCAATTGGAGTCTTAAGAAATTCGTTAGGTTAACCTTCAAGTCGCCCAAAGCTCCACACCTACGCGTCATCCGAAGATGACATGTCCCGTGACAACAGCTAACCGTGTTGCAGATGCTGGAGTTCCGACATGATGAAAGAATTAATCCATTTGACCGAGCTCAGGGTGCTGGAGTTCACTGGAAAGAATCGAGCGTGGACCTGGAGAAAGCTTTGCTGACTCCTTGGGCAACTTGCAGAAGCTGCAGAGCCTAGACATTTTGCTCCGGAGCTCCTGGGATTGATAGCCTGCTGGAAGGCTTCGTGCCATCTCCACAGCTCCGCAGATTCAAATCCAAGAGAAGTAGCGGGTTTCTGACGCTACCGGCATAGATTAATTCTTCATCGCTTCCCCTCCTGTCACGTTTGGAGATATGGGTTGGTGAAGTGCAACCGGATGACATCCAGATTACTGGGATGCTGCCGGCTCTTCGTTCGCCCTTCCTTGCAGTGTGTGGCGCCATACAAGAGCAGGAGTGGCTCTTGGAAGGCTTCATTGTTACCACTGACGCATTCCCGTGTGTGACGGAGTGCAACTTCTTCCATTTTCCAACTGTGTCATCCATGTTTCCAAGGGGTGCCATGCCACAGAGAACCCTGGAGCAACATGAATAGTTTCCATCAAGTCTATTTTGTAACTAAATGAGATGGTGACGAACAATGTAGATGGTTTGCTGGGCCAAGTCGCTACAAAGATGACTTAACTGCAGCTGGATGATCGACCGAAAGTAGACCTGAGGAAAACAACACATACCACTGTTACAAAATGATAAATGGCACCATCGCTCACAAAATAATTGCCGAAATATAGCATAGAGTAAATGTTGGCGCTACGTTCAATTTTACAAATAGATCAAACAGTGGCATATAAAGCAAGTTGTTTATAAATCTAAGAGAGATCGACCAAGTGAGTCTATAACCGGAGAACTGTCCTTATTCGAATAAACATTAACCAAATGCAATGGTTCGTTATTTGAGGCTCAACTTCCAAATTCGATAGATAACCATTCAAAAAACGCAAGTAACCAAAATGATTGGATATTATATATAGCTGCACCTCATGGTAAGACCAAAATACTACTGTATGTTTTTTTCCTACATGAGAAAAACATTGGAAAATTCATGACCACTTCAAAATTTAATCTGATTTGCTTGTGTGACTTCCCTTGAGCAATGGACTAACCAAAGCTACACATCTAGTTAGACCAAATGCTATTTTTGTGTTAACTTTTGTCCTAAATAAGAAACATGTTGCAGAATTCATGAACACAAGTCTATTTCGAACCTGAATTTGATCTCTGTAGCCTGCGTACTGAGACACCATCATCAACACGGGTGGTCATGCTTTAACCATTCAGGCACATCACTGAAACCAGAACACAAATATGAAGAGAATTATCAATAAAAGCGTTGAAAGCTGTTACATGACACAAACCTAGCATGTGGGATTCACATTGGAGTAACAAACTTTATTAAGGGCATCATATACAGAAAATGTAGAGGAATACCTACAGAAAAATGACTTGAGGAACCAGCTTAGCTCATAGAAGGCACCACATGTCTTGCATGTTTCCCATGGATCCCATGAAGGACTTTGCCATATCTTGACCACCTAGTTAGAACTCTCAAATAATCACCGATGTATTTTCAGATAAGATACTGATTTGTCAAAGGAATTAGTTAAGCGCAGGCCCATTTTTCTGAAAACATATGTGCTAATGTGCATACAGATGGGGTGATAAAAAAAGGAAAATGTTGAGAAAATAGCTTTTGCTCTGAAGAGTAGAACTGAAGCCGACAAGGTTGCACCTTCTATCCAGTATGTCCCTGAGGCGTATTGAAGTTTTACCCACAAAAAAAAAGTCCTAATAAAGTTCTCAAACCAGAGCATGAGAAAACACAGAAGACTAAAAATCTAGTTCACAAATTGCAAATTTAAAATATGGTTTGACAAAACGCAGGCTGCTTATTTCATGACTTCGAAGTATCAACCAACTTCGACATGAGCTAAAGCAGATATCTTCGAAGCTTCACCGAATTGATTTTTGAACCTATAGTTTCTTGCCATGCCAGCTTTGTTGCCAAAATATACTTGTAGGTTTGTCGAACAGATAAAATATCACATATGGAAGCAATGAATAGTAAATATATGATAAGACTGATCCGTTCCATCTCCACTAGCTTATTTCTCGTGATTAATGATGGATGTCCGTCATTTAGACTCATTTGTTGATCAGATGCTTTAGTAGGTTTTACCAAATTTGAAAATTTTACTGGCAGAAGTAAGGCCAGCTACAACCCAATTGTTTTAGGAGCAAAGAAAAATCCTTCAATAAGAATCAGGGGAAAGAAACAAAAATAAAAGTGGAAACAAATATATTCATGGATTTCTTATTTTGAGATATAGAAGGCGATGATTTCCTCTCTCTACCGAATGACAACAACACGAGTTGCAGGAATCGTTCTCCTTGATCTAGCCACGGTGTCGAGTTCCGGAAGGCTCCGATGGTGAACTCACATAGGCGTATTATGCCTAGAGATTGCTGGATCGGGTGGGATTCGGTCGTGCGCACCCGTTTCTGACCGTCTGGTTTCAGAGGGAGCGCTTCGAAGCTCTATTGGCTCCATGGTGCTGGCGGAGAATGACATACAAACAAGATCTGAGGACTGGTAATGGGGGTTCGAATCTGGCAAGGAGGAATTGGCTTGGTGTTTCATGATATGTAGCAGCGGCATGTATGAGGGGGCAACAACATACGTGAAGTCCAAAATCCTACCTTTCAGGGTGAAAACCAAAGGTTTTGCCTTAATTGGTTGTGCCTGACAGTGGTCTTGTTGGAGCCATTGTTTTGAGAACGAGGATTATCTTCAGGGTGAAAACTCAAGGTCTGAGCTTAATTGGTTGTGCCTGACACTCTTCTTCTTGAAGACGTTGCTTTGGAAGAATTGGACACCAGGTGCTGTTTTGGTGGTGGTTGTGCGGCTGCTGCAAGGAATGCAACTCTGTAGCGGGACCTTTCTTTTTATTTATTCTTCTTATTGTCTTTCGGTTGTGTGCATCCATAATGACTATGGTTATTGCGTTGTTGCAGAGGATGGGTGTAATTTGTATATCCGCGATATTAATATACATTCTTTATAAAAAACGAGTTGCAGGAATCAAATTATCAGTTTCATATGGCATTAGCGGTCTAGCACTTAGCGATGACCAAACGTGTATACAACATACATACAATAGAGGATAACCAGCATCTAATTAGGTGAAAAACACTGAAACAAGATTAACCAGCATACTGCATGGAGTGAAAACTTTGTTGCTTCACAAAACAGTTACACATTTTCATGTCAGGCTCTTCATTCAAGCAAATTTGAATCTACTGGGTGCTTCTCTTTTGCAAGCGGCGACATAGTATTGAGTGAGGTGTGGAGCAGCTTCCTTGTGAGGGTATATGTACCTCTACATGAATACCTTCTCTGTCAGCCTGTAGATTGTACCATAGTCTGGGTCGCACTTGGACAGTCCATTTTCCTCGAGAAACTTTAAAGCGTAGTACCGGGGCATGATCAGACCCTCCAGGCCAAGAGTGAGCATTACCGAATAATGAGCAATGTCCGCCGGTTCCAACCTCACCTCAGAGATAAGGAACTCGGACAAGCGCTGCAGCCTGTCCTTAGACCTGCACAGCACCGACGGACTCCTACAAACAACAATATTCACCTCAGCATCCAACCACCTGAAAGTTTCCTTCAAGTACTCCACTTTGGCGGTGATATTCTCCTTGCCGACTAATGTAACAACACAGAACACATGCCATAACATTTGAGATCCACTGGGTACACCAAAACCTTCGGCACATATCACCCTTGCACGGAGGCGCTCTAGTTTTGTGCCGAGTATGTGCGGCAATGCGAGGCACGCCTTGGAAAAATTGCAATCACCTAGCCCGCACTCCTGCAGGAACGCTACATTGGGCTTGACCACATTCTCGAGGTTGTATCCGAGGAGCCTGGAGTTCTTCTTGAATAACCGGAGGAGGTCCTCTTTGGATCCCAAGAGCGATAGGTTGTACGGTAGATTGACGACGCGCCGCAGTGCCCGCCTCGCGGGGTCCAGGATAGGGGCGGAGGTAGTCGAGCCGACGGTGGTCGAGGTGGCTTCCCGCCGTCAGGCGGTTCGCTGTCTTGAGCCTCGTACGTCTCGTCCCGCGTCTTCCATCCCTACTTCCTCATCTCCTCCTTCTAGCTCTAGGTTTTCGGTTCTCAATTCGGTCTCTCTCGAGCATTTGGATCAGGTGGCAATTGATTGTGGTGTGATTTTCCGGGGGGAGCGTGGCCCCCGGTTGGAGCAGAGACGATTAGAGCGAAGGAGATCTATGAGGGGGCCCTTGCGGCTGCTCGCGCTCATTCCTAGCGGGAGCGGCAAGGGCCCCTAGCGCCCGCTAAACCTGTGCAGGAGGCACAAGTGTCCAGCAGTGGAGCCTCTCCCTTGCAGCCTAGCGTGGCCGATCCCGTGGCAGCCTCCCAGCCGGGGAGGAAGCGCGGGAGGCCACCTAAGGACGCGTCCCGGCCCTCGACCTCTGGTAGGGTCCGACAGGTCCACCGTAAGGGTACACCCCCCGCTGGTTCCCGATGTGTCGAGACATCGTAGTAAGGTTCATGGACGGTGGTGCCATAAGCTTACTGGTAGAACCACGCGGGGGGGGGGGGGGACGTGGAAGTACTGTAAACTAGAACGCCGACTTTATCCAGGTTTGGTACGTCGCAGTTAGGTGGCGTTCGTACTCCTGCAATCTCACTAAATCAGGGCTGAAGCCTGAAGTATACAAAGTACAATTGTGAGTATGGTTTCTCTAACTCGGCGAGGATCAACTTCCCGGCGAGTTGGCTTCTAGCTAAGTTGTGATCTTATGTAGTTCTTTTCTCCCGTACGGCTTTATATAGATAGCCGGACTAGGGCTTACAAGAAGGAAACCTAGAAGTCTACGGTAAGTATCTATCTTGGAAAGTAAGGCATCCGACTTCTTCTCCAAGCCGGACCACGATTGGGCCGTGGTCCGGGTTCTTCTAGAATCCGACTTCCTGCGCATCAGTTTAGTGGGCCGCCCAATGGACTTCACTCCATTGCATGTGGGCCACCCTGGTAATCCGGCCTTTGACCAATGCCAAATATACCCCTATTTGGCATATATCCGACAGTAGCCCCCAAGAAGGATCGAGACTTCCTCTTGCCATTCCTTGTGAATTTGTAGTCTTTTCCCAAATGTCGGCATTTCGTCTTGATTCTTCTTTCAGCAAAACTCTTCAATGCCAAACTCGGATTTACCGAAATCCGGCTTTTCTTCCGCAAGCCTTCGCGGGGAAGGAACCCGTGACGCAAGCGACGAAATCTTGCTGACGTTACGGACGTTTAGGTTCAGTCAAAAGACTGAAACCATATCTCTGACAGATTCTCGCGCGAGAAACGAGGAGATAGAAATAATCATCACACCCCCTCGTTTCCTGGATTTTCGGTCATTACATGTGTCAAACATTCAACGGCTAAAAGATCCGTTAGAGCCAATCTCAACGTAACTTAGTTATAAATAGCTACCTCGGGGTCTCCGGCTCACCTTCCGCATCATCTTCTTCCTCGAGCCTCTAGTGTACATCGCACTGCCACTCCCAGTCCTCGAGCGAACGTACGTAGATAAAAAAACCCGAGCCTCAAATCCTCACTGGAGAAACCATCGGTGGTTCTTGATCCCGGCTGCGCCGCCCAATAATGGACACCGGAACTCTCCGCGCTCCACGGAGACCGCGAACGTCGACGTCGTCATCGAGGACCTCGATCCCATCATCGGAACTCCTCCAAGCGCCTCTACGAACGCACTGGAGGCACCTGCGAGCGAATCGGCGGGCGGGGATCTCAATCCCGCCGCCGGAACTATCCCACCGACCTCGGCCACTCCTCCTCCTCCTCCTTTCTTCCCCAGTACCGAGGAGGGGGGAACCTCCATTCGCGACGGCGAAAACGCAGCGTCCGCTGCCACCGCCGGAGGCGAGGAAGACGAGGAGGGAGATGCCGGAAACTGGAGCCACTGTAATGTGGCCCCGGCTCTTCTTCAGGCCATGTAAAAGGACGGGTTTATTGTGAAGGACAAATGGCGGATGGATGAGGACGACACCGAGCCCTCTCCGAAAGCCAGAGAATGGGTGGTTCTGGCTTCCCATATCAATCGAGGTATGGGTTTTCCGCCATCCGCGTTTTTCATCCAGGTTCTCAACCATTACAACATCCAACCCCACAATCTTCCACCCAACTCCATATTGTATATAGTCGGGTTCCAGGACCTTTTCGAGGGTTACTTAGGGATAGAACCCCGCCTAGATTTTTTCCAGTACTGTTTCAATGTGAAACGCAACACCACCGAGGGTGCTCTCCCGATTTGCGGGACCATTTCCTTTAATCTCCGTAGGAATAGAGAGGAATGGTTTCCCAAAATCAAGACTTTCGAGCCCGTCAAATTCTGGACGGGCTCTTTTTTCTATCGTTCGGATGTTCCGTATCCTGGAAAGGATACGGGCATTCCGGCTTTCATCAATTCCGCGGCCACGCCCCAAGACACTTGGGTGTTGGATGCGGTCCAGGTTCTGCCTCCAGACCTGATGAGAATCAAAAGACGGATTGCAAAAATCGCCTCCTCCACTCCTCCTCTGATCGGCATGGATACAGTTCTGTGCTGGCTCGGGAGGAGTATTCAACCTCTTGCTTACCGCGGCGGTCGGCTCCTTTGCGAATACTCGGGCCCCGATGATTCAACGAGGACGACAAAGCTCGCTTTGTCGAAAAAGGAGTTCAAGAAGCGTGCCAACCAGCTTGTGGCTACTCGTGATCAATACGAGGAAAGCCTACACATGTACAACGAAGGATAACCGGTTCCTAAGGTATGATTCCAAGTTTTGTCTTTTGGATAATTGTTCGAACTCTGTCTTTTTTCGGATGTTTTGATACTGGTCCGGATTATATTTCTTTTCAGCTTCTTGATCTTCTAGAGTCGGACCTAGCCACTGATGACCAACTAGCGGCGCTAAAAGCCCGCTTTGAATCAGCCGGAGTGCAGAAGTGCGAGAAGGTCTCTTCCAGCCAGGAGGTGATTGATCTTGACGGTGTACCCGTTGCCACTTCCAGGTAAAAACCCAGAATTTCACATTCGTATGAATTTTCTTGCGTATCTTATTTCTTGAATTTTTAATCTCGGATTTTCATCCTTTTCTCTTTTCTAGCCTTGACCCTATCTCTTTGAAGGGAAAAGGCAGGAATAAATTGAAAGCGGTTGCCCTTAGAAGGCCAAAGCCATCCCCTGCAACCACCCCAGACACTCCAGTAGTAGCTGGAGAGGAAAACACGGCTGCTAGGGAAGAATACCCCTTGCAGTCCAGCCAGCCTATTGCATACGACACGGATTTGTGGGAAATGGCGGAAGCCGACCAAGGCGGATCTTCAAATCTTCCAGAGGCGGAGCCAATGCCTACCTTTGACCAGAAGTTCAAGGTAAAACAAGAAGACTGCTTTGATAAACTCGGATATATTCATCCGTGGGCAAAAAAGTTTTTTGCCTGAGCCCCCTTGATTTGCCCTTGGCAAAAATGTGGATTAATCAATCCGGAATAATTACGTGTTCTCACCTCACCAGGTTATGCAAGACGACATCAATCATATGGGCATTACCTTCACGGAATACGCCAATGAATTCTCCGAGAACTTAAGCGGTTTGCAAAGGATGAGCAAGGTAATATCTCTAGCCCCCAAGTATTAATACAAAACCATTCTTTTTTTTGCATTAATGCTTTTCTCTTATGCCTGCTTGTTTTTGCCAAAGCAAACTTTTCCTTTGTATATATTTCAGCAAACCGCCGAAAATATAAACGTGGAAGTTTTTGAGGAGCTTACCATTAAGAACCAAGAAGTAAAATCTCTTCTTGTTATCCTTCATGAGAAGGACTCGGAGTTGACCGAGATCCAGAAGCAGCTGAAGGAGGTAACCGGTAAGCATGCTTTTTTCAATCCTTGATTCTGATTCTGAATTTTTCTAAGTATTTTTCCGAGTTTTTAATCCTTCGTATCTTTTTCTTCTCAACTTCTTTGGCTAAGGCCAAGCAAATTGCTGAGGATGCTGGCAATGCCGAAACCCTCCGCAAAGAAAACTCGCAGCTTTACAGAATGACTATAAAGCTTCAAAGAAATCTGGAGGCGAGCCAGCTGGCCTTGGGATTAGCCGAGTCCCGAGCTTCCTCTCAAGCTGAGAAGGATCAGACGACCATCCGGGACCTTGAGAATGCCCTCAATCAACACCTTGAAGAGGGCGTTGAGATGGATAAAATTCTTGGTAAGTCTTAGCACTTTTACCAAGTTTTTCTTATACTTTGCAAAATGCCTTCTTTTCCTCCTTTTGTGTTTCCTAACCTTTTTTGGTTTTCTTAACAGAAGGGAATCCTCTGCTCACTCGGATTGACATAATCCGGGCTTTCGAGACATTCGTCACTGAGCTAAAAAAATGTCAGGATGCTACTTGTTAACAAGTGCATTCCGGACAAAGCTGGCGAATACTCGGAAGTCAGCAAGCTCCCGGAGGCAATTGCAGAAGTGGCAAACCAGCGTGAATCCTGGCTTCAATCTTCCGCTGGTGGTGGTGTGCGTATGGCCCTTGGGCTGATGTGTATGCATTACACCACCGCCAAATCCTGGCGCATCACCACCGGTATTCCGCAAGGATACACAGAAGCTCAGCGGGCAGAAATCTTCGATTCTATCAAGGGGCATGCCTCCAAGATAACTCGGATGGTGTCTACCTCAATGTTCTACTCGGAGGAAGAAATTTCGACAACTCCGGAGAATCCGAGCGACAACGATGAGGACGATGACGACGAATACAAAGATGTCGTCTAGTTCCTGCGTAGCAATTTAGCTAAATAGAAATCATTACTATTCTTACAATGTAATATCAATTGTAGTGCATTCTATCTTTTGTATGAACAAGTTTTTATCCTTTGCAGTAAATTTTTAGTCTTTGCAAGTTTTTTCAGAGTTTTAATTCCTTTCCTTCTAAGTTCTCTGTTTTGTATGCTTTAACTTTCCTTAGTGTTAAATGGCTTGAAAGAATGCAATTTTCACGCCAAGTGACTGGGTTAAGAAACCTATCAGTCGAAACTCAAAATCATGGATTATACCTTGGCACTTTTACTTACTAATTCCAGTGACCCAACACAAAAAACAATCAGATAATACTTAGGGCTAAATAAGGAATTTGAAAAGTATGAACCTTAGGCACACAGTCACAATCTGTGTTTCTTAATCCTCCTTAGGCTAAAAAAGCATTCAGTTTTATAACTCCGAGTATGCAGGCAAAATCCGGGTTAACATTCAAGCAAATTGAAAGATCATTGGAAAATAGATAAGATGAAAATATGCTTTGAACAATAAAGACAAAACAAAAAATGCATGAATTCCGACAACTTTATTTCATGATCTCAATGATGTTTACATAGAATTGAACAAAGTGTAGAAGGGACGTAACTGATGGATGCTCGAGGGCCTATTTGTCTCTCCTAGTTCTACATCTATGTTTCTTTTTCTCTTGCGATTCGGATTTTTCGGATCATCTTCCGTGTCTCGAATATCTACAAGGTAATATGACCCATTTTTCATAGCCTTGCTAATGAAAAATGGTCATTCCCATATTGGGGCTAACTTGTGTTTTCTGTCATGTACCAATCTTAGCACCAAATCACCCTCTTTGAAAGATCGGTGTTTGATTTTCCGACTACGATATCATCGTAATCCTGGCTAATAAATGGCGGATCTTTGCAACACTAGTCCTCGTTCTTCTTCTAAGAGATCGGCGGAATCCTGACGTGCACTTTCGGCATCCGAGTCATTATGTGCTTGCACTCTTGGGCTATCATGGATCATGTCCGTAGGAAGCACTGCTTCAGCACCATAAACCAAGAAAAAAGGTGTTTGCCCCGTTGATCTATTTGGCGTCGTTCGAATACTCCAAAGCACGGAAGATAATTCTTCTACCCATGCTCCAGCTGCTCTATGAAGAGGAGATTCGAGTCTTGGGCGTATTCCCTGCAGGATTGAACTATTCATTCACTCAACCCCCCCCCCCCCATTGGATTGCGGGTGTGCCAAAGATGCAAGATCTAGGCGGATTCTCGTTTGTCGGCGATATTTTTCCAACTCTCCAGTTGAGAAATTTGTCCCGTTATCCGTGATTACCCTATGTGGAACGCCGTATTGCATGACTATGTCAATGACGAAATTTCTGTCAGTCACACCGTCAAGTTCTTTGATGGGTTTTGCTTCCACCCACTTGGTATACTTATCCACTGCAACGAGAAGATGCGTAAGTCCGCCTCTTGCAGTTTTGAATGGACCCATCATATCTAGCCCCAAGACCGCAAACGTCCATGTTATGGGGATAGTCTTGAGTGCTTGAGCCGTCATATTGGTATGCTTGGAGTAATACTGACATCCAGCCCATGTATTCACTATGTGTTCTACATCTGTCTTGGCTGTGAGCCATAAAACCCGGCACGGAATGCTTTTTTGACTATGTTTTTTGACTGGGCATGATGTCTACAAGCTAGGAAATTAATATGTACATCCATCCGCTAACCTGATCGGAGCTCGAACGTCGTCGGCCGGCCGCGCGCACAAGATCGAGATCCATCTAAGAGGAGAGCGTCGCCCGCCTGCCCGCTGCCGCCACGCCTAGGTCCTAAGTCTAAGTCGCACGCGCACCCCGCACGCGGTTGCTGGCAATGAGTCGGTATATATAGAGGCAACTGGGGCGCGCATCCGAAATTTTAGGTTTCAAACTCTTAGTTTTGGAGGGAAAACAAATCTATGATTGTATCTGTATTGCTGGGCTATCCGATCTTTTGCTTGTTGTTACGGTTGTTAGATGCTGCTGTGCCACGGATCGGTGGTGACATCTACGGTGGAAACGAAACAACAGTAGGCTTCCACTAATTACTCTCGGTTCCCGCTTCCCACGCGTTGGATTAATTAATTCACGCCTTCCGTATCTCTAGTCCCGTCTATGATGATTTTTCCCAATAAATGTCTTCCGTAATTCAGTGTTGTTTAGGATGGCAATAACTCAATAATATTGCAGCTGCTGGATGAAGCGTCAGCCTAGCCGGCTAGTATTTTTCCTCTTCGCATTACTGCTCGTTTTCTTCTAGGATCAATGAATTTGCGTACCACTTCGTATGCTGCTTCCATGCATGCATAAACGGTGAATTAAACTTTCTTTTGTCTTTCACGATGACGATTTTTTTCCCTTCGTTTCAAACCATATGCATCGATCCAGAAAACACCACCAGGGTTCAAAGTAACAATGAATTTTGCCTCAAACCATGCATCCATCGGCGGCGGCTTGTGTACATACGTCTGAACAGCCTATTTTCCTCCTATACAACATTCATCCACTTAAGTTGTTTATTTCATAAGGAATAAACGTCCAAGAATTAATGACTACATCATTTGGGATGGGAGAACAATGAAATACGGCTTCGGTACACAAGGAAATACATATAGAATAATTAGTGTTTGGACCACATAAACCTTTGTTCATGCCTACTGTTGTTAACCTTAACTCAATCGGTATGAAGCAAATATTAGCACAATAAGGCTAGGCATCGTTGCTTGTGTCCATTTTTATCTACACACACGCCACCTCAAAGTAGACAAGTTGATATTCGTTTATTTACATGTGTGCATCACTTGTAATTAGCAGCCAGACAAGAAACCACTCGAGTAAAGACACCAACCACACATAAACGCGACTAATAACACGGCGAGGCAGAAATCCAATCAACAATCTCCATCCGGCGTAGGGAGGAGGGCGTCTCTTCTCCATCACCACCACCGACAACCCTACCCAACTGGTCGGCTTGCTTATGTGGAAGAGGGAGAAAGGAAGCCGAAGGAGCTCACCAAAAGGAGGTGTTGCCAATGTCGAACACCGCCACCAATGTGGTTCATGAAGTTCATTGAAGCAACCAGGCCTACCACTGTCCGTGAGGCGCAGGAGGCCACGGCTAGCCCAGCAATTTACCTAAACACACGGAGTCGAATACAAAGTCATGTGCTACGATCATACGACACGGTGCACTCGCACTGGGTGTGTGGCAGCAATTGGTAGCATTGCACTCCTATCCCCATGCAAGACATCTTGTGGTCTCCACTCTCCCTACCTGCAGTGCAGCACAACAGAACATTTCCAAAATTAGAAAGAATGATTGTATTATGGTAATGCCATGGATAAAAAGCAAAAAATGCAACAGTTTGTTGCTTTTCTGTAACCGGATAGCATGACATATATTCAATAGGCTAATGCGTATTGGTGAAGTTTATCTACAATACAATAATTATCCCCGACAGAAAAGAGATTATACAAAGCCGTTAAGTAGGACATCTTGTGGTCACCACTCTCCTGACCTGTAGCACAACAGAACATGCCCAAATTTAAAAATGATTGCATTATGGTAATGCCATGGGTAAAAAGTAAAAATTCCGCAGTTTGTTCCTTTTCTATAACAGGACAACATGACATATATTCAAATGGCTAATGAGTATTGGTAAAATTTATCTACAATGCAATATTTATCCCGAACAAAAAAGAGTTCGTACACAATATTTGTCAAGAAAGATCCAAGGATGAGCACATCAGCCAAGTTAAGTATATCAGGAAACATGATATCCGAGGACAAAGGTAGACCATGTTATTGAGATAACTATACCGTATGTCAAAAGTTATAACTACAAATAGGGTACACATCAGTGCCATGAATAAATCATAATCATACAACCATACCACTAAGTCCAACATCATCATATCAATGGTCGAAGCACAGAATAACCATTACAATGATATATCAGAGCATGTAGAGGAAAGAACGGGAGAAGGAGAAAACCACCTAAACATGAGATTACAGCATGACAATAAGGAATGTTATAAAACCATGAGATTACAGCATGTCCAGTGAGGCAAAACCACAAAAGGCTAAAAAACCTAGAGGACCAGTATACATAAAAATAAGGAATGTTATAAAACCATGAGATTACAGCATGACCCTCTTTGTTCATCTTCTGTTTTGTCTGCTTCCTTATGGAAAATTGAATATCATTAGTTTCAGATCAAGCACAAGATAATAGAACAGTTAACACATAATCATGTCATGTGCTTTGGACCGTCTCCATCCACACAATACTAATGTTACTGCTATTGATACTAAGCGCCACAAGTTTTTTTTTCAAAGTTTTGTTTGCACTCAATATGGACAGGGTTTAGAGGAAGCAGGGTACAATATGATCTCATTACTTTTTCAGTTTCATGATATCTAATTAGCAGAAAGCAAAAAAGAACAATAATTAAAGACATGAATTGAAATGAAGGATCTACCACCAAATGGCAGAACCACCTCGACAAAGACAAGCAACAGCGGCCTTGGGTTGTCAGTTAGTTCTGGAGTGCTTGCATGTCTGTGGGCTTGTTGGTCAAGGCGGCGATGATGCTCGACCAGGAGGGAACATGGCGTGTTGGCGTTGGCGATAACACCATCTACCCGGCGAACTGCATAGTGCCTCCCACTCAATCTCTGCCCCACGGGGGCTCAAATCTGAAGAAACAAATGCATGATATCATCACACAAATCCACTATTCAAACGGAAACCACACTGCAATGAAGGTTGAAGGCAACGCCCCAACTATGATGGAAGAGCCTTTGGACCCTGAAAGTGGGATCGTTTGCAAGAGAAGATGCTTTGGGTGCTTCTGCATTGAGATAAGTGCTTCATCGCTGCAACTAGAACCCCTGGGAGTCCATAAGATGCTGCAAGCCATACAATGACAACCCACGACAGCAGTCATCCTACAACTCCAGCTCCACTACTCCCCTTCATGAGGGCCACGAGAATCTACTGCTTCGTCACATCCACCGGCTGAACAAGGTCATCTCGTCCTTCACCTGCACCACAAGACGATTACTCGAATATAGCAGCATACTTTGCATCGTATATCTAAGGCTATAGCATAATATTCACCAAAGTACATCTCCGGCAGATGACCAATAGCTAAAGCTTGAGATATTAGGAACACTTAGGCATACAAAATCATGACCGGAAATAAAAGGACCGCATGTAGTATTACTAGCTACGGCAAGTGACCCCAAACCAAGCATTGACAATTACGTGCTTTGGAAAAAAATAGATACATTTCCCTAATAAGATCTCTGAATGTGTGTGCTCTGAATGTTTGATTGATCCACTGGAGCATCACGAGCACCGCCACCGGAGCCGGAAAGAAGCTGTCACATAGCCGGTCCGCCTTGACATACATCAGCTCGGCTAGAAAGAAGATAGCAGCAATAACTTTACTATCTCAGGATAATAAACTAGACAAACATCTTTGTTTCGCCAAGCAAATATTGATTGCAAAACAACAAATTTCCTTCTTTTATCGGAAAAAAAAACAGTTTTTCCTTTTAAGAAATAAAAAAAGGCATCTAAATGTACATTGATTAGCAAGAAGGATGATTCCAACACGACTTCCCTATTTTTATGGCAACTAACTAATCATAAAAAGTGACTGAACCACAAGTAGTCATTGTACCAAACTAGCCAGCCAGCTAAAAGCTTTAATCAATTAAAGAGAATAGCAACTTTACCATCCCACATGTTTGCCTAAAGTACAATGGAAGCTTAACAACGGGATAATACAAAAAACCATCTTTCTTTGCCCAAGAAAAAACTTACAGCACAACAACAAACTTCAACTCAATAACTTGGTGGTGAACATGTACTAGATAGATTGTTCACATTATTATAGATAAAATGCATGTCAAGAGGCTATACAAGAAAAAGGCTATTTTTGATGAATCGCAACTACCTCCAGGAAAAATGGACACGACAGAAAAAAAAACTAATCAGGCCTAGTTGATGTACATTCTGTTTGTTTTGGCACGTGAAAAAAGATCGGTCAACATGGAATATCTACATGCTAGCATCCACTAAATGTATTTCACAAACACAACTAGGATTCTTACATACTAGGCAGATCAGAGATCATTTAGAGAGAACTAGAAACTCACCTAAGCAGCCATGCGAGCTGATCAGATTGCAGAAGAAACTTTGTAATGCATGACTTGAACTTTCAGAAGTGGACATACTATAGAATCGATACAAACCCTCCTCCCGTGTCGCTCCCAGGGCGACACCGGAGGCCCCTCCTCGCGCCGCCGCCAGACCCCCCCCCCCCCTTCTGCTCGCCTCGCCGCTGCCGCCGCCGGCCTCGCGCCGCGGTGGTGGCAGCCTCCCCGCCGCCAAACAAGTGGCTCGCGGGGGTGGTTCTCGTTCGGCGCTGGCGGGCGTCAGATCCGTCTGGGACGGCGATGGCGGGTCGCCGGTGCAGGCACGCCGGAGCGGCGGCTCCGGGGCCGCAGGGGTGTTGCGGGGCGGCGGATCCGGGGCCCTCGTGCCCGGATCTGGTTGGGCGCGGCCGTTGACTTGGCCTCGGGGGAGGCGGGTTGGCGTCGCGGCTTCGGTCGTCGTCTGCGACGGGCCGGCGTGGGCGGAGCCTGCCAGGGGGCGCGGCTGCGGCTGGGGACCGTCGCTGGTGGTGCCGGCTTCCCCCTGCTGGTGGTGGCCGGCCCGTGTGGGGCGTCATCGGCGAAAGTTGGAGGCGCGGCGGTTCCTGGGCGAGGTGGTTGGCGGCTCGGCGGCGGGGTTGCAGGTGTTCTGTCCCTCGGCTGCGACGACGGGCTGTGTTCGGGCGTGGTCGGTGATGTTGGACGCCGGGGCGGCGGCTCCCGGCTGTGGAGGCGGCCGGCGAGCGGATGGTTTGCTGCTCCACTCGGGTGGCGGGGGATCCTGCCTGCGGCGGATCTGCAAGTGGCGTGGTGGCCTTCACCTCGGTCGGTGCGGTCTGGTTCTACGTCGGTCTCTCCGATTCAGTTTGGTTGCGGTGTGGAGGTGGGGTGGTGGAAATAGGCTTTCTGATCTACGGTGGATGGCTGGCTGCCGATTTGGCAGGTGGCCTTTCCCCCTCCCCCCCCCCCTGAAGCTGGAGTGTCGGCTCCAGGTGGTGGGCGTCGTTGGAGTGGTGGCGCTAGCTGTGTGGACGGCGGCGCCCTACGAAGTTGCTCCAGGGGCGGCGGCTGGTTTCAAGGTGCTCGTGTTTGCTTCTTCGGATAGGGGCTGACGATAGGGTTGGGAGAAATCCCCGCGTATGCGGACGACGGCGACGCCTACGGGCGCCGTCAAATCCTTGGAGGCGTCGTTGAGACCCTATTCATCTTTCTCCCAATCCCGAGCACCGGGGGAAACCCTTGATCCACTTGGTGGGTCAGGCAGCGGCGGCGCCATGGCGTCGTTCCCTCCTTTGAGGCGTTTTCGAGGTTGCTTGTGGAGTCCGAATTTTGCAACCGGAGTCCTTGCTAGTCTCTTCCGGGAGCGTGGGCCTCCAGGGCGTTATGTACACTGGTGCCTTCATTTCCTTGCAGTCGCCTACCTCAGTTCCGACCGGGTCCTGCCGTCCATTCGCCGACGACTTCTTCTTGGCGCTTTATGGGTGGGTGGTACGTCGACTTGTCTCTTATCAGGGTAGGTGTTCAGCTTCGGAGTTGGCTGCTCCAGTTGTGACGCGGTCTGGTGTCTCTGTCTCGTGTTGTGTGGGTTTGTATGGGTTTTGGGTCCGGTTTCCCTCATAAACTGGACCAAATCTATCTTCTTCTATATAAAAAAGGCCTGCATTCTCGCGCGTTCCTGAAAAAAACTTTCAGAAGTGAAAGAGGCCTTCAAGCCTGACCGGCATGAATTCAACAACCAGATTTTCCATGACATTCTTTCGCAGAAACTTCAAAGAATATAATTTTTCCTAAAATAAAAATATAATTGCATAACAAGAAGGAACCGAGGAGTACAATACATAACAACTTGAATCTATTAATTTAGCACAATTGGCAAGTAGTAGAAAACGACAAGCATCACTAGGACTAGCACAACGGTAAAAAGGGCAGCGCCAAGCAAATAACAAATGCTTATTGAAGGTCATTAAAAACAAGAGTCAGCATGGAAAATATACGGTTGGAGATAATGTGCACCGATCGGGACAGAAAATTACCATGTTCATTTCCACGAACGCCTAATAAACCAACTTTAAAAAAAACACTAGCAGTCACTACTTGTAATTATTCCTCACAGATGTGCAACATGTGGATTAATATTTCAGTGGAATGATACTCGGAAGAGAACTATAAAATACATTAGTGGTTTTGCTTCATGGTTTTCACAGATTAAACAGTGTCAAGCGGTTCAGGTTCTAATGAGATTGAAACTGAAACTCTATTTTGGGTTGTTGATTTCATTGGTTTAAAGACTGAAACTCTGAATGGTGAAGATTGAATAGCTCTCGAATGTTCAGTATTGTTACATTCAAAATGGCCATAACTTAGTGCGATCTTATCTAACAGAATGGACAAGGACGGTAAAATTTATAGCAAATACTGTGAAATTTGTACTACTATAGTGCTTGAAGATGGAATCAACAAAAGGACGCCCATGTTGCATCTACTACTCCAAACAAATCATGGTGAATCAATATTTGTGGTTGTTATAGTACTAAACGAGGATATGTTCGCCATAATAGGACATAGAACGCATTAAAAAAAACAATTGACATGTGGGATTTACGCCTCTCAATGACAGAACCAGAGCTGCTGCAACAACAACATTGGGTCATCAACCAAAACTTGTTCTTAATCCAAGTCAAGGAAGTCATCAACGCTGATGAACTAATATGTAAGAAACAATTCACAGTAGCAGTCACATACTTATAATTTTTTCAGCCGGATGCATAACTAGTTATTTGGAGAGTAATACTCAAGAAGTATGAAATACATGAGTGGTTGTACTTCACGGAGTTTGCATATTGACAAGGTGTGAAGCGGTTCAGGGTTCACATGAGCGATTATGACCGAAACTCTATTCTGAACTATTGGTTTCATTGGTTTTAAGTCTGCACAACTGAACCAAGAAGAATGAAGAGCTCTTGGATGTTAAGCGCCGCAACAACTGAATATTCCTCAAGTTAAGAACAACTTGGAACAGGTATTAAGATTTACACATGCAACACTACAGGAATTAGTTTTAGAAACTTGAAAATGGTCATAACTTAGTACGTTGTTATATAAAAGAATGGACAAGGACAATAGGATAAGCATGGTACATTAGAAGCATCATCCACCTCGACACGAGTTAAGATTTACACACATGCAACACTACAACTGAATATTCCTCAAGTTAAGAACAACTTGGAACATGTATTAAGATTTACACATGCAACACTACAAGAATTAGTTTTAGAAACTTGAAAATTGGTAGGGGGCAACATCGAGATCCTCAAGGAGTACGTCGGCCCCAATTATTATCTATTCTTATTTTGCTTTATTTTTAGTGCGACACAACTGGAAAAATTAAATATAATTGCAGTACATCGAAATTCGATATGGCTTAGTTGTGCGTAACTTTGTACTAGTTCAAAAAAATTGGTGTGTGCTTTAGTGGTACAGATAATCTGCCGCATCCAATTAAAACTACATGTGATTGAGACCTCATACAAAAATAAAAACAATGGCACCATCAAGTGATGAGTAGGCTCTAATAAATACATTTACGGATAAACTATTATTTGGTCGTCCCTTCCATACACAAATTTCTTAAAGCTGGTAGAAAATAGAAAAATACATTTCATGCTATTTAGTCCTAATTATGAACTATACAAGTATGAGGTAAGCAAGTGAAATCCAAATTTTAACATGGAACATCAAATGCCGAGGTAAAGCATTTGATCAACTAACATGAAATAAAAATTCACATTAGCGGTCACATACTTATAATTTTTTTCTCTCCCAAATTAACAACTTTTACATTAATGTTTTACTTGTTTGTGGAACAAAACTATCAAATACAATCATGTAATTAGCTATTGTGCAAGTACTACTTAAAGGTGGTGAATAAAAAAGGCGACGTCAAAGTTGTATCAACTATTCCAAACAAAACACGGTAAATCAATGTTTGACCCATCAGGTGCTTTGTCAAACCTAAACTTGGAAAGCATAAAAACAAATTGATCAAGTAATTAATGCTTTCACTATGCTAATGTATAAGGTGCAGTCGTTCCTACTAACCAGAGAAACAAACTCAACTACATCCTTTATACGCCACTACCCAAAAAAGCGAAGTCATTCCTATTCACATCCAGAGAACGGATAATCAACTCACGAGCCTGCTTGGGGTGCAGTATAACCTACAGGCAGCAAAACGAAACATGTTCAGAAACTAGTAAATACAAGTCTGATCAAAACACGAGGCAGATTATGACACTAAATAATACACAAATCCATCTATCCAGTACAATAATTAAGTGTCCTCATGGCAATCCATCCATCCAGCAATTACTAAACAAAACCATTTCACTCAATTATTCAGTTATTGTCTATGAAAGTTCACTGTTCAAAAAACCAATAGAGTATGAAGATGCAGATAGATAGAGCAGAAGATGCATGATACATCTCACAATGGATGCAACATTTACATGTCCAGATCATGCTTATCCTGAAGTGAACATTTCAAACATGGAGAACTTTAAAAATTGAATCAAGCTACATCATATGTGGGCTAGAAAATAATAAGGCGATGATATTGTACGCATCAGTTCAAGTATGATCGGAATCTGAATATTTATTGCAGTCTTTAGAACAAAACACCATGTTCTCCATGTACGAAATCAACACTAGGGAGCATGTCAAAAATCCTGCCAAACGACTACATGCCAGCATGTAGATGGATAAGAAATCACAGATTATTACCGGTCAATCCAACATCAGACCATCCCAACTGGATCTAGACAACAGAAAAGTGCCCAATTCTGAAATTTCATCACCGTGACAAGAAAAACCGTAGCACACTACCTAGACTATACAATGCACATTAGCACATACCACTCATGGAAACAGGAGACAAAAATACACACAAGATGATCGGGACCTGAGTTGCTGTCGACGCAGGTGGCGGGCAGTCAATCAGCAGCTTTGTCCCGGTGACAGAGCAACAACTTCTGGTCCTTCTCGTATGTCCTTTTCTCCGACAGCAGCGGCTTGGGCAGGTGAGGAGTCCGGAGCTGTAGAGCGAGCTACATGGTTGAGCTCAATTTGATGCGGACGGCCAAATCCCGAAATGAGCAGGGTTATTAGTGTTGAACGCTATAGCAAGGTTATGTACCCTTGTGGTGAGCGGTTCTTCCATGTACACTACATATTTTGTATGCTAGTGGCTAATTTATCAGGTTTAGACTATCAGCATTCGGGTAGATCTCCATTATCCAGAAATATTCAGGTGTAGCCACGCTGTATAAATCCATCAAGTATTTTTGTATAAGAAAACATGAGGAATTTATACCTCCAACAATGTCAGAACCAGCTCGAGGAAGACCTTGTATTGTCAGCTAGGTCGGGGTCTGTCAAATATTGGTCTAGGCGGTGGGAATGCTCAATCGGGAGGGAATACAGCGGTGGTCGCCCCTCGCCGGCGGGGAGCACATCTCCATGTGCTCAAATCTCTTGGTCTCCCACAGCAGATCACCGCCATCTTGCTCAAACTCCTGCTTTTTGTATGCAACAATACTAAATGGGTCAGCTATTTTCACAAACGTATTGAGATACAACAATGATCGCTTTACTTATATCAGTTCTAGAAATGATGCTTATACAAGCAAAGTTCAATAGGCAATGCAAAGATAGATGTGAACTCATAAGCATTAGGCAGCAATTACACTAAAAATTGAATGTTAGCTTTATATAAAATAATAAGAGAGCAATTCTAGTTGAGACTTGATACAACCAATGTGCTATATATGTTTGATTAATAAATGGGCATGTTCCAACTCACACTACTTGAAAAAGCTTCCTGCTGCTAGCTAGTCGGTAGGGAAGATGTCAAATGACTAGAAGCCATCTTTTAAGTATATGAAAAATCATAGATTATTATTTGTATATCCACCATTAGACAGAGAGAACAATGCCCTATTCTAAAATTTCATAAACACGCCAAGACACACACTATTTAGAGTGTACATGCATATACCCCAGAAGAAACATGGGACAAAAAAAATACACACTAGGTGAATAAGACCTGATAGTTGTCGATATGTTGCGGCGGGCGGCAGGCGGTCAATTAATCAGCAGCCTTCTCGTGGCGGCAGATGACCAGCTCCTGGTCATTCTCCCCCTGCCTTTTTTCCCGTCAGCGGCGAGTTGGGTAGGTGAGGACTCTGGCCGGCACTGCAGAAGGAGATCCATGGCTGAGCTTGATTTGCTGCAGCTGGCGGAATTCCAGGTGGTAAAAATGAGCTAGGATATTAGTATTGAACCCTACAACAAAGGTTAATTATACTTGTGGAGAGTGATTCTTCCTTGCGCACGTAGCCATTATTGATATCTAGTTAGGAGAAGATCATCAAGAAAAAAATAAAAAACAGCTACATAGTAATTAATTTGCTAGTTGGCATTTGCAGACGAAAGTGCAGTACATAATTCATTTGGAAGATTAGAAGGTTGCAACTAAATCCTACAGCAGCTAGCATTCTGGTGGTGGAAAACCGTACGTGTTGCCAGAAGCAGTGAGGGTCTAGATCTGGTAGTCCACCTACACACAAGATCTGGCAGTGCACATACACGTCCTCTCATGTGCCTCTAGAAAAGAATCGATTTCTGATTGAAATGGAGGGTGATTGGGCAAGAGAGGATTTAGATGTAGATCGATACCTTGATAGCATGCCACAGGCGCCAGGCATGGCGTGCTGCCGACGGCCCGTCGCCGGTGGCCGGGCCGCCGCGTTGTCGCCGGTGCTATGGCTCGTGGATGGAGGCTAGTCCGGTCCCCTCCAGGAGCATTCTGGAAAGAAGTCCTCCATGGCGGTCCAGGGGACCTTGGATGGCCAGGTCTGCCGATCGGCGGCACGGGCGGAGGAGGTGTGGCGGCGCAATCGGATGGAGGTGATGGAAGGTGAGGGCAAAGGGGATCGAGGGCGAGAGACCCAAGTGGTTATGTGTGTGGGCGTTTGGTGTGCCAGAGAGATGGGATGGACGGTGGAGATGGTGTCTTCGGTGGCGACGATCCGTGTGGAGGCCCTTTCTCGCATTTCATTGGCTGTATCCATCATAAAAAAAAATTGGCAAGAAGATCGGTCATAATTTCCGTACGTGGTTTTCTTGCACCGGTAATTATGGTGTTGGGATTGGTTAAACACGGATCGGAGGAAGAAAATCACGGAGTGGTTGTTCTGGGAACCAAATTAATTACTCCCTCCGTTCCATATTAATAGGTGGTGAAGTGGATGTATTATTGCTAGATACATCCACTTCACCACCTATTAATATGGAACGGAGGGAGTAAGTAATAATGACTCAAAGCAAAAACATACAGAATAGCCAACGCCGGGATCGTTCTGGCACCGGTGATTACGTCATATTTAATCCTCAATCATGGCGTTGGCTCTTTGGTTTCAGGATCGTCTACATATACTCCAGATGGCATGGAGTAAGCATCATCTGAGCAAAATGTGCACGATCATCAATTCGTTGATGCATGCATGCAAGAAATTAATAACGTACGTTTCAGCCCAACCAGAGAGCATTTTTTTTTTACTACGAACCCACCAGATTCATTCATGTTGAGCATCACCAGATTAATATGCCAATCTAGATGATACAACTCATACACAGGGAGGAGCACGCATGCATGATCCTAGATAAAGATGCATGTATCCTCCAACAAAATCCATAGAATAAAGATGCCGCCTCTCGGCCAGAGGCCATAAAGCACGAACAAAATCATACTATCTAAGTTGACACCATTTCACTTCTTCTGTAGCCACATGTAGAACTACAGCTCCAGGCTGTAGCAATGATTTCCGGAGAAAGAATAACTGTACCTATGATCCGTTGTTCCGTGTACCCCTCCAGCTCGTTCATCCATCACCTATACGACAATAGAAAACAAAAGGTTAACTTCCACTTCCTGCACATGAAACTATTTGCTCAGCACACAAACAAGGTTGCAGAAGGAAGTGAGAATTATGAGTGTAACGTCAACATGTGATGGCTGGAAGGTGTTTGGAGCAAACCTTGGTGAGCATGTACATTGTTTAGCATGTTCCAATTATTATAATCCATCATAAATTGATCCTAGACCTTCACTCTAATCCAGGAATCCAACTAAACCCTTCCCAAAATGCTAAATATGAAGTACTTGCAATGTGCAAGTTGATTTCTACCATGTTTTTACTAAGACAAAGAGCATGCACTGCGTTATATATATGGCATGATCTAGACGCGCACATTGTTCCATCAGATCTGGACCGAGGAGAAACACTAGTAGATTCATTCATGTTTTCACCAGGGCCAGGACCAACGCCAATTCCATTTTGTTCCATTCTTAACATAGAAAGCCTAGAAGTCAAACTCGACAGGGAACTTATGCAACACTATCAAATCTGTACGTGAACTTTCAAAATACCTAATGTATTCAAATTATTACAAAGCTAGGAGGCTACTTCCTATTATATCTGGTTAGTCTAACTACTACCAACCTTGGAGAAAAAAGAAGTCGTAGGTTTCTACTTAAACCAATCTGAACTCACAGATACTTCAAACTAAGAATAAATATTTAACAATTGATAATTTTTCATAAACATGCATGGTCTGATGAAAAGGCTCCCAATAATCGATAAATTTCACACATTGGATGGAGGACGAACTGAGCTAGTAAACGCGGATGAGGCAAATTAATAATACCATTTTTGAATATTTTTTACCAGGCCGAGGTACACGAACCTGCAACAGCCAGGAAGGAGATCAAGCCACATACCCGATCAACACACAGGAAGAAAAAAGAAAACATTTATTTCCAGGGAACAACAACCTCAATCACATTTTATTCTTCATGAATGCAGGTAGGTGGGTCGCTTACTTCTTGCCCATGCGCTGGAAGATCCTGGCCTCCCACCTGCTGCACTTGTGCAGGGTGACGCCCCGGAAACCTGGAGCTGCCCCACACAAAGCCGACGCCCAACCGCAGCACCTGCACGAACTCCTCCTTGCTGCAACCGCTCACCTGACAATGCCAACGCCAAAGCCATGCCATGGCAGCAAGAACAGGATAAACATTGCCGTCTTCATCATCAGAAACCAAATCATTGCAGACGAAAGAAGATGCAAATTTACTGGGGAGCTCTTGTTCTTGAAAGGTTAAAGCCTGAATCTGAAATGATCTGGCCGCTCACCTTGTTGACGCCCTCCTTGTAGTCATCCGGGGTGAAGTCGATGTCCGTGTCCACTCCGCGGAACTTGAGTTGGTCGCAGCCTGGTCGTAGGCCCTGAAGCCGACAAGGGGGTAAGCTAAGAAGTTCTTGTTCTTCAGAATATGTGTTGTTAAAATAATATGCGCTTTGAATATATACAAATTAATAATGATAAGAGCGTGCATTTCTTTCCTAATTAGCAGAAATCATGCTATATGCTCAACTCATACATATCTAGCATTAATGGGGCAAAGGGGTACAGACGTACAGTTTCAGCAACAAGGCAGTAGAATAACAAGCTAGCATTGCGTTCATATAAAAGTGTATCATGATGATTGGAGCACATCGGCAGCTAGAATCAAACTGAGTGAAAAGACGTGCAAATTATATGTGCTCAACACGTTCAGATAGAAGTGTATTTTCAGACTACTGAATCGATCTGCAATCATGGGTTCTAATGTACGTGTTCAACAGGTTCAGATAGACTGAAAAATGCAGTTCAATTTCTGCTCCCTAAAACAAATCGAGACCGATCTGCCGAAAATCACCTCCGCCAGGAGCATCCTGCAGGGACAAAGAGGAGGAGGCAACCAAGGCCGTGTGGTCTGTCCACCTGGCAGCCGCACCGGCGACGGGCCGCTGCTGCAGCCACGGCCGCGACCACGAGAAGCGCGTGGTGCACTGACGAAGGTCGGCGCAGCCCTCCGTGGATCGCGTCCTGCTGGCCAACGCACCCTCTCCGGCCGGAGCTAGAGCCATCCGCGGCGCCTGGATGCGCTTGTCGAGGGAGGAGGAGGAGCACTCAACCGAGGAGTCAACGGAGCCGGACGGAATCGGCCGGGGAGGGAGGCGGTGGGGAAGGGGATCGAGAGGTCAAAGGACGTTAGGAGGGTTCGGGCCCAAGTAAAGCCCAATTTCCACCTCGCGCGTTGTGGGCCGAAGCGAATTTTTGCCTCTGAAATCGAATTATTCCTTGGCTCTACTCAGCGTGTCAAAAATTTCCCGCTCGTGTGGGCGTGTAAATTAAGAGGCTACTCCATGCTTTGCACCCGTGCCTAGTAAGTATTGTAAATTGCCCTAGCTATCTATACTACTCCACAGGCCCGTCTCGGACGCATGTGCAGAATGTTCGACTGCACAGGGCCTCCAAATTATGAGGGCCTCTAATTGTAGTTAAACTATACTCAGTATTGGTTTAGTTGGGCTAATCTCTTCTAAAAAAATGTTGGGCTAATTAATAAGTTGACCAGCTCTACCGCTTAGGAATCCTCCCAGAATTAACTCCAAAGGCCCCTAGCTCACGCACGCCTCCCCCAAATCGCTCTATCTTCTCTTTCCTTTTCTCTTCCAATGCCGCAACGCGAGTTCATCGGACAATAGCTGCTCCAAGGCGGATTCATGGAGGATTAATTCCATCGTGATTCCCTTGGAATAAATCCGTTGATGCAATGAATAGGTATGAGACAATCGTTGCCTGCTGCACCCTCAATCCACAATCTATTTATTGGTGTCTTCTTCCCATTTTCTTATCTATCAGTTGTTCTTCCGATCCCCTTTCTGCTCCTTGCTGCTCCTATGATCTAGGCGCGTCGATTTGAGCAGGATTTCGAGTTGGAGGCCCGCCCAGAGAGCTTGGTCGTTGATTCATCAAGAGGAGGACTGGATTAGCAATCGGACAGGCCCTGCAACCAGACTCCCAGAGACCCCAATCAGAGGTTGTTTCATCGCACTTTGTTTTCTAGTTTTATTTTCTGCAATTTCTTTTAGAATTAGAAATGAAAAACTTAAGCAAAAAAAAAAAGACTGGAGAATTTACTCAATCTCAGCGGGGTAATATTCATGATATATATATTATAAACCCCTGTTTTCTACTTCCAAATGGTTATACTGAGGGCCCAATTTTTTGTTTCGCACCGGGCCTCTCTTTTCTTGGGTACGGCCCTGCTACTCCACAACGATCCCATTGCCGCCGTCATATGCAAATCCAACCCATATTCCACCACGTGGGTAGCCACGTACTAACTACTCCTAGTACTTCCTCCGTTCACAAATAGATGACTTTTATTTGTTCAAAAGTGGATGTATCTAGACACTAAAAAATGTTTACATATATCCACTTTGTGACAAATGGAAGTCATCTATTTATGAAGGAGGGAGTAGGAAGGAGATAGAGCAGCAAATCCGATATCTTCATCTGCCCATCATCGGGTGTACCTAGTTTTCATCGATACACTCACGGTATTCTTCTTCCGTCTGTGGGAGAGTGGACCACTGCGTCACCGAAGAAATAATGACGTTGACCTCACTAGAGATAGAGGCGGTGATTGACGTGATCTCTCGGGGCATGGTTCAGATGGAGCAAGCCCGCACAGGGCCTAGAAATTTAGGGGCCCCAAATTTTATTTAGACAATATATTATGAGTAATCACTCTTAGCAGGTTTCCGGGCGCTGCAACAACGAAGAAAGAGCGACTCGTCTTGTCGAGCGTCCGCGAGGGCTCCGCGCCTCCCGGGATTCTTGGGCCACTCACACTCTTGGTCTTCTAGCTCATGAATCGAGAATAATACCGATCGGCACGAGACAACGACACCTTGGCGGGGCATGCCCTACACAACACACACTCGGTTGGAAACGAATGTACCTGCCCTCACGACTCCCCACACCGCGAGCCTTCGAGTCGACCCCACAAAGTCCGCATGAACCAAATACGGAAGCGTTCTCATCCATAGTGCCAGTGCCGACGACCCGCCACCGACAAAACATGTAGCCTCGCGCTGGCGAGTCCTCCTTCCAAATTAACTTTTGCGACGACTCCTAATTAACTTTTTGCAAGGATCCCAAGATATCGGTTCTTGCCTCCTCAGCCAAAGATTACGGAACAACACTTCAATCCGACAAGACACGATACTAGGTGAGTTAGACGATTTGTTTAATGGCGAAACATTGACACATATTCTCCAATTGATATATATTGTCGTGTCGCTTCAATTTTATTTTTATTCATCTTTTGTATCTCTTGTTTTAATAATACCGGGCAATGTTCAAGTTTTGAAGTTTTTAAAGCAGCATGATTATCTTCCCACAACAAGTATTGCATATAGAGTTTTGTTGACCATTCCTTTGCATCGACGAAACAGAACTTTCATAAATGAAGCGATTGAAGTGCTATATATGCATATTACAATGACACAACAAAGACTGAACGATTTGACCACCATAGCACCGTATTGTAGAAGATTGATTATGAGGATATCATAGAGGGTCCCATTTGAAGTAACACAAAAAGAATGATTATGTTCAAATAAGCATTATGCAACTTGGAGTTAAATATGTATGATTCTCCATATAATAAACTTTTATGTAAAATATTATGTGAGGTGCATTATAAATGTTTGTTATTTAAATTTTTGTGTGAAATAGGGCCCCATTCTAGCGTTCCGCGTATGGCCCCTGATTTTACCGGTCCGGCCCCCTGCTCTCTTGTTGTTTGCGAGGAGAACCCCACTATTGTTCGTGACCTCCTCAACGCCGGTGGGGTGCTCCCGCCGGGGTGGATTGAGACGACAAGGCGGGAGATGGACAATGTGTGCCGGTCCGAGAAAAAAACGCCTAGACCGCACATGCTGGTCATCGTGGACAAGATCGGCCGGGAGGATCTCACTGGTAGGGGGCTACATCGAGATCCTCAAGGAGTATGTCGGCCCCAATTATTATCAAGACTATGGCAAGATGGCAGGCAGTTCTGCCAAGTTAGAATCATGACGACGAGTGGGTTTGCAACCACTCAGAGATTCAGTGGTGACTATCGAGATTATGAAATCCCACATATGCCTGTTCCAGCGACAAAGATGCAAGAAAGAGAAGAACGTTGCACCTATCATGAAGTGGACACCCTACTGATGATGAGTAGCTGTAGCTTTCTCGGACCATGATCGAGCGGCGAGCCGGCGACACTCTTGCTTGAAGCTTACTCCGATGGGATGCTCGATCTCCAAGTACAGAACTAGAGCACGGGCGGGTTATCGCGCAGTACAAGGGCCATGAGAGGCTGCAGCTTGCTAAGTGATGGTACGTTGAGGACATGTTTTGATTTGCCTTTTTGCAGCTAGCTGAGTTGATTCGTCGTTTACGTTTGGCTTTTGCAGCCAGCATTACTAATGCACAGATCGATCTTACGCATGATCAGGTATTTTATTTTCTTATTACATTGTCCGTACGACGCGAGTACATAGAGCAGAGCCATGCATGCACGTACGCTAGCTGCTGCTAGTGCATGCATTGCCAAAGCCCAAAAGAACAAGAAAAAAGCGATTCACTGAGTTGGTGCTGATGGCATAGATCTTCTGGGCTCCTCGATCGCATGCACGTGCGTCAAGGGTTGTCCATGTATTAATTATATTTCTCAAAAAAAAGTACCCATTCTTTTTATAAAGATGATCATCCATATTAGTATAAATAGTCTGAAAATTAATAAAAAAATACAAATAGTTCCTTGAACCCTCTCACGACGACTACATACAGCGGAAGAAGCCGCCGTCCTCCGCCCCTTCATCACTAGAGCCCGACAAAGCTTGTCCTATATGTCTTGCTCTCTGTTTCAATAGAATGCAAATAACGCCGACATTTATACCGCATTCAAATTCCGTTGAGGCGCAACATCTTCAGGGGTCTGTGCAGTATGTCCACCTCGCCGAAGGCAAATGATGCACAGTCAGGCGCAAAACAACAAGTCACAAACCAAGACGACACATCGATCTAGAAACAACTTCGAGTTGAGATGTTAGATTTGAGTGGCTTCGTTGAGAACCTCACGATCATATTCGATAAGAGCAGCAGAATGGTGATTGGGATTGTATGTCATCTACAAAAGGAGATCGGCGGTGATTATTATTTCCCTACATTTTTTTAATTCCCAACACTTTTCAATTTTATTATTTTCCTACATTTTTATTTGATAAAGTAAATCAATAGAAGGGATGATTAGTTACATTAATTGCAAATTATATTTGTTGTAAATCTTTTTGTTTTTTATAAAAAAATGTTTTTCTTAACCCAACGGTCATCTCGTATGATTTCTGTTTCTTAAAAGTCCAACTTAAAAATTAATGTTTCGAATGATTTGTAACACATGAGTTATAATCCTGCTTTGAAGTTAATTTATAAACATGTCATAATTTATTTTATGACTATTTCATTCTGGCAAGTTTTATAAATATTTGATGAGGTGACCCGATCTATGAGTTGCGTTTCTAGTAAAAATAAGATTCTCGATACATTAGTTTAGCCTTTTTGTTAGCCGTATTCTTCGTCAGTGGAACTAACATGGTATGGCACCCCCTAACTTGTGTTGGGATCCGGACGCTCTGTAGCCCCCTCCGATGAAACCCTAGACCCGCTGGAGGAATACCGGACTTATACGATACACGCGGTAACAGCGTCGAAATGGGCAACAATGTGGAACTAGTTTCTTGGTTGTGTTAGGTTATGCCATAGGAACACAAAAAACATACGTATAACACAACTCTTCTGAAGCTCCTGATGTTTAGTCCGATATGAGAGTTTCACCCTATAAGCGCATGTAAAACTCTATAGAGAGAAGTGGATGCCGGTGAAGCGGGTCACACACCGGAGTGCAATCTTTGCCATCCAAAGACCATATCACACCTATACTAACAAGGTATGGCACCCCCTAACTTGTGTTGGGATCCGGACGCTCCGGAGCCCCCTCCGGTGAAACCCTAGACCAAATGGAGAAATAGTGGACTTATACGGATACACGCGGTAACGGCATCGAAAAGAGGAAGCAATGTGGAACTAGTTTTTTGGTTGTGTTAGGGAAGGCCATAGGAACACAAAACACATAGGTAGAACACAACTCTTCGGAAGATTCCCGATGTTTTGTCTGATACGGGAGTTTCACCCTATAAGCGCATGTAAACTCCGTAGAGAGAAGTGGATACCGGTGAATCGGGTCACACCCCCGGAGTGCAATATTTGCCATACAAAGCATACAACACGCCTATACTAACATTGTATGGCACCCCCTAGCTTGTGTTGGGGTCCGTACGCTCCGTAGCCTCCCTCCGGTGAAACCCTAGACCCGCTGGAGGAATACCGGACTTATACAGATACACGCAGTAACAGCGTCGAAAGTGGGTAGCAATGTGGAACTAGGTTGTGTTAGGGTAGTCCATAGGAACATAAAACACATAGGTAGAACACAACTCTTCGGAAGATTCCCGATGTTTCGTCTGATACGGGAGTTTCACCCTATAAGCGCTTGTAAACTTCGTAGAGAGAAGTGGATGGCGGTGAAGCGGGTCACACCCTGGAGTTCAATCTTTTCCATTAAAATCCCACAACACACCTATACTAACATGGTATGGCACACGCTAACTTGTGTTGGGATCCGGACGCTCCGTAGCCCGACTCCGGTGAAACGCTGGACGCGCTGGAGAAATACCGGACTTATATGGATACACGCGGGGTAGCAATGTGGAACTAGGTCCTTTGTTGTGTTAGGGTAGGCCATATAGGAACACAAAACACATAGGTAGAACACAACTCTTCGGAAGATTCCCGATGTTTCGTCCGATACGGGAGTTTCACCATATAAACGCATGTAAACTCCGTAGAGAGAAGTGGATAACGGTGAAGTGGGTCACACCCCGGAGTGCAATATTTGTCATCCAACGACCACAACACACATATACTAACACGGTATGTCACCCCTAGCTTGTGTTGGGTTCCGGACGCTCCGGAGCCCCCTCCAGTGAAACCCTAGACCCGCTGGAGAAATACTGGACTTATACGGATACACGCGGTAACGGCGTCGAAAGGGAGTAGCAATGTGGAACTAGTTGCTTGGTTGTGTGAGGGTTATACTGTTATACCCACTTTCGATGCCTGTCTCGAGTTGTACACCACACAAGCGCAATTTCTAGGGTTATCCCAAAAGAGGGGCTTCGGAGCCTTGGGGATCCGTACAAATTGAGCGATATATTTAATATTTCTGTAGTAGGTTTATAACATATATGTATATTTTTTTATTAATTTCACATTTTTGTGTTGTAGGGTCGGGTTCCGGAACACGCTGTTATTTCATGCGCGCGGGGTGGCGGGATATCTTCATATATACGAATGCACTAACCACTCTTAATTATTAATATCTTATAATAACTATAATAAAATTATGTAGGAAAAGAAATAAACTAACTAAATAAATAAATAAATGAACTTAATTACATATGAAAAAGTTAAGAAATTAAAATAAGAATAGGCCGACGGCATGCCGTCGGCGTATGAGGTAAACATAGGCCGACGGGTATGAACGTCGACCTATGAAGAAGCAAAACATGATCCCGTTAAGGAGGGCCCACTCGTCAGTGTTACGCCGATGGGGATGCCGACGGTCACCATCGGCACGATGACGTGTTGTAGTTCCTCTTTTGGCGAGCTACTTTGTTCCTATTGTTCCTATTCTCCGATTCTGAATAGGATCAGGTTGTAATGAACCAAAAAATACTTCGCTAACGTTCAACCGTTTCGCTTGGGGAAGGCCCCAGCCCAATAGGGACGGCACCCCCCCCACACACACACACACACGCACACACTTTAAGCGCATCTCTGTATCGACTGGTGGATACAGAGAGAATCGAGCTGAGAACCCTATGCCTGGCAGATGTGCCGACGGGTTTCGTATACGCCGACGGCACGGCAGCCGTGCTGCGAGGGTCCGACCCTACGCCGACTGTGCCGACTTTCCCCGTCGGCGTTAATGCGGGCCGTCGGCCTCTTGCTTCTCTCCGGTAGTGTCACTTCAATTCCTGCCTTCCTCTGGTAGCAAGCCTCACGTAGCATCTTCTAGTCAATCAACTAACGTTACGAGTGTTAGTCACGCATGCATGCATGGTTCAGTGCACCATCACATGCACGTACGAGCTAGGTTACTTGATCGTTATCTCCTTACCTAGTTGGCTAATGCGCATGTCACGTGCATAGATCAAATCCGACGAAAGATCGACAACCCTCCCCTTTTGCACGGGTTCCTAATATGGGCATATAAAGATGGTGCAAAGAGTAAAACGCAATCTTAGGGTTTATATCTAGACTTCGGATTTAGGGTTAGCTTTAGGGTTTAGGTTTAGCGCAAAAGCGGAGCTAGGCGCCAGGCTTCACATGCCACGGCATGGGGCGTGGAAAAATTGGTAGACTAGATTTTTTTTTTAAACGAGGCAAAAGCTTTGACTTTTATATGGATATATAGAAGAAGCAAACAGTGTGTGGCCTAGGCCAAACATAAAATGGAACACAGGACCCCCACTGATCCTTTTAAATCACAATCTCAGCTAAATGCTTTGCGCCCGCCAAGATCCAGTTCTTACTCTCGTCCTTAATCTTCTGAAGGAGCACCATTGGCATAGTCGTCACGTTGTTGAAGACCCGAGCATTTCTTTCTTTCCAGATTTCCCATGTAATCGGGATGATGGCCGTCTTGAGCCCTTTGGGACATGCAGACGGAGAGTTGGCAGTGGAGTGCCAACAGTGGAGGACGCTTGGACGGCCATATCCCATGTCCTGCCCAAGAGAAGGACAGGAGAGCCAAGCGGCCGCCGCATTCCAATTGCGCCTGTAGTAGCGACATTCCAAGAGGATGTGCCTTGCAGTCTCATTCTGAATCTTGCAAAGCTGGCACAACCTAGCCCACACAGTCACACGCAATGGCCTCTAGATGATTGACCAACAGAATCGTTGCTCGTTTATTCCCGATTGTGCTCGTGTGGTGCGGGAGGCTGCCGTCCAGGGGAGGCCCATCCAGCGACCCTGCCGTGGCGCCGCCCACTCGTTGAGGAGGGACTTCGCCGCCCGTTTCTCGAGCTCAGGCCTCCGTCCGACGCTGAGCGACCCCGCGTGGGCGCTTCCCCCTCTGATCCGTGAGGTAGTGGTCCTCCCCTTCTGTCGATCTTCCCTCTCCCGCTGAAATCCTTACTTTCTCTTAGATAGACTAGCTTATACTGCAATTTTTCTATTTATGTATGTACTATGTAGGAGCCGACTCAGACATTTAGTGAATGTTTGCTTCAATTTTAGTTCACAAGGAGATAAGAATTTCAACTTTATATTTGAAGGTTTAGCTTCTTCTACTATTGAAGATGTAGCCATGGGAGCCTCAGATCAACCAAATCACTGACTTGGCACCATCTTCTCTGCATCTAGGCTATATACATTGTATTTTGGTATATATGATCTTATTAGCTGAACCACACCGTTGAATTCGTATTAATTATCCAAGTGAGCTTGTCATGTGTTATGCCTTAAAACGGTGGTGACTTTTGGATAATTTTTTGCCTTTTTTTTTGTGCCCGGGGCATCAGCCATTCCTAGCTACGCCATTGGTTTAGCGCCAAGATCTAGTGTTTGAGTTTAGGGTTTTGGTCTAGGATTAGTCATATGGAAAAAGAGAGCACATTAAAAAAAGAAAAGAAAAAACTCTACTAGTGCGTGAGTTTTGACACTTGGCAAAGGGCTTTAGGCGGGCCAAAAATCCAACCCGCGCCAGGTCTCCCCGTGTGGCCTAGCCCGAGTCCTCAATGCTAGATAGTCTCGATCTTGTGTTGTCTATCGGCCTCGTTAACAACAATTTAGTGTCGTCTCGGCTATCGAGTGCGTTCCGATCGTGCGTGAGGCGTTCATTGGCGTTCTTGTCCCTGGATTATGCATGCATATCCCCTGAAGGGTTTTTCCAGGTGTTCTTCCCTCCTTTTTCGTCTCTAGGTTCTCAGTGGAACACCTAGGGTCTAGCATATTGGATCGTATCGATTTGAGCTCGTCTTAAGCAACACCTTTTCGGCGGGCGGTGTGAACATCACGTGGATACATCTGGCGCGATCTAGACCCGGTAGATCCTTCGCCCATCGTCATCCCATCGGCGCATATACCCTAGAGTCATCCGTGTTATCCCGAGAACAGCTACGCCTGGGCGGAATATGTTCGCCAAAACTGTTTGAAAACAACAATCTTCTAATTTTGAAAGCTATCTGGGGCGATGCTGTACATGACAGGGGTGCATGCATATGTGGTCATGTTGCAAAACGTGAGGTGTTGTGGTAGGCGCACCCACGTTGTGTTAGACGCCATGTCCAACTGCTGCGTCACATTTAGGTAGCTAGAGATATACACATATACTCTCAGAATACAAGCATGGCATATGAGACATTAGTAGTAGCGGTAGCTACGTATAGATAAAGTTGTCAAGCCTAGTACGGAAAATTCTTGGCTGAGTGCTCGGATCTGGATCGTACCTGAGCGTGAAAAATAAATTTGGGAACAACGCGAGATTGGACAGAAACTCGGGCCCTAACAACACGAGAAAAATTTGGGCCCATCAGTGCGAGCAAAATATTTGCCCAACAGCGCGGCCGATTTTTTTTTACCTTGTACGCATCGTCTCCCTCTGCACTCCCACTCCCAGGCAGCGCCGCCCCCTCTCCCCTTTCCGTTGTCTCTGTCATCGGTCCATCCCGGCCGCCTCCGGCGATTCATCCCGCTCCCGACCACCATCCCTCCCCCTTCTCCTCCTTCTCTGCTAATTCCATGTAGTGGAGCTACCGAATCGCAGCCCAACCACAAACCCTAGCAGCCCAAGATTCCGGCGATACGGAGGACATAGCCTCGATCTTGGGGCGTCCATGGCAGCGCTAGCGGTTGGTGGTGGGCGCTCCAAGGAGACCGGCTGCACCGCGCGGAGCCGATGCGGCCGGCAAGCAAAGCCGCGGCCCTGGGAACCCTCCCGACATGGGCGGACAGGACCGACCGTCGTCCGTCGGCAGTGCATCCCGGCGACGCGGACGTCTCCAGATCAGGCCGGCCCCGCTCCATGCTACGGTGCGTGGCTTGGGCTTCCCCGACCTTCGGATGCGCCGTTGGTGGACACGTACTTGGGCAAGGCAAACTCAGTAAGTTGCTCAATTCCCCTGCAGGTCCATGTCGAAATCAAATCAGCAAAGATTGAGTTTTTGAGGCCACTGTGTTCTCCTGTGTTGTGTAAGGAAGATGCACAAGGGTGGGTGACGACTCCAGGGACACCGACCAAGGAATTGATCAAGTGATCCCCATCAGCACTAGCGCCTTGGTCGTTTGGCCACTCCCTCAAGGTCAGGTCGTCCAAGATGCTCGCCCCCAAGGCCCACTTCGGCGACCTCGATGCCGTTGAAGAGCTGGTCGACATGGGCATCCAAAAGGTCCAATTCCTTAATTTGTTGCTCGCGATGGACTGTTGCTTGTCGGCGTGCTGTTATCTCTCGCCATATATCCACTTTATCTATTTATTTTACACACTGCATAGTTGATGATGTAAACCGTAGACCATCAAAGCTTATTTGAGGCCAATATAGATAAGGTATCACGTTTGAAAGTCTACTTGAGACCTTTTAAACTGAACCTACTAATGCTAGTTTGACCATCCACCCATGCTATTCCAGAGACATGATTGTGATTAGGCTTCCAATAAAATATGCAGGATTAGGAGACTTGTCGAGCTGACCCTGCATTTACTTACTATTTGCAGAAACATCTGCAACTATATATTGCTCAATATAAAATCAGTGAAGATTCTTGATAACCCATAATTTTGTTGTCTCGGACGTAAATTGGTTCTTCACTAGGTTAGGTAGTCTTTGAGAATCAGCAGCAAATAAATGTTGCAAATGACAGATTGGTCGACTATTCTGATTTCAGCTGATTAGTATGTGTAACAAAATAAATGACTTGATAGTTGCATAGTGCAGTTGGAATTAACTTTCAATAAGAGCCTAAATTACTTTTTGTGCTAGCTCTCTAGTTCTGATAAGAAACAGAATCTAGAATCTGATGTTATTGCAGTTTGATGAAAAACAACTAATGTCGCTGACAGCTTGTTTAACGGCAACCTTGAGCGTATGATGTCGACGAGTTATACGGCGGGCGTCTGGGAGGTGGACGTGGAGGACGGCTGGATCTTGGGATGGGTCCTTTGAGGTGATGACATGACGACGCCTGCGTGAGATGGACGTCGGCTACAATGAATGTGGCGAGAGCAGCAATTTGCTGTGCCGTGCGTGGAGGTGAAACTTTCTTGGTTTGTGGCGGTGCAGGTGGTACATAGAGTAGGCGGTTGATAGAGAGAGAGCAGAGCAGAGCAGAGCGGCGGGCTGCCGATTTCCGTTTTGGCATCGTTGTGAAATGCTGTGTCGTGTAGCATCTTCAAGTGATTTTTGCACTAATTGGTCCTGTATATCTTACCATTGATTGATAGCGCGTCTCCGGAATAATTAATAGGTCCATGTATTTATACTGCTAGCAAACTGAGCCGAGAGTATCCATTTTTGGATTTCGTTCCCCTGGTGTGGATATATATACATGACATGAGAAGAAAAAAAAAACCCGGAGTGGCAGGAGATTGATTCACTTGCAAATGAGCTAGTACGTACTGCTAGGAGACGCGCAAAAAAAAAGAGAGAGAATGTACTCCACGTCCACCTCCTCCTGCTAGGAGACGCGATGTACGAGCGCGAGAGGGAGAGAGTGAAAAAGGAGACGAGCACGCATGTACCTAACCAAAAGGGTACGTACGCGTATGCACAAGAGCAGAAAGGGGCCAAATTAGCGCGCACGCGTAAGATCCGTACGTACACACGCTAGCGAGTGCCCAGTTAGCGCGCATGCATGTCGATCCGGAGATCTCTCGGCGTGCACGCAAGCTGCCGCGCAGATCCATCTTGGCCCATGCATGGCCTACCCTTGTTGCCGTACCTCGCTTGCTATGGACGTGGAACCACGGATTCCTCGCACCATCGACTGAATTGATCGTTCGTTAGCACAAATTAGTTAACCAACATGCGTGCCCGGGGCCAACGAATCCTGCTACTCCATCCGTTCGGGATTATAAGAAGGAAAAACCAATTTTTACAGAAATGGCTGACTAACGTACGTGGCTACTTCACAAAGGTTGGCCAGCTAGCTAGCAGTTCTTCTCCGCCTTGGCGAGCTTGCATTCCACCTTCTGGAACACAAAGACGACGCCCGGCTCCGGCGCCGACGAGACGACCTGCAGCTTGAGCGGGCACGTGGCCTCGATCTTGCACTTGGTGTAGCGCGCCGTGTACTTCACCTTGCCGGTCAGCTTCACCTCCACCTCGAACGTCCCGTCGGCCTTCTGCTTCCCGTACTCGGCGACGCCGGCGTTGCCGAGGGCGACGACGCTGCCGTCGGAGTTGGTGACGACGCGCTGCACCGTCGTCCTCCCCGCGTCGTACCGGGCGTCCTTGTCGCTGACCCGCGCGCGCTCGAACTGCTGCCCGTCGAAGGAGTAGGCGGCCTCCAGCGGCTCCGTGTTGGTCATGGTCATCGCCCAGTTCTTGTTGCGCACCTCGATCGTCAGCGACAGGTTGTACGCCAGCGTCGTCCCCTGTGTGGTCGCCAGGTCGAACCTCGTCAGCGAGGCGTCCTCCACGGTGAAGGAGGCGTGGCGGAGCACGCCGTAGGCGGCGACGAGGACGGCGACGATGGTCACCACGACCACGGCGCCCACGAGTGTTGTTGCCACAAGGGCAACCGTAACTACCTCTCTCACTCTCAGCTCACAGTGGAGGAACGGAGGTAGAAGAAGAACAGGGACACACTGAATTTCCGGCCGGCGACGAACGCCGCCATGGGCGCACCAACGCCCTAATCTTTTCTGTTTTTCAGCTGGCTACATTTCTGGTACTCCTAACAGATTGCAACGTCCTCACGCTACGCACGCGGCTAGGTGCAGACTAAATCCAGCACACACACACGAGCTAAACACAGTCACGGTTTAGTGGCTAACATTTTCCCCCTTAAACCGTGACCTACAGAAGAATCGGCTCGTCGCCGACGTTCGGCACCATGGCCGTCGCTACAGCCTCCACCACGCTTGAGGCTGCCTCCATTCTCTTCTCGGCGCACTGACGCCTGCCGCACCGACGGCTTTCTTGACTCACTCGAGCTCCAACTCGATGCCATGATAGAGTACACAGGGAGGGGTCTTCTAGCCGCTCTAGCGCGCACTCACGACGCCACGGCCGCGCACTGGACGCGCACTGACGCAGTCCACGCACCCACTCCACCATGATCCGCATGCCCCAGCTCGCGCACGTGACGCGCTCCAACGCTATCAACGCGGCCGGCCTGCTGACGGACCAACTCTTCTCCTTTCTCGGCGACACACGCCCAGGCGACAAACGCCGTCTTGCCGCACGAACGGCCACCTCTTGACGCGGTTGACGCCTCCACGACGTCGTGTAGTGCCTCCACACTGCCGCGTCGTGACGCGCTTCCGCTGCTCGACCTGGGCGCGCTGACGCCGGTCACCACCATGCCGGACTCGACCTGGCGCACACATGCCGGTCGCCACCGTGCCGGCCGGACTCGACCTGGCGCGCACACACGCCGGTCGCCACCGTGCCACTGCGGCCTCCACCGACGCAGCCCCTCCATGCTTGCCGCTGCGCCGCGCACCTCCATAGGCCGACACACGGCCCAGAGCTCCCGCACGCTGGCGCCTCCGTGGCTTCCGTGCTCGTCACGGACTCACCGCTTGCCACGGCCACCACGCCTTGTGGCTCTGATACCAAATGTTGTTGCCACAAGGGCAACCGTAACTACCTCTCTCACTCTCAGCTCACAGTGGAGGAACGGAGGTAGAAGAAGAACAGGGACACACTGAATTTCCGGCCGGCGACGAACGCCGCCATGGGCGCACCAACGCCCTAATCTTTTCTGTTTTTCAGCTGGCTACATTTCTGGTACTCCTAACAGATTGCAACGTCCTCACGCTACGCACGCGGCTAGGTGCAGACTAAATCCAGCACACACACACGAGCTAAACACAGTCACGGTTTAGTGGCTAACAACGAGAACGCAGATGGAAAGGATGTTCTCGCGGACGTGGTACATGAAGCTTCCCATGATGTTTTGGGAAGAAGAGAGAAATGTGAGGCAAAAGATATGGTCCATACACTATGTTACTTATAGAACTTTCACCATAAACTGAACATATTTTAAAGACAAACCAGTTGATGCTATTTCCACCTTACCAAATTATTTTATTTATACTGTGAGCCAACAGCCTAACACCTTCTTTCATCATATAGTATTCATGGTTTCATCCTAACCTGCTTCCTGACAACTCATAACTAGTTGGTTCATTTGGCCTTACTAGTCTGTACAAAGCTATTATTGCACACCAACAATCTCAACAGACATTCCAATAGATTTAGAAATAGTTGAACAAGACTATGCAAAGTCTTAAATCCAGGTCCTAAGAAACTCATTAACGGGAGGTTGACACCGAACGCGGAGCCACCCTGGTACCTTCGATCAATGGCTATCATTTGGCATCACCCGATCAAGCAGAGATGAATATGAAAAAAAAAGGACGAGGTTAAACTAGACTAGACATGCCAACGTTAACACGCAGTGAGAAGACTTGAATTGGAGTCTTAAGAAATTCGTTAGGTTACCCTTCAAGTCGCCCAAAGCTCCACACCTACGCGTCATCCGAAGATGACATGTCCCGTGACAACTCCACAACAGCTAATAACCGTGTTGCAGATGGGCACTTCTCATTCCGACATGATGAAAGAATTAATCCATTTGACCGAGCTCAGGGTGCTGGAGTTCACTGGAAAGAATCCAGCGTGGACATGCAGAAAGCTTTGCTGGACAATTTGCGGAAGCTGCAGAGCCTAGACATTTACTTTGAAGCTCCTGGGATTGATAGCCTGCTGGAAGGATTCGTGCCATCTCCACAGCTCCGCAGACTCAAATCCAAGGGAAGCAGCGGGATTCGAGAACCTGGAGGAACATGAATAGTTTAAGTCAAGTCTATTTTGTACTAAATGAGATAGTGACGAACGATGTAGATGGTTTGCTTAGGATCACTGATGGTTCGGGCCCCGGGCTGGGTGGCAATCGGGTGATGCTTAGGATCACTGATGGTTCGGAAGCCTGAGAAGTCTCCTTCCTTTTGGGCCTGTTGAAGTCTGAGAACTGGATGAATCCTGTGTGGCTTTGTCGGCTAGAATGCCGTTTTCTGTTGCTTGGTTCATCGACAGCTTGTATGTGGTGTTTTGGACTAGACTCCTTATGTTTGTTTTGGTAGTTTAGGTGGTAGGTTTTTTGCCCCGTAGGGCGTTGCTCGAGTCGAGTGCGCACAACGGGTTTTCCTACCAGTTATCTACCCCCTTCTTCTTCCTATTGTATTTCGTTGAACCCTGTATTTCCGTTGGTGAAAATTAATGAAAAGGGGGTAGTTCCCAGTTGGAAAAAAAAATGTAGATGGTTTGCTGGGCCAGGTCGCTGCAAAGATGACTTAACTGCGGCTGGATGATCGAGACCGAATGTAGTAGACCTGAGGAAAACAACATACCACTGTTACAAAATGATAAATGGCACCATTGTTCACAAAATAATTGCCGAAATATAGCATAGAGTAAATGTTGGCTCTACATTCAATTTTACAAATAGATCAAACAGTGGCATATATAAAGCAAGCTGCTTATAAATCTAAGACAGGCCAGCGAAAGCTATAACAGGAGAACTGTCCTTACTCGAATAAACATTAACCAAATGCAATGGTTCGTTATTTTAGGTTCACTTCCAAATTAGATAGATAACCATTCAAAAAAAATGCAAGTAACCAAAATGATTGGATTTTTTTTTTTGAAATGGGAATATCCCAGCCTCTTCATGATGCACACGACTGATTTTATTAGAACAGAAGTTTCACCGTGCGTACAAGTTCTAGTTCAACGAGAATAAAACATCCAAAGATCAAACATCGTGGCCACAAGAAATCTGCAGCGGCCAAGTCCAGCAGGGGCATGATGCAAGTAAACTGGTGCAAGTCAGAGATGACCCATGGCCGGCTTACCCGGAGGAAAAGGAGGATGCCGTTAACTCGGACGAAGGTACATGCTCAGTTCCTTTGAGTTCGTCGCATCTCACTTTTCATTTTCCTATTGTAACCATGGTAATTTTCAGAACAAGAAGACCAAGACGAGGAAGAAGAAGCTGATGGCAAAGTGGAGTCCGCCAGCAATGAAGATGAACCAGAGCCGGCAATTAAGGCCGGATCTAAAAGAAAACCCCAAGGGGTCGCCTTCAAGGTTTTGCATCGATTTCTCACATCTAATTCGCGTTCCTGTGATAATATTCCTGAGCTGACCATGGCGTTACCCCCTTTTGCCATACCTGAAGGAGTCGCCTATGACCAAGCGCAGGGTAACTCGGAACCACCCGGGCGATGATACCCTTAACCCGGGTATTTCCTCACCTCCAACTCGACATGCTGGTACTGACCACACCCTTATTTAAACATAAAGATCCTTCTAAAATACTCCCTCGCAAGGTAACCTCATGCCTCGTTTGGTATTTTTCAGTTTCATCCGGTTCTAGCAGCGAATTCCCTGCAGACCTTATGGTGAATCCCGGGTAAAGTTCTTTTTCTAATGTTATACCATACTCTCGTTGTCTTTTTCACGGCTATGTGCTAACTGTGCCTTCATACTTTTCACAGGGCCACGGTCGTTATTAGTGACCAAGAAGACATGGAAACCGAGGACCCGGGCAAAGAGAAGCCAACTAATGACGTGTTCGCCGCAGCTGGTGATGGACAAGCGTCACCGACAGACCCGGCTGGGCGAGAAGCCGGGTATCCGATAGCCTCGCACGCAAGCGAGAGAGAAGATACTGCCACTTTGGGCGCGAGAGGAGGAGCAGACCCCGACATTCGAATGACCCGGGTGCCATCTCCTGCTAAGAGGAAAACTTTTTCTCCAAGTTTCCGCGACCCCGAGACTTCTAACTCGGGTAACGATAATTTTGACCAGCTGATGAGCGCTCTCCTCACCATGAAAGCTTTAGAGAACAACCTCCTAGAGCGTATGTCTCCCGTCATTTAGACTCATTTGTTGATCAGATGCTTTAGTAGGTTTTATCAAATTTGAATTTTTTTTACTGGCAGAAGTAAGGCCAGCTACAACCCAATTGTTTTAGGAGCAAAAAAAAAATCCTTCAACAAGAATCGGGGGAAAGTAACAAAAAGTTAAAATAAATGTACGCAAAAGCATAATTAATTATTGAAGATTGAACCGCCATTTAGTATTGACACATGATGGGAGAAAAAAAGATGAACTGCAAATTGAATAGGCCAGATAAAATTTTGCATGAAAAAAGACTATACTAACATTTTTAATGGAAAGCGTCCTATTTCTGTCCCTTATGTTCAATGCATTCTCGCTTTGAAAAGAAGTTGGTGCACCCACACATGTTATCTCCATGATCTTCAACGAAAGTGGGAAACACAACTATATTCATGGATTTCTTATTTTGAGATATAGCAGGCGGTGATTTCATCTCTAGTGAATGACAACAACACGAGTTGCAGGAATCAAATTATCAGTTTCATATGGCATTAGCGGTAATCTTTTCTTCCCTTTTTTTTCTGTAATCTTTACTTTATTTTTGCTGCTTATTGTATGAGGTCTACGGGGAGATATGGTTGCACTTTAACCGCGTATATATGCGGACGGACGTACGTAGGAGCCGGCGGAACCAAAACGCGCGCGTACGTCAAGGCGTTTTCGTGGCTGTGTTTTATCAGATAGGTACCCAAATTAAGGCCAAAGCTACGCGCTTCGAGCCCATGCATCCATAATTACCGCGCATCTTACCATCGGATCTACTACTACTCCCAAAACAGGCCAACCTTTCCATCAATCAATTAAAAAAAAAATACCTGCATGCACCGCGATATGATTCATCATCGATCTCTCTTATTTCTTCTGAAAATCTCTTATAATCACTGCAAATATAATACGCGTGCCTGCCTACTACTATATGTACGTACTAAAGAAATACTAGTACGGATTAAAAAGAGGCAGGAGGCACATGGGGAAAATTTATCAATCAATAGCTAGCAGAGAGAAATCGAATGATGGATCCATTCACTTGCGCAACGAAACAAGCTAGGAAATTAATACGTACATCCATCCGCTAACCTGATCGGAGCTCGAACGTCGTCGGCCGGCCGCGCGCACAAGATCTTGAGTGCTTGAGCCGTCATATTGGTATGCTTGGAGTAATACTGACATCCAGCCCATGTATTCACTATGTGTTCTACATCTGTCTTGGCTGTGAGCCATAAAACCCGGCACGGAATGCTTTTTTGACTATGTTTTTTGACTGGGCATGATGTCTACAAGCTAGGAAATTAATATGTACATCCATCCGCTAACCTGATCGGAGCTCGAACGTCGTCGGCCGGCCGCGCGCACAAGATCGAGATCCATCTAAGAGGAGAGCGTCGCCCGCCTGCCCGCTGCCGCCACGCCTAGGTCCTAAGTCTAAGTCGCACGCGCACCCCGCACGCGGTTGCTGGCAATGAGTCGGTATATATAGAGGCAACTGGGGAGCGCATCCGAAATTTTAGGTTTCAAACTCTTAGTTTTGGAGGGAAAACAAATCTCTTATTGTATTTGTATTGCTGGGCTATCCGATCTTTTGCTTGTTGTTACGGTTGTTAGATGCTGCTGTGCCACGGATCGGTGGTGACATCTACGGTGGAAACGAAACGACAGTAGGCTTCCACTAATTACTCTCGGTTCCCGCTTCCCACGCGTTGGATTAATTAATTCACGCCTTCCGTATCTCTAGTCCCGTCTATGATGATTTTTCCCAATAAATGTCTTCCGTAATTCAGGGTTGTTTAGGATGGCAACAACTCAATAATATTGCAGCTGCTGGATGAAGCGTTAGCCTAGCCGGCTAGTATTTTTCCTCTTCGCATTACTGCTCGTTTTCTTCTAGGATCAATGAATTTGCGTACCACTCCGTATGCTGCTTCCATGCATGCATAGTCACAATGGGGAGTATCATATACTAGTATCATGCATATGATACTAGTCTATGATACCACTTCCATAATGCATAGTAACACATTTGTGGTATCATATACTAGTATATTTATTACCTTATAGACTCATCTTATCTTGAAAAGCGTTATGTTACGGTATCTACCTATGATACCACTAACACCTCTCTCCTCATTAAATGAGTGACATGTCATCTTTTTTGCCTATGTGGCACTTATGATACCACCTATGTTACTTCCATTGTGGCTAGTCTAAGGCTGGTCACAATGGGGAGTAACATAAGGTAGGAATCTACACGCTTTCCTAGACTATATATGTTCCTACCTCCACAATGGGGAGTAACATGTATGTAGTGTCATGCAACAATGCATTTATTAGGCTATAGAATCGTTGTTTCTTGGAGTGTGTGATGTTCCGGTAACTTAACTAGTTACCACAAGCACCTCTCTCTTCATTAAATACGTGCCACATAAGCAAAGTTGTATCGAAGTGTGTGATGTTACTGCTAAGTTCCTCCCCATTGTGACCAGCCTAAACGGTGAATTAAACTTTCTTTTGTCTTTCACGATGATGATTTTTTTTCCCTTCGTTTCAAACCATATGCATCGATCCAGAAAACACCACCAGGGTTCCAAGTAACAATGAATTTTGCCTCAAACCATGCATCCATCGGCGGCGGCTTGTGTACATACGTCTGAACAGCCTATTTTCCTCCTATACAACATTCATCCAGTTAAGTTGTTTATATTTCATAAGGAATAAACGTCCAAGAATTAATGCCTACATCATTTGGGATGGGAGAACAATGAAATACGGCTTCGGTACACAAGGAAATACATATAGAATAATTTGTGTTTGGACCACATAAACCTTTGTTCATGCCTATTGTTGTTAACCTTAACTCAATCGGTATGAAGCAAATATTAGCACAATAAGGCTAGGCATCGTTGCTTGTCCCCATTTTTATCTACACACACGCCACCTCAAAGTAGACAAGTTGATATTCGTTTATTTACATGTGTGCATCACTTGTAATTAGCAGCCAGACAAGAAGCCACTCGAGTAAAGTCAGCAACCACACATAAACGCGACTAATAACACGGTGAGGCAGAAATCCAATCAACAATCTCCATCCGGCGTAGGGAGGAGGGCGTCTCTTCTCCATCACCACCACCGACAACCCTACCCAACTGGTCGGCTTGCTTATGTGGAAGAGGGAGAAATGAAACCCAAGGAGTCCACCAAAAGGAGGTGTTGCCAATGTCGAACACCGCGCCACCAATGTGGTTCCTGTGACAGCAGTCATGAAGTTCATTGAAGCAACCAGGCCTACCACTGTGCGTGAGACGCGGGAGGCCACGGCTAGCCCAGCAATTTACCTAAACACATGGAGTCGAATACGAATTCATGTGCTATGATCATACGACACGGTGCACTCGCACTGGGTGTGTGGCAGCAATTGCTAGCATTGCACTCCTATCCCCATGCAAGACATCTTGTGGTCTCCACTCTCCATACCTGCAGTGCAGCACAACAAAACATTTCTAAAATTAGAACGAATGATTGTATTATGGTAATGCCATGGGTGAAAAGTAAAAAATGCAACAGTTTGTTGCTTTTCTATAACCGGATAGCATGACATATATTCAATAGGCTAATGCGTATTCAGCAGGACATCTTGTGGTCACCACTCTCCTGACCTGTAGCACAACAGAACATGCCCAAATTTAAAAATGATTGCATCATGGTAATGCCATGGGTAAATAGTAAAAATTCCGCAGTTTGTTCCTTTTCTATAACAGGACAGCATGACATATATTCAAAAGGCTAATGGGTATTGGTAAAATTTATCTACAACACAATATTTATCCCGAACAAAAAAGAGTTCGTACACAATATTTGTCAAGAAAGATCCAAGGATGTGCACATCAGCCAAGTTAATTAAGTACATGAGGAAACATGATATCCGAGGACAAAGGTAGACCATGTTATTGAGATAACTATACCGTATGTCAAAAGTTATAACTACAAAGAGGGTACACATCAGTGCCATGAATAAATCATAATCATACAACCATACCACTAAGTCCAACATCATCATATCAATGGTCGAAGCACAGAATAACCATTGCAATGATATATCAGAACATGTAGACATTGTAGAGGAGAGAACGGGAGAAGGAGAAAACCACCTAAACAACGTAGTCCACGATGTCGTGGTTGCGGTGCTGTGAACTACTAGCAAACTGCACTGAAAGAAGCCGGTGTGTGCTCTGAATGTTTGATTGATCCACTGGAGCATCACGAGCACCGCCACCGGAGCCGGAAAGAAGCTGTCACATAGCCGGTCCGCCTTGACATACATCAGCTCGGCTAGAAAGAAGATAGCAGCAATAACTTTACTATCTCAGGATAATAAACTAGACAAACATCTTTGTTTCGCCAAGCAAATATTGATTGCAAAACAACAAATTTCCTTCTTTTATCGGAAAAAAAAACAGTTTTTCCTTTTAAGAAATAAAAAAAGGCATCTAAATGTACATTGATTAGCAAGAAGGATGATTCCAACACGACTTCCCTATTTTTATGGCAACTAACTAATCATAAAAAGTGACTGAACCACAAGTAGTCATTGTACCAAACTAGCCAGCCAGCTAAAAGCTTTAATCAATTAAAGAGAATAGCAACTTTACCATCCCACATGTTTGCCTAAAGTACAATGGAAGCTTAACAACGGGATAATACAAAAAACCATCTTTCTTTGCCCAAGAAAAAACTTACAGCACAACAACAAACTTCAACTCAATAACTTGGTGGTGAACATGTACTAGATAGATTGTTCACATTATTATAGATAAAATGCATGTCAAGAGGCTATACAAGAAAAAGGCTATTTTTGATGAATCGCAACTACCTCCAGGAAAAATGGACACGACAGAAAAAAAAACTAATCAGGCCTAGTTGATGTACATTCTGTTTGTTTTGGCACGTGAAAAAAGATCGGTCAACATGGAATATCTACATGCTAGCATCCACTAAATGTATTTCACAAACACAACTAGGATTCTTACATACTAGGCAGATCAGAGATCATTTAGAGAGAACTAGAAACTCACCTAAGCAGCCATGCGAGCTGATCAGATTGCAGAAGAAACTTTGTAATGCATGACTTGAACTTTCAGAAGTGGACATACTATAGAATCGATACAAACCCTCCTCCCGTGTCGCTCCCAGGGCGACACCGGAGGCCCCTCCTCGCGCCGCCGCCAGACCCCCCCCCCCCCTTCTGCTCGCCTCGCCGCTGCCGCCGCCGGCCTCGCGCCGCGGTGGTGGCAGCCTCCCCGCCGCCAAACAAGTGGCTCGCGGGGGTGGTTCTCGTTCGGCGCTGGCGGGCGTCAGATCCGTCTGGGACGGCGATGGCGGGTCGCCGGTGCAGGCACGCCGGAGCGGCGGCTCCGGGGCCGCAGGGGTGTTGCGGGGCGGCGGATCCGGGGCCCTCGTGCCCGGATCTGGTTGGGCGCGGCCGTTGACTTGGCCTCGGGGGAGGCGGGTTGGCGTCGCGGCTTCGGTCGTCGTCTGCGACGGGCCGGCGTGGGCGGAGCCTGCCAGGGGGCGCGGCTGCGGCTAGGGACCGTCGCTGGTGGTGCCGGCTTCCCCCTGCTGGTGGTGGCCGGCCCGTGTGGGGCGTCATCGGCGAAAGTTGGAGGCGCGGCGGTTCCTGGGCGAGGTGGTTGGCGGCTCGGCGGCGGGGTTGCAGGTGTTCTGTCCCTCGGCTGCGACGACGGGCTGTGTTCGGGCGTGGTCGGTGATGTTGGACGCCGGGGCGGCGGCTCCCGGCTGTGGAGGCGGCCGGCGAGCGGATGGTTTGCTGCTCCACTCGGGTGGCGGGGGATCCTGCCTGCGGCGGATCTGCAAGTGGCGTGGTGGCCTTCACCTCGGTCGGTGCGGTCTGGTTCTACGTCGGTCTCTCCGATTCAGTTTGGTTGCGGTGTGGAGGTGGGGTGGTGGAAATAGGCTTTCTGATCTACGGTGGATGGCTGGCTGCCGATTTGGCAGGTGGCCTTTCCCCCTCCCCCCCCCCCCTGAAGCTGGAGTGTCGGCTCCAGGTGGTGGGCGTCGTTGGAGTGGTGGCGCTAGCTGTGTGGACGGCGGCGCCCTACGAAGTTGCTCCAGGGGCGGCGGCTGGTTTCAAGGTGCTCGTGTTTGCTTCTTCGGATAGGGGCTGACGATAGGGTTGGGAGAAATCCCCGCGTATGCGGACGACGGCGACGCCTACGGGCGCCGTCAAATCCTTGGAGGCGTCGTTGAGACCCTATTCATCTTTCTCCCAATCCCGAGCACCGGGGGAAACCCTTGATCCACTTGGTGGGTCAGGCAGCGGCGGCGCCATGGCGTCGTTCCCTCCTTTGAGGCGTTTTCGAGGTTGCTTGTGGAGTCCGAATTTTGCAACCGGAGTCCTTGCTAGTCTCTTCCGGGAGCGTGGGCCTCCAGGGCGTTATGTACACTGGTGCCTTCATTTCCTTGCAGTCGCCTACCTCAGTTCCGACCGGGTCCTGCCGTCCATTCGCCGACGACTTCTTCTTGGCGCTTTATGGGTGGGTGGTACGTCGACTTGTCTCTTATCAGGGTAGGTGTTCAGCTTCGGAGTTGGCTGCTCCAGTTGTGACGCGGTCTGGTGTCTCTGTCTCGTGTTGTGTGGGTTTGTATGGGTTTTGGGTCCGGTTTCCCTCATAAACTGGACCAAATCTATCTTCTTCTATATAAAAAAGGCCTGCATTCTCGCGCGTTCCTGAAAAAAACTTTCAGAAGTGAAAGAGGCCTTCAAGCCTGACCGGCATGAATTCAACAACCAGATTTTCCATGACATTCTTTCGCAGAAACTTCAAAGAATATAATTTTTCCTAAAATAAAAATATAATTGCATAACAAGAAGGAACCGAGGAGTACAATACATAACAACTTGAATCTATTAATTTAGCACAATTGGCAAGTAGTAGAAAACGACAAGCATCACTAGGACTAGCACAACGGTAAAAAGGGCAGCGCCAAGCAAATAACAAATGCTTATTGAAGGTCATTAAAAACAAGAGTCAGCATGGAAAATATACGGTTGGAGATAATGTGCACCGATCGGGACAGAAAATTACCATGTTCATTTCCACGAACGCCTAATAAACCAACTTTAAAAAAAACACTAGCAGTCACTACTTGTAATTATTCCTCACAGATGTGCAACATGTGGATTAATATTTCAGTGGAATGATACTCGGAAGAGAACTATAAAATACATTAGTGGTTTTGCTTCATGGTTTTCACAGATTAAACAGTGTCAAGCGGTTCAGGTTCTAATGAGATTGAAACTGAAACTCTATTTTGGGTTGTTGATTTCATTGGTTTAAAGACTGAAACTCTGAATGGTGAAGATTGAATAGCTCTCGAATGTTCAGTATTGTTACATTCAAAATGGCCATAACTTAGTGCGATCTTATCTAACAGAATGGACAAGGACGGTAAAATTTATAGCAAATACTGTGAAATTTGTACTACTATAGTGCTTGAAGATGGAATCAACAAAAGGACGCCCATGTTGCATCTACTACTCCAAACAAATCATGGTGAATCAATATTTGTGGTTGTTATAGTACTAAACGAGGATATGTTCGCCATAATAGGACATAGAACGCATTAAAAAAAACAATTGACATGTGGGATTTACGCCTCTCAATGACAGAACCAGAGCTGCTGCAACAACAACATTGGGTCATCAACCAAAACTTGTTCTTAATCCAAGTCAAGGAAGTCATCAACGCTGATGAACTAATATGTAAGAAACAATTCACAGTAGCAGTCACATACTTATAATTTTTTCAGCCGGATGCATAACTAGTTATTTGGAGAGTAATACTCAAGAAGTATGAAATACATGAGTGGTTGTACTTCACGGAGTTTGCATATTGACAAGGTGTGAAGCGGTTCAGGGTTCACATGAGCGATTATGACCGAAACTCTATTCTGAACTATTGGTTTCATTGGTTTTAAGTCTGCACAACTGAACCAAGAAGAATGAAGAGCTCTTGGATGTTAAGCGCCGCAACAACTGAATATTCCTCAAGTTAAGAACAACTTGGAACAGGTATTAAGATTTACACATGCAACACTACAGGAATTAGTTTTAGAAACTTGAAAATGGTCATAACTTAGTACGTTGTTATATAAAAGAATGGACAAGGACAATAGGATAAGCATGGTACATTAGAAGCATCATCCACCTCGACACGAGTTAAGATTTACACACATGCAACACTACAACTGAATATTCCTCAAGTTAAGAACAACTTGGAACATGTATTAAGATTTACACATGCAACACTACAAGAATTAGTTTTAGAAACTTGAAAATTGGTAGGGGGCAACATCGAGATCCTCAAGGAGTACGTCGGCCCCAATTATTATCTATTCTTATTTTGCTTTATTTTTAGTGCGACACAACTGGAAAAATTAAATATAATTGCAGTACATCGAAATTCGATATGGCTTAGTTGTGCGTAACTTTGTACTAGTTCAAAAAAATTGGTGTGTGCTTTAGTGGTACAGATAATCTGCCGCATCCAATTAAAACTACATGTGATTGAGACCTCATACAAAAATAAAAACAATGGCACCATCAAGTGATGAGTAGGCTCTAATAAATACATTTACGGATAAACTATTATTTGGTCGTCCCTTCCATACACAAATTTCTTAAAGCTGGTAGAAAATAGAAAAATACATTTCATGCTATTTAGTCCTAATTATGAACTATACAAGTATGAGGTAAGCAAGTGAAATCCAAATTTTAACATGGAACATCAAATGCCGAGGTAAAGCATTTGATCAACTAACATGAAATAAAAATTCACATTAGCGGTCACATACTTATAATTTTTTTCTCTCCCAAATTAACAACTTTTACATTAATGTTTTACTTGTTTGTGGAACAAAACTATCAAATACAATCATGTAATTAGCTATTGTGCAAGTACTACTTAAAGGTGGTGAATAAAAAAGGCGACGTCAAAGTTGTATCAACTATTCCAAACAAAACACGGTAAATCAATGTTTGACCCATCAGGTGCTTTGTCAAACCTAAACTTGGAAAGCATAAAAACAAATTGATCAAGTAATTAATGCTTTCACTATGCTAATGTATAAGGTGCAGTCGTTCCTACTAACCAGAGAAACAAACTCAACTACATCCTTTATACGCCACTACCCAAAAAAGCGAAGTCATTCCTATTCACATCCAGAGAACGGATAATCAACTCACGAGCCTGCTTGGGGTGCAGTATAACCTACAGGCAGCAAAACGAAACATGTTCAGAAACTAGTAAATACAAGTCTGATCAAAACACGAGGCAGATTATGACACTAAATAATACACAAATCCATCTATCCAGTACAATAATTAAGTGTCCTCATGGCAATCCATCCATCCAGCAATTACTAAACAAAACCATTTCACTCAATTATTCAGTTATTGTCTATGAAAGTTCACTGTTCAAAAAACCAATAGAGTATGAAGATGCAGATAGATAGAGCAGAAGATGCATGATACATCTCACAATGGATGCAACATTTACATGTCCAGATCATGCTTATCCTGAAGTGAACATTTCAAACATGGAGAACTTTAAAAATTGAATCAAGCTACATCATATGTGGGCTAGAAAATAATAAGGCGATGATATTGTACGCATCAGTTCAAGTATGATCGGAATCTGAATATTTATTGCAGTCTTTAGAACAAAACACCATGTTCTCCATGTACGAAATCAACACTAGGGAGCATGTCAAAAATCCTGCCAAACGACTACATGCCAGCATGTAGATGGATAAGAAATCACAGATTATTACCGGTCAATCCAACATCAGACCATCCCAACTGGATCTAGACAACAGAAAAGTGCCCAATTCTGAAATTTCATCACCGTGACAAGAAAAACCGTAGCACACTACCTAGACTATACAATGCACATTAGCACATACCACTCATGGAAACAGGAGACAAAAATACACACAAGATGATCGGGACCTGAGTTGCTGTCGACGCAGGTGGCGGGCAGTCAATCAGCAGCTTTGTCCCGGTGACAGAGCAACAACTTCTGGTCCTTCTCGTATGTCCTTTTCTCCGACAGCAGCGGCTTGGGCAGGTGAGGAGTCCGGAGCTGTAGAGCGAGCTACATGGTTGAGCTCAATTTGATGCGGACGGCCAAATCCCGAAATGAGCAGGGTTATTAGTGTTGAACGCTATAGCAAGGTTATGTACCCTTGTGGTGAGCGGTTCTTCCATGTACACTACATATTTTGTATGCTAGTGGCTAATTTATCAGGTTTAGACTATCAGCATTCGGGTAGATCTCCATTATCCAGAAATATTCAGGTGTAGCCACGCTGTATAAATCCATCAAGTATTTTTGTATAAGAAAACATGAGGAATTTATACCTCCAACAATGTCAGAACCAGCTCGAGGAAGACCTTGTATTGTCAGCTAGGTCGGGGTCTGTCAAATATTGGTCTAGGCGGTGGGAATGCTCAATCGGGAGGGAATACAGCGGTGGTCGCCCCTCGCCGGCGGGGAGCACATCTCCATGTGCTCAAATCTCTTGGTCTCCCACAGCAGATCACCGCCATCTTGCTCAAACTCCTGCTTTTTGTATGCAACAATACTAAATGGGTCAGCTATTTTCACAAACGTATTGAGATACAACAATGATCGCTTTACTTATATCAGTTCTAGAAATGATGCTTATACAAGCAAAGTTCAATAGGCAATGCAAAGATAGATGTGAACTCATAAGCATTAGGCAGCAATTACACTAAAAATTGAATGTTAGCTTTATATAAAATAATAAGAGAGCAATTCTAGTTGAGACTTGATACAACCAATGTGCTATATATGTTTGATTAATAAATGGGCATGTTCCAACTCACACTACTTGAAAAAGCTTCCTGCTGCTAGCTAGTCGGTAGGGAAGATGTCAAATGACTAGAAGCCATCTTTTAAGTATATGAAAAATCATAGATTATTATTTGTATATCCACCATTAGACAGAGAGAACAATGCCCTATTCTAAAATTTCATAAACACGCCAAGACACACACTATTTAGAGTGTACATGCATATACCCCAGAAGAAACATGGGACAAAAAAAATACACACTAGGTGAATAAGACCTGATAGTTGTCGATATGTTGCGGCGGGCGGCAGGCGGTCAATTAATCAGCAGCCTTCTCGTGGCGGCAGATGACCAGCTCCTGGTCATTCTCCCCCTGCCTTTTTTCCCGTCAGCGGCGAGTTGGGTAGGTGAGGACTCTGGCCGGCACTGCAGAAGGAGATCCATGGCTGAGCTTGATTTGCTGCAGCTGGCGGAATTCCAGGTGGTAAAAATGAGCTAGGATATTAGTATTGAACCCTACAACAAAGGTTAATTATACTTGTGGAGAGTGATTCTTCCTTGCGCACGTAGCCATTATTGATATCTAGTTAGGAGAAGATCATCAAGAAAAAAATAAAAAACAGCTACATAGTAATTAATTTGCTAGTTGGCATTTGCAGACGAAAGTGCAGTACATAATTCATTTGGAAGATTAGAAGGTTGCAACTAAATCCTACAGCAGCTAGCATTCTGGTGGTGGAAAACCGTACGTGTTGCCAGAAGCAGTGAGGGTCTAGATCTGGTAGTCCACCTACACACAAGATCTGGCAGTGCACATACACGTCCTCTCATGTGCCTCTAGAAAAGAATCGATTTCTGATTGAAATGGAGGGTGATTGGGCAAGAGAGGATTTAGATGTAGATCGATACCTTGATAGCATGCCACAGGCGCCAGGCATGGCGTGCTGCCGACGGCCCGTCGCCGGTGGCCGGGCCGCCGCGTTGTCGCCGGTGCTATGGCTCGTGGATGGAGGCTAGTCCGGTCCCCTCCAGGAGCATTCTGGAAAGAAGTCCTCCATGGCGGTCCAGGGGACCTTGGATGGCCAGGTCTGCCGATCGGCGGCACGGGCGGAGGAGGTGTGGCGGCGCAATCGGATGGAGGTGATGGAAGGTGAGGGCAAAGGGGATCGAGGGCGAGAGACCCAAGTGGTTATGTGTGTGGGCGTTTGGTGTGCCAGAGAGATGGGATGGACGGTGGAGATGGTGTCTTCGGTGGCGACGATCCGTGTGGAGGCCCTTTCTCGCATTTCATTGGCTGTATCCATCATAAAAAAAAATTGGCAAGAAGATCGGTCATAATTTCCGTACGTGGTTTTCTTGCACCGGTAATTATGGTGTTGGGATTGGTTAAACACGGATCGGAGGAAGAAAATCACGGAGTGGTTGTTCTGGGAACCAAATTAATTAAGTAATAATGACTCAAAGCAAAAACATACAGAATAGCCAACGCCGGGATCGTTCTGGCACCGGTGATTACGTCATATTTAATCCTCAATCATGGCGTTGGCTCTTTGGTTTCAGGATCGTCTACATATACTCCAGATGGCATGGAGTAAGCATCATCTGAGCAAAATGTGCACGATCATCAATTCGTTGATGCATGCATGCAAGAAATTAATAACGTACGTTTCAGCCCAACCAGAGAGCATTTTTTTTTTACTACGAACCCACCAGATTCATTCATGTTGAGCATCACCAGATTAATATGCCAATCTAGATGATACAACTCATACACAGGGAGGAGCACGCATGCATGATCCTAGATAAAGATGCATGTATCCTCCAACAAAATCCATAGAATAAAGATGCCGCCTCTCGGCCAGAGGCCATAAAGCACGAACAAAATCATACTATCTAAGTTGACACCATTTCACTTCTTCTGTAGCCACATGTAGAACTACAGCTCCAGGCTGTAGCAATGATTTCCGGAGAAAGAATAACTGTACCTATGATCCGTTGTTCCGTGTACCCCTCCAGCTCGTTCATCCATCACCTATACGACAATAGAAAACAAAAGGTTAACTTCCACTTCCTGCACATGAAACTATTTGCTCAGCACACAAACAAGGTTGCAGAAGGAAGTGAGAATTATGAGTGTAACGTCAACATGTGATGGCTGGAAGGTGTTTGGAGCAAACCTTGGTGAGCATGTACATTGTTTAGCATGTTCCAATTATTATAATCCATCATAAATTGATCCTAGACCTTCACTCTAATCCAGGAATCCAACTAAACCCTTCCCAAAATGCTAAATATGAAGTACTTGCAATGTGCAAGTTGATTTCTACCATGTTTTTACTAAGACAAAGAGCATGCACTGCGTTATATATATGGCATGATCTAGACGCGCACATTGTTCCATCAGATCTGGACCGAGGAGAAACACTAGTAGATTCATTCATGTTTTCACCAGGGCCAGGACCAACGCCAATTCCATTTTGTTCCATTCTTAACATAGAAAGCCTAGAAGTCAAACTCGACAGGGAACTTATGCAACACTATCAAATCTGTACGTGAACTTTCAAAATACCTAATGTATTCAAATTATTACAAAGCTAGGAGGCTACTTCCTATTATATCTGGTTAGTCTAACTACTACCAACCTTGGAGAAAAAAGAAGTCGTAGGTTTCTACTTAAACCAATCTGAACTCACAGATACTTCAAACTAAGAATAAATATTTAACAATTGATAATTTTTCATAAACATGCATGGTCTGATGAAAAGGCTCCCAATAATCGATAAATTTCACACATTGGATGGAGGACGAACTGAGCTAGTAAACGCGGATGAGGCAAATTAATAATACCATTTTTGAATATTTTTTACCAGGCCGAGGTACACGAACCTGCAACAGCCAGGAAGGAGATCAAGCCACATACCCGATCAACACACAGGAAGAAAAAAGAAAACATTTATTTCCAGGGAACAACAACCTCAATCACATTTTATTCTTCATGAATGCAGGTAGGTGGGTCGCTTACTTCTTGCCCATGCGCTGGAAGATCCTGGCCTCCCACCTGCTGCACTTGTGCAGGGTGACGCCCCGGAAACCTGGAGCTGCCCCACACAAAGCCGACGCCCAACCGCAGCACCTGCACGAACTCCTCCTTGCTGCAACCGCTCACCTGACAATGCCAACGCCAAAGCCATGCCATGGCAGCAAGAACAGGATAAACATTGCCGTCTTCATCATCAGAAACCAAATCATTGCAGACGAAAGAAGATGCAAATTTACTGGGGAGCTCTTGTTCTTGAAAGGTTAAAGCCTGAATCTGAAATGATCTGGCCGCTCACCTTGTTGACGCCCTCCTTGTAGTCATCCGGGGTGAAGTCGATGTCCGTGTCCACTCCGCGGAACTTGAGTTGGTCGCAGCCTGGTCGTAGGCCCTGAAGCCGACAAGGGGGTAAGCTAAGAAGTTCTTGTTCTTCAGAATATGTGTTGTTAAAATAATATGCGCTTTGAATATATACAAATTAATAATGATAAGAGCGTGCATTTCTTTCCTAATTAGCAGAAATCATGCTATATGCTCAACTCATACATATCTAGCATTAATGGGGCAAAGGGGTACAGACGTACAGTTTCAGCAACAAGGCAGTAGAATAACAAGCTAGCATTGCGTTCATATAAAAGTGTATCATGATGATTGGAGCACATCGGCAGCTAGAATCAAACTGAGTGAAAAGACGTGCAAATTATATGTGCTCAACACGTTCAGATAGAAGTGTATTTTCAGACTACTGAATCGATCTGCAATCATGGGTTCTAATGTACGTGTTCAACAGGTTCAGATAGACTGAAAAATGCAGTTCAATTTCTGCTCCCTAAAACAAATCGAGACCGATCTGCCGAAAATCACCTCCGCCAGGAGCATCCTGCAGGGACAAAGAGGAGGAGGCAACCAAGGCCGTGTGGTCTGTCCACCTGGCAGCCGCACCGGCGACGGGCCGCTGCTGCAGCCACGGCCGCGACCACGAGAAGCGCGTGGTGCACTGACGAAGGTCGGCGCAGCCCTCCGTGGATCGCGTCCTGCTGGCCAACGCACCCTCTCCGGCCGGAGCTAGAGCCATCCGCGGCGCCTGGATGCGCTTGTCGAGGGAGGAGGAGGAGCACTCAACCGAGGAGTCAACGGAGCCGGACGGAATCGGCCGGGGAGGGAGGCGGTGGGGAAGGGGATCGAGAGGTCAAAGGACGTTAGGAGGGTTCGGGCCCAAGTAAAGCCCAATTTCCACCTCGCGCGTTGTGGGCCGAAGCGAATTTTTGCCTCTGAAATCGAATTATTCCTTGGCTCTACTCAGCGTGTCAAAAATTTCCCGCTCGTGTGGGCGTGTAAATTAAGAGGCTACTCCATGCTTTGCACCCGTGCCTAGTAAGTATTGTAAATTGCCCTAGCTATCTATACTACTCCACAGGCCCGTCTCGGACGCATGTGCAGAATGTTCGACTGCACAGGGCCTCCAAATTATGAGGGCCTCTAATTGTAGTTAAACTATACTCAGTATTGGTTTAGTTGGGCTAATCTCTTCTAAAAAAATGTTGGGCTAATTAATAAGTTGACCAGCTCTACCGCTTAGGAATCCTCCCAGAATTAACTCCAAAGGCCCCTAGCTCACGCACGCCTCCCCCAAATCGCTCTATCTTCTCTTTCCTTTTCTCTTCCAATGCCGCAACGCGAGTTCATCGGACAATAGCTGCTCCAAGGCGGATTCATGGAGGATTAATTCCATCGTGATTCCCTTGGAATAAATCCGTTGATGCAATGAATAGGTATGAGACAATCGTTGCCTGCTGCACCCTCAATCCACAATCTATTTATTGGTGTCTTCTTCCCATTTTCTTATCTATCAGTTGTTCTTCCGATCCCCTTTCTGCTCCTTGCTGCTCCTATGATCTAGGCGCGTCGATTTGAGCAGGATTTCGAGTTGGAGGCCCGCCCAGAGAGCTTGGTCGTTGATTCATCAAGAGGAGGACTGGATTAGCAATCGGACAGGCCCTGCAACCAGACTCCCAGAGACCCCAATCAGAGGTTGTTTCATCGCACTTTGTTTTCTAGTTTTATTTTCTGCAATTTCTTTTAGAATTAGAAATGAAAAACTTAAGCAAAAAAAAAAGACTGGAGAATTTACTCAATCTCAGCGGGGTAATATTCATGATATATATATTATAAACCCCTGTTTTCTACTTCCAAATGGTTATACTGAGGGCCCAATTTTTTGTTTCGCACCGGGCCTCTCTTTTCTTGGGTACGGCCCTGCTACTCCACAACGATCCCATTGCCGCCGTCATATGCAAATCCAACCCATATTCCACCACGTGGGTAGCCACGTACTAACTACTCCTAGTACTTCCTCCGTTCACAAATAGATGACTTTTATTTGTTCAAAAGTGGATGTATCTAGACACTAAAAAATGTTTACATATATCCACTTTGTGACAAATGGAAGTCATCTATTTATGAAGGAGGGAGTAGGAAGGAGATAGAGCAGCAAATCCGATATCTTCATCTGCCCATCATCGGGTGTACCTAGTTTTCATCGATACACTCACGGTATTCTTCTTCCGTCTGTGGGAGAGTGGACCACTGCGTCACCGAAGAAATAATGACGTTGACCTCACTAGAGATAGAGGCGGTGATTGACGTGATCTCTCGGGGCATGGTTCAGATGGAGCAAGCCCGCACAGGGCCTAGAAATTTAGGGGCCCCAAATTTTATTTAGACAATATATTATGAGTAATCACTCTTAGCAGGTTTCCGGGCGCTGCAACAACGAAGAAAGAGCGACTCGTCTTGTCGAGCGTCCGCGAGGGCTCCGCGCCTCCCGGGATTCTTGGGCCACTCACACTCTTGGTCTTCTAGCTCATGAATCGAGAATAATACCGATCGGCACGAGACAACGACACCTTGGCGGGGCATGCCCTACACAACACACACTCGGTTGGAAACGAATGTACCTGCCCTCACGACTCCCCACACCGCGAGCCTTCGAGTCGACCCCACAAAGTCCGCATGAACCAAATACGGAAGCGTTCTCATCCATAGTGCCAGTGCCGACGACCCGCCACCGACAAAACATGTAGCCTCGCGCTGGCGAGTCCTCCTTCCAAATTAACTTTTGCGACGACTCCTAATTAACTTTTTGCAAGGATCCCAAGATATCGGTTCTTGCCTCCTCAGCCAAAGATTACGGAACAACACTTCAATCCGACAAGACACGATACTAGGTGAGTTAGACGATTTGTTTAATGGCGAAACATTGACACATATTCTCCAATTGATATATATTGTCGTGTCGCTTCAATTTTATTTTTATTCATCTTTTGTATCTCTTGTTTTAATAATACCGGGCAATGTTCAAGTTTTGAAGTTTTTAAAGCAGCATGATTATCTTCCCACAACAAGTATTGCATATAGAGTTTTGTTGACCATTCCTTTGCATCGACGAAACAGAACTTTCATAAATGAAGCGATTGAAGTGCTATATATGCATATTACAATGACACAACAAAGACTGAACGATTTGACCACCATAGCACCGTATTGTAGAAGATTGATTATGAGGATATCATAGAGGGTCCCATTTGAAGTAACACAAAAAGAATGATTATGTTCAAATAAGCATTATGCAACTTGGAGTTAAATATGTATGATTCTCCATATAATAAACTTTTATGTAAAATATTATGTGAGGTGCATTATAAATGTTTGTTATTTAAATTTTTGTGTGAAATAGGGCCCCATTCTAGCGTTCCGCGTATGGCCCCTGATTTTACCGGTCCGGCCCCCTGCTCTCTTGTTGTTTGCGAGGAGAACCCCACTATTGTTCGTGACCTCCTCAACGCCGGTGGGGTGCTCCCGCCGGGGTGGATTGAGACGACAAGGCGGGAGATGGACAATGTGTGCCGGTCCGAGAAAAAAACGCCTAGACCGCACATGCTGGTCATCGTGGACAAGATCGGCCGGGAGGATCTCACTGGTAGGGGGCTACATCGAGATCCTCAAGGAGTATGTCGGCCCCAATTATTATCAAGACTATGGCAAGATGGCAGGCAGTTCTGCCAAGTTAGAATCATGACGACGAGTGGGTTTGCAACCACTCAGAGATTCAGTGGTGACTATCGAGATTATGAAATCCCACATATGCCTGTTCCAGCGACAAAGATGCAAGAAAGAGAAGAACGTTGCACCTATCATGAAGTGGACACCCTACTGATGATGAGTAGCTGTAGCTTTCTCGGACCATGATCGAGCGGCGAGCCGGCGACACTCTTGCTTGAAGCTTACTCCGATGGGATGCTCGATCTCCAAGTACAGAACTAGAGCACGGGCGGGTTATCGCGCAGTACAAGGGCCATGAGAGGCTGCAGCTTGCTAAGTGATGGTACGTTGAGGACATGTTTTGATTTGCCTTTTTGCAGCTAGCTGAGTTGATTCGTCGTTTACGTTTGGCTTTTGCAGCCAGCATTACTAATGCACAGATCGATCTTACGCATGATCAGGTATTTTATTTTCTTATTACATTGTCCGTACGACGCGAGTACATAGAGCAGAGCCATGCATGCACGTACGCTAGCTGCTGCTAGTGCATGCATTGCCAAAGCCCAAAAGAACAAGAAAAAAGCGATTCACTGAGTTGGTGCTGATGGCATAGATCTTCTGGGCTCCTCGATCGCATGCACGTGCGTCAAGGGTTGTCCATGTATTAATTATATTTCTCAAAAAAAAGTACCCATTCTTTTTATAAAGATGATCATCCATATTAGTATAAATAGTCTGAAAATTAATAAAAAAATACAAATAGTTCCTTGAACCCTCTCACGACGACTACATACAGCGGAAGAAGCCGCCGTCCTCCGCCCCTTCATCACTAGAGCCCGACAAAGCTTGTCCTATATGTCTTGCTCTCTGTTTCAATAGAATGCAAATAACGCCGACATTTATACCGCATTCAAATTCCGTTGAGGCGCAACATCTTCAGGGGTCCGTGCAGTATGTCCACCTCGCCGAAGGCAAATGATGCACAGTCAGGCGCAAAACAACAAGTCACAAACCAAGACGACACATCGATCTAGAAACAACTTCGAGTTGAGATGTTAGATTTGAGTGGCTTCGTTGAGAACCTCACGATCATATTCGATAAGAGCAGCAGAATGGTGATTGGGATTGTATGTCATCTACAAAAGGAGATCGGCGGTGATTATTATTTCCCTACATTTTTTTAATTCCCAACACTTTTCAATTTTATTATTTTCCTACATTTTTATTTGATAAAGTAAATCAATAGAAGGGATGATTAGTTACATTAATTGCAAATTATATTTGTTGTAAATCTTTTTGTTTTTTATAAAAAAATGTTTTTCTTAACCCAACGGTCATCTCGTATGATTTCTGTTTCTTAAAAGTCCAACTTAAAAATTAATGTTTCGAATGATTTGTAACACATGAGTTATAATCCTGCTTTGAAGTTAATTTATAAACATGTCATAATTTATTTTATGACTATTTCATTCTGGCAAGTTTTATAAATATTTGATGAGGTGACCCGATCTATGAGTTGCGTTTCTAGTAAAAATAAGATTCTCGATACATTAGTTTAGCCTTTTTGTTAGCCGTATTCTTCGTCAGTGGAACTAACATGGTATGGCACCCCCTAACTTGTGTTGGGATCCGGACGCTCTGTAGCCCCCTCCGATGAAACCCTAGACCCGCTGGAGGAATACCGGACTTATACGATACACGCGGTAACAGCGTCGAAATGGGCAACAATGTGGAACTAGTTTCTTGGTTGTGTTAGGTTATGCCATAGGAACACAAAAAACATACGTATAACACAACTCTTCTGAAGCTCCTGATGTTTAGTCCGATATGAGAGTTTCACCCTATAAGCGCATGTAAAACTCTATAGAGAGAAGTGGATGCCGGTGAAGCGGGTCACACACCGGAGTGCAATCTTTGCCATCCAAAGACCATATCACACCTATACTAACAAGGTATGGCACCCCCTAACTTGTGTTGGGATCCGGACGCTCCGGAGCCCCCTCCGGTGAAACCCTAGACCAAATGGAGAAATAGTGGACTTATACGGATACACGCGGTAACGGCATCGAAAAGAGGAAGCAATGTGGAACTAGTTTTTTGGTTGTGTTAGGGAAGGCCATAGGAACACAAAACACATAGGTAGAACACAACTCTTCGGAAGATTCCCGATGTTTTGTCTGATACGGGAGTTTCACCCTATAAGCGCATGTAAACTCCGTAGAGAGAAGTGGATACCGGTGAATCGGGTCACACCCCCGGAGTGCAATATTTGCCATACAAAGCATACAACACGCCTATACTAACATTGTATGGCACCCCCTAGCTTGTGTTGGGGTCCGTACGCTCCGTAGCCTCCCTCCGGTGAAACCCTAGACCCGCTGGAGGAATACCGGACTTATACAGATACACGCAGTAACAGCGTCGAAAGTGGGTAGCAATGTGGAACTAGGTTGTGTTAGGGTAGTCCATAGGAACATAAAACACATAGGTAGAACACAACTCTTCGGAAGATTCCCGATGTTTCGTCTGATACGGGAGTTTCACCCTATAAGCGCTTGTAAACTTCGTAGAGAGAAGTGGATGGCGGTGAAGCGGGTCACACCCTGGAGTTCAATCTTTTCCATTAAAATCCCACAACACACCTATACTAACATGGTATGGCACACGCTAACTTGTGTTGGGATCCGGACGCTCCGTAGCCCGACTCCGGTGAAACGCTGGACGCGCTGGAGAAATACCGGACTTATATGGATACACGCGGGGTAGCAATGTGGAACTAGGTCCTTTGTTGTGTTAGGGTAGGCCATATAGGAACACAAAACACATAGGTAGAACACAACTCTTCGGAAGATTCCCGATGTTTCGTCCGATACGGGAGTTTCACCATATAAACGCATGTAAACTCCGTAGAGAGAAGTGGATAACGGTGAAGTGGGTCACACCCCGGAGTGCAATATTTGTCATCCAACGACCACAACACACATATACTAACACGGTATGTCACCCCTAGCTTGTGTTGGGTTCCGGACGCTCCGGAGCCCCCTCCAGTGAAACCCTAGACCCGCTGGAGAAATACTGGACTTATACGGATACACGCGGTAACGGCGTCGAAAGGGAGTAGCAATGTGGAACTAGTTGCTTGGTTGTGTGAGGGTTATACTGTTATACCCACTTTCGATGCCTGTCTCGAGTTGTACACCACACAAGCGCAATTTCTAGGGTTATCCCAAAAGAGGGGCTTCGGAGCCTTGGGGATCCGTACAAATTGAGCGATATATTTAATATTTCTGTAGTAGGTTTATAACATATATGTATATTTTTTTATTAATTTCACATTTTTGTGTTGTAGGGTCGGGTTCCGGAACACGCTGTTATTTCATGCGCGCGGGTGGCGGGATATCTTCATATATACGAATGCACTAACCACTCTTAATTATTAATATCTTATAATAACTATAATAAAATTATGTAGGAAAAGAAATAAACTAACTAAATAAATAAATAAATGAACTTAATTACATATGAAAAAGTTAAGAAATTAAAATAAGAATAGGCCGACGGCATGCCGTCGGCGTATGAGGTAAACATAGGCCGACGGGTATGAACGTCGACCTATGAAGAAGCAAAACATGATCCCGTTAAGGAGGGCCCACTCGTCAGTGTTACGCCGATGGGGATGCCGACGGTCACCATCGGCACGATGACGTGTTGTAGTTCCTCTTTTGGCGAGCTACTTTGTTCCTATTGTTCCTATTCTCCGATTCTGAATAGGATCAGGTTGTAATGAACCAAAAAATACTTCGCTAACGTTCAACCGTTTCGCTTGGGGAAGGCCCCAGCCCAATAGGGACGGCACCCCCCCACACACACACACACACGCACACACTTTAAGCGCATCTCTGTATCGACTGGTGGATACAGAGAGAATCGAGCTGAGAACCCTATGCCTGGCAGATGTGCCGACGGGTTTCGTATACGCCGACGGCACGGCAGCCGTGCTGCGAGGGTCCGACCCTACGCCGACTGTGCCGACTTTCCCCGTCGGCGTTAATGCGGGCCGTCGGCCTCTTGCTTCTCTCCGGTAGTGTCACTTCAATTCCTGCCTTCCTCTGGTAGCAAGCCTCACGTAGCATCTTCTAGTCAATCAACTAACGTTACGAGTGTTAGTCACGCATGCATGCATGGTTCAGTGCACCATCACATGCACGTACGAGCTAGGTTACTTGATCGTTATCTCCTTACCTAGTTGGCTAATGCGCATGTCACGTGCATAGATCAAATCCGACGAAAGATCGACAACCCTCCCCTTTTGCACGGGTTCCTAATATGGGCATATAAAGATGGTGCAAAGAGTAAAACGCAATCTTAGGGTTTATATCTAGACTTCGGATTTAGGGTTAGCTTTAGGGTTTAGGTTTAGCGCAAAAGCGGAGCTAGGCGCCAGGCTTCACATGCCACGGCATGGGGCGTGGAAAAATTGGTAGACTAGATTTTTTTTTTAAACGAGGCAAAAGCTTTGACTTTTATATGGATATATAGAAGAAGCAAACAGTGTGTGGCCTAGGCCAAACATAAAATGGAACACAGGACCCCCACTGATCCTTTTAAATCACAATCTCAGCTAAATGCTTTGCGCCCGCCAAGATCCAGTTCTTACTCTCGTCCTTAATCTTCTGAAGGAGCACCATTGGCATAGTCGTCACGTTGTTGAAGACCCGAGCATTTCTTTCTTTCCAGATTTCCCATGTAATCGGGATGATGGCCGTCTTGAGCCCTTTGGGACATGCAGACGGAGAGTTGGCAGTGGAGTGCCAACAGTGGAGGACGCTTGGACGGCCATATCCCATGTCCTGCCCAAGAGAAGGACAGGAGAGCCAAGCGGCCGCCGCATTCCAATTGCGCCTGTAGTAGCGACATTCCAAGAGGATGTGCCTTGCAGTCTCATTCTGAATCTTGCAAAGCTGGCACAACCTAGCCCACACAGTCACACGCAATGGCCTCTAGATGATTGACCAACAGAATCGTTGCTCGTTTATTCCCGATTGTGCTCGTGTGGTGCGGGAGGCTGCCGTCCAGGGGAGGCCCATCCAGCGACCCTGCCGTGGCGCCGCCCACTCGTTGAGGAGGGACTTCGCCGCCCGTTTCTCGAGCTCAGGCCTCCGTCCGACGCTGAGCGACCCCGCGTGGGCGCTTCCCCCTCTGATCCGTGAGGTAGTGGTCCTCCCCTTCTGTCGATCTTCCCTCTCCCGCTGAAATCCTTACTTTCTCTTAGATAGACTAGCTTATACTGCAATTTTTCTATTTATGTATGTACTATGTAGGAGCCGACTCAGACATTTAGTGAATGTTTGCTTCAATTTTAGTTCACAAGGAGATAAGAATTTCAACTTTATATTTGAAGGTTTAGCTTCTTCTACTATTGAAGATGTAGCCATGGGAGCCTCAGATCAACCAAATCACTGACTTGGCACCATCTTCTCTGCATCTAGGCTATATACATTGTATTTTGGTATATATGATCTTATTAGCTGAACCACACCGTTGAATTCGTATTAATTATCCAAGTGAGCTTGTCATGTGTTATGCCTTAAAACGGTGGTGACTTTTGGATAATTTTTTGCCTTTTTTTTTGTGCCCGGGGCATCAGCCATTCCTAGCTACGCCATTGGTTTAGCGCCAAGATCTAGTGTTTGAGTTTAGGGTTTTGGTCTAGGATTAGTCATATGGAAAAAGAGAGCACATTAAAAAAAGAAAAGAAAAAACTCTACTAGTGCGTGAGTTTTGACACTTGGCAAAGGGCTTTAGGCGGGCCAAAAATCCAACCCGCGCCAGGTCTCCCCGTGTGGCCTAGCCCGAGTCCTCAATGCTAGATAGTCTCGATCTTGTGTTGTCTATCGGCCTCGTTAACAACAATTTAGTGTCGTCTCGGCTATCGAGTGCGTTCCGATCGTGCGTGAGGCGTTCATTGGCGTTCTTGTCCCTGGATTATGCATGCATATCCCCTGAAGGGTTTTTCCAGGTGTTCTTCCCTCCTTTTTCGTCTCTAGGTTCTCAGTGGAACACCTAGGGTCTAGCATATTGGATCGTATCGATTTGAGCTCGTCTTAAGCAACACCTTTTCGGCGGGCGGTGTGAACATCACGTGGATACATCTGGCGCGATCTAGACCCGGTAGATCCTTCGCCCATCGTCATCCCATCGGCGCATATACCCTAGAGTCATCCGTGTTATCCCGAGAACAGCTACGCCTGGGCGGAATATGTTCGCCAAAACTGTTTGAAAACAACAATCTTCTAATTTTGAAAGCTATCTGGGGCGATGCTGTACATGACAGGGGTGCATGCATATGTGGTCATGTTGCAAAACGTGAGGTGTTGTGGTAGGCGCACCCACGTTGTGTTAGACGCCATGTCCAACTGCTGCGTCACATTTAGGTAGCTAGAGATATACACATATACTCTCAGAATACAAGCATGGCATATGAGACATTAGTAGTAGCGGTAGCTACGTATAGATAAAGTTGTCAAGCCTAGTACGGAAAATTCTTGGCTGAGTGCTCGGATCTGGATCGTACCTGAGCGTGAAAAATAAATTTGGGAACAACGCGAGATTGGACAGAAACTCGGGCCCTAACAACACGAGAAAAATTTGGGCCCATCAGTGCGAGCAAAATATTTGCCCAACAGCGCGGCCGATTTTTTTTTACCTTGTACGCATCGTCTCCCTCTGCACTCCCACTCCCAGGCAGCGCCGCCCCCTCTCCCCTTTCCGTTGTCTCTGTCATCGGTCCATCCCGGCCGCCTCCGGCGATTCATCCCGCTCCCGACCACCATCCCTCCCCCTTCTCCTCCTTCTCTGCTAATTCCATGTAGTGGAGCTACCGAATCGCAGCCCAACCACAAACCCTAGCAGCCCAAGATTCCGGCGATACGGAGGACATAGCCTCGATCTTGGGGCGTCCATGGCAGCGCTAGCGGTTGGTGGTGGGCGCTCCAAGGAGACCGGCTGCACCGCGCGGAGCCGATGCGGCCGGCAAGCAAAGCCGCGGCCCTGGGAACCCTCCCGACATGGGCGGACAGGACCGACCGTCGTCCGTCGGCAGTGCATCCCGGCGACGCGGACGTCTCCAGATCAGGCCGGCCCCGCTCCATGCTACGGTGCGTGGCTTGGGCTTCCCCGACCTTCGGATGCGCCGTTGGTGGACACGTACTTGGGCAAGGCAAACTCAGTAAGTTGCTCAATTCCCCTGCAGGTCCATGTCGAAATCAAATCAGCAAAGATTGAGTTTTTGAGGCCACTGTGTTCTCCTGTGTTGTGTAAGGAAGATGCACAAGGGTGGGTGACGACTCCAGGGACACCGACCAAGGAATTGATCAAGTGATCCCCATCAGCACTAGCGCCTTGGTCGTTTGGCCACTCCCTCAAGGTCAGGTCGTCCAAGATGCTCGCCCCCAAGGCCCACTTCGGCGACCTCGATGCCGTTGAAGAGCTGGTCGACATGGGCATCCAAAAGGTCCAATTCCTTAATTTGTTGCTCGCGATGGACTGTTGCTTGTCGGCGTGCTGTTATCTCTCGCCATATATCCACTTTATCTATTTATTTTACACACTGCATAGTTGATGATGTAAACCGTAGACCATCAAAGCTTATTTGAGGCCAATATAGATAAGGTATCACGTTTGAAAGTCTACTTGAGACCTTTTAAACTGAACCTACTAATGCTAGTTTGACCATCCACCCATGCTATTCCAGAGACATGATTGTGATTAGGCTTCCAATAAAATATGCAGGATTAGGAGACTTGTCGAGCTGACCCTGCATTTACTTACTATTTGCAGAAACATCTGCAACTATATATTGCTCAATATAAAATCAGTGAAGATTCTTGATAACCCATAATTTTGTTGTCTCGGACGTAAATTGGTTCTTCACTAGGTTAGGTAGTCTTTGAGAATCAGCAGCAAATAAATGTTGCAAATGACAGATTGGTCGACTATTCTGATTTCAGCTGATTAGTATGTGTAACAAAATAAATGACTTGATAGTTGCATAGTGCAGTTGGAATTAACTTTCAATAAGAGCCTAAATTACTTTTTGTGCTAGCTCTCTAGTTCTGATAAGAAACAGAATCTAGAATCTGATGTTATTGCAGTTTGATGAAAAACAACTAATGTCGCTGACAGCTTGTTTAACGGCAACCTTGAGCGTATGATGTCGACGAGTTATACGGCGGGCGTCTGGGAGGTGGACGTGGAGGACGGCTGGATCTTGGGATGGGTCCTTTGAGGTGATGACATGACGACGCCTGCGTGAGATGGACGTCGGCTACAATGAATGTGGCGAGAGCAGCAATTTGCTGTGCCGTGCGTGGAGGTGAAACTTTCTTGGTTTGTGGCGGTGCAGGTGGTACATAGAGTAGGCGGTTGATAGAGAGAGAGCAGAGCAGAGCAGAGCGGCGGGCTGCCGATTTCCGTTTTGGCATCGTTGTGAAATGCTGTGTCGTGTAGCATCTTCAAGTGATTTTTGCACTAATTGGTCCTGTATATCTTACCATTGATTGATAGCGCGTCTCCCGAATAATTAATAGGTCCATGTATATATACTGCTAGCAAACTGAGCCGAGAGTATCCATTTTTGGATTTCGTTCCCCTGGTGTGGATATATATACATGACATGAGAAGAAAAAAAAAACCCGGAGTGGCAGGAGATTGATTCACTTGCAAATGAGCTAGTACGTACTGCTAGGAGACGCGCGCGCGCAAAAAAAGAAGACGAAGGGAGAATTAGGAGACGCGATGTACGAGCGCGCGAGAGAGAATGAAAAAGGAGACGAGCACGCATGTACCTAACCAAAAGGGTACGTACGCGTATGTACTCCGGCCCCTAACCCAAGCACAAGAGCAGAAAGGGCCAAATTAGCGCGCACGCGTAAGATCCGTACGTACACACGCTAGCGACTGCCCAATTAGCGCGCATGCATGTCGATCCGGAGATCTCTCGGCGTGCGCGCAGATGCTATGAGCTCGCGATCGATCGCTACCGCGAATCAGCATGTCGATCCGGAGATCTCTCGGCGTGCACGCAAGCTGGCTATGGCCCTTGTTTTTAACATGCATGCATGGCCTACCCTTGTTGCCGTAACCTCATTAAGTGACCTCGCTTGCTATGGACGTGGAACCACGGATTCCTCGCACCATCGAGTGAATTGATCGATCCTAAGCACAAATTAGTTAACCAACATGCGTGCCCGGGGCCAACGAATCCTGCTACTCCATCCGTTCGGGGATTATAAGAAAAACCAATTTTTACAGAAATGGCTGACTAACGTACGTGGCTACTTCACAAAGGTTGGCCAGCTAGCTAGCAGTTCTTCTCCGCCTTGGCGAGCTTGCATTCGACCTTCTGGAACACAAAGACGACGCCCGGCTCCGGCGCCGACGAGACGACCTGCAGCTTGAGCGGGCACGTGGCCTCGATCTTGCACTTGGTGTAGCGCGCCGTGTACTTCACCTTGCCGGTCAGCTTCACCTCCACCTCGAACGTCCCGTCGGCCTTCTGCTTCCCGTACTCGGCGACGCCGGCGTTGCCGAGGGCGACGACGCTGCCGTCGGAGTTGGTGACGACGCGTTCCACCGTCGTCCTCCCCGCGTCGTACCGGGCGTCCTTGTCGCTGACCCGCGCGCGCTCGAACTGCTGCCCGTCGAAGGAGTAGGCGGCCTCCAGCGGCTCCGTGTTGGTCATGGTCATCGCCCAGTTCTTGTTGCGCACCTCGATCGTCAGCGACAGGTTGTACGCCAGCGTCGTCCCCTGCGTGGTCGCCAGGTCGAACCTCGTCAGCGAGGCGTCCTCCACGGTGAAGGAGGCGTGGCGGAGCACGCCGTAGGCGGCGACGAGGACGGCGACGATGGTCACCACGACCACGGCGCCCACAAGGACGCAGATGGAAAGGATGTTCTCGCGGACGTGGTACATGAAGCTTCCCATGGTTGTTTTGGGAAGAAGAGAGAAATGTGAGGCAAAAGATATGGTCCATACACCATGTTACTTATAGAACTTTCACCATAAACTGAACATATTTTAAAGACAAACCAGTTGATGCTACTCTGAGCCAACAGCTCAACACCTTCTTTCATCATATATTATTCATGGTTTCATCCTAATTAACCTGCTTCCTGACAACTCATAACTAGTTGGTCCATTTGGCCTTAGTAGTCTGTACAGAGCTATTATTGCACACCAACCATCTCAACAGACATTCCAATAGATTTAGAAATAGTTGAACAAGACTATGCAAAGTCTTAAATCCAGGTCCTAAGAAACTCATTAACGGGAGGTTGACACCGAACGCGGAGCCACCCTGGTACCTTCGATCAATGGCTATCATTTGGCATCACCCGATCAAGCAGAGATGAATATGAAAAAGAAAGGACGAGGTTAAACAAGACTAGACATGCCAACACGCAGTGAGAAGACTGTTAGAATACGTATTAGATACGGTTTGTAACAGTTTGTAACACGTACTTTGTACACACCTTTTGTCATATATAATACAAGGATCCCTACCCGATGAGGTACATCGGGGTAGCGCAATCAATCTACCTTACGCTTCTCATGGTATCAGAGCACCAGCTCTTGACCTAACCCACCGCCGCCGCCGGCCCTTCGTTCTAGATGGCGACCACCCCATCTACGTCTTCTGCTTCCGCTCCGGCCGCCCCGATCTCCACAGCGTCGCAGGTGTCTCCGATCTCCACGGACGATCTGCCGTCGCACGCTCTCTCCACGACCTCGATGTCGTCGCACGTCACGTCACAGACGTCGTCCGCCCTGTACCAGGGCCTCTCCATGCCGCTGGTGTCAACCAGCGCGGGTCTCGCACTGCCTCCTGGATCGGCGCCTGCGCTCCCGCCGTCACCAACTGTGTCCGTGGTTGGGCATACTCCAACCGCAGGACTCGTTCCGTATTCAGCACCTGCGCCTCCTTCGATCTTCACCATGCCCATGCTAGGGTATGCGTCCCCGAACTCATCTGGTGACCAGCAGACGCACCAGACCAGCTACCTCAACCAGGTGCCCACGGCCGGACCAACGTCTACTGTATTGGGTCCGGTTTACAATCAGGGAGGACAGTTCTTCAACCACGTGCTTCCTGGTGGCCATATGATCCCTGGAGGGGTCATCAACATCACGTCATCCATTACCATCAAGTTAACTAGTGATAACTATCTGGTTTGGAGGGCCCAAGTCGGTCCTGTTTTGCCGAGTCAGCTCCTCATGGGATATGTGGATGGTTCCTTCGCCTGTCCTGCTGCTCATGTTATCGTTAATCACGGTGGTGCAATGGTTCAGCAGCCTAATCCTGCCTATCATCATTGGATTCAGCAAGATCAGGCCGTGCTCTCAGCGTTTGTCTCCTCCATGATGCCTGATGTTGTAGGCATGGTGATGTTCGCTGCCATCTCTCGAGAGGCATGGGAGACATTGAGCGGTGCTTTTGCCTCCACTTCCATTGCTCGCTCCTCAGGGATACGTCAGGAGATGTCTGAGCTTAAGAAGGGAAACATGACTGCCACAGTTTACTTTCATAAGATGAAGGCATTGTCCGATACTCTCACAAGCATTGGACAGCCTCTTCGCTCGGAAGAATTCATCTCCTATGTTCTAGCTGGTCTCGATGGTGACTATGATGCACTTCACGGCGTCATTACTGCTCGCACCACGCCTATGCCTGTTCAGGACCTGTTCTCTCAGATTGTGGCCACGGAACAAAGGATGCTAGCCCGTCGCACGGCGTCTCCCGCAAGTTACTACCCTGCAGCTCACATTGCCATGCAAGGTGGAGCTCCTGCTGCATACGGGGCTTTCCGCGGCAGCCCTCGGCCACAGTACCGACCGAGCGGTGCTCCTCCCCAGTCTCAGTACACGGCGCCGAAACCCACGGGAAACGGCAACCAGACACAGACTCCTCGCACTAGTACTGGACGAGGCACCATTATCTGCCAGCTCTGCGGTATACCGCGTCATACTTCGTCCAAGTGCTACAAGAGGTTCAACCGCAACTATCTCGGCATCGGCAATGATGGGAGCAACACCGAGCGCCAGGTTGCTATGGCCATGTCCGCCTCCCACGGTGGGCAACATGCCATGTCTGCCTCTCACGGTGGACAAGTCGTAGACCCGGTGTGGTATGCGGACTCGGGGGCTACGCATCATATTACTCATGAGCTGGAGAAGCTCACTACGCGCGAGCCCTACCACGACACCGAGCAGGTTCACACAGCAAACGGAGCAGGTATGCGTATTCATAATGTTGGTCATGCTATTATTCCTACTCCGTCATCTAGACCCTTAGCTCTCAATCGTGTCCTTCATGTTCCAGATGCTTCTCGTAATCTTTTGGCACTTAGCAAACTTTCACGTGACAATAATGGTTTCATTGAACTTCACCCTAATGATCTTTTTGTAAAGGATCGGGACACGAGAGCACCCATGCTTAGAGGTCGGTGCAGTGGAGGTCTCTACGAGATTAAAGTACCTGTTATCAAGCAAGCGCTCAGCAGTGTCAAGGTGTCACGTGATATGTGGCACAGTCGCCTAGGTCATCCTGCATCCCAAGTTGTTCAACATGTTCTTCGTAGTCATGAGCTACCTTCTATCATAGAGTCAAATAAAATTAAGCCAGTTTGTGATGCTTGCCAACAAGGAAAAAGTCACCAGTTGCCTTTCTCCTTGTCTACTCGTGTAATAAACTCTCCTTTAGAGATCATATATTCAGATGTGTGGGGTCCCGCACAAACCTCTGTCAGTGGACATCGCTTTTATGTGAGTTTTGTTGATGGTTATAGTCGATTTACTTGGCTCTATCTACTTAAACGCAAATCTGATGTCTATGATGTTTTTCTCCAATTTCAAAAACATGTTGAACGTCTCTTAGATAAAAGGATCATTCATGTTCAAACAGATTGGGGTGGAGAGTATGAAAAACTCCATCCCTTCTTTCATGGTCTAGGTATCTCACATCGAGTATCGTGTCCACACACTCACCAACAGAATGTCACTGCTGAACGTAAACACCGTCATATTGTTGAGACTGGTCTTACCTTGCTTGCTCATGCATCTCTACCTTTACATTATTGGAACGATGCTTTCTCTACAGCCTGTTTCTTAATAAATAGGCTTCCTAGTCGCACAATTGACATGAAAACTCCACTTGAAAAACTCCTTCATGAGACCCCAGATTATACTTTCTTTAAAGTCTTTGGATGTGCTTGTTGGCCTCATCTTCGACCCTATAACAGTCATAAACTTGATTTTCGGTCTCAAAAGTGTGTTTTCCTGGGGTATAGTTCTTTACACAAAGGATATAAATGCCTCCACGTTCCCTCTAATCGAGTCTACATATCTAGGGATGTTATCTTTGATGAGACCGTTTTCCCTTTTTCCAACATGCCCACGTCCCATAATTCACCACCTCTAACGGAGTCATCCTTACTTTCAGCTGACCACTTTATGGATACTGCATATGCACCGTCTTTGCTTCCTAACCATGGTGCAGGTACAGGCCGTGCTGCTCGACTGGAAATTCTGCCCGAATCTGAGCTGGAACCGCAGCTTAATACTGCACCAAATACTGCCTCGCAGTCTGTGCCTCTGCATGTTCCTATGCGCAATGATTGGTCGCCTTTGGAGTTAGCTCCCTCGCATTCCGCGCCGATACTGTCGCCTGCCAGGGCCGACGCGCCCCTGCATGCAGCCGAGCCGCAGCGCCCAGCTGAGCTGCTCCGTCTGCATGCAGCCCCGACCAGCACCTCGGATTCCGTGCTGGTTCCCTTGTCTTCGTCCGCTCAGCAATCATCAGCAGCAGATTCTCCCAGGACCCACAGGACCAGCATGCACCATGCAAACGACTCGCTGGAGGAACCAGCGTCGCTGTCCCCGCCTGTCACGGATCGCCCAGTGTCCCATGTTGCTGTTTCCTCGTACGAGCACAACCAGTCACCTGCCACGCCAGATTCTGCTATGTCTAGTCCGTCAGAAGCTGCTGTATCCAGCCCACCGGCTATTGTTCCAGACCGCCCCGTCACGCGTCTGTCTCGTGGGATCAGGAAGCCACGGATTCCCAAGGATGGCACTGTTGCATGGACCAGTATTTTGGCTGCCTATACCGCATCCAAAAGCACAGCTGTACCTCGTGACTATCACGAGGCCCTACGCATCCCTCACTGGCGTGCTGCTATGGAAGCAGAATTTTCTGCGCTTCAGACTAACGGTACGTGGACATTGGTACCTCCAGTTTCAGGAGTTAATTTAATTGACTCACGTTGGATCTTTAAAGTCAAACTTCATGCTGATGGCTCTATTGAAAGATACAAAGCCCGTCTTGTTGCTAAAGGGTTCAAACAACGTTATGGCCTTGACTATGATGAGACATTTAGTCCTGTGGTTAAGCCAGTGACTATTCGTTTGTTACTATCTATGGCTCTCTCACATGGATGGCATCTTCGACAGCTTGATATACAGAATGCCTTCCTTAATGGCTTTCTGGATGAGGAGGTATACATGCGCAAACCTCCTGGTTTTACTGACTCTGTCAAACCTAATCACTACTGCAAGCTGGTCAAGTCTCTTTATGGTCTGAAGCAGGCCCCCCGTGCATGGCATGCCCGTCTGAGTTCTGTTCTTGGTTCCTTGGGGTTCTTGCCGTCTGTTGCTGACACATCTCTCTTTGTCCTACACCGATCAGATGTGACGATGTATCTACTGGTCTATGTTGATGATATTATTGTTGTCAGTTCGACAGCGGCTGCTATACCAAAGTTGATTGCTCAGCTTCGTTCAGAGTTCTCAGTTAAGGACCTTGGAGTTCTTTATTATTTTCTGGGTATTGAGGTATCCTCACCATCATCTGGGCATCTTATTCTCCGACAACGTAAGTATGCTCTTGATCTACTTGCTCGGGCCGGTATGTTGAAGTGTGCTCCGGCTCCTACACCCATGTCCTCGACAGAACGTCTCTGTAGCTCGGATGGTGATGCTCTCTCTTCCGAAGAGGCGACTCAGTATCGCAGCATTGTTGGTGGTCTTCAGTACCTCACATTGACACGACCTGATCTCTCTTTTATCGTTAACAAGGTCTGTCAATACCTACATGATCCTCGTACTCCTCATTGGTCTACAGTTAAACGCATTCTGCGATATGTGCGGCACACAATTAACTCTGGCCTACAGTTTCGGTCTTCCTCGTCATTATTGCTCTCAGCGTTCTCTGATGCAGACTGGGCTGGCAATATGGATGACCGGCGATCCACGGGGGGTATGCTATCTTTTATGGAGGTAATCTGATCGCCTGGAGTGCCAGGAAACAGTCTACAGTTTCGAGGTCTAGCACTGAATCTGAGTACAAAGCTCTTGCAAATGCCACAGCTGAATTGGTCTGGGTACAGTCATTATTGCAAGAACTTGGAGTTGGTCAAAAGCAACCTCCAGTGTTATGGTGTGATAACATTGGGGCAACCTATCTATCGTCCAATCCGGTGTTTCACGCAAGGACAAAGCATATTGAGGTGGATTTTCACTTTGTTCGCGAGCGTGTCACTCAAAAACAACTACAGATTCGGTTTATTTCGTCCAAAGATCAGGTTGCAGATATTTTCACCAAACCACTCCCTTTACCATCGTATGAACATTGTAAACACAATCTCAACCTTCTTCCCGTTGAGATTGAGGGAGGGTGTTAGAATACGTATTAGATACGATTTGTAACAGTTTGTAACACGTACTTTGTACACACCTTTTGTCATATATAATACAAGGATCCCTACCCGATGAGGTACATCGGGGTAGCGCAATCAATCTACCTTACGCTTCTCAAAGACTTCAATTGGAGTCTTAAAAAATTCGTTAGGTTACCCTTCAAGTCGCCCAAAGCTCCACACCTACGCGTCATCCGAAGATGACATGTCCCATGACAACTCCACAACAGCTAATAACCATGTTGCAGATGGGCACCTCTCATTCCGACATGATGAAAGAATTAATCCATTCGACCGAGCTCAGGGTGCTGGAGTTCACTGGAAAGAATCCAGCGTGGACATGCAGAAAGCTTTGCTGGACAATTTGCGGAAGCTGCGGAGCGGGCCTAGACATTTACTTTGAAGCTCCTGGGATTGATAGCCTGCTGGAAGGCTTCATGCCATCTCCACAGCTCCGCAGATTCAAATCCAAGGGAAGCAGCGAGATTCCAAAGGGGTGACATGCCAAAGGTACAGTCCCTTGTTTAAGTCAAGTCTATTTTGTACTAAATGAGATAGTAACGAACAATGTAGATGGTTTGCTGGGCCAGGTCTCTGCAAAGATGACTTAACTGCGGCTGGATGATCGAGAATGAATGTAGACCTGAGGAAAACAACATACCACCGTTACAAAATGATAAATGGCACCATTGTTCACAAAATAATTGCCGAAATATAGCATAGAGTAAATGTTGGCTCTACATTCAATTTTACAAATAGATCAAACAGTGGTATATATAAAGCAAGTTGCTTATAAATCTAAGACAGGCCAGCGAAAGCTATAACAGGAGAACTGTCCTTATTCGAATAAACATTAACCAAATGCAATGGTTCGTTATTTTAGGTTCAACTTCCAAATTCGATAGATAACCATTCAAAAAACACAAGTAACCAAAATGATTGGATATTATATATAGCTGTACCTCATGGTAAGACCAAAATACTATTGTATATCACTGAGACACCATCATCAACACCGGTGGTCATGCTTTAACCATTCAGGCACATCACTAAAACCAGAACACAAATATGAAGAGAATTATCAATAAATGGGTTGAAAGCTGTTACATGACACAAGCCTAGTATGTGGGATTCACATCGGAGTAACAAACTTTATTAAGGGCATCAAACCAATCATCTGAGTACTCAAAAAATGAGAGACAAAGAAACAAGCATTGCATAGACACAACTCACACAATTTGCAGGACATGATGGTTGCTGCAGTTACGAGCGTATGTGTGCAAATAAAGCTAAATCGATGTCGAGAAGCTGCTCGGCAACTAATGTTTGCAGAATCGACACACATGTCTACTATTTTCTTAGCCAATGGAAATTTGTTCTAAGACCAAAACACTACAGAGGAGACATCATGGCTAGATGAACATCTTATATAGAAAATGTAGAGGAATACCTACAGAAAAATGACTCGAGGAACCAGCTTAGCTCATAGAAGGCACCACATGTGTTGCATGTTTCCCATGGATCCCATGAAGGACTTTGCCAAATCTTGATCACCTATTTAGAACTCTCAAATAATCACCGATGTATTTTAAGATAAGAAAGTGATTTGTCAACCGAATTAGTTAAGCGCAGGACCATTTTTCTGAAAACATAAGTGCTAATGTGCATACAGATGGGGTGTGATAAAAAAGGAAAATGTTGAGAAAATAGCTTTTGATCTGAAGAGTATGAACTGAAGCCGACAAGGTTGCACCTTCTATCCAGTATGTCCCTGAGGCATATTGAAGTTTTACCCACAAAAAGAAGCCCTAATAAAGTTTTCAAACCAGAGCATGAGAAAACTAAAGAATACAAATCTAGTTCACAAATTGCAAATTTAAAATATGGTTTGACAAAACACAGGCTGCTTATTTCATGACTTCGAAGTATCAAACAACTTCAACATGAGTTAAAGCAGATATCTTCGAAACTTCACCGAATTGATTTTTGAACCTATAGTTTCTTGCCATGTCAGCTTTGTTGCCAAAATATACTTGTAGGTTTGTCGAACAGATAAAATATCACATATGGTAGCAATGAATAGTAAAGATATGATAAGACTGATCCGTTCCATCTCCACTAGCTTAGTTCTCGTGATTAATGATGGATGTCCGTCATTTAGACTCATTTGTTGATCAGATGCTTTAGTAGGTTTTATCAAATTTGAAAAATTTACTGGCAGAAGTAAGACCAGATACAACCCAATCGTTTTAGGAGCAAAGAAAAATCCTTCAATAAGAATCAGGGGAAAGAAACAAAAGGAAGATTGAACTGCCATTTAGTATTGACATATGATGGAAGCAAAAAAGATGAACTGAAAACTGAACAGCCAAATAAAATTTTGCATGAAAAAAAGAATATCCTGACATTTTTAATGGAAAACGTCCTATTTCTTTCCCTTATGTTCAATGCATTCTCGCTTTGAAAAAAAGCTCGTCCACCCACACATGTTATCTCCATGATCTTCAACGAAAGTGGGAAACACAACTATATTCATGGATTTCTTATTTTGAGATATAACAGGCAGTGATTTCCTCTCTACTGAATGACAACAACACGAGTTGCGGGAATCAAATTATCAGTTTCATATGGCATTAGCGGTCCAACACTTAGCGATGACCAAACGAGTATACAACATACATACAACAGAGGATAACCAACATCTAATTAGGCGAACAACACTGAAACAAGACTAACCAGCATACTGCATGGAGTGAAAACTTTGTTGCTTCATAAAACAGTTACATTTTCATGTCAGGCTCTCGTTTCAAGAAAATTTGAATCTAGTGGGTGCTTCTCCTTTGCAAGCAGCGACATAGTCTTGAGTGAGGTGTGGAGCAGCTTCCTTGTGAGGGTATATATACCTCCCCACGAATACCTTCTCGGTCATCCTGTAGATTGTACCGTAGTTTGGGTCGCACTTGAACAATCCATTCTGCTCAAGAAACTTTAAAGCGTAGTACAGGGGCCTGAGCCGACTCTCCAGGCTAAGAGTGAGCATTACCGAATGATGAGAAAGGTCCGCCGGTTCCAACCCCACCTCAGAGATAAGGAACTCGGACAAGCGTTGCAGCCTTTCCTTAGACCTGCACAACACCGAGGGACTCCTACAAATAACAATATTCACCTCAGCATTCGACCACCTGAAAGTTTCCTTCAAGTACTCCACTTTGGCGGTGATATTCTCCTCGCTGACTAATGTAACAGCACGAACACATGCCAGAACATATGAGATCCACTGGGTACATCGAAACCTTCGGCACATATCACCTTTGCACGGAGGCGCTCTAGTTTCGTGCCGAGTATCCGCGGCAATGCGAGGCACATTGTCGTGGGGTTTTCACGGCAAGTGTCTTCATCTGAGAACTAGATTGTGAGGCCATTGCTATTGAGCGAAGCTTCGAAAGGGTTAAGGCGAAAACGAGAGACGCGAGTTTACCCAGGTTCGGCCCCTCTATTGACGGTAAAAGCTACTCCTGCTTTCTTACTACGAGGAAAACAAGGTCTCGATTACAAAAGGCGATTCCGGCTCTCGATGTCTCGAGCCAACTTGCTATCAACTTAGAACTTGTATATCTACTTCTCAGGGCCTCGCCTTATATAGTGGACGAGTACCCCGGTTTACAAAGGGATCCGGATTGTCCCCGTCGTCGGAGTCCTAACCTGTTCCAGTTCCTCGACGTTCTGTCCGGTTCACTCCAAGACCCGGACGTCCCCGTCCGGCCTTGGGCCGCTCCGTAGGTCTTGGGCCTATGGATCTTCTAACCCGGATCATGTTTCGGTTCTTCTATCTTTTTCGGGTTACGCTTAAGGCAACCCGGATTTTCTTCTGCTGACTGGTCATCTCCTGGCCAGCTTCTCCCGATATAAACCGGATCGAATGATATGAACCGGCTAGAGAAAATTCCGGTTCACGTGGGTGGAAAGTAAGGCTCCCCCTAACCTATTCCCCCAACATTAGCCCCCAGGTTAACGTGAATACTTAAGTTCAAACTTACGCTGTTCATGTTAACCTGTTCTGGAAATAACTTAAACACAGATCGTTAGTTGAAGAAATAATCCTCCAAAATATCTGATCCGGATTATTAGGGTTTCCTCATTATCACCAGGATCAAATCTTTCCGTGTTTTGAAAAGATAACTCCGCATATTTATCTCCTAGATCTCAGGAACCGAAAATATTTCGGTTTATCCCGAATTTTTCTCCACGTATTTAATGTATTTTTCTTAGAAATTCTTTCTTTGTAGATCCAATCTCTTCATATCTTTCCCCAAAAAGGTTAATCCTCAGGGTCCTTTGTACAAAATTACCGATTAAACCTAGGGTTTAGGCCCCCTCTTATAAATAGCCTCTTGGGGCTCCCCCAGAACCATTCGCACTTCACGTCCACAACTTCATCTTCTTCCTCTGAAAAAGCTTGAGAGCTCCATTTCCTTTCTCGCGCCGCCGCGGCCGGAGCTTCGCCGGCGTTCGTCGCAACATGGTGAAAGATAAGTGTTTTACGACCAAGGCCGCAGGAACGAGAAAGAAGAATAAAACCGGCGGCGCCTCCGGTCCTGCAGCGGCCAAGTCCAGCAGGGGCATGATGCAAGTAAACTGGTGCAAGTCAGAGATGACCCATGGCCGGCTTACCAAGATGGAAGATTCCGGTTTACTACCGAAGAACATATCCTAGCGTGACCCTGGGAATGAGATCCGGCATGAACATGGGCCGGGTGAGGTAATAATCTTTGAGGCCCATATTCTCCGTGGGTTTCGTCCTCCCGGGTCTATTTTTTCCGCCGGCTCTTAAGCTCTTATGGTCTTCACCTTCAAGAGCTTCCCCCAAATTCTATCCTTAACGTTAGCAACTTTGTCGTCCTTTGTGAGGACTATCTTCAAGTAGAGCCTAACCTAGACCTCTCCCTTGAGTACTTCTATTGTAACAAACACCCGGAAGTAGCTGGGGGTGACCTGATCGACTGCGGTGGCGTCTCGTTCCAGGGACGGAAAGATATCGCTTATCCGGATATTCCTCTTGCTAGTCATCCAAAACTGTGGAAGAAAACATTCTTTTATATCAAAGATACCTCTCCTGAAGATGAACCGTCTTTGCCGGGTTATCGTCCTAAACGTCTTGTTTATACAAGCACCATGAACTCCTACGCCAAGTCAGCTGATCGAGTCAAAATCAAGCCCCTTCTCAAATGTGTAACTTCCTTAATAGTCCATGGGTTAACTGGTTTAGACCTAACCAAGACTTGGGTGAACTGGCGTATCCAACCTCTTAGCATTAGGGACCGGTTATTCCATGAATACACCGGTTTATCAGACCCTATGCGATATTCCGACTCTCCAGTTTCTAAGTCTGACATGGTGGCTGCACTAAAAGACTTGGTCGGAATAAAGAAAGATAAGTTCTTTGATGTTGGTCTTGCTGCCTTTTTCTCCTCCTACCCGGCTCCTCCTGTAAGTTCATCTTTTTACAAGTCACTTTCATTCTTATGGGAATTTAAAGACTTCGCATATGCTAACCCTGCTTTTTTCCGGTTTACAGCTTTCAGATGCTTTCTGGGTTACCACCCAAAAGCATGCTTCTCCTCCTGAAGATGATGAATCACAAAAGCAAAATGGCGAAGAGGATGAGGTTTCTGAATTTGATTCCCTTGGTCACTTGCATAACCAGTTTGCTGACGCTAGTTACTCGCAGGATGAACCGGCTGAGCAGGAGGGCACCGGTTTAGGGCAAGGTGGTGCAAGTCAAGAAGTGTCGGATCAGCCTTTTCCGGATCTCAACCCCACCACTCCCATTACTGGCTCAAATGTGATGATTGAAAAAGAATCTCCCATGACCAACAAGAGAAGCCGGCAGACTGTTGCAAAGGTGTCTATTTCTAGACTGTCCAAAAATCCTTTGAACTCGTCCTCACATATGGAGAAAACGCAGGATGACGAAGATACCAGTAAAAGAAGGAGGACCCGAAGCTCCAGGTCAAGTGATTTAGAAGCAGGTTTGCCTGAGAAAACTCCCTCCCGCCGAGTTTTCAAGGCTCGAGTTTCGCCTACCTCCTCACATCCCCTGACAGGGAAAATCTGGCCTGAGTTGAGTTATACTTTTCATACAGATTCTCCCAACTCTGGTTTAACCCATTAAAGTGGGGCCAGTGAATTTTCCATTAACTATGGGTAAATTAACTCTTCAATCTTTGGTTCTTGATTACAACTGCCGTGGATATGGGAAACGGGTACCCACATGGAGGTAGGCCGTGGTCCATCATGAGAACTGTCCCAGCAGGCGGAGTCAAGGAGTCTGAGTAGCACCCGGAATCTTATTTGACTTGGAGTAAAACTCGGACTAGTTTGTATCCAATTAGGACTCTACATGTAAGTCGGCCCCTTCCACCTATGTAAGAAGGGGCAAGGCGCCCCAAGAGGGCAGAGTCACAAGAACAGAAATAGACAGAGATAGAAGGAAAGAGAACCTCTATGATCTAGACACAACTAAAGGAGAGCCGGCACACCGGCGGCTCCGTCGCGAGCATACGGAATAAGACCTAGCCACAAACAGCATGTAGGCCTTTTACCGGATCATGTTTCCCGGGGGCTGGAGCTGTATAAATCGTGTCTTTCTGTGTGCTAACCCACCTCGCGATCTCCACGCGTACACCATCCCCACTCAATCATCGTCAGATGATACCGCTGATTTATAACATCGATATTGGCGCCCACCGTGAGGCTATGTGCGCGCGGATTCAGATTTCGATGGGTCCAATCTACATCAGCAATATCAACGGCTCTATTCGCGCGCCAGATCATCAGAATAGTATGGCTCGATGGCTTCACGCATCTTTAGATCATCGGCCACATGGAAGTGCTAGGCAGAAGCCAGATTTGTTTCCAACTGAGTTCGCAACCGCAGCCAAGAATCAAGGTGGTCAGCAGCCACCCGCCGGATCAAGTCCCAGTAAAGCAAAACGTGCGAGCATAAACAAAAGTTGGCTGAAGCGATTGAGGAATAGAAAAATAAAAAAAGGGCTGCTATGGAGGAGGCGGCACCAGTCTGCACACGTACCGACATCAGCAAATCGCTGATTGAAGGAGCCGTCAGCATTAGGTATCTCACGATGTTAGACTCAGAATCGGAGCAGCAGCACCCATGTTGCCAAAATAAGTAGCAGTCGGAATCGGATAATGATTGAGTGAGTGGCTATCACGTGGGTTCTCATCTCATTCTTCGGAGAAAAAGAAGAAGAAAAAAAAAGGAGAACCAATCCGATGGCAACTAGTACATCTAGTTTGAAGCACACGGAGCGAGTAAGTTGATTCAAGAAAGATAAGGAAACCAAAGGCAGGTCACGAGAAGGCAAAAGCTGAAAAGAGAAAAATTGGAAGCTCCTTCGTTACATGATCTAGCAGGTCACGTGCTAGCTGCTGCATGGGGATTCACAAAAAAAAATGAGAAGGAAAATTTAACTGGCATGCTACAACTTTGCAACTGGACCTCACCACAAACAACTCGTACGCAAAAAAAAAAAAAAAACATAATCAAGGTGCTAGCTAGATATCTAGTTTGTACGTGCACGCCGATAGATGCAACTCCAGTTGGCAAACCCGCAGAAGAATTCCATCTGGTCATCTCCGACTCTGGTCAAGCCGGCTCAGGTCGCGCCACTGATAAACGTATCCCTAATTTCTGATGCTCCGTGATCATATTATGCCAATTGCTACATATTGTCTCCCTTATTTATAGCATTTTCATATGTTTTCCGGGACTAACCTATTAACAAGATGTCAAGCGTCAGTTCCTTTGGTTTCACAAAAGTTGTTCTAGAAACATTCTCGGAATTGGACCCAACAAAGCCCGAAGTGCATATTTTCCCCGAAAGCATTCAGAACACCGAAGAGGAGTCGAAGATGGGCAATAGGGGGGCCACACCATAGGGTGGCGCCCCCTGGTCACGCCAGCTATGGGTGTGGGGCCCCCGGCCTCCACCGCCTTTGCCCTTTCGCCTATTTATTCCCCCTGGATGGAAAACGCTAGACACCTGATCAAAAATCCCGAAAAAGTTCCGCAGCCGCCTTCGTCGTCAACCCTAGATCAGGAGGGTTCTAGAGTTGTTTTCCGGCACCCTTCCGGAGAGGAAATCATCACCGGAGGCTTCTACATCACCATGCCTCCCTCCGGAGTGATGCGTGAGTAGTTCATCCCTGGACTACGGGTCCATAGCAGTAGCTAGATGGTTGTCTCCTCCTCATATGCCTCCATATTTAGATCTCGTGAGCTGTTTAGCATGATCGAGATTGATCTTATGTAATTCTATATGCTGTGTTTGCTGGGATCCGATGAATATTGACCTTATTCCAAGTTGGTTATAGTCTTTATTGCATATGTTATTTGCGATCTTGCATGCTTTTCGTTGCTAGTGGTTGCTCTGGCCAAGTAGTTGCTACTGACTCCAAGAGGGAGTATTTATGATTGATAGTGGGTTCATGCCTCCTCATTGTCTTGCTCGAGTGACAGAAACGTGAAGGGGGAGGATGTGTTGTTGCCATTAGGGAGAAAACAGCGGTGAGAGTACCCGCGTGTATAATCATTTCTTACATTACACACATTGCTTAATGCGATTATTTGTTGCTTGCAACTTAATACCTAAGGGGGTTCGGATGATAACATGAGGGTGGATTATTAGTCATAGATGCAGATGTATTTCGGTCTGTGTATTTTTTTGTAATGCCCACACTAAATATCATCGTAGTCATCATGTTATAATGTGCACTACGGTGAAACCTCTATTTGTTAATTGCACAGCTGTAATTTGTTCACCCAACATGTTATTTTTATGGAGAGACACCACTAGTGAACCTATGAACCCTGGTCCATTTTCCACACTGTTAAACAAACCACAACAATTTCCTGCTCTCTTTACTTACTGCAAGCATACACTGTTTTTTCACACTATACGTCTAATCTTTGTTTTCAGCAAGACCGGTGAGATTGACAACCTCACTGTACCGTTGGGGCAAAGTATTTTGGTTGTGTTGTGTGCAGGTTCCACGTTGTTGCTGACACCGGTGAAGCGCCAGCACCACCGTCAGTGGCATCAACCTTTCGAAGGTCCTCTTTCTCCTACTGCATTAATAACCTTGGTTCTTAACTAAGGGGAAAACTCCTACCGCTGTGCTCATCACACCCTCCTCTTGGTTTCTCCCAAAGAGTGCACGATCTGCACCATCGAGGACTTTTTCTGGCGCCGTTGCCGGGGAGAAGGAAGTCTTCTGGCAAGGGGAGTCTCTCAATCTCAACCTCTTTATTTTGTTTATTGTCTTGTTTTTATTTTTTTTCTTGTTTTTATTCTCTATATTAAAAACAAAAATAAAATAGTTTACCTTATAGCTGTTATTTATTTGCTTGCTGTTATTTTTGCTTTTGCTGCTCTTAGTTTAATCTCTAATCATGATTCTACCCAAGTTTACCTTGCAAGATGTACCAGTAGGTAGCGGTGATATAATTGTCAAACATAATATTGGATAATTCTTTAATTATGTTAGTAAGCACAGAGAATTTTAGGATAGATCCTTAGCTGAACTTGCTCCATATTATGAAACCGCTGCAGCATCTCTAGTTCGTATGCTAGAATCTAGGTTTGTTAACCTTAATCCTATAATACAACAAATGTTCCTCAACCTTGATATCATTAAGGATAGCGAAAAAAGAGAATTTATCCTAGAAACTTTATTTAAAGTATTTGGTGATGTTGCTATTGAGGCTACAAAAGTTTTTAATCGATTTGAGATGTCAGGCTCACGTGTAGATGTTAATATCACTCCGGGTAAAGCCAACGATAAAGAAATTAAAATACCAATACCCTTTAAATTGGTGGGAATGCAGGAAACTCTAGAAAAGAATTTTGATTGGATTGTTCCTGCAAACCCATTCGGTGAAAGTAGTGTGCCTAAAAGTGCTGATAAAGGGACATCTAAAACTTCTGTAGATGAAATACCATTCATTGTTGAGGAGATTTATAAGCTTAATTTTGATGCTTCTTCACTTGAAAATACTTGAGTTGATCTTTTAGGCCTAGCTGAAAGGCGTTAAAGAAAAGCGCTACCCGGAGACAACCCGTTTTATTTCTATGTTTTCATTATGTTTTCCTTTGTTTTATTTGGTGTGCTTTGCACCAGGGTGTTGTCTATTTCCTTAGAAACCCCTCTGTATCTGTTTTTTTGTTTTTGTTGAGCCAAGTAATGCCTCTAGTGGAAAGTTGAGACTATATTTCAGATTTTTGCGCAGGAAACAGATTTCTGCTGTCCACTGTTAATTACGTATAAAATCACAGAAAATTCAAAATGACCTTAGATTTTTTTTCTTAATCCTGGGCTATATACGCAACTTTTCTTAGTTGACCACTTTTTTATTTGATCAACAGAATAATTTCGAAAAAATCGATCTCTGCCTCTTGTTTTGTTTTGACAGATTTCTGCCAATTATTGCATTTGCATCTTAATCTCTTTCTTTTGGTGTTCTTTTGAGAAAAAGAGTTTTAAAAGAAGTTGTGATAGTAGCTAATGTGTTTTTTAGTGTTATTCTTGTGTTGAAACTGAACCATGTGAGTTTATTATTTCGATTGCACTAACGTTGCTAATGAAGATTGTGAGAATTTTGGTGTGAAGGAAGTTTTCAAGGGTCAAGAGAAGAGGATGATATGATGTGATCAAGAAGAGTGAAAAGTCTAAGCTTGGGGATGGCCCGATGGTACATCCTAGCAAATTACAAGAAGACTCAAGCGTCTAAGCTTGGGGATACCCAAGTCATCCCTTTCTTCATCAACAAATTATCAGGTCACTTCTAGTGAAACTATATTTTTATTCGGTCACACCTTGTGTGCTTTACTTGGAGCGTCTTTTTTTTGTTTTCAGTTTTTTTTATTTTCATAATAAGCTTGGTTGGACCCCAGCATTCTTTTATTGGAGAGTGACACGCTCCGCTTTTTCATGAGAATACGTTGTATTCTTAGTCTCTGTTTGGCTGCTGTATTTATTTAGCTCTTGTTTTGCATGCATCTCTTACCAAAGTTGTTCGTTTGGTAGTATTATTTTAGTACTATAATGTTTGCTTGTTGTATAATAAAGAGTATTTTTGTTAAAACATATCTTGTATGGTGCTTGTTGGGAAAACATAACTACTGCTTGATGTAGAATTTATAACAGTGCTAGTAGAAGCTTGTATAGACTGTGGCTAGAACTTTTTCATGCCATGCTAAATGTTATTTTAGTTTTAAAGCCTTGTGGTTATTGAGTAGCATGAATAGCCTTAAATAGCTGAGATCGTTTAATATGTCTTGAAAGATTCATGAGTTGTTCTTGTCATAGTAAAGCATCAATATATGGTATTCTCTTTCGAATGTTTTATTTGGTTGACTTGGCGCATGCTCACACCATGTTTATAACTACAAACCAGTGACGAATAGCCTCCATGACCACTTAGTTTTTGAACTTGTGATACCGCTTATGCTTTAATTAATGATGCTTATGTCGCTATGCATGATTATGGCTCTTATGCTCTCTTGATTTGTCGCTCCCAGTCTTTTGCTAGCCTCCACCTGTACTGAGTATGGAATTCTACTCGTGCATCCAAACTCCTTAAACAAAAGTTTTCCCATCGTATACACCATACCTACCTACATGTGGTATTTAACTGCCACTCCAAGTAAACTGCTCATGTGTTACCTTTAAAACCTTCAAAATTACTCCTGCTTTGTGTTCTTGTTTTTGCTCATGAGGACGTCAATAGAGAATCTTTATCTCACTTGTTGATTGGATTTCACACCTGGACTATTGGCCTCATCCGCTTATCCAAATGATAGAAGGGCTGGCAACGGGGTGCCCAGCCCCAAATTAATACAAACAAATTCTTTTCACTATTTTTGCCCCTGATCATATTAGTCAAAGTATAATTGTGTAAACAAAAGAGAAAGAGGGATGACCTTCTACATCAGTTGCGTCCTTCACCATGGGAGCCGCTCTTGTGAATCCAGTTGGCTTGTGACATACTGTATTGTCTGTTTACCATTCGTTGACATTAGCATACACCTCTCCTAAAAAAATAGACATTCCTCCACAATGTCAAACTTTTAATACCTTTGTTTAATAAAATAAAAAGCTCCAGCACATGAGTGATCCCTGCTTTCCTCTACGAAGGGCCTTTCTTTTACTTTTATGTTGAGTCTCCAACTTCTAACTTTATGCACAGTTGAGAGAGCATTTTTACCATTCTGAGTACTATGTGCATTTGTCCCATAACATCAATAATTACCTCATGATGTGATATTATTTTTTCTTAAAATATTTGTTCTAGTCTTCCTCTTGAACTTTGAAAGTGTCCTGACATTTATGTTTTGTCCCACTCTTAGGGACTAGCGAAAGTCCCACAAACGTTTATCTTTCTTTGCATTATTATCCATGATCCTTTATTTAAGATACTCTTCGTGATGCAAAGTGATTGCTATGCTTTATTATTAAAGTTCTATTTATCATGTTTGTGTTTGAAGTTTTATGATCTCAGCGTACATATGCTTTTACATTTTAATGATCAAGGTTATGATAGTAGCATGTCACCTCAGAAAATATTGTTTTATCGTTTACATACTCGAGGACGAGTAGGAACTAAGCTTGGGGATGCTTGATACGTCATAAATGTATCTATAATTTTTGATGCTCCATGATCATATTATGCCAATTGCTACATGTTCTCTCCCTTATTTATAGCATTTTCATACGTTTTCCGGGACTAACCTATTAACAAGATGCCAAGTGTCAGTTCCCTGTTTTCTGTTGTTTTTGGTTTCAGAAAAGTTGTTCTGGAAACATTCTCAGAATTGGACCCCACAAATCCCGAAGTGCCTATTTTCCCCGGAAGCATCCAGAACACCGAAGAGGAGTTGAAGACGGGCACCAGGGGGCCACACCATAGGGTGGCGCGGCCTCCCCCCTGGCCGCGCCAGCTATAGGTGTGGGGCCACCTGGCCTCCACCGCCTCTGCCCTTTCGCCTATTTATTGCCCTCGAATGGAAAACCCTAAACACCTGATGAAAAATCCCCGAAAAGTTCTGCAGCCGCCGTTGTCGTCAACCCTAGATCAGGGGGGTTCTGGAGCTGTCTCCCGGCACCCCGCTGATGCATGTAAAATGCATAGATCAATTTTGCATATTTTCACATGGTTTTCTATTACATATTGCATCATATAAGGGTATAATTCAATATTTTATAGTATTTTGGGGTTAAATTACAAAGTCCCCCAACTTTTATGGAATTAACCCTGCCTGTCAGAAACCCCGTTTTCTATATTTTTGACGTTTCAGGGGGCAAACTTCCGCGAAATCACCTGAAAAACTGCGGGGGTCATTTTCTTGGAAGGAGAAGACTTGCGGGCGAAGGATCCACGAGAATTGGGCAAGGAGACCCAAAAGAGGACCCTCCACGCGGCCAGATTCCTTGGCCGCGTGAGAGGCCCCCTTTTGGCCCCTGTGGCCCCAATTCCTTCCATCTTCGACTTACCGACTCCGTCTTGACCTAAAACCGACTATAAAAAGGGTCCCCCGTACCCTTACGGAGAGGAGCGCCGCCGAAACACCGAAACACCGAAACAGAGACCAGAAGTTCCAGATTGGAGGGGGAAAACTCCGGCGGGGCGCCGCCGGTGTGATCTCCTACCCCTCCAACGTCATCTCCATCGACATCTCCATGAAGAGGGAGTAGTCCACCCCAGGGCTATGGGTTTGTGGAAGTAGAACTTGTATCTCTCTCTCTATGTGCTTCACTAATTAGATCCGTATGAGCTGCCTCACACGATTACGAGCACCGTTGTAATTCCTATGTGGTGGATCTTTTCTATGAGTTATTGAATCTGTGATTGCAATTGTTTCTCTTGAGTTATTTGAGTAGATGTATCTTATGTACCCTTTCTTATTTGCTAGCAATGATCAATCTAGTTCTTGAGAGCGTGTGTGGGGTGATGGGTGCATTAGTTGGAGTAACGGGGGTGGCTAGTGCTGTGAAAGTGACAGAAGTTCAGCGATCCACTTAGGTTTTGTTAAACCTTTCTTAGTTACCTCACTAGGGATAAAAAGGAGTACCTTGTTACCGGGGATTTGAAGTGACACTAATCAATCTCCATGACTAGATCTAGCAAGTTCTTACTTCAACTTCATGTCACATTGCTTAAAGCTATACTCTGGTTGTTCCTTAATTATCGAGGTGTTATGATTTATTTCGCATCTTGGTGGAGTATAAGAGGGATCAATATGACCGTAGAGATCTCTATGCTAGGACGTGATGCCTATATGAAAGTGCTCAATGTTAAACATGTTATTGTAATCTCACATGTAATTCTTTATGTCCACCGTCTACCACTTTATTTGAGAGAATGCAAGTGTGAAACCATGAACCCCGGTCCTATTTTAAATATAAGAAAACACTCTAGTTACTTTTCTGCAATTTACTTTACTTGCACTTTACTTTACTTGCATCTCCAATTCGAATTTACATTATCTCCATCACCACTTGCATCACAAAAATACAAAAAAAATCCATTACATATTTATTTTCTCATTTGCATTTAGTAGTAGATTTAATTATTGCACATTTACTTTCAGTTTTGCATTGCAATTTAGAAGTCTCACACCTTGTGCTTGACAACCACTTGGTGAGGTTGAGGGCACAAAATTCTCTACTTGTTTGCAGGATCCTGGAGGAAGCTTGGAAGACAACTGCTGAAATACTGGCTCCCCAAGAGTTCGATATAAACCCTCGAGTCACCCTCGTGGGGAAGAAGGCTTGCCACTGGCTACACACTCTGCACTTGGAGTCTCAACCTAGCCATCAAGCGTTTTTCTGGCGCCGTGCCGGGGATCCATAGGTGAAGGAGTTGTCCAAGGGAGCTCACAAGAAGTCTTCATCACCAACAAGGTGTGCAAACACCTAAGCTTGGGGAGGTTGCCCCTACGTGAGTACCGTCCTTTCTATCTCCGCCTTCTTTCAAGTAGATTTTTTTGTTTCTTGTCTTGTTTTTGTTTTTGTTTTGTTTTTGTTCTTGTTTTTTTTTGTCTTGCATATTTTATTTTAGTTTGCATTTTAGTTTTGCATTTAGTTATATAGTTTATTTTAGTATTTCGAATTTGCCTAGTTACTTTACTTTTCAGTTTTGCATAAAAAATTAAAAACCACATAAAAACTGTTAAAATGGGTGATAGAACTAAATTAAGTGACTACACAAATACACCCAATGACCAATTCATTGCTAGGCCAATTACTACACCTGAAATACAAGCTGAAAGCTATGAAGTAAGTCCTAGTTTATTGAATTTAATTACTAGAGAGCAATTTGTTGGTAGTGCTATGGAGGATGCCTCTATGCATCTTCATGATTTCATGGAAATATGTGATATGCAAAAATTTAAAAATGTGGAAAGTAGTGTTTTAAAACTGAAATTATTTCCTTTTTCACTTAGAGGAAAGGCTAAAGAATGGTTACTATCACTACCTACAGCTAGTATAAAGTCTTGGGATGATTTAAAAGAAGCTTTCATTAAGAAATATTATCCTCCCGTTAAAATTTTGCAAAATAGGAATAATATCCTCTCATTTAGGCAAAATGATAATGAACATGTAGCCATGGCATGGGATAGAATTAAATTAATGCTTAGAACATGCCCATCACATGGAGTAAATGAATGGACCATACTACACTCTTTTTATAATGGTCTAAACTACATGTTTAGAAATATACTTGATTCTGCTGCTGGAGGTGCCTTTATGAGTAAAACTGTAGGTGAGGCTAAGAGCATATTAGAAAGCATATTGCAAAATTATAGTCAATGGAATACTGAAAGAGCACCCAATCCCACTAATAAAATAAACTCAATTGAAGAAACCAATGATTTGTCTTCTAAAATGGACACTATTCTTGCTTTTATTAATAAACAAAATATGGAGAATGTGCCTTTGCAGGAGCTAGTTGGTAGTAATTCTGAAAGTGTGGATGTTAATTTTGTTAGGAATTATGGTAGCAATGGTTTTGGTAATGCTTACAATTCATATAGTAAACCTCCTTATGTGCCAAATAAACCTTTTGTTCCATATCCTAATGCTAATGAAAATAAGTGGAAGCCTTCTAGTGAAATTTCTGAATTTAATAAATTGCTTATGGAACATGTTGCTAGTCACAATGCTATGATAAATGAGTTAAATAAGTCTATTGCATCCATTAGTAGTGATATTAAAGGATTGCAGCTTCAATCTTCGAATTTAGATAAAGCATTGTCAAAATTAGCTGATAATCAAGCAACTCTATTAAGCATGTCAGCAGGAAAGCCACAAGCACAACCTAGTGTAGGAATGAATTCTATTACTATTGCTGCTCCTATTATTGAAAATATTGATCATATTGCTGAGAATACAAGTGAGCATGTCTCTACTAGCTTAGAAGAAACTTTGAATGAAATAGTGAAGTACCCTGAATATTTACTTCCATATATGTCTTATCTTGCTAGCAAAGATGAAATTAGTCCTCATGAATCAAGCATGCTAGCTAAATTAGAGAGTAAAGTAGAGAAAATTATGATGCTTACTGAAATTAAGTATCCATTGCTTGATTTAGAAAAAAGTAGCTTGCAAGAACTTATTGCTACTCTACAAAAATTTGCTAGTGACCCCACTATAAATGTTAATCAACCTGTCTTTGGATCTTATATTGCTAATCATGCCTTGCAAGAAAAAATTGCTAGGTACAAGAATGAGGCCATGATACCTCCTAAGCTTGGGGATGCATGGATCCCCAAGGTGCTAGTTTCAATTGGAAAAGAAATTCACCATGCTATGTTAGATCTAGGTTCTAGTGTATCGGTACTCTCTAAAGAATTATATGAATTGCTAGAACTAGAAAATTTAGAAAAGTGCTCAAGTGAATTTGTCCTTGCTGATAACTCTACTAAACATGCTGTAGAACAAGTAAAAGATTTTATGATTGAATTGCACATGACTTTCGTACCCGTTGATTTCATTATTATGGATATGGGGGATAAATCCCCTAGTCCTATTATTTTGGGTAGACCTTTTCTTCGTACTAAAGGTGCAATCATAGACTCCAAGGAAGGGAATGTCAAGTTTCAGTTCCCTCACAAGAAAAGCATGGAGCACTTCCCAAGGAAGAGGGGCACGCTGAAGAACAAGCTCCCTCATGAGCTTTATCCCTCTTGATTATCAAGTAAGTAAAGCCTAGCCATATGGCTATAAAGAAAGCGCTTTACGGGAGGCAACCCGGTTGTTTTTGTTTGGATTTTCCTAGTGTCCTCTTGCTGTCTCAATAGATTAGTTTTTTTTTATTCTGGAGTTTTCAATAAAGAGTCAAGTCAAACCCATTTGGACTTATAAGTTGCTATCCTAGTGCATGAAATTTCTGTTTCAGCACAAGTCTGCTCACCGTATGATTTTACGTTTTTTATTGGTATGTCGGATTGATCTAATTTTTTAGTATGTTCTGCAAATTTTCGTCCTCTGTAAGCACAAAATTTGGCTTAATGTTTTGACGAGTCTAGATTAGGGAAAAACGTTCGTTTTTCTGCTGCTTCTTTTCTGGACAGATTCTGCCTTCTTTTCTTTTATGCACTCTTTGGGCTTGGGAATCGAATTCCATGATTATTTCAAGCAAGAGAGTGAACATACAACATAATGAACCTTATTGTCTATCTATTGGAGCATTTGATTTGGAATTTTTCACAGAAAGCATGTGATTTGTTTGTCCTTGCTAATCTCACCCCACAGAAAAAGAATGGGAGAAACATGTTTTGTGAAGTTTTTTCACAGGGAATAGAGGAGCTGCGCCTCAAGACATCCAAGAATGGTTAAAGCCATAAGCTTGGGGATGTGATGAACACCCCACTGGAGCTACACTATTTTGGTTAGCACACGTCTACTTTCTGTTTTTCTAAGCAAAGCATTTATCGTAGAGACTTGAAGCGTCTAGTTTTTGTTTTTATTTTTGTTTTGATAAGACCACCACCATCATTTTATATGAGATTGAGCTACTGGAGTTTGGGGTTGGAATGTATTGGATGCTAGTATTATGACTTAGAATAGGGATGCCATGGTTGATTTGAACAGCTACATATGTTTGCATCATTTATAGGCTTTTTATGTGTAGAAATTTGCAATAATGTTGTCTTGAGCTATCTCTTATTCATGTCCTTGATGTTAATTGCTGGTTTATTTAGTTTCTCATGCAATGAGTAGTTCTATGGACATATGCATGCATAGTAGCTGGTCAACTATCTCCCTCTTGCTAGCCCAAAAATTTAAAAATTCCAACAAGTAAAAACTTGTTTCCAACACTCCTTAGCCAAGTATTTCCAGTGAGTCCACCATATCTTCCCATTAGCTTCATTGCTATTCTGAGTATGTTCACCTTGTTATTGTGTTATTTATGTTCTAAATTAAGATATTCACTTTATTAATTGTCATGGGTTGAACTTGGGATAGGACTCTCACGAACTTTTGAAGGCACACTTTACTATTTATGCATCTAATAAACATGACCCAATAATGGGAGCCACAAGTTTTGCGTTTGACAAGTGTGTGGTTGGGAGCTAGCTATAAACGTGTATCACCGGAAAGCTTTCAACATTGCACAAAAAATTTACATTTGGTTGATATCATGTACTTTTGTTTTTGGACTCCTGCCATGCCGAAATGAAATAGAGGAATAGTAAGTTTTAATGAGTAAGTATCTATATGACTAGAGAAACACATTGGGCCGCTAACCCAAGCCATGCTTTATCATGGTGGAAATTTACTTACAGCTTGAGTGACTCTACAACACATCCTATAATAAAATAAGAAGCTATGCATAATAGTGAATGAAAATAAAAAGGATGATGAGTCTACTCCGTTTGTTCATCTTGTCATTGTAACATGGGCTTGTTTCCATGTCATGGGGAAAGAGGTACCTCTTTGCGGTTCTCTATGATGTCATTAATACTTATTATGATTGTACAAAGCTTATTAGGAATCTTAAGTTGAGTAATCATGGAGTAGGTTTTCACACTCACGGGGCATGAGGCTTTCAACCACCTTGTCATTCTCATTACTTCAATACTCACAATTTTAAGATGCTAGTGATAAAGGGGAAATGAGAGTCCTAGATCAATGGATACCAAATTTCAATTAGTAATTTTAGTTGAATAATTTAGAGGCTAAATAAGACTTGATCATGTTTTACCTCTACTCAATTTTCTCCAAAGTATCCACCATATTTTCTATTCTCCATTATACTATTCTTTGACCAATATAGGATTTTATTTTTCATTTTGTGTATGCATTTGGTCCATAGTGCTTTTATTTCATTATACACTTTGTGAACTTTCATGAAGCATCTTTGCTTGCATATTTGATATTTCTTACAACATGAATTGTATATTGCTACTCATTTCTAGTATTAATCGTTTGATTATATGTAGCATGAATAATCCTCCTTGATATCCCATGATTGTTTCAATATGCAAAACCCATCTTAGTTTTATCACCTTCATACTCGAGGACGAGCATGGGTTAAGCTTGGGGATGTTGATGCATGTAAAATGCATAGATGAATTTTGCATATTTTCACATGGTTTTCTATTACATATTGCATCATATAAGGGTATAATTCAATGTTTTATAGTATTTTGGGGTTAAATTACAAAGTCCCCCAACTTTTATGGAATTAACCATGCCTGTCAGAAACCCCGTTTTCTATATTTTTGACGTTTCAGGGGGCAAACTTCCGCGAAATCACCTGAAAATCTGCGGGGGTCATTTTCTTGGAAGGAGAAGACTTGCGGGCGAAGGATCCACGAGAATTGGGCAAGGAGGCCCAAAAGAGGACCCTCCACGCGGCTAGATTCCTTGGCCGCGTGAGAGGCCCCCTTTTGTCCCCTGTGGCCCCAATTCCTTCCATCTTCGACTTACCGACTCCGTCTTGACCTAAAACCGACTATAAAAAGGGTCCCCCGTACCCTTACGGAGAGGAGCGCCGCCGAAACACCGAAACAGAGACCAGAAGTTCCAGATTGGAGGGGTAAACTCCGGCGGGGCGCCGCCGGTGTGATCTCCTACCCCTCCAACGTCATCTCCATCGACATCTCCATGAAGAGGGAGTAGTCCACCCCAGGGCTATGGGTTTGTGGAAGTAGAACTTGTATCTCTCTCTCTATGTGCTTCACTAATTAGATCCATATGAGCTGCCTCACATGATTACGGGCATCGTTGTAATTCCTATGTGGTGGATCTTTTCTATGAGTTATTGAATCTGAGATTGCAATTGTTTCTCTTGAGTTATTTGAGTAGATGTATCTTATGTGCCCTGTTTTTATTTGCTAGCTTTGATCAATCTAGTTCTTGAGAGCGTGTGTGGGGTGATGGGTGCATTAGTTGGAGTAACGGGGGGTGGCTAGTGCTGTGAAAGTGACAGAAGTTCAGCGATCCACTTAGGTTTTGTTAAACATTTCTTAGTTACCTCACTAGGGATAAAAAGGAGTACCTTGTTACCGCGGATTTGAAGTGACACTAATCAATCTCCATGACTAGATCTAGCAAGTTCTTACTTCAACTGCATGTCACATTGCTTAAAGCTATACTCTGGTTTTTCCTTAATTATCGAGGTGTTATGATTTATTTCGCATCTTGGTGGAGTATAAGAGGGATCAATATGACCGTAGAGATCTCTATGCTAGGATGTGATGCCCATATGAAAGTACTCAATGTTAAACATGTTATTGTAATCTCACATGTAATTCTTTATGTCCACCATCTACCACTTTATTTGAGAGAATGCAAGTGTGAAACCATGAACCCCGGTCCTATTTTAAATATAAGAAAACACTCTAGTTACTTTGCTGCAATTTACTTTACTTGCACTTTACTTTACTTGCATCTCCAATTCGAATTTACATTATCTCCATCACCACTTAAATCACAAAAATACAAAAACAATCCATTGCATATTTATTTTCTCATTTGCATTTAGTAGTAGATTTAATTATTGCACATTTACTTTCAGTTTTGCATTGCAATTTAGAGGTCTCACACCTTGTGCTTGACAACCACTTGGTGAGGTTGAGGGCACAAAATTCTCAACTTGTTTGCAGGATCCTGGAGGAAGCTTGGAAGACAACTGCTGAAATACTGGCTCCCCAAGAGTTCGATATAAACCCTCGAGTCACCCTCGTGGGGAAGAAGGCTTGCCACTAGCTACACACTCTGAACTTGGTGTCTCAACCTAGCCATCACCCGCCAGAGAGGAAATCATCACCGGAGGCTTCTACATCACCATGCATGCCTCCGGAGTGATGTGTGAGTAGTTCATCCCTGGACTACGGGTCCATAGCAGTAGATAGATGGTTGCCTTCTCCTCATATGCCTCCATGTTTAGATCTCGTGAGCTGTCTATCATGATCGAGATTGATCTTATGTAATTCTATATGTTGTGTTTGCTGGGATCCGTTGAATATTGACCTTATGCCAAGTTGATTATAGTCTTTATTGCATATGTTATTTGTGATCTTGCATGGTTTCCTTTGCTAGTGGTTGCTCTGGCCAAGTAGTTGCTAGTGAATCCAAGAGGGAGTATTTATGCTAGATAGTGGGTTCATGCCTCCTTTTCGCCTGTGTTCGAGTGACAGAAACGTGACGGGGGAGGATCTGTTGTTGCCATTAGGGAGAAAACAACGGTGAGAGTACCCGCGTGTATAATCATTGCTTACATTACACACATTGCTTAATGCGATTATCTGTTGCTTGCAACTTAATACCTAAGGGGGTTCGCATGATAACCTGAGGGTGGATTATTAGTCATAGATGCAGATGGATTTTGGTCTATGTATTTTGTTGTAATGCCTGCACTAAATATCATAGTAGTCATCATGTTATATTGTGGTGCAACCTTTATTTGTCAATTGCCCAGTTGTAATTTGTTCACCCAGCATGTTATTTTTATGGAGAGACACCACTAGTGAACCTATGCACCCCGGTCCATTTCCAGACTGTTAAACAAACCACAACAATTTCCTGCTCTCTTTACTTTCTGCAAGCATACACAGTTTTCCACACTATATGTCTAATCTTTGTTTTCAGCAAGATCGGTGAGATTGACAACCTCACTGTACCGTTGGGGCAAAGTATTTTGGTTGTGTTGTGTGCAGGTTCAACGTTGTTGCTGACACCGGTGAAGCGCCAGGACCACCATCAGTGACATCAACCTTCCGAAGGTCCTCTTTCTCCTACTGGATTGATAACCCTGGTTCTTAACTAAGGGAAAAATCCTACCGCTATGCTCATCACACCCTCCTCTTGGGGTTCCCAACAAAACATAGCAGTAACCTTGATAGTCATAACCTCTAGCCCTCAATCTTCCGGTTTATTTTTGTATAAATGAACTTGAAGATTTCCTTTTTATACTTTTGACTTTGAACCGTATCCCCCAAGTGTCGGTTTATGAATTAATTTTAGACCGGGACTTGTCTTGATCTTCCACCAGTAGATTCAATTAACACTGTAGCCCCCAAGTGCCGAGTTTGCTAGCCTGCAGCTACTCGGGACTTAATTGTATTTATCTTTATCTTCCTTAAAAACTGGAATAGTGTAGAGCCCAAGTGCCGGGTTGCAAGCCTCCAGCTACTCGGGACTTAATGAATCATCCACCTCTTGAGTAGTTTAAACATCATCGTAGCTCCCAATACCCGGGTTATGTTACTATGTAACCCAAAATTTTCTCAGCTGGTAAGTTGTATTGTTCATAACCCGGAATTTTCTGTGGTTACCAATTTTGCAGAGTCTTGAATCATCCTCTCAGAAGGTGATTTCAAATTTGAAGAACCTACTAGAACAAGCGGCCCAATTTTGCAGAGTCTTGAATCATCCTCTCAGAAGGAGATTTCAAATTTGAAGAACCTACTAGCACAAGAGGCCCGAAAAACTGAAGAGGCAAGAACTTTGTAGCATGATCTGGAGAAACAAGTTATAGAAGCTACCAAGACCCTGTATGTTCTTCAGCATGATTTTGAGAACCGGGAGAATTCTCTTATTTAGAGGGCGGAAAATGCTGAAAAGGAGTTGGAGGAAACCCGGAGCAATTTTGCTAAGGTGAAAGACCTGCTTGGTGATATCACTTGCAGTGTTTTTGGTAAGTTTTCTCCTTATGCAGCGTATTTTCCGGTTTATGATCTCTTTTATCTTCTCAGAATAATCCGGTTTCTGAACAATGTATTCTTGTGGTTGACAGGTAGAATGCATGGTAATAACCATATGTTGGGGGGAAAGTGTATCAAAGCCGTCAGGAACTAGGACAGTGCCCCTAAATACCCCCATGATATGCTTGTGGAACTAACTCATGTTCCACAATGGATAGAAGAGCACAGAATTTCAGCCTGCCGTCATGGAGCAATCAAAGTTATGTCTCTGGCCAAGGCTTATCACCCGGTGTTGAATCTGTATCTCCTGGTCGGAGGTTTTCCTGAGTACCGGGCTGATAGGACCAAGTATGAGAGAAAAGATTTTGCCAAGATTGAGAAGGATTGCTGGTTCCAGGCTTGCTCCATTGCCGAAAAAGTGAAGATGAAGGAACTTTGTCCGGGTTATCTCCCCTCAGTTGATCGCAAGCCGGCTTTCTGTCCTTAGGTTATAACTGATATTCACCAAGTTCCACAGAAGAGTCGGCTTTCTGTAGCTTCATCGTCTGGCACGCCACAGTCTACCACTCCTTTGGTTTCTTCTCCTCCCGTCATTTGTATGAACCGGATGATACCAATGATGCTTTGGCTCAGCTGGATTGGAAATATGTTTCCATGGCAAAGGTTGAGGAAGCAGAAAATACCCAAGGTGATGATGAAGAACACCAGGAGCTCAAGACCCGGATTCTCGAGCCGGTTTAGATTCTACACAGCAGAAAGAAAAAAATTGTTGTGAATAAACACCTGGTTAGTTTGATGATAATTCAACCCTTGTGGGTTTGTAATAGGCTAGATAAATTGTTTTATTTCTAGCTCCATTTATTAAAAGTGCGCATGTGCATTGGTGATACTTTTTGGTGTGTAATAACTCGGCCTTCTTGCTAGTTTATGCAAAAAAAAATCCGGGTTATCTTTATTCGAAAATTTGCTACCTCTTTGCCTAGGATTGTTTTTTTCTTTTGTCTTTTTTGGTTTATCTTTGCTATCTAGATGAGCTGGTTTATCGCATGACTTTTTCTAGTGCTTCCAACTCTGGCGAGTTTAGGGTCATAATAACCTGAATTTGCTGGGTTATAGCATGATTGACTCGCCCAAGTGTAACATCTAGGTCACAAAAATTGCGTGTAACCACTAACTGGCAGGCAAGTGTAACCAATATAATTTTTCCTATGCCAGATTCTTGAGATATAAACTGTGCTCTAGCATCAGCCCCCAAGTAATCATTCAATGAAAACTTTAATTTTTCCGTGAAAATGAAAAGATTTCTAGAACAAATCTTCATAACTCCGTTTTTCCAGATCTGCGCTTTCTTTTTTATTTCAATGATAACATAGTGATTACAATGATCCTATGTGTAATATGGTCTCAACTAGTCTATGTTCCAAGGCATTCCAGTTTCTTCCTCAGACGTTCGTGATTTATCAGCAGCACGCATGTCAATGAGGTAATATGACCCGTTGTGTAGTTTCTTACTCGCCACAAACGGTCATTCCCGTGACGGGCTTATCTTGTGCATGCCATCCTTTTTGTGGATCAAGCGTAACACTAAGTCCCCTTCCTGAAAATTTCTAGTTTTAACCCTGCGGCTCTGATAGACACGCAAGTCCTGCTGGTATATGGCTGACCTGGATGTTGCAAGTTCACGTGCTTCTTCCAAAGCATCAAGCGAGTCTTGACGAGCTATCTCATTTTGGGTTTCCACATAAGTAGTTACCCTTGGTGAGTCATGACTAATATCACTTAGTAAAACTATCTCAGCTCCTTAAACCAGAAAGAACGGTGTATAACCTGTTGACCTGTTTGGTGTAGTTCTTATACTCCACAAGGCAGCAGGTAACTCTTCAACCCTGCAACTTGCGGTTCTTTCCAATGGAACTTGAAGTCTAGAGTTGGTACCTTTTAGCAACTCTTGGTTAGCTCGCTCTGCTTGTCCATTGGATTGTGGATGTGCTACTGGAGCAAGGTCAAGTCTTATATGATTCTGGTCACAGAATTTTTTGCATTGCTCCTTTTGACAAATTGGTCCCGTTGTCTGTTATAATACTATGTGGGTAACCAAACTCGAAAATTAGCTTTTTCAGGAACTTGACTGTTGTAACCGCGTCACATTTACTGATTGGTTCTGATTCTACCCACTTTATATATTTGTCAACTGCTACCAATAAGTGGGTCTTTTTATCAAACGATTTCTTGAAAGGTCCCACCATGTCAAGCCCCCACACTACAAATGGACAAGTTATGGGAATCATGAGCTGGCATATGATCCTGCCTTGCGTACCTCTGACACCCTTCACATGTTCGCACTATTCGTTCTGCATCGGCATTTGCGGTAATCCATAAAAATCCATGTCTGAAAGCTTTATTAACCAGAGACCTGGAACTTGCATGATGGTCACAATCTCCTGAGTGGATTTCGTTCAAAATCTGACACCTTTCTTCCGGAGAGACGCATCGCTGAAAAATTCCTGCTGCACTTCGCTCATGTAACTCACCATTAATGATTGCGTCTGACTTCGATTGTCTTATAACGTGGCGAGCCATAAACTCGTTCCGTGGGAGTTCACGCCTCGTGAGATAAGCCAGATATGGTTCAGTCCACTCTGGAATTTCATGTAGAGCTGCTACCAGTTCTGATTCAGGATTCGGGTTTGCCAGGTCTTCTTCTGTGGGAATTTTGACCGACGGGCTGTGAATTTCATCCAGGAAGACGTTGGGTGGAACCTGTTTTTTCTGAGAATCTAGACGAGACAGTGCATCAGCTGCTTCGTTGAGACGTCGATCAATATGATCAACTTGATACGCTTGAAAATGTCCAGCTAGCTGGGTAACTGCTCGTATATAAGCTGCCATAAATGGGTCTTTAGAATCCCAGGTTCGTGTAACTTGTTGAGAAACGAGGTCTGAATCTCCCAATCAATGAATCCTGGTTATACTTATTTCCTTTGCAATTCGAAGTCCGTGAAGTAAAGCCTCATACTATGCTGCATTATTAGTGCATTTAAACGAAATTTGTAGGACATATCGGAATTTATCACCTCTTGGAGACGTCAAGACCATGCCAGCTCCTGATCCTTCCAATTGTCGTGACCCGTCAAAATGCATGATCCAATATTTAGTTTTCGGTTTATCTGGCGGGACCTGCAACTGTGTCCAGTCATTTATAAACTCGATCAGGGCTTGAGACTTGATTGCGTTTCTTGGTTCATATTTGATGTGATATGGCCCCATCTCAATAGCCCACTTCGCAACCCGCCCGGTTGCTTCTCTATTTTGAATAATGTTGGATAAAAGTGCTGAACTGACTACTGTGATGGGGTGCTCCTGAAAATAGTGTTTGAGTTTACGACTAGCCATAAACACTCCAAAGACCAATTTCTGCCAATATGGATATCGTTGCTTTGACTCTGTCAAGACCTCGCTAACATAGTCAACCGGCATCTGAATGAGACCCTCGTTTCCTTCCAACTTCCATTCTACAACCACTCCTGCACTTATGGCCCTATTGTTGGCAGCAATATAGCAACATAGGCTCTTTTTTCTCAGGTGCTGCTTGTATAGGAGCTTGGGAAAATTATTTTTTCAGGGCTTCCAGTGCATCATCAGCTTCTTGGTTCCAAACGAACTTGTCGGTTTTCTTCAAGAGTCGGTATAGAGGTATGGCTTTTTCACCAAGTCTTCTTATAAACCGGCTTAGGGCAGCGACGCAACCAGTCAACTTCTGAACATCCTTCATGCAAACTGGTTTTTTTAGGTTATGTATAGCCTGAATTTTTTCCGGGTTTGCTTCAATTCCTCTTTCTAAAATAATGAAACCCAGTAATTTCCCAACTGGTACTCCAAAGACACATTTTCTTGGGTTTAGCTTCATCTGACTGGCAAATGTTTCTTCTAGGTCTGAGATCAGGGTGTCACCCTTTTGAGACTTGACAAGAATGTCATCCACGTAAGCGTGCACGTTTCGCCCGATCTATTTCTCCAAACAATTCTGGATGCACCTTCGATAAGTTGCTCCTGCATTTTTTTAACCTGAAAGGCATTGCCGTATAACAAAAAGCTCTGAATGGTGTGATGAACGAGGTCTTCTCTTGATCCTCTTCTTTCATTTTGATCTGATGATAACCTGAATAAGCATGCAGGAAGCATAGCAGTTCGCAACCAGCCGTAGAGTCTATAATCTGATCAATGCGGGGTAAGGCAAACGGATCCTTAGGACATGCTTTGTTCAGGTCTGTGTAGTCTATGCACATTCTCTAGGTCCCAATTTTCTTTAGGACTAGAACTGGATTGGCTAACCACTTTGGATGTAACAATTCCACTATAAAGCCTGCTACCAAGAGTCTAGCTATTTCTTCTCCAATCGCTTTTCTTCTCTCGTCATTGAAATGACGGAGGAACTGACGAATTGGTTTCAGGTTAGGGTCCATATTCAAACTGTGCTCAGCAAGTTTCCTTGCAACACCTGGCATGTCAGAAGATTTCCATGCAAAGATGTCCTAATTCTCACGAAAGAACTTGATGAGTGTGTTTTCCTATTTATCGGTCATGTGAGCCCCCATGCTGAACTGTTTAGATGAGTCACCGGGGGTGAAATATACCAACTTGGTATCTTGAGCGGACTTAAACTTCAATTTGGACTCAGTTGATGGTTTCTTGAGCGAGGTCATGTCCTCTGGGTCAACTTGCAGTTTATACAACTTCAACTCCTCATCCGCACAAGCTGATTATGCGTAAGTTGCATCACCTTTCTCACACTCCAGCGTTATGTCTCTATCTCCGTTGACAGTAATATTTCCATGAGGACCTGGCATCTTCAATTTAAGATAGAAGTAACAGGGTCTTTCCATGAACTTGGCATAAGATGGCCTCCCAAATATGGCATGATACAGACTTTTGAACTCGACAACTTCGAACACCAACATCTTTGTTCTGTAATTCTCAAAGACTTTGAAAGCAACTTCAAGATATATTTTTCCAATAGGCTGTGTGGACTTACTAGGCACGATGCCATGAAATATGGTTGATGATGGTTGAAACTGTTTTTCTTGCAGGTTCATCCTTTTGAAGGTTTCATAATAAAGTATATTTATGCTGCTTCCTCCATCCATCAACACCTTGTCTAGCTTATATCCTCCAACTTGCGGAGCTACGACCAGAGATGTGCTTCCAGGATTATCAACACGTGGAGGATGATCCGCGCGACTCCATGTTATGGGATGCTCTGACCAGTTTAGCCACCTAGGGACAGCAGGAGCTACTGCATTGACTGTGCGCTTTTGCACCTTTGTTTCTCTCCTGCATGAACTAGTGGTGAATACGTGATACTGACCAGAGATTAATTGCTTTTGATTAGTTTGAAAACCATAATTTCCTCCTTGGTGACTCACAGCCGGGTTATTTCCATGATTACGCTGACTGTGATGACCAGTATTGTTTCCAGGTCCCGTATTGCCGGTTCCTGGGTGACCACCTCCCATGTTCCCTAGGTTGCCACCTCCATTGTTTCCTGGACCGTAATTATTGTTGCCGCTAGGTCTAAAACCCTGCATTATGAAACAATTTTCCCAAGACTGATTTGCTACCTTTCCATTTTTGCTGTGACGAGGGCATGATCCCTTTAAAGCCTGTTGTGCCTGCGCAAAACTGTTTGGTCGGAAATTTTGATATCCTCTAAAATTGTTTCCCTGACGTTGGTTTCTATAACCTGTATTTGTATTTGCCACCAAATCTGAGGTCCCTTCCCCATTCTTGCGCTTGTTATTATTCTGGTTCTGGGAATTTCTGTTACTCTGATTCGGGTTCTGAGTACCCTTGGCCCCAATTTTCTTCCCTTTTGCAGAGTTCTCATCATCCGAGTCTGCATCCTTTGTTTTGTCAGATTCGGCATACTTGGTCATATAGTATCCATCAGCTCACTCATGTCGCTTGCATACATCTTGATACGCCCCAGCTTATGCTTCAACAGGTCAAATCTGCAGTTTCTCTCTAGGGCTATGACCGTCTGCTAGGCTGTGAGTCCGACGGATGAATGAATGATTTCTGCAACACGTCGTGACCAATGTTGGCGGACTCCCCTTCCTTCTGAACACAATTTTCCAAGTCTGTAATAGTCGTTTGACGCTTACATTTTCCTTGAAAATTCTTGATGAACTGATCTTTCAGCTCTTGGCAGCTATTGATTGAATTTGCAGGCAAATTCTTTAACCAGAACTTCGCGGGTCCCTCTAACATCACGCTTAGGTATCGTGCGCATACTGCATCGCTTACTTCCAGTATCTACATCGTCATCTCCTAACCTTCTATCCAATCCGCAGGTTCCATGTCCGGAGTATAGTTCACAACTCTTCGAGGTCCTTTGAAGTCAGATGGTATTCTTTCATTCCTAATCGCAGGTCCTAGACACTGAATTCCGATCCTGCGTGACCCGGTTGATGTTGGGTTCAAGGCTAGATTCTGGACTGGGTTCTGAACATGACCCTGATTTCTGTTTTATGGCTCCGCGACTCTATGTCCCGTGTTTATAACTCCAGGTGCATGTGATACAGTCTGCATGGGTGGGATGTGATGTTGCCGGTTTGTGTTGCTGGAGCCGGCCGACACAAGTGAATTTCCATGGTGAATCCTTGGCAATGAGTTCCTGCTGTTATAGGGAGTTGAATGTATCTTCTCCTGGTTACTATAATTCATCTGTTGGACCACCGCTGTTTGCAACATCTCGATTGCTCTTCTGGCTTCAATTCCTATGAGATTATTTGGGTCGACTGGGATTCGAGCCAGACTATTTCTGGCTGCCCAAATATTATCCACCGGGTTATTGAAATGACCCTGTGGTGTATGAAACCTCTCTGGAGGGGGCTCTGCTGATAGACGGGAGCAGGGTTCGGGTTACCGTGCAGCTGGATAGACGGTTGGAAACGTACTGGCTGAGCTGGGACGGGAAAACCCGGAGGATTGGTTGGATTAACTGGACCGGCTGGGTGTGGCACATATGGTGCCTCGGCTGGAGGTGAGAATAAATTCTTAAGGTTGGTTGGTCCCAGCCCTACACCAAATTCATTATTCAACCGGGCATGATGACGCCTGCTCTGAATCGAGGTTAGCTCCCTTTGTCTGAAATTTAGGTGAATCCCTTCCTTTTCCAAACGTGACGCTTCCTCCAAGATGGACGTCCGGGTTTTATTTATACATGTTATCTCTGTTTCGATCTCCTTATGAGCACGAGTCAATTCTTGTCGAAGTCTCTCTATCTCCGCGTTGCGCTGCGCCAAGTTCTCAGGTGTAATTGGTGTGGCTAAGATCTCGTTTAGTGAGTCCATTGTTGCTATCAGTTCAGGCCTTGGGTTATATGACGCAGGTTCCGTTAAATCAATCACCAGCTCTGCAGGCCCAGAACTCGCCGGCCCAGGTCCTGTTGGGGGTGCTGCCCTTGGCCCAATGGGCACGAAACCTGAAATTCCCGGGTGTGCAAGGACCGGGTTTGAAGTTGAAACTGTACTTGTAATTAAATTCCCGTTGGCATCATACCTGGGTTCCATAGGCCGTGCTGGTCCATCCATATAAACATTCGCATGATGAACCGTTTCCGTCAGGCTTTGCAAGTCTAGTACGTGGTTTCCACCCAGCCGATCTTCAAAAAGTTGATGAATAGAAACTGTCTCATCACGGTCATCATTGTCCCCGACTGAGGATTCGCCATCAGAGTATATGATCGTTGCTCCTCCATAAATTGAATTTGATTCTTTCTCCGGATCCGGGCTAGTTTCTCCTACGAAACCAATGAAAACATGGAACCCGCCAAAGGGAACGCGAAACCCTGATTCCACGAAAGCGAACTCTGGACCCCACGTATCGGGGTTATAGTAGTTTCCTCGTTGACTCCTCCTAAGCTAACCTATCGCGAGCTTCTCGATCCCAGGTAGGGATCCTTCCGAAAAGACGACGCTGATGCGTGTGAACACATGTTCGTTAGGAGACCCCAAGAGGAAGGTATGAAGAGTGCAGCAGCAAGTTTTCCCTCAGAAAGAAACCAAGGTTTAATCGACCAGTAGGAGGAAGGAGTAACTTTAGTAGGTGAAGCAGCTGAGATGGCAGGGCGCACTACCGGTTCAGAAACAACGTGGAACCTACACAACACAATCAAATCACTTTGCCCCAACAAAGCAGTGAGGTTGTCAATCTCACCGGTTTTGCTGAACACAAAGAGGTTAAACGTATGGTGTGGAAAACAATATGGAAACAGTATGAAAACAATAGCAACAGTATGAGAGCAGTATGAAAGTAGTAGATTATTTATCAGTATGAGGAATAAATAACATGTGTGGTGAACAAATTACAGCTCGACAATTGACAGAAATGAAGGATGCACCGTAGTGCATATGCAAGACATAAAGATTACTATGTGATTCATGCGGGCATTACAACAAGATACATAGACCGTTATCCAACTGCATCTATGACTAATAATCCACCCTCCGAATATCATCCGATCAAATGTTGGGTATTATGTTATAAGCAACAGATAATTGCAGTAAGCAAAGTGTGTAATGTAAACAATAACATCATCCTTAGACAAAGCATTGTTGTTTTCTCCCTAATGCCAACAACACATCCTCCATCCGTCACGTTTTGTCACTCGAGCACACATGCAAAGGAGGCATTAACCCACTATCAAGCATAAATGCTCCCTCTTGGAGTTACTAGCATCTACTTGGCCAGAGCATATACTAATAACAAAGAGCATGCAAGATCATAAAATAACATAAGAATGAATATAACATGATAGATTGATAATCAGAAGACATAGCATTCAACATTCATCAGATCCCAGCAAACACAACATGTAGCATTACATAAAGATGATCTTGGTCATGTTAGGCAGCTCACAAGATCTAAACATGAGGTACAAAGTGGAGAGAACAACCATCTAGCTACTGTTATGGACCCGTAGTCTAGGGATGAACTACTCACACATCACTTCGGAGGAGGGCATGGCGGTGTAGACCCCTCCGGTGATGAATTTCCCTCCTGGCATGGTGCCGGAGAGAGCTCCAGAACCCTCCTGATCTCGGGATGAAGATGACGGCGGCCTCACGTGTTTTTTGGGGAAAAGTGGGATATCTTTAGGGTTTACGCCTCGGGGGGAATAAATAGGCGAAAGGGAAGAGGCGATGGAGGCCTGGGGGGGCCCACACCACCCCTGGCGCGGCCAAGGGGGGACCACGCTACCCTATGGTGTGGGTCTCCTGAGGCCCCCCTCCGGGTCTCTTCGGGACTCTGTGGAACCTCCGTGATTTCTAAGACTTCCGAGCTTCGAATTTTCCAATTCCGAGAATATTTTCAGAACAACTTTTCTGAAACTAAAAACAGCCGAAAATAGGGAAATGGCTCTGTGGCATCTTGTCAATAGGTTAGTCCGTAAAATCGATAAAAATTACATAAAGTGTATAGAAAACATGTGGGAAATAACATGAAAACAACATGGAACATCATAAATGAGGGATACGTTTACGACGTATCAACATCCCCAAGCTTAGTTCCTACTCGTCCTCGAGTAGGTAAACGATAAAAACAAATAATTTCTGAGGTGACATGCTACTAAAATAAACTTGATCATCTTAGTGTAAAGTAAAAGCATATGTAAATTGAGATCATAGAACTTAAACACAAACATGATAATAGAACTTTAATAATAAAGCCTAGTAATCACGTTGCATGATGAAAAGTAACTCAAATAAAAAATCATGAATAACAATGCAAAGAAAGATATACATTTGTTTCAAGTATAGAGAAAGCATGACAAAGTGGTATTTCGCAAGTCCTTAAGAGTGGGACAAAACATAAATGCCAGGACACCTTCAAAGTTCATGAGGAAGACTAGAACAAATAATTAGAGAACTAGCAATAACACGTCATGAATCCATTAATAATTTTTCTGGGACAAATGCACATAAAACTCAGAATGGCAAAAATGCCCTCTCAACTATGCATAAAGTTAGAAGATGGATACTCAACATAAAAGTAAAAGAAAGACCCTTTGCAGAGGGAAGCATGGATCACTCATGTGCTAGAGCTTTTATTTTATTAATAGAGGTACTAAAAGGTTGACACTCCTCCCATTTATCTTACACAAACCATGGCTAACCGAATCCTCGGGTGTCTTCCAACAATCACATAACATGGAGGAGTGTTTATATTTTGGAAGATGTATGGTAATGTTAGCGAATGGTAAACAGAAAATACAGTACGTCACAAGCCAACAAGATTTCACAAGAGCGGCTCCCATATGAAGGATGCAACTGATGTAGAAGGCTATCCCTCTTTCTCTTTTGTTTACACAATTATGTTTTGACCGATAAATCAGGGGCATAATTAGTGAAGAGATTTTGTGTGTATTAATTTGGGGCTGGGCACCCCGCTGCCAGCTCTTCTATAAATTGGATAAGCGGATGAAGCCACTAGTCCAGGGTGTGAAATCTAATAAAAAAGTGAGATAAAGATTATCTATTTACGTCCTCATGAGCAAAAACAGGAACACAAAGTAGGAATAATTTTGAAGGTTTTAAAGGTAACACATGAGCAATTTACTTGGAGTAGCAGTTAAATACCACATATAGGTAGGTATGGTGGACACAATGGGAAAACTTTGGTTTTAGGGAGTTGGATGCACGAGTAGAATTCCATACTCAGTACAGCTGGAGGCTAGCAAAAGACTGGGAGCGACAAATCAAGAGAGCATAAGAGCCATAATCATGTATAGCGACATAAACATCATTAATCAAAACATAAGTGGCACCACAAGTTCAAAAACTAAATGATCATAGAGGCTATTACTGACTGGTTCATAGTCATAAACATGGTGTGAGCATGCGACAAGTCAACCAAATAAAACATTCAAAGGAGAATACCACAAATTTATGCTTCAATATGACAAGAACAACTCATGATTCTTTCAATGGCACTTTAAACACTCTCAGCTATTTGAGACTAATCATGCTAATCAATAACCACAAGGATTTAAAACTAAAATATCATCTAGCATAATATGAAAAAGTTCTAGCCACAGTCTATACAAGCTTCTACTTGCACCGTTAAAAATTCTACTTCAAGCAGCAGTTTCTTTTCCCAACAAGCACCATACAAAATATGTTTTAACAAAAAATCTCTACATGCTACAGAAAGAAAACATGAGAGTACTCACATAACACTACTAAAATTAAAAGCTCTGAACAAGAGATGTGATGAAAACAAGAGCTAAACAAGAATTTACGCAGTAACTAGAAGAAAAACTAAGAATGCTAGCATAGCAAATATTCACATGAAAAAGCAGAGCGTGTCTCTCTTCCAAAAAAGTATGATAGGTCCAATGATATTATTGAAGCAAGTAAAATAAAGAAAAACAAAGGAAAACAAAATAAAAACAAACAGACGCTCCAAGAAAACTTCATATGATGTGACCGAATAAAAATATAGCCTTACGAGGAGTGACCTGATAGATAGTTTATGAAGAAGGGGATGCCTTGGGCATCCCCAAGCTTATATTATTGAGTCTTCTGAAAATATTCTTGGCTGAACCACGGGGGCATCCCCAAGGATTAACCTTGCACTCTTCTTGATCACATATATCACCTCTTCTCTTGACATTTGAAAACTTCCTTCACACCATACTCAAACAGTAATTCGCATTAGATGGTTAGTGCAACAAAAAAAATCCATGGGTTATGTATGGCACAAGTGCTATTGATACTTTTAAACATTAGCTACAGCCTCTGATGTTTCGTGAAGTAAAGAAATCCACTTAACATCGCAAAAGAGCCAATGCAAGAAAAATGACAGAATCTGCCAAAACCAGAATAGCCTGTAAAGACGAATTTTTTCAATACAATTAAGTTGCTCAAATATAAAAACCCAGAGAACAAAAAAGTTGTGGAATTAGCCGTGGAATAATCACAAAAAATTTCAGATCATTGTGATCATCCAGGATTTTTCACGAATTTTTAAGGTGGACAGCAGAATTCTGTTTTCTGCGCAGAAATCCGAAAACCAACTCCAACTCTCGTCAGAAACTTTACTTGGCACTACTAAAACATGAAAATAGACATACAAAAGAGTCTCTACAGAAGTGTACAACCCCTCGACTCAAAGAAAATAGAGAAAAACAAAGCAAAAAATAAAACCATGGGTTATCTCCCAAAAAGTGCTTTTTCTTTAACGCCTTTTAGCTAGGCCCAGAAAAATGGAATCAAGTATTTTTCGAGTGAAAAAGCATCCAAATTGAGATTTGTTCGAATAACGGAATCAAAAGGCAACTTCATTATCTTCCTAGAAAAGTGTTCCATACCTTTCTTGAGTGGGAACTGAAATTTAATATTCCCCTCTTTCATATCAATAATAGCACCAACAATTTTAAGAAAAGGTCTTCCCAAAACAATTGGACAAGAAGCAATACATTCAATATTCAAGACACAAAAATCAATGGGGAAAAGATTGTTATTAACCATGATAAGAACATCATCAACTCTCCCCAAAGGTTTCTTTCTAACATTATCAATAAGACGAATATCCAAATAACAAGGTTCCAATGGTGGTAAATCAAGAATATCATAAAGTTTCTTGGGCATAACAGAGATACTAGCACCAAAATCACATAGAGCATTGAAATAAAAATCATTAACTTTCATTTTAATAATAGGTTCCCAACCATCATCTAGCTTCCTAGGGATAGAGGCCTCACATCTTAATTCATCCTCTCTAATTTTCATGAGAGCATTTGTAATATGTTTTGTGAAAGTCATATTCATAGCACTAGCATTAGGACAACCACCAAGATTTTGTAAGAACTTAATCACTTCATTTATGTTGCAATCATCAAAGTTAAGATCATTTTAGCAAAGGTAATGGGACTATTGTCTCCCATGTTTCTAAAAATTTCAGCACTTTCATCAGGAACATTTTTAGTAGTTTCAGGCAATTTGCATTTTTAATAGCAGGTGTGGGAGTGTTTACAACACCAATTACTTTACCATTGATAGTAGAAGGTTTTCTAGCATGAGAAGCTTCGGTTTTACTAGTGGTGGTAATGGTGCAAACATTAGCTATATTATTATTTCTAGCTATTTCATCTTCTTTTTCCCATCTAGCATGCAATTCAACTAACATTCTAACATTATCATCAATTCGAATTTGAATGGCATTTAAAGTTTTACTTTCTTTAACATCATGAGGCATAACCTTTAGTTTCAGAAAATGAACATCAAGAGCAAGGCTATCAACTTTAGAAGCAAGAACATCAATTTTGCCAAAAATTTCCTCAACAGATTTATTGAAAGCAGTTTGTGTACTAATAAAATTCTTAAGCATGTTCTCAAGATCAGAGGGTACTCTTTTGTTGCTGTTATAGGAGTTACCATAAGCATTGCTATTATTAGGAGGATATGGCCTATAATGGTTGTTACCAAAATTATTTCTATAAGGATTGTTGTTGAAATTATTATCTTTAATGAAGTTCACATTAACATTCTCTTCTTGAGCAACCAAAGAGGCTAAGGTAACATTGTTTGGATAAATAGGAGCATGGCCATTAACAAGCATAGACATAATAGCATCAAGTCTATCACTCAAAGAGGAGGTTTCTTCAACAGAAATTACCTTCTTATCAGTTGTAGCTCTCTCAGTATGCCATTCAGAATAATTTACCATCATATTATCAAGAATATTTGTTGCTTCCCCTAAGGTCATGGACATAAAGGTTCCTCCAGCAGCTCAATCCAGAAGGTTTCTTGAAGAAAAAATCAGTCCTGCATAAAAAGTTTGGATGATCATCCAAGTAGTCAGTCCATGAGTGGGACAATTCTTCACTAAAGATTTCATTCTTTCCAAAGCTTTAGCAACATGCTCATTATCAAGTTGCTTAAAATTTATAATGCTACTTCTTAAAGAAATAATCTTAGCATGCAGATAATATTTTCCAATGAAAGCATCTTTACACTTAGTCCAAGAATCAATACTATTTCTAGGCAAATATAGCAATCATTCTTTAGCTCTTCCTCTCAAAGAGAAATGGAACAATTTTAGTTTAATAATATATGCATCCACATCTTTATATTTTTGCATCTCACATAGTTCAACAAAATAATTAAGATGGGCATCAGCATCATTAGTAGTAACACCAGAAAATTGCTCTCTCATAACAAGGTTTAACAAACCAGGCTTAATCTCATAAAAAACAGCAGTAGGAGAAGGTGGAGCAATAGGTGTGCTAATGAAATCATTGTTGTTGGTGCTAGTAAAGTCACACAACTTAGTGTTCTGAGGAGTGGTCATTTTAACAAGATTAAAAACAGGAATACAACTACAACTAGAATAAGAACTATTTTTTTGTGTTTTTGATAAAGAGAAGGAAACAAGAAAAAATAAAATAAAACAAGCAAAACTAAAACAAAGTAAAGAGATTGGAAGTGCGAGACTCCCCTAGCAGAAATTATCTTCCTCCCCGGCAACGGCGCCAGAAAATATGCTTGATGCGTGTGAACACACATTCGTTGGGAGACCCCAAGAGGAAGGTATGAAGAGTGCAGCAACAAGTTTTCCCTCAGAATGAAACCAAAGTTTAATCGACCAGTAGGAGGAAGGAGTAACTTCAGAAGGTGAAGCAGCTGAGATGGAAGGGTGCACTACCGGTTCAGAAGCAACGTGGAACCTACACAACACAATCAAATCACTTTGCCCCAACGAAGCAGTGAGGTTGTCAATCTCACCGGTTTTGCTGAACACAAAGAGGTTAAACGTATGGTGCGGAAAACAATATGAAAACTGTAGGAAAATAGTAGAAGCAATATGAGAGCAGCATGAAAGCAGTAGATGATTTGTGAGTATGAGGAAAAAGGATCGGGGTCCATAGTTCACTAGTGGTGTCTCTCCTTGAAAGATAAATAACATGTGTGGTGAACAAATTACAGCTGGGCAATTGACAGAAATGAAGGTTTCACCGTAGCATATGCAAGACATAAAGATTACTATGTGATTCATGCTGGCATTGCAACAAGATACATAGACCGCTATCCAACTGCATCTATGACTAATAATCCACCCTCCGAATATCACCCGAACAAACGCTGGGTATTAAGATGCAAGCAACAGATAGTTGCAGTAAGCAAAGTGTGTAATGTAAACAATAACATCATCCTTAGACAAAGCATTGTTGTTTTGTCCCTAATGGCAACAACACATCCTCCATCCCTCACGTTTCTGTCACTCGAGCACAAATGCAAAAGAGGCATGAACCCACTATCAAGCATAAATACTCCCTCTTGGAGTTACTAGCATCTCCTTGGCCAGAGCATCTACTAATAACGGAGAGCATGCAAGATCATAAATAACATAAGCATTAAGATAACATGATATATTGATAATCAAAAGACATAGCATTCAACATTCATCAGATCCCAGCAAACACAACATGTAGCATTACATAAAGATGATCTTGATCATGTTAGGCAGCTCACGAGATCTAAACATGAGGTACAAAGTGGAGAGAGCAACCATCTAGCTATTGCTATGGAACCGTAGTCCAGGGATGAACTACTCACACATCACTTCGGAGGAGGGCATGGTGGTGTAGACCCCTCCGGTGATGAATTTCGCTCCCGGCAGGGTGCCGGGGAGAGCTCCAGAACCCTCCCGATCTCGGCATGAAAATGACGGCGGCCTCGGGTGTTTTCGGGGAAAAGTGGGATCTCTTTAGGGTTTACGCCTCGGGGGAAATAAATAGGTGACAGGGCAGAGGCGGTGGAGACCTGGGGGCCCCACACCACCCCCTGGCGTGGCCAAGGGGGGGACCACGCCACCCTATGGTGTGGGCCTCCTGAGGCCCCCCTCCGGGTCTCTTCGGGACTCTGTGGAACCTCCGGGGTTTCTAAGACTTCCGGGCTTCGAATTTTCCAATTCCAAGAATATTTCCAGAACAACTTTTCTGAAACTAAAAACAACAGAAAATAGGGAACTGGCTCTGTGGCATCTTGTCAATAGGTTAGTCCGGAAATCGATAAAAATGACATAAAGTGTATAGAAAACATGTGGGAAATAACATGAAAACAACATGGAACATCAGAAATTAGGGATGCGTTTACGACGTATCAGACACTTCCGCGAGCTGGCCCCACGGTGTGCGTCAACTGTCGTGGGGTTTTCACGCCAAGTGTCCTCATCTGGGAACTAGATTGTGAGGCCATTGCTACTAAGTGATACGTCATAAATGTATCCCTAATTTCTGATGCTCCATGATCATATTATGCCAACTGCTACATGTTTTCTCCCTTATTTATAGCATTTTCATACGTTTTTCGGGACTAACCTATTAACAAGATGCCAAGTGCCAGTTCCATGTTTTCTGTTGTTTTTGGTTTCAGAAAAGTTGTTCTGGAAACATTCTCGGAATTGGACCCCACAAAGCCCGAAGTGCCTATTTTCCCCGGAAGCATCCAGAAGACCAAAGAGGAGTAGAGGACGGGCATCAGGGGGGCCACACCATAGGCTGGCACGGGTCCCCCCTTCCCTCCATCGCCTTTGCCCTTTCGCCTATTTATTCCCCCGGATGGAAAACCCTAGGCACCTGATCAAAAATCCCGAAAGAGTTCCGCAGCCGCCGTCATCGTCAACCCTAGATCAGGAGGGTTCTGGAGCTGTTTTCCGGCACCCTGCCGGAGAGGAAATCATCACCGGAGGCTTCCACATCACCATGCCTGCCTCTGGAGTGATGCGTGAGTAGTTCATCCCTGGACTATGGGTCCATAGCAGTAGCTAGATGGTTGTCTCCTCCTCATATGCCTCCATGTTTAGATCTCATGAGCTGCCTATCATGATCGAGATTGATCTTATGTAATTCTATATGCTGTGTTTGCTGGGATCCGATGAATATTGAACTTATGGCAAGTCGATTATAGTCTTTATTGCATATGCTATTTATGATCTTGCATGCTTTCCGTTGCTAGTGGTTTCTCTGGCCAAGTAGTTGCTAGTGACTCCAGGAGGGAGTATTTATGCTTGATAGTGGGTTCATGCCTCCTCGTTCCCTTGCTCGAGTGACAAAAACGTGAAGAGGAAGGATGTGTTGTTGCCATTAGGGAGAAAATAGCGGTGAGAGTACCCGCGTGTATAATCATTGCTTACATTACACACATTTCTTAATGCGATTATCTGTTACTTGCAACTTAATACCTAAGGGGGTTCAGATATTAACCTGAGGGTGGATTATTAGTCATAGATGCAGATGGATTTCGGTCTATGTATTTCGTTGTAATGCCCGCACTAAATTTCATAGTAGTCATCACGTTATAATGTGCACTATGGTGCAACCTTTATTTGTCAATTGCCCAGCTGTAATTTGTTCACCCGGCATGTTATTTTTATGGAGAGACACCACTAGTGAACCTATGAACCCCGGTCCATTTTCCACACTATTAAACAAACCACAAAAATTTCCTGCTCTCTTTACTTTCTACAAGCATACACTGTTTTTCCACACTATAGGTCTAATATTTGTTTTCAGCAAGACCGGTGAGATTGACAATCTCACTGTACCGTTGGGGCAAAGTATTTTGGTTGTGTTGTGTGCAGGTTCCACGTTGTTGCTGACACCGGTGAAGCGCCATCACCACCGTCAGTGGCATCAACCTTCCGAAGGTCCTATTTCTCCTACTGGATTGATAACCTTGGTTCTTAACTAAGGGGAAAACTCTTACCCCTGTGCTCATCACACCATCCTCTAGGGATGTCCCAACGAGTGCAAGATCTGCACCATCAAGGACTTTTTCTGGCGCCATTGCCGGGGAGGAAGAAGTCTTCTGGAAAGGGGAGTCTCTCACTCTCAACCTCTTTATTTTGTTTATTTTCTTGTTTTTATTTTTTTCTTGTTTTACTTCTCTTTATCAAAAACACAAAAAAAATAGTTTACTTTATAGCATAGAAAGCAACTCAAGTATTTTCAAGTGAAGTTAGTGTTATTTTTGCTTTATCATGCTTGCTATCGATGTTTCATGTCTTCGAAACTAGATCTTTTAGGCAAGGTGGGTTCACGGATGAACAACAAAAACATTATAAGGAACACCGCTTGTCACAAAAAGGGATACACTTATGGGAGAAAATTAATAAATTGCATGACTATGCTAAAAACTTGTGCTCTACTTATAATGTTACTTATTGCTTTTGTAAATCTTGCTGCTGTAGGAGGTATAAACACCTCCCTTTTCAATGTGAGTGTAATGATGATGTTACCATATCTTCTTATGTTAAGGGAAATTATGAATTATTGATGTGGAACAAATTGAAGAATTTATTGCTTGGAAGGGTGCATTCGAAATTGCCTATTTGCTTGAGAGTATTGATGATGCACCTTATAAATATGAGATCTATGCTATACTTGAATATTGCTTTGATAATTACAAGGATTATAATTACTACATAATGGGTTATCATAATAGATTCTCTCCCCCAAAGGGAGAGACTAATTGCTTGCAGGAAACTATGGAAGAAGAAATTGCTGAAACGGGAAGCTCTTTGGATGAAAAAGAGGAGGAGGGTGATGATCAAGAGGAGGAAGAATGGAACCCATGTCTACCTCTCAATTATAGTAACTCTTTAACTCATAATTGTGATGATCCTATTGATTCTTTCGAAATATCTCTTTTTGATGAGGTTGTACTTTCTATACTTGTGACCTTGATACTACTACGAATGAAACTTGTGACAATAATATTTCTACTGTTATTTATGATAATCCATGCTACTTTGGTAAATCCTATGAGAATCCTCTATTTTTTCCAACTATTGATATGCACGATAATGAGGAAGTTTGTTTAGAAAATTTATATGATAATGCTCTTGATGATGGTCCTATGTTACTTGATTTTATAAATCATAATGCTAATGAAAACAGGATTGCTATAATGTGTCATATAACTTTTATGAGTGATCAATCATTTTTTTTCTATTGCTAAAAGTGGGAAAAAATAGGAGCTGATTTTAAATTTTGATCCCACTATTTTTGAGCTTGATATGAATTGTGTGCTTTCATACCATGACAAACATGATTTATGTGAAAATTGTGTTGTTGAGTTTGATCATGATGCTACTGGAAATTATTATGAGAGAGGAAAATATGGTTGTACGTATTTTCATGTTACTAAAACACCTCTCATTTTGTTGAAAGTTTTGAAGTTGCTCTTGTTCTACCTTCCCATGATTTCTATTTTGAGATTCTTTAATTTATTTATTTACAAGATTCCTATGCATAGGAAGTGGGTTAGACTTAAATTAGTTTTATACTTGCTTCTTGATGCTCTCTTTTGCTTAACTCATATTTCTTACGTGAGCATTTTCTTGCTCTTTATGCCTAGCTGAAAGGCGTTAAAGAAAAGCGCTACCGGGAGACAACCCGTTTTATTTCTCTGTTTTCATTCATTTTTCCTTTGTTTTCTTTTGTGTGCTTTGCACCTGGGTGTTGTCTATTTCCTTAGCAACCCCGTTGTATCTTTTATTTTGTGTTTTTGTTGAGCCAAGTAAAGTCTCTAGTGGAAATTTGAGACTATATTTCGGATTTCTGCACAGGAAACAGATTTCTGCTGTCCACTGTTAATTACGTATAAAATCACAGAAATTTTAAAATTACCTGATTTTTTTTGTGGTTAATCCTGGTCTATATACGCAACTTTTCTTAGTTGACCACTTTTTGATTTGAGCAACAGAAGATTTTTGAAAAAATCGATCTCTGCCTGATGTTTTGTTTTGACAGATTTCTGCCAATTATTGCATTTGCATCTTAATCTCTTTCTTTTGGTGTTCTTTTGAGAAAAAGAGTTTTAAAAGAAGTTGTGACAGTAGCTAATGTGTTTTTGAGTGCTAGTCTTGTGTTGAAACTGAACCATGTGAATTTATTATTTCGATTGTTGTCGGGGGGCTACCCCCGAGTAGGGGTAAGGCAGGTGAGAAACATGTTTCACGGTGATGTTTATCAAGTCGAGGCGTACCGAGTTGGTACTGGCCGGGTAGGAGTCTACCCGGTATCTGGTAGGCGCTATTCGGCAAGAAGTATAGAAGACCAAGAGAAGATTCGAGCATGTGTCTGGATCAACCGGGTAGCGCTCGGGTGATCCGAATAGAGGAGACGCTATTCTACTCGGGCACAAAGTCAATGGAGCCGTTGAGGAAGATACCGCGTATCCAGGGGCCATACAGGCGGGCGGTTCAACTTACTAGGTGCGTGGTTATCCGCAGTGAGACGTGGGAACAGTACGAGTGGGCAGCTGTCAAGTCCTGTCACTGGCAGCTGGGACAGGACATGTTAGTGACCTACCCTAAGGGGCTGACAGGGTGGACAAGACCTGTCATCCGAACGGCGCGGAGACTTTTGGCAACGGCATCAGCAGGAACACGGAGGCGTGCACCGTTGTCACAGTGGTGTTATCTAATCCGTACCTTTTATTCATAGTATAGTGGCTGGCTACCAGTATATAAGGTGGCCAGCCCCCTCCTGCGCAAGGGACGTTGGACCTGAGCTCATTTATTGCGAGGCTTGATAGTGGAGAGAGGCAACAGTAGAGAGAGCTGAGCATTGGCTACTCGGCAGAGAGTGAGACACTAAGAGATTGTAACTTCTGTACTCGGTGTGACCCAATACAGAGAGATAGGCAGGAGTAGGGGTGTTACCTCCACACGAGGGCCCCGAACCTGGGTAGATTGTGGTGTTTGCAGTGCTTTGAGCGCGTCTGTTCGGCGTGTGATCCCTCCCCGAATACCTACAACGTCCATCGGCCCCAACTTTAGCCATCCTATGGATATGTCTTCTCCACACCATGACAGTTGGCGCCCACCGTGGGGCCAGCAGCGACGCTGGCTGGGGTGCATATTCGGACGGGAAAGGCGTGGAGGTGATGATGACTGGCCCGGCTATCGATGCCGGGAAAGGCGCGCCCACTGTGCCTGAAGTCGTCGACGAGCCGGCTGCTCGCCAGGGCCACAAGCCCTACGACCAGCCTCAGAACATGCCAGTCTACAAGGAGGCCACTACATCGACTGTGATACCGGGTACTCGCGCCGGTGTCGAGCACCTCGGTATGCCTCTCGCCACGGACGTGGATCCGGCTGTGGTGAGGGCACAGCTCGAGCAGCAGTGACTTGCTTTGCTGCAGGAGGCACGGGAGCTAGAGAAGGTTAGGCTTGAGCTAAACCTGGATCAAAACGAATACAATAGAGCACATGGTTTTACTCCTGTATCTAGAAATCCTAGCAAGATAGGAGTTATTCGCCGTAACCGAGGTGCTGAGTTGGCTAGGGATGGTAGAGCTGCTAATAAGTCTGCTAGTAGGCCGAAATATAGCTCTCCTGCGAAAACACTTAGGGCTGTAGAGGCAGTTGTTGCCGAATTGCCAAATCTGACTGGCAAGGCTCGTGCTAGGCAGCAGGAGCAGCTCAATGATCTCGTTCTAGAAGCTGGTAGACAGAATGAGGCTTTTCGGCAGGCCAATCCGGGAGGCGGTGCGTCCCATGTTGTTCATTTGCATGGGGGAAGATCCGTAGGACAGGCCTCATCGCCACTTCCCGGCGGTGAGAGGGCCCAGAGTGTGAACTCTGGGAAGAACAGACAGATGCAGGTGTACGACCCGGCTGTCGCCGAAAAATAGCACGCTGTAGAGCGGCAGCCCGGCCAAAAACACAATGTTGTAGGTACTGGCCGCTAGGCAGCCCGAGTTCAACAAGAGGGGCAGGGAGGAAACCGAGATGGTCCATCTCGGCATCATGTTGCTAACCCGGTTCAGCATGTTGTTCAGCCACAGGTGCTTGCTGCAGTGGTCAACCCGGTTGTTCAACCCGGTCCAGTGTGCCAAGACTGCTACAATGACGGGTACTCGGCAATGGAGCAGGCCGGGTACGCCGACCCAAGAGATCTCGCTACTCGATTGGGGGAAGAATGCTAGAGCCAATTGATGCAAGGTACAAGCTGGACCGAATCTATCGGTCCGAGGAGATAGAAGCAAGGGGCCCGCCCGGGCCAAGTTGTTTTGGTCCCAGGATCATGGGGGAGCCGGCTGTGCCCAAGTTCCAGTTGGCTAGAGGAACCAAAACCTATGACGGAAGCACCAAGCCAGAAGACTAGCTGAATGACTATGTGTCTTCCATGTACGTTGCAGGTGGCAACCGGAGATGGGTTGTTCGGTATGTGCCCCAGATGTTGGAGGGCCCTGCCCGAATCTGGCTCAACAATCTGCCGAAAGACAGTATCAACTGCTGGCTTGACTTCTCGGAAGCCTTCATCAGCAACTTCACCAGCACTTACAAGAGGCCAAACCGGCTGCAGCTGCTCTCAGCGTGCAAGCAGAGAGAAGAGGAGACTGACCGCGAGTACCTTACTCGGTGGAGCACTCTGAGGAACACCTGTGAGGGTGTGAACGAGTCACCGGCCATTGCCTGGTTCGCTCAAGGTTGCCGACATGGTAGCATGATGTGGCAGAAACTACAGAGGGAGATGCCGAGTACCCTCGCCGAGACAATTAAGATTGCAGATATGTATGCTCTCGGTGACCCTACTCAGCCTCTGCTTGATTCCTTCGAGCCAAAGATAAAACACCATGATGGATCCCGGCGCCATGACCGCCAAGACTTCCGCAACAAGAGAAGGGAGGACCGTCCGGATATCCGCTATGGGTCTGACCACGTAGCTGTTGTTTCTCAGGATCAAGGTGCTACCGGGAGCAGGCAAAGGCAACAAACTGCTGGAGCCCAATACGGGCAGAACCAGACTCAGGGCCAAAACTTCAAGAAGCAGTACAATGCTCCCCAGCAGAACAATGCCCCCCAGGAGTCTGGCGATCCTCCGAGATTTGTCTTTGAGAACATGAAGGATGGGTCGTGCAGCTTCCATACTCGGCACCCGAGTAGGCCAGCCAATCACACTACCCGGCAGTGCAGCTGGTGGGACCGGATCAAGAGCGAGGCTTTTGGTGAGCTGCCTCCTCCTCCTCCTCTTCCGCTCTCGGGTGCCAATGTGCAGCCTATCCGGGCAGCTGCTCCCAGGCCGGCCGAGAACCAGAGGAGGGAGAACGTGAACCAAGTGGCGCAGGGAGCCAACAACTAATACAACCGCAACTTCAACAACAATAATCGCAACAACAACTACTACACCCGCAACAACAACCGCAACAACAATAATGCCAACCAGAACAACAACAACAATGGTGGTGTTGGGGACCGGAACCTGTACCAGGAGCATCATGAGACCTACATGGTGTTCACCACGGAGCCGGATGACAAGCAATTCCTGCGCAGGCGCGCGATGGAGGTGAATGCCGTGATGCCGTCTGTGCCGCATTACATGGAGTGGTGTGACCAGGTCATAGTCTGGTCCAGAGCAGATCATCCCAAGATAATGCCCAACCCGGGTACATATGCTCTGCTGGTGGACCCCACTTCCTTGGGGACCAAGAAGAACATGAAGTTCAGCAAGGTGCTGATCGACAACGGGAGCAGCATCAACATCATGTACCGAGATACCATGGAGAAGCTCAGCCTTGCCGAGAACATGCTGCTAACCAGTCGGACTACATTCCATGGCATTGTGCCGGGAGTGTCTTGTGCTCCCATTGGCCGGATCTGGATGGATGTGCTTTTCGGCACCGGGGAAAACTGCTGGACCGAGTGCCTGCAGTTTGAGGTGGTTGATCTTCAGAGCCCCTATCACGCTCTACTCGACAGGCCTGCTCTGACCAAGTTCATGTCCTCAACTCATGCGTCCTATCTGAAGATGAAGATCCCTGGTCCCAATGGCATCATCACCATCTCGGGTGACTACAAGCGCTCCCTGGAGTGTGCCTCTGCTGGATCTCGGCTTGCCGAGTCCATGGTAATTGCTGCCGAGAAGAAGAAGATTCATGAGGTAGTGGCCCTATCCCAAGAAGCTCAAGTCGGTATGCCTGGCATGCCAAGTTCTAAGTATGGAGCCACCTTCCAGGCCTCCTAAGAAACAAAGAAGGTGCTGATTGACCCGGAGTTCCCGGAGCGTGTGGTCATCATTGGTGCCGGGTTGGAGGAAAAATAGGAAAGCGAGCTCATCCACTTCCTCCGTGAGAATCGGGATGTCTTCGCATGGTCCAATCAGGACCTGCCGGGTGTCCCGAGGGAGTTGGTTGAGCACTCGGTGCATGTGCGGCCGGATGCCAAGCCGGTAAAGCAAGCTGTCGTGGGATTATCACGGCAGACGTTACCGGGGGTAACTGATCTTGGGGCAAGACGACACAGGCGTTTGGGAGAGGGTTTAGCTCAGAGGAAAACATGATGGAACTCGATCTGGTAGCCGGCAATCAAGTCGCCGAGTCTCCAATCTCAATATATTAACTCGATCTCTCGTATACACTGGATGCTCGATATCAAACGGTACTACTAGGGTTCTTAGATCTCCCTCAACTAGGCCTGGGGGTCGGTTTATAAAGCACCCGTACCCCCTGGCTTACTCTCCAAGGCGCACCCTGAATCCTACCCGGACACCGCATACGAACTCTAACTTTCCTTTACCGTAACCCACAATCCGGGTTACGAGGCCTACAAACTTGGGCCTTCCAGAAGTTTCTTTACCCTTAGCCGGATCTTGCACAGCGTCCTTTGGGCCGGATTATGCCTTGGAGTTGGCCTACCGGGTTAGTATCCCTCCATCAGTAGTCCCCAGAATAGCTTGGGATTCACGGATCCTTCCTGGAAGCGCTTGCTATTCCCTGCAAAGATATCAAACACACAAGCGTATGGAGGCCGGGTTAAGGTGCTCTGATAGATAGCTAGGCCTAACTCCATGGCGGCCATATAGTAACCCGGCTTTCCTCCAAACACACTGCTCAAATTTCCGAGTCAAAACCCTGATAAAAACATCAAGATTCTATACTTTTACTCGATAATTGACCCTGGTTTCACGGAATGGATCTCTTTCTCTTTTTTGCCCGGATACCTCGCTCAATATCTGAAGCATATCTCGCAAAACCCGCACGGATAACCATTACCCCATAATTTCTGGCTTCTGGCCGTTAGAATAGGTTCACCCTCACCTTATAAATAGTGCTCAAAGGGTAACCTGGAATCCAACGCCTCACTCCAACTTATCCCTTCCTTCCTCACACCTTGCGCTCTCGCGACGCCACCGCAAGAATCTAGGGCTCGCCGCCGGAACAAAGCCACCATCGGCCGCGTTCGTTCTCAAGCCATCCGCGCCGCCACCAAGCTTCATCCCCGCGCCCTCGTCCTGCTCTTCCAAGAACCGCAAAGGGGCACTCAGACCACGCCGCCCGCAGCCATCGTACTAGGCTTCCAGTACATCCCTGTAAGTTCCTTGCACTTGCTAATTTAGCCCCGCAATTTTATGATTCATCCTGGATTGGATCTTGGTCAACCCGCGGGCCGTTTCTCCCGCCCCACCGGATTAGATGGCTTAGAGGCTTGCCAGCTCCTTTAACAACCTATTTGATGATCACACACCATCCTCCTACCATTATTAATCACCAATTTCTTCGTAGAATCGTTCGCAAGTTTTCCAATCTAGATCCATTTCACCCCAACTTTCCGCACATATCATTGACACTCGGGAAATCCCCCTTTTCCGGTTCTTTTGCTTGCAATAGACACATGGGCAACCATCCGTCTTCCTCAGACACTTTTCAATACGTAAGTGAACAATAATTTCTAAAGTCGTACTTAATACCCGGATAACTCGCAACCTCCACTCCGTGACGTGATACCCGGACAATCCTTAGTTTTCATACATTCTTGATACTCCAAGTGCATGCTCGGATGACCTAATATTCCCGAGTCTTACTTCCTGTATCTTTCCTCCTTGTGTTTGCAGGTTGATCCCATGGCCCCCAAAAGGCAAGGGAAACAGCCGGCCCAGGCGAAGGCAACCCAATCCATATCTGCCAATTGGGGGCGATCCATAGTCACAAAGGCCAAGCTGGAAGAGCTGGCCGAATTGGGGGTCCTCCCCCCTCAGAAGGACATTCGCTGGAGGGCGCCGGGTGACGAGACCCGGCCCACACCCACCAACGGCGAGGTAATCTGTTTCGTAGAGCACGTGACCTGGGGATTCCGTCCTCCGGGTCACCCTTTCTTCCGTGAGGTCCTGAGCCATTATGGCCTCAGGATATTTGACATAGGGCCTAACTCTATGTTGAATATTACTCACTTCATTGTCCTATCCGAGTCATACTTGTGCACTCCGCCAAGTTTGACTCTCTTTACTGAACTCTTCCAGTGCAAGCCATCCCGCGAAAGCGGTGATGGAGCACTTCTCACTTGCGGCGGGGTATCCATCCAACGCCGCAAAAATTCCCCAATGCCAACCCTTAATCTGAACTCCCATGTTAAACACTGGCAACTATCCTTCTTCTACTGCCACGACACCTCTCCACCCGGCGAGAAGAGACTGCCGGGTTACTCGGAGGGCCTCCTCAATACCTCCGAGAATTTCAATGCCTTCGCCCCTGACTCAGACAGGGAGGCAATCATACCTTTGCTAGCTAAGTTAGCCGTTCTCTCAGCCCAAGGCCTTCTTGGGCTCAACTTAGTAAAAACTTGGGTTGACTTCCGTATCCAACCTAATTCCATCCGCACCAAGTTGATGTGTGAATACTCGGGGCACACCACAGATGCACTCCGATATTCCACCAAGAGCTTTGCAGCCGGGGATACCAACAAAACCATCAAGGGTTTCCTGACGGAGAAGCTGGAAATGATAAAAAACAATGCCGGGTTACCTCCGTTTACTCGGGAGAACCCGGCACCAGCGGTAAGACCCGACGTTCATAAGCTTATTTCTTCATCTTGACTCGATACTTACTCCTAACTCTTATTTTCACTTTTCCGTCCCAGGCCGGTGACCCTTTCTGGACAGTTGAGACCTCCCCCCCTTCCGGAGACCCGGAAGACGAAGACGAGCCGGTTGACGGTGATGAAGGTATTCACCCGGATCTTGTGTTACCCTTACTTGCATCGTTATCCTCCTATTTAACTTTTCCATGGATACATACTCGGTTCGCAGGACCGGAGGATGAGGACGAGAAGAACGAAGACGACCCGGAAGCTACCGAATCTGATCAAGAAACTCCAGTTGGGGCCAAGAGGAAGGCCAGAGGGGTAGTGTTCAAGGTTCCTTTCTCTTCTATGTCCTCTGAGCCTTACTCCTTTGATACCATGCGACAACTTAATCATCAATTATCGAACTCGTCGTACTTGAAGGATTCTCTTCTAGCCAAGCGCAGAGTGACTCGAAGTTCCCCGGGTGAGGATCCTCTTAACCCGGGCATCTCCACCTCCCCCGTCCATCGTGCCAGTGCTCCTCCGCCTCGTCCTTCCAATTCTCCTCAGCGCCACCCCTCTCCTAACCATCCACGCGCCGGGCAATTCCGGGTTCCGCTAACGGTTCCTTTGACAACTTCGTCTGCTTCCAGCGGCGAACTCCCGCCGGATTACACCGTAAATACTGGGTAAGCTTTTGCTATATGACATCCTTTGATGCCTGACAATTTTCAATCACCATTGCTAACTGCCTCTTCCCATTTTTCTTTAGTGCTCAAGCCACCGTTAGTGACCCGGAGAATGTGGAGATGGATAACCGTCAGACAGAGGAGCCGACTGAGAACGTAGACGCCGCGACCGGTGGTGATACTGAGAACAACCAGGAACAAGCCGCCGAGTCTCCTGAGTCATCCGAACCAGTAGACGAGGAGATCGAGGTTCTGGACACAAGGATGGGTTCTCCCAACCCGGATACTCAGACTATCCGGGTCTCAACTCCCAGGGCGGGGAGAGCTCCCCCATCAGGTGACCAGGCTGCCGGCTCTTCCGGTGCCCGACCCGAGGACCTGACGTTTGCCCAGATGCTCGAAACCCTGCGCGCTTTGAGGGCTAATGAAGAGAACATTTTGGAGGCTTTAATAGCCAAACACGAGGTAAATCCGACTAATATTGCCTGTGTCCTTATCCAGTCCCCAAGTTCCGAGTGAATTAATTCACAATTTGCTTGGAACTTTACGATATAAGCGACTGATAACTTACCCCTTTACCCGGCTAATCCTTCCTGTGTCCATGCAGTCCTTCGTGACTCAATCTGAGGAGAAGCTGACCGAGGCTGCCAAGCTCATTGAAAAGGAGGTGGCTCTACGTGAGGCGGCCGAGGCTGAGGCCAGGAGGAGCAGGACGATAATGAAGAAGTATAGGAGGAGGGCTCACTCAGCAGAAGATGATCTGACGAGCCTTTCTGTTCAAATTGCTGATACGTACCGTGCTTTGCTTGGTACGCTTCTTCATTCGGGTTACTCTTTTGATAAATAGCCGGAATTTCCTGACTCATGTTTCCATTTCTGCAGGTCCGGATGAAGTGATGCCGGACGAGGGTGACATTGCCAGGCTGAAAACTATCAAGAGCGTAATCCGGCAGCTATGCGCCGGAACCAAATGGATCCTTCAAGAAATACGGTGGCCGGGTAAAGGGCATGGCGACCTGAAGAGAATGCTAGACGCTTGCTCTACTATCCCCGAGTGGATTTGGCACTGGAAACGCTCGTCCTGCCGGGTTGGAGTAACCCGGGGTCTTGCGCTTGCCAAGGCTTACTTCCCTAAGCTCGAGCTAGCCAAGCTTATGGGCGGTTTCCCGGAATACAAGCTTGATGGGTCCAAGTTCTCCGTGAAGGATTTCCAGGCCGTCCAGAAGGAGGTCCGTTACCCGGCCAGCGTGATTGCTGACGGCTTAGATGTCGATTCCCTCGTCCCTGCTTATGATGCTGCTGGTGAAGCTATTAAGTCGGATCTTCCCGAGCCGTATGACATGCTTGCCCGATGGAAGGAGGAAGCTGCTAAGTTGAGGGAGGAGGCTGCTAAAAAGAAGGCTGAAGCCGACTCTGCGCCCGCTACCTCCACACCAGTCGTTCCTCCTCCTGCGCGAGCCGGCACTGCTGATCCGGGTGCTGCTGCTACCCCAAGTGACGGCAAGGGTAAGGCGAAGATGGATGCCGGGGCTTAGGATGCCGAGTGATACATGTTCCTTCGTGTCACTTCTCATGCGTCAGTCGGCCGATGTGCCGTTTAAACAATTATTTTTTGGATGGTGCGCCTGTGCACCTTTGATATCATTTACCGGGATTTTGTAATGCACGCTAAGGTCTTGATACACTCTATTCCTCTTCGGGGCTTTTAAATTTATTCACTTTTGAACTCATTTGCACTAGATATCCGACTTTCTTTATTGTTCCTTTTGTGAGGCTTGGTTTCCGGGTTTCATGGGTGTTGACAAGCGGACTTGCTTCGAAGTCCCCAAGCCCCCAAGACTCGGATGTTTGGACTTTTTGAGCTTGAACAACTAAGCAATTTTTCTCTTTCTCAAGATCCTGAGTCCCCAAGACCCGGATTTCTGGGTTGAGGATACGTGATTTTTTAAGGAGAACGCATTGTTTGCTGTTAAATCCAAAAAGTCCAGAGCCGTTTCACATAGGTTCTGAAGTTATGCTTAATAATCGTTGAGTTTCCGGCTATTAGCCCTGTACTCTGCATAACTTATGGTTTAGATGACCCTTTTGACTATCTTGTACTATAAGCCGGCTTTCGCATGGATATCATGTTGTTACATCTGTACGAAGACAGGGTCAACCAAGTCCCATTGGGCTTCATGGCTGATTGTAATCGTAAGCGAGCAAATCATGCCATTTTAGTGCGAGTCACATCGAGCTTAAGTAAGAAAAGTCAAGAAAATTTGGCTCCTTTGTCCGGTTATGAGATTGCAGCCGTACTCGTTTGCGAGTAATCGGCCCTCATAACTCATAGGCATCAAGGCCGGGTCTTTGAGTTTGCAACTGTGCTATTCAAGCAATCAGCCCCCAAGACCTGAATATATGCAACGTACTGGGACTGAAGAACATAAGAATAACCATCTCTTTACTTGATATGAAAAAGTTAGGTCAGCAAGCCGCCTCATTAAAAACCCATCCAGTTCCCAAGGGTACCCTGGATAGGAAAAGAGTACGTCTGAAACCTGCTGCCTGTTACATCGTGCAATTCCTCTTGCCAATATAGTCTTTACTAAGTATAATATGGACGTAGCTGAGCCACGTTCCATGGCCTGTCTCTTTCTTGCATAGATGAAGTGGTGTGAGCGGTGTCATTAACTGTAGCCGACTCCTCCCTTGCATCTACCAAGTAATACGATCCATTATGCAGATTCCGGCTTATGATAAACGGTCCTTCCCATGGCGGTGATAATTTGTGCTTTCCTTCGTTTGACTGTACCAGACGCAGAACCAGGTCTCCTTCCTGGAAGACCCGGGTTTTCACGCGCCGGCTATGATACCTCCGTAAACCTTGCTGATAAATGGCTGATCTCTCCAGGGCTTGTTCCCTTTGTTCTTCTAACATATCTACGGAGTCCTGCCGGGTCTTTTCATTCTCTACTTCAACATAAGCTGATACTCGCGGTGAATCATGGATAATGTCACTCGGTAACACTGCTTCCGCACCATAGACCATGAAGAAGGGTGTCATTTGAGTGGATCTGTTAGGTGTAGTGTTGATACCCCAAACCACGGAAGGAAGTTCTTCGACCCATGCGCCAGCAGCTCTGATACAGGGTACTCGCAATCGTGGTTTCAACCCGCGGAGCAATTCTTGGTTTGCCCTCTCCACTTGTCCGTTGGCCTGTGGATGAGCCACTGATGCTACATCAAGCCGGATTCCATTGTTGCCACAGAACTTTTCCATCTCACCAAGGGACATGTTAGTTCCATTGTCGGTAATTATGCTGTGGGGATACCCAAACCGGTAGATAATTCTTTTCAGGAACTTGACTGCTGTAGCTGCTTCACAATTAGTAACTGGCATAACCTCAACCCACTTGGTAAATTTATCAATAGCCACTAAAAGATGTGTCTTCTTGCAAGGTGACATATGAAAGGGGCCAACCATGTCCATCCCCCAGACAGCGAACGGCCAAGTTAACGGGATGGTCCGTAATTCCATAGCCGGCACATGGATTTGGCGAGCGTACCTTTGACATCCGTCACACCTTGCTACTAGTTGTTCCGCATCTGCTAGAGCCGTGAGCCAGAAAAATCCGTGTCGATAAGCCTTGGCCACAAGGGATCTTGTGGATGCATGATGCCCGCAATCGCCTTCATGGATTTCCTTGAGGATCTGCCGGCCTTCTTCTGGTGCCACGCAACGCAAAAAGACCCCCGCGGTGCTTCTCTTGTATAACTCCCCGTTGATGATAGAATATCCCTTTGCTCGCCGCAAAATTTGCCTTGCTTACACTTCTTGCTGTGGTAACTCGCCTCGTGATAGGTAGGCCAAAAATGGTTCTGTCCACTCTGGAATAGCGCGTACAGTGGCCACGAGTCCTAACTCCGGGTCTTGACTTGCCAACTCCTCCTCTGACTCGGTTTTAACTGATGGTCGCCATAACTCGTCCAGGAAAACGTTGGGTGGGACCGGTTCTCTGCGCGAGCCGAGTCTAGCGAGGGCGTCGGCTGCCTCATTCTTTCTTCTATCTATATGCTCCACCTCATACCCGGAAAAACATCCTGCAACCCTATCAACTTCCCTGCGGTATGCTGCCATAGTCGCGTCCTTTCTATCCCAAGTTCCTGACACCTGCTGTACTACAAGATCTGAATCTCCGAAGCATCGTATCCTCTTGATGTTCATCTCCTTGGCTACCTTTAAGCCATGCAATAGGGCCTCATACTCGGCCACGTTATTGGAACAGTCAAAATGAATTTGTAGTACGTAACTCAATTTGTCTCCTTTGGGTGATGTTAGCACCACCCCAGCTCCTGACCCCTCATACTGCTTTGATCCATCGAAGTGCATGGTCCATGACTTGGAGTTTGGAACCGTGGTAGTCATGCCTGTGTGTGTCCAATCATTAACGAAATCAACCAAAGCTTGAGATTTGATTGCTGACCTGGGCTCGTAGCTGATGTGATAATCCCCCATTTGGCTATTCTTCCGGTTGCATCCGAGTTTCTAATGATATCCGACATTGGTATTGAGCTAACCACGGTTATGGGGTGTTCCTGGAAATATGGCTTCAGTTTCCGGCTGGCCATAAAGACCCCAAAAACCAGTTTTTGCCAATGCGGATAGCGCTGCTTTGCCTCTGATAATACTTCACTGACATAATAAACCGGTCTCTGGACTGGATAAACCTTCCCATCTTCTTTACGCTCCACCACCACTACTGCGCTGACGTCTCGGGGGCCAGCTGCCACATATAGCAACATAGGCTCTTTAGGACCCGGGGCCGCTAGCACTGGTGCTTCAGATAGCTGCTTCTTTAGTGCCTCGAACGCCTCGTCCGCCTCTTGATCCCATACAAACTTGTCGGATTTCCTCAAGAGCCGGTACAAGGGTATCGCCTTTTCTCCGAGTCTTGATATAAATCGGCTCAAGGCTGCTACGCAGCCCGTGAGCTTTTGAACATGCTTCAAATTTTCCGGTTTTTTCAGACCTTGGATAGCTTTGATTTTGTCCGGGTTTGCCTCAATTCCTCTCTCGGAAACGATAAAGCCAAGTAATTTCCCGGCTGGGACTCCAAATATGCACTTTGTCGGGTTAAGCTTCATTTGATACCTCCTTAAGTTTTTGAACGTTTCCTTCAGATCGTCAATAAATGTTTCTGCCTTCCTGGTCTTGATAACCACATCATCCACATAAGCATGGACGTTGCGTCCAATTTGGTCCTCGAAGCACTTCTGAATACACCGTTGATAAGTTGCGCCAGCGTTCTTCAACCCAAATGTCATGGTTTTGTAACAGAAGGCCCCAAAAGGGGTTATAAACGATGTTTTCTCCCAATCCTCCCTCTTGAGTTTAATCTGATGATACCCGGAGTAAGCGTCCAGAAAGCACAGTAGGTCACTCCCAGCTACTGCATCTATGATCTGATCTATCCTTGGTAGCGCGAACGGGTCCTTTGGGCAATGCTTGTTGAGACTCGTAAAATCAATACACATTCTCCACTCATTGGTCTTTTTCATCACTAGCACCGGATTTGCTAACCAGTCCGGATGAAATACTTCCATGATGAAACCGGCTGTCAATAGCCGAGCAATTTCTTCACCTATAGCTTTTCTTCTTTCCTCATTCATCTTCCTCAAGCCCTGCTTCACAGGCCTGGACTTGGGATCTACATGCAAACTGTGCTCTGCCAACTCTGTAGGGATACCCGGCATGTCGCTAGGTGTCCAGGCGAATACGTCCGCATTTGAACGAATGAACTCCACAAGTGCCTTCTCCTGCTCGCCGTCTAAGTTAGAGCCTATAGTAAATTGCTTAGTGGAATCACCTTCAACAAAGTCTATCATCTTGGTGTCTTGTGCTGCCTTGAATTTTGCTCTTTCGTCCTCAGTGTTCGGCCTTTTCAATGCGGTCCTGTCCTCCGGGTCTACTTGAGACCGATAATACTTGAGTTCCTCTTTTCTGCAAGCCTGCTCGGCCATTACCGAATCTCCTTCGTCGCACTCGGCCGCTATGTCCCGGTTTCCATGTATGGTGATGGTTTGCTTAGGACCTGGAATCTTCAGTTGTAGATACACGTAGCACGGCATGGCCATGAATTTGGCATAAGCCGGTCTTCCAAATAGTGCGTGATAAGGACTGCGCAGTTTGACTACCTCGAACGTGAGCCACTCCACTCGATAATTATCCGTTGATTCTCCGAAAGCTACCTCCAATGCGATTTTCCCCTCGGGACATGCCGAGTGACCCGGCACTATTCCATGAAAAATTGTTGAGCTTTTCTGCAGCTGGGACTCCTTGAGACCCATGCGTGAAAAGTTTCCCAGTACAAGATATTGATGCTACTTCCACCGTCCATCAGGACCCTTTTTAACTCGTAACCATTAACCTGTGGTGCGACTACCAATGCTAAGACTCCCGGGTGCTCTATTCTTTCCGGGTGATCTCTTCTGCTCCATGTTATCTCTTGTTCCGCCCATCTCAGGTGTTCCGGAACAGCCGAGGAAACCGAATTCACAGCTTGCTTGAGTATCCTTTTGTTCCTGTCAGAAGTTCCCGTAGTATGCACATGATATTGTCCTTTTAAATCAGGCGTACGTACCATACCGATGAAGACACTGATCCGGCCGATTGTCACGACGGATCCGGATTCGAGGTGATCCGACTCTGGCCCCCAGCCGGAATCGTCCACCGTCTTTTCTCCTTTGTGGTCGATGTAGATCTCGCCGACGACAAGATTCTCCATGTTCTTCCGAGCTTCTCCCGTGATGTAAACACCTTTGGACGCAGGCCCCACGGTGGGGCGCCAACTGTCGCGGGATAATCACGGCAGACGTTACCGGGGGTAACTGATCTTGGGGCAAGACGACACAGGCGTTTGTGTCGTGGTGGTGTCACGGCAGATGCCATGGGATGGCTAAAGATGTGGGGACGAAGGACGCTGGAGGTGCTCGGGGAGGGATCACGCGACGAGTAGCCGCGTGAGGTACGAAGTAAACACTGCAAACGACACGATCTACCCAGGTTCAGGGCCCTTGTGAGGAGGTAAAACCCCTACTCCTGCCTTTCTTTGTGTATTTTGGTATCTCACCGAGTAGCCACAGTACAAGGTTCTTGCTACCGAGTAGCCACTCTCCTCTAGATGATGAACTAGGTCAAGAACTAGGGTTCCCTCTAGGTCAAGATGTGTTCGATCCTCACGCAGGAGGCGGCGGGGCACCTTATATACATGGTGCCCAGCCGGATACGTCCAAACATGGACAAGTGTCGACATAGTGTGCACATCGTCCTTGTTCCGGGTTCCCGCTGACAGCTTTGGTTCCTAACCTTGGCTTCATCTGGAAAGTCGTTGGGCAAAACAAGGGGACAGACTGGTATCACTGTACCTAAGCACAGAGTAGGCCCCCCTTATCCTGCCACGGCCTGCTTCCGTGCTGTCACTGTCAGGCAGGCCGATCCCAGATGAACAGTAGTTCGAATACTGCCAAGTACGGACCCAGGATACGCGGGATCCTGTGTCAGAACGGCTCCTTTGACTTTCTGGCCCGAGTAGGTTCCCGCCAATTGTTCCCGCCAATTGTACTCGGGCCAACTCTTCTACTCGAACGTAGAGAACTTGAATGATATCTCCTTCTGGTCATCTTGAGGTGAGACCGAGTAGCAGTCTGCCGGGTAGGGGGTACCGGGTAGTCGGCTACTCGACCAAACCTCTCTTCTGTTAGCTGCTTTTACCACTTGCCTTTACCCTACTCGGGGGTAACCCCCCGACAGCAGTCCCCGAAGCCGGTTGAGTCTTGCGAACTCGTTCACTAGGCTCTGCCAGCTTAAAACCAATCCTTGCAACACAGCCCATGATCCTCAAGATGCCGAGTAAAAGACCTCCGAGTGGAATTCTAACAAGTACCTTGAGTTTCATGTCTTCCGAGTAGCACTCGCTTTCTACTCTGTAACCGAGTAAAAAGACTTAGAGAATTTTCTTGAATTGAGCCCTTGCGGCGCAGAGCACGATCCAGCCCTTCGTGCGGCGACTGAACACGTGTCAGGCATCCACGACCCCGTCGTTTCGCTGCCACGACACGACGTGCCACGCGCCCAGTTTTCACGGGGCGGGCCCACCAGCTCGTTATGTCCCATCAAGCGTAATTATAGGCCACGACCCTGTGGTGGGATCAATTGCGGCCGTTACGCGCGCGTCCCGCGCGTGTGTGCGTTTCCAGCCGGCCACAGGCCCCACCACACGCCACGATCGATCCCACTTCCACGATTGTAACGGTAAATCCGCGGGGAGGATATAAATACCCCCGCCGGTAACTTTTTTTCCTCTTCCTTCGCACTATTCCTCTTTCGTCCTCTGTTCTTCTCCGTCACCGAGCTCTCCGCCGCCGCGCAACCTTTCGCGCCGCCGCGGACTCAATCCGTCCAACCAACTTCTCGATTCACCCCACTCCTCCTACTCGAGACCATGTCTCGCGCCGGCTGGGCGGGCTCGATCGTCACCGCTGAAGACTGCGCCTGGCTCGTGAACACCCGGAGGGTTCCTCTTGGTGTGGAGTGCCGGGCGCCTGGCCAGGAAATCGTGCCAACCCCGCGGGAGGGTGAGCGCGTTGTGTTCCTCTCGCACTTCGAGCGCGGCTTCGGATTGCCGGCCTCTGACTTCCTCCGCCGCTTCCTCGACCGCTTCGGCATTCAGATGCACCACCTGCCGCCCAACGCCGTCGTCTTCCTCGCCTACCACGCCGTGGTGTGCGAGGCCTTCCTCGGCATCCGCCCGACAACGGACACATGGCTGAGATACTTTCATCTCCGCCAGCAGACCGTCGGGAGGAAGGAAACCGCAGGCGTGGCCGGCCGCGCAACCGACACCGGCTGCGCCATGATGGTACAGCGGTCGGCGACCAACCATCCCCGTATCAAGGGGTTGGACTCCTGCCGAATGTGGCAGAAGACGTTCCTCTACATCAAGAACATCCCCGCCGCGGAAGGAGCCCAGGTAAATGATCGAATCAATCTGCCCGCGTGGAGCACTCGCGCTCTGACCGGGAAGAATTGGAAAACGAAGCCCGTCAACGACGCCAACGCCATCGAGATAGAAGCCAGACTCGGTCGGTTGATCGAGAAGGGCCTCAAGAATGACGACCCCGTGGCGTGCTGGATCCAGCGCCGCGTGCTACCTCTGCAGGAGCGCTCCCACCTCATGTGCTACATGGGAGGCCCTCGCGACTGCACCAGGACAACCAACATTGAGCTCGACAACATCGACGTTCCCGCGCATGCGAGGACCATCTTGACGACAAGCCTCGACGACAATTGGCAGTATGGGTTCGTCCCATACAGCCGCACGAAGCCGATTAAGCGGGTACGTCATCCTTACTCTTCTTTCTGCCTATGCTCTCCGAGTAGACAGCCTCCACTTCTTGCCGCGATTAGCGATTGCCTTTCGTACCGAGTAGAGTACTCAGCCGAATCGCTTAGGCTCAATGTGCTTTGTGCTTGCACGCCTTGATGAGTAGCCCACTCGAGAATAATTCTTTAGGCTTAGTGTGCTTTGTGCCTGCACGCCTTTCCGAGTAGAGTATCCAGCAATCGTGCTTAGGCTTAGCATGCTTTGTGTTAGCACGCCCATCCGGGTAGAATACTTTGTAAACTGCTTAGGCTTAGTGTGCTTTGTGTTTGCACGCCTATCCGAGTAGAATACTTTGTAAACTGCTTAGGCTTAGTGTGCTTTGTGTTTGCACGCCTATCCGAGTAGAACACCTTGTAAACTGCTTAGGCTTAGTGTGCTTTGTGTTTGCACGCCTATCCGAGTAGAATACTTTGTAAACTGCTTAGGCTTAGTGTGCTTTGTGTTTGCACGCCTATCCGAGTAGAACACCTTTCTGCTACTCGGCTAACCTGTGATTCCTTTCTGTTCTTCAGATCCTCATTCGCCAGGGTATTGAGAGCTGCGAACGTTTCGAGGGCAACTGGCATGCTGACCGTGAGGAGGACGATGTGCCTTCCTTCGACACCGCTGGTCAGATCAACCTCCCTCATTCTCCCACGATGGAGAAGAAAGACGCCGAACCGTCTCTTCGCGATTGGTCTGAAGACGAATTCGAAGGTAACAACGTACTCATTTCGCTTGTTTGCGAGAAGCGTCAATCCCTTGTTTGCTGTTCCTGATTTTCTTCTTATCTTTTCTTGAATCCGCAGATGAAGCTGCTGACGAGAACGAGGGCGAGGACGATGACGAGGACAAGGACGATGCGGTTCTTGTCGTCGAACCTCTGTCCGTCTCAGCCCCCAACACCCGCAAGCGGACTGGCAGTGACGCCCAAGAGCCTCCAGCCAAGAAGAAGAAGCCGGTCGAGAAGCAGAAGCCGACCAAGATTGTCACGAAGAGACTAAGGCGAAAGCTCGCCTCCACCAGCGCGTAAGTTTCTTCTCGGTTGTCTCCCTTCTCGCACTGTGTTGTTTTCCCAATCCTTTTCTACTTTCTGAATTTCTCTTTCTCTGTAGACCTCCCATGGATGCGAGTGCTGCTCTCGCGCCCGATCAGGCTACGAAACCAGCAACGCCACTTATCAACCTCGACGATGACGAGGACGACGCCGCCAACGCTGCTGCCGCGCAAGCACAGGCCACTTCTGCTCGAGGAGCAGATTCAGAGCAACAGTCCCGTGCGGAATCGGCAGCACAGGACACCGCTGCACATCATGAGAGACCCCCTTCTCCTCCGGCCAACACCACCGAGGAGACCCAAGATGAAGAGATGCAGGACAACGCCGCCCTCGAGCGGCCAGAAGCTGAGCAAGAGCAGCCCACCACAGGAGCTGCTGATCAAGTGAACCCCGCTGCCGAGCAGCGGGTAGACGACGCCACCGCCACGGATGCCACTATGACAGATGCCACCATCACAGATGCCTATCCACTGAGCGACGCGCACAGAGGCGCCGCACCGACTAGCGCCCAACTAGATGCTGCGCAAGGTGATGGGTCAGTGGCACCACCAATTGCTCAAGGCGCCACAGCGCCAGATTCTTCCTTGGGGCCGCAGAATAAGGATACAGCCAGTCCTCCTGCCGGGCGAGTAACCAGGAAACAGGCCCAGACCCTTGAAGCTCTGAAGGAGGCAGTCGAGAAAAGAGCAGCCGAGAAAGAGGCTGCCGAGAAGGCAGAAGCCGAGAAGGGAACTGCCGAGAAGGAGGCCGCCGAGAAGGCGAAGGCCAAGGCTGAAGGAAAACAGACCAAGAAACCCGAGAAGCAGCGAGCCGAGAAGGAGAAGGCGAAGAAACAAGCCAGAGATTAGATGCCACCTCCGACCTCGACTGGACAGTTGGTTATTCGCGCGTCCGGCCCGGTTGCTACTGCTACCTTCGCCGCTCTTGCTGCTGCTGGTCAGCCTTGCTTCCCGGACTACATGGTGCAGGTCAGTCAACAAAACCAGATCGGCTTCTCTCCCCAGGATAAACAACTTGCCCTTCAGAGGGGAAGGAAAGCTGTAGCTGTGAATTCCCCTCCCCCGGCTCCAAACCAGAACAAGTCCGTCACTATTGCTTCTCGGGGAGTCCGGGATCCAGCGATAACATCGCGGAGCCTTGAGCAGGTACTTGACACCATTGGCTTCATCGACGCCAAGTGGGACAGCAAGGTTCTCGGCACGGACAACTGGCACGGCCTTGGGTTGGGCGCAATCGACCACATGCGCGTTGAGTGGAACAAGGTGGAATTGGGTTATAAGCCCATGACTGTCTCCACCGAGACTGCTACTCTCGCCGCCAAGATGTTCCTGCACCGCAAGAACGCCGAGGACATCGAGCAGGCTTATGCGGTGAGTCTTACTTGCTCTTTTCGAGTTGAATTTTTCTTCTCTCCTTCATCTTCATTTTCCTTTACTCTCACCCAGTCCCCGAGATTCTGGCCGAGTAGACAGATACTCTCCGAGTAGCCTCCTACTCGGGTTGAATCTTTACCTCCTTGTCTGACTTGTTTCCTTCTTGCTTCTCAGGATAGCGTTCTGAAACATACCAATTTGTATCGTGTGCTCCTCTGGAACCATGCTATCGCCAGGAGGCGAATTGTTGCGCTGGAAAAGGAGAAGGCAGCTGCAGAGGCTGCGAGCAAGAACGCCAATGATAGCACCCAGCAGCTGGCTGAAGTGAAAGGTATGTTTTTAGCTGCGCGGTTACTGCGTTTTATGTCCACGCCCGCTTCTGCTTTCTTTTGCCCTAACCATTCCTACTCTGCAGATAACCTGAAGGCTTTAGCTGAGGAGCACGAGAAATGCCGTGCGTTTGTGGAGAACGCTGAGGCCACCATCAAGAGACTAGAAGGTGAGTTGCCGTCTACTCGTTCCTGACCATATTTCTGTTTCTTCTCTGCTTCTCTGCTGACCCTGTCTGTCTCTCCGCAGAAGATCACAGGTTGTTTGTTGAAGAACACCAAGATTGCATCAAGCCTGAGGAGGTACAGCATCGGTTGTCTGACCAGGCTGTTGAGCTGCTGAAGGATCATACTACCGAGATGGAGCAGCTGCAACTCCGGCTGCAGAAAGCACTCCGGGATGCTGTCACGCTTGGTGAGGAGAAGGACAGTGTTATCGCCGAGAAGGCCAGAGCTGAAACAACCTTCAATGCCAAGATCAAAGCCCTCGAGCTGGAGTGCGAAACGTTGAAGAAATCCAATGCTGGGCTCTTCGCACAGATGGATACTCTGCGCCAGATCCAGGAGAAGCACATATCCAATGAAGAATCCTGGAAAACCCAGCTGCAGGCGCTGCGCATCGAGCTTAAGAGTAAGCTTTCTCTTCTCTGCATCTTTCTCTTCTCGGTCGAATTTCTTCTCGGTTCTTCCTCTACCCGGTTCTTTTCTTCTCTGATTCTGAATTTCTTACTTGTTTCCCCAGAGATCTTTCCTGCCATTTTTTCTTCCTGTGTGCCCGCTCTGGCCAAGGCCCGAGCAGCACGTGCTGCGAATGGCGAGCCAGAGGACACCAGGGCCGAAATTGAAGACAGCATGCTGGTGATGCGAGGCCAGTTCGAACGCCTAGCCGGCGTTGGTACTGACCTCGTGCGCGTGGGCTTTGAGCTTCACAAGCTCTTCTGGCCTGAGGATCCTGAGCCAACAACCATCCGGGGCCTCGCACTCAAGCTACAGAATGTGAAGGCCGAGTTGAAGAAGTGGCGTGCTTCTGGACCTCGGGCAGGCGCGGACTTGATGCTTCTTTGCATCGCCTCCTGGTACGAAAATCTTAACATGCAACTCATCCGCGGGAAGCGAGACAACTCCAAGTGGGAGACAGACCCCGACTGCGTGGCCGCGCGCAAATTGATCGCGTATGAAGTGGCGGAGTGCGCTGAGACGGAGATCTACATCGACGGCCTCCCCGAGCCCGACACCGAGGTGGAGGAGGACGAGGAGGAGGAAGATGATGACACAGACTCCGAACTGGAGTCGGGCTTCTTCGATTCCCCCCAGAGCAAGGCCGGGAAGGGGAAGGCCACGGCCGTCGCGAGTAGCGATGAGGAGGCCGAGCACATCGACACCGCCCCACTCGACTTCGGCACCTCTTCAGGAGCCGCTCTTGACGATACGATACTCGCCCCCAGCCGAGCCTCCGGTTCCTCTAAAGCTCCAGGGCCCATCTCGGTGGCCACGGCCACTTCTGACCTGACAGCCACCGAGCAGGACGCCGAGATGGAAGAGTCCGCCACCGTCCAGTCGGAGGCGGATGCCACCCATGCCAGCGCCGAGGAAGATGTGGCAGCCAGGGCCACCACAGAAGATGCAGCAGCCAATGCCAGCACTGACAACACTGCCTCCTCCATATGATTTTACCTGCATACTTTTCACTTGCACATTTATTAGATCCCCGGGATGCCGGGAGCAGATGTATCAGACTTATTTATGCTTTTCTAGCTACTCAATTTTATTTCCACACATTATCTTCAATTTAATCATTTTGAGCAGCCTTGGCTCAATGCCGGGTTGCGTTTCCATGCGAGTCCCCGAGTTGCATTTCTTATTCACTCTATCTTTTCATCTCTGCTCTACCTGCAACTTGTTGCTTTTTTGGTATTCGAGTCACAAGAATCAAAGAGTAGAGCTGCAAATATTTAGCCACTTAGAAACAATCATAGTAACGCAGCCCACCACTTAGCCGAGAAGACCAAACCGAGAACAAAAGTAACAAAACACTCTACTCGGTTCCTGCACTTTTTCTTCCTTAGCGATTTTCGTGTGCTCATTGACCTTTTGCTTGTTCTCTTGCTTGCCATGAAGCCGGGTTTCGGACAGCAGCAGAGTCGAAGAGTTGGCATGTAGGTTTAGACACAGTACTCAATACGCTTATGAGTTTCGAAGTGAAGCAACCGAGTAGACAAACAGTAAAGCCGAGTAAAAACACTTAGAACAATTTTGGATGAGGGCAGTCCCCGAGAACGATTTCAGATTGCAGAGTAGAATTTCAACTCGGATAAGAGGGTACATACACATCTTTGCTTACGAATGAAAACGACGGAGTAGAGCTACATTCCAAGGACGCTTGGTTTCCTCTCCAGCTTTATCTGCCCTGTTCGCCTGTGATGGGCGCACATCTACAAGGTAGTACGCATCATTGTGCAGCGCTTTGCTCACAATGAAAGGCCCCTCCCATGGAGGAGACAATTTGTGCATCCCGGCTGTGCGCTGCACAAGCCTAAGGACCATGTCTCCTTCTCGGAATACCCTTGGGTTCACCTTTCGGCTATGATAACGCCGCAGGTTTTGCTGGTAGATAGCCGAACGTGACAGAGTCAGCTCTCTTGCTTCTTCAAGCAGGTCAACGTCGTCTTCTCGAGCTTCTCTCGCCTCCACCTCAGTGTAGAGGGCTACTCGGGGGGAGTCATGCTCTAAGTCTATTGGCAACACGGCCTCAGCCCCGTATACCAAGAAGAATGGCGTGTAGCCGGTTGACCGGTTAGGGGTAGTCCTTAGACTCCACAACACCGCTGGCAACTCTTCTAGCCAACACCCAGGTGTTTTCAGCAACAGCTCAATCAGCCTTGGCTTTATGCCTGCCAGTACCATTCCATTTGCTCTCTCAACTTGCCCATTGGAGGCAGGGTGCGCGACTGACGCAACGTCTAGTCGGATATGCTTATCTCTGCAGAATCGCACCATTGCCCCCTCTGCAAAGTTGGTGCCGTTGTCGGTGATGATACTGTGCGGGTAGCCATATCTCATGATCACATCCTTCACGAACTTCACAGCTGTGACCCCATCGCACTTCCGAATAGGCTTCACTTCAATCCACTTGGTGAACTTGTCCACCATGACCAAGATATGTGTCATATTGCCTTTAGCCGGCTTGAAGGGGCCAACCATATCCAAGCACCAAACAGCAAACGGCCATGTGATAGGAATTGTTTTCAACTCGGAAGCGGGCATGTGAATCTTACTTGCGAACATCTGGCAGCCGTTGCACTTCCTCACAATATCTTCAGCTTGCTGCAGTGCAGTGAGCCAGTAGAAGCCATGCCGAAAAGCTTTCTTGACCAAAGCCCGAGATGAGGCGTGATGCCCACACTCCCCTTGATGTATTTCCACCAGAATTTCTTCTCCCTCTTCCGGGCTCACACAACGTTGCAGCACGCCAGTGGCACTTCTCTTGTGCAGCACATCTCTGACTATGGTGTAGCCCTTGGACCTTCTCTGAATCTGCCTCGCAGTCACCTCATCTTCAGGTAAAGTGCCGTCCCTTAGAAAGGATAATATGGGCATAGCCCAACTCGGTGTCTCCCGTATGGGAAACACTGGTTCGTCCAGTTCCATTGGGACGGGCTCTTGCGGTTGCACAGGAGGAGCAGGAGCGCTTCTCTGCAGCCCAGATCGATTGGCGAGAACTTCTTCAATAAATGCGACAGCCTCTGGGTTGAGGGCGGCAGTCCCCGAGTAAGGAGTGGCAGTCCCCGAGTAGGGAGTGGCAGTCCCCGAGTAGGGAGTGGCAGTCCCCGAGTAGGGAGCGGCAGTCCCCGAGTAGGGAGGGGCAGTCCCCGAGTAAGGAGTGGCAGTCCCCGAGTAGGGAGTGGCAGTCCCCGGGTTCCCTGCAGTACTCTCCCAGTCAATCTCCATTGGGTCAGATTCTTCACTTGGCAGAGAAGGGACAAATATAGACTCCGAGTTGGGAGAAGGCTTGATGGATGGCTTCCTCAAGTGCTCCAAGGCGATTCCCGCCGGGATGGACTGCCGAGAAGATCCCAACTTGGACAACTCATCTGCTGCTTCGTTCTCTGCTCGGTGAATGTGCTGGAACTCACAACCCTCGAAGAACCCAGTCATAGACTGCACCAGGAAGCGATACGATGCCATGTTGGCATCCAAAGCATCCCAGGTGCCCGAGACTTGCTGCACCACCAGATCTGAATCACCATAGCATATGATACGCTGCACGCTAACCTCCTTTGCTACTCGCAAGCCATGCACCACCGCCTCGTACTCTGCAACATTGTTGGATGCCTTGAAATGAATCTTCAACACATACTTGAGCTGATCTCGCTTGGGTGAGGTAAGCACAACACCAGCGCCAAGACCTTCTTTCACCTTCGAGCCATCAAAGTGCATCTTCCAGTAATTTGAAATTGGAGCAGGAGGTTCATACTGCACCTTGGCCCAGTCCACAAGAAATTCCGCCAGGATCTGCGACTTGATGGCGTCTCTTCTCGCATACACGGGAGCGTACGCGGCTAGCTCAATCGCCCACTTGGCTACTCTGCCACTCGCCTCCTTGTTGCCCATGATATCCGAGATGGGAGCAGAGCTTACGACTGTGATAGGGTGCTCCTGGAAATAATGCTTCAGCTTCCTGGCGCCCAGGTACACACCATATGTCATCTTCTGGTAATGCGGATAGTTTTGCTTGGAGCTGGACAACACTTCACTGAGATAATATACTGGGCGCTGCACACTCTTGCCTTCTTCTTCTCGTTCCACCACAATCACCACGCTGACTACTCGGTTAGTCGCAGCAATGTACAGCAGCATTGGCTCCTTGGGTAGCGGACTAGCCAAGATGGGAGCACTCGCCAGCATTGCTTTCAGCTCATTGAATGCCACATCCGCTTGCGGAGTCCAGACAAACTTGTCACTTTTCTTCATTAGCTGGTACAGAGGCAGGGCCTTCTCGCCCATTCGGCCCAGGAAACGGCTCAGAGATGCCAAACAACCTGTGAACTTCTGCACATCTTTCAGTGATCTCGGTAAAGACATGCTCTCAATAGCTTTTATCTTAGAAGGATTGGCTTCAATGCCCCGACTAGAAACCAGAAAACCGAGTAGCTTTCCAGCCGGTACACCAAAGGTGCACTTACTCGGATTCAGTTTCATTTTGTACTTGCGTAGGTTAGCAAAGGTTTCCTCCAGGTCGGCAAGCAGAGTATGTGTTTTATTCGTTTTGATGACAATGTCATCTACGTACACCTGCACATTCTTGCCGAGCTGGTCGTGCAAGCATTTCTGCATGCATCTCTGATAGGTTGCACCCGCATTCCTCAAGCCAAAACACATGACACGATAGCAATAAGCCCCGTACGGGGTAATGAAAGCAGTCTTTATTTGATCAGCAGGGTTGAGTGCAATCTGGTGGAAACCAGAGTAGGCATCTATGAAAGACAACAGTTCACAACCAGCAGTGGAATCGATCACCTGATCGATGCGAGGTAGCGGGAAAGGATCCTTGGGGCATGCCTTGTTCAAGTCGGTGTAGTCGACGCACATGCGCCATGCCGTGGCAGCCTTGGGATCCTCCTTCTTCTTCTCGACCATGACCGGGTTGGCTAGCCAATCCGGATGCAGCACCTCCATGATGAAATTGCTTATCAGTAACTTGGTGATCTGGTCACCAATGGCCTTCCTCCTCTCATCTCCGAAACGGCGCATAGCCTGCTTCACTGGTTTGGCGTCAGGACGCACATGCAAAGAGTGCTCAACCAACTCCCTCGGGACTCCTGGTAGGTCTTCATTGGACCAGGCGAATACATCCCGATTCTCACGGAGGAAGTGGATGAGCTCGCTTTCCTATTTCTCCGCCAACCCGGAGCCAATGATGGCTACGCGGTCGGGGAACTCGGGGTCGACCTGGACCTTCTTTGTCTCCTTGGCAGCTTGGAAAGCAGTACCATGCTGGGTACTCGGCACACCTTGTGCGCCAGCTTGTGCGGACTGAGCCATGGCTACCACCTCGTACATCTTCTTCTTCTCGGCAGCAATCACCATCGACTCTGCCAGCTTGGAGCTAGCTGAGGCACACTCCATGGACTTCTTGTAGTCGCCAGCGATAGTGATTATGCCATTGGGACCAGGGATCTTCATCTTCAGGTATGCAACATGAGTAGAGGCCATGAACTTGCTCAGAGCAGGCCTGCCGAGTAGAGCATGATAGGGGCTCTGATGATCCACCACCTCGAACTGCAAGCGCTCTGTGCGGCAGTTCTCCCGGGTACCGAATAGCACATCTATCCACACTCGGCCAATCGGGTTGCACGAGATCCCGGGCACAATGCCATGGAAGGTGGTCTTGCTGGGCAGCATCATGTTCTCGGCCAGGCCAAGCTTCTCGAGTGTTTCCTTATACACAATGTTGATGCTGCTGCCGTTGTCGATTAGCACCTTGCTGAACCTCACATTCTTCTCGGGACCCAGGAAGGTTGGATCCAGCACCAAGGCATAGCTACCCGGATTGGGCATCACCTTGGGATGATCTGCTCGGGACCACCTGATCTCCTGGTCGCACCAGTACATGTAGTGAGGAACAGCAGGAATCACTGCGTTGACCTCCATGGCCCGCCTGTGCTGTGATTGCTTGTCGACTGCCTCAGACGTGAAGATCATGTAGCTCTCATGGTGCTCTTGGTACTGATTGGAGCCATTGCCCCCATTGTTGCCATTGTTGTTGCCCTGATAGTTGTTGTTGTTGCCTCTGTTGTTGTTGTTGCGGTTGTAGTTGTTGTTGTTGTTGCGGTATCTCTCATTGTTGAAGTTCTGGTTGGCTCCTAAAGCCACTTGGTTCACATTCTCTCTTCTCGGGTACACTGGCGGCCGAGCTGCGGGTGCGCGAGTAGGCTGAACAGTAGCATTGGCGGCTGGCAGGGGAGGAGGAGGAGGCAAGCCATCACTCTTGATCACATCCCACCATTCGCATTGCCGAGTAGTGTGGTTAGCAGGCCTCGAGGGGTGGTGAGTGTGAAAGCTGCATGGGCCATCCTTCATGTCATCAAAGACAAACTTCTTCGGCTGCTCGGAGTTCCCGCTACCCGACTGAGCAGTACGGAACGGTTTCTTGTTGCCCTGGCCCTGGTTCTGGTTCTGCCCGTAGGCTCCAGCAGGTTTCTGCCTTTGGCCACCACCGCCTCCGACATTCACTGCATTCACCTCTTCAGGATCATACCGAGTATCTACTCGGCGCTTGTTGCGGAACTCGTTGCGCTTGCTGCTGTTGAAGTTTCTTCTCGGCTCAGAGGAGTCCATCAGTGGCTGAGTAGGATCACCGAGTGCGTACTGATCCGCAATCTTGATGGTCTCGGCCAGGGTGTTCGGCATCTCCCTCTGCAATCTCTGCCAAAGCATGCTGCCATGTCTGCAACCCTGCGCAAACCTAGTGATGGCCTGTGCTTCATTCACACCCTCGCAGGTGTTCCTCAAAGTGCTCCACCGAGTAAGATACTCGCGGTCCGTCTCGTCTTCTCGCTGCCTGCAAGCTGATAGCTGCTGTGGCCTATTCGGCCTCTTGTACGTGCTCGTGAAGTTGCTGATGAAGGCATCCGAGAAGTCCAGCCAGCAGTTAATGCTGTTCTTGGGCAAGTTGTTGAGCCAAGTGCGGGCTGGACCCTCTAGCATCTGTGGAACATAGCGCACAGCCCATCTTCTGTTGCCATTCGCGATATGGACCGCGGTGACATAATCATTGAGCCAATCTTCAGGCTTGGTGCTGCCATTGTAGCTCTTGGTGCCTCTTGCAAGCTGGAAGTTCTTCACGGACGGCTCGTTCATGATGCGCGGGCCAAAGCACTCGGGGCCAGGAGGACCCGTGCTCTCCAGCCGCGCCGACAAGCTGATCCGGTCCAACTGATGCCTCGCATCTCCCGGCGCCAGCACGCGCTCACCAACACGGTCATGAATATCATAGCCAGCCATCTCCATAGCCGAGTAGCCATCATCATACCTATCCACCTGCACAGCTGCGGGCTGCTCCACCGGGTTGGCGACTGGTGCCGCTGGGCGTGGCTGCTGCCTCTGCCGAGTAGGCTGAGCTGCGGGTTGCCGAGAAGAACCTGGACGCGCGGCATCTCGGGCACGGCTTTGAGCTTGATGGGCTTGAGAGCCTGCTCTTGCAGCGTTGTGTTCCCGCCCGGGCTGCTGCGGCACAGCAACTTGTTTCGCGGCAGCAGCCGGGTCATACACCTGCATTTGCCTGTCTCTACCCGAGCGCCCGCTGCGGCTCTTCTCGCGGCTAGGATGCGGAGACGAGGCCTGATCGTTAGATCTAGCCGCGTGCGAGTGAACCACCTGCGAAGCTCCAGCACCCGGGTTGGCCTTCCGGAACTCCTCGTTCTGCCTAGCGGCCTCCAACACCAGCTCGTTGAGCCTCTCCTGCTGCCTGAGACGCGCCTCTCCATCCAGGCGCGGCAACTCGGCAGCCACGGCCTCTGCAGCCCTGAGCGTCTTGGCGGGTGTGCTGTACCTTGGCCTTGTGAAGGTGTTCGCGGTGGCGGACTGAGCGGGCACCTCCGCAACCGTTGCCATCTCGACACCCAAGTTGCGCCGCGTAGCGCCTACTCTGCTAGGCCTCCTGGCGACCGGCGTGAAGCCGTGAGCCTTGTTGTACTCGAGCTGGTCTAGACTCAGCTCAAGCCTGATCTTCTCCAACTCCGCCTGCTCGGCAAGCAGCTCCTGGCGTTGCCGCTCGAGCTGCTCCCTCGCGGCTAGGAGCTCGATGTCGGTGGGAGTGGGCATACCAGGTCGCGTAGCAGACGTGGGGATGACCGTAGACGTGGAGGGCGGCAAGTTGCTCTCCCTCTCGTAGGGCCGGTGAGTTCTGCCACCAGCAGGCGGTTCGTCAACCTCCTCGACGACGGCCGCAGCGCCAGTAGCAGCTGCGCCAGTGTTTGCCGCCAACCCCGTCACCATCACCTCAGCGCAGCTCGCAGAGCTGCATGCGGGCCTTCCGCGAGCAGCAATCACCGCGGGAGGATCCTCCGCGTCATGCACCATCTCGGGGTACGCGCGGTTGGCGACGGTGGCGACGTAGACAAGGTAAGAGCCGAAGGAGATCACCGTGCCGCCCTCAGGCATGGCCATGCCGCCGAAACAGCCGGCGTTGTCGCTGACGAAGTCGAAGGAGCCGAATCTGTGGACAAGGCCACAGACCACGCGCTCCGCTGAAGAAGATCCCGTCCGAACAGAAACTCCAGCCAGCGCCGCTGGTTGCCCCACGGTGGGCGCCAACTGTCGTGGTGGTGTCACGGCAGATGCCATGGGATGGCTAAAGATGTGGGGACGAAGGACGCTGGAGGTGCTCGGGGAGGGATCACGCGACGAGTAGCCGCGTGAGGTACGAAGTAAACACTGCAAACGACACGATCTACCCAGGTTCAGGGCCCTCGTGAGGAGGTAAAACCCCTACTCCTGCCTTTCTTTGTGTATTTTGGTATCTCACCGAGTAGCCACAATACAAGGTTCTTGCTACCGAGTAGCCACTCTCCTCTAGATGATGAACTAGGTCAAGAACTAGGGTTCCCTCTAGGTCAAGATGTGTTCGATCCTCACGCAGGAGGCGGCGGGGCACCTTATATACATGGTGCCCAGCCGGATACGTCCAAACATGGACAAGTGTCGACATAGTGTGCACATCGTCCTTCTTCCGGGTTCCCGCTGACAGCTTTGGTTCCTAACCTTGGCTTCATCTGGAAAGTCGTTGGGCAAAACAAGGGGACAGACTGGTATCACTGTACCTAAGCACAGAGTAGGCCCCCCTTATCCTGCCACGGCCTGCTTCCGTGCTGTCACTGTCAGGCAGGCCGGTCCCAGATGAACAGTAGTTCGAATACTGCCAAGTACGGACCCAGGATACGCGGGATCCTGTGTCAGAACGGCTCCTTTGACTTTCTGGCCCGAGTAGGTTCCCGCCAATTGTTCCCGCCAATTGTACTCGGGCCAACTCTTCTACTCGAACGTAGAGAACTTGAATGATATCTCCTTCTGGTCATCTTGAGGTGAGACCGAGTAGCAGTCTGCCGGGTAGGGGGTACCGGGTAGTCGGCTACTCGACCAAACCTCTCTTCTGTTAGCTGCTTTTACCACTTGCCTTTACCCTACTCGGGGGTAACCCCCCGACAGTTTGGGAGAGGGTTTAGCTCAGAGGAAAACATGATGGAACTCGATCTGGTAGCCGGCAATCAAGTCGCCGAGTCTCCGATCTTAATATATTAACTCGATCTCTCGTATACACTGGATGCTCGATATCAAGCGGTATTGCTGGGGTTCTTAGATCTCTCTCAACTAGACCTAGGGGTCGGTTTATAAAGCACCCGTACCCCCTGGCTTACTCTCCAAGGCGCACCCTGAATCCTACCCGGACACCGCATACAAACTCTAACCTTCCTCTACCGTAACCCTCAATCCGGGTTACGAGGCCTAAAAACTTGGGCCTTCCAGAAGTTTCTGTATCCTTAGCCGGATCTTGCGCAGCGTCCTTTGGGCCGGGGCTTATGCCTGGGAGTTGGCCTACCGGGTTAGTATCCCTCCATCACCATCTGCCATAGTTCACAACCTCCCAAGGGGCACAAAAGAGCTCACCAACGACACCTATAAAAAATCCACCAAAATACATCACGAAGAGTAACAGTTTCATATTAGCTACCCAGTTCGCCAGCCGCAGGGTTGTGTTGGGGCGTAGAAAGTCGCCTACCTAGTAGCTCCTAAAGAATGGCATTGGATTTATGTTGAGCCGGTATACTCTATAGATTGCTTTCGAATGTCATCCAGTTCTTGTTGGCGGGCGATCTTGTCTGCATCAGCCTGATCCCTGGCTGCCTTCAGCTCCATGACAAGTTCCTGCTTCATGCTTATCTCACGGTTAAGCTGACGCTGGAGCTCATGCTTTGTTGCTCTAAATCGGGTGGTTGTCACGCCTATGTTTGTTAGGAACGTAGCCTTTCGCTGGCCCTGCCCGAGCACCTCAGTGACAGCTTCGGTGGCATACAGAGGTGCCTGACAGTGCCCCCGGCGAAGTTGGCGCCATCTTTGCTTCTATTTCAGTCTAAAAAGCATGCAAAAGTACAAGATGAGATAGCACCTGAACTAACTCATAAGGAACATTGATATGAAATATAAGATGACAAGCATACATAAGCTAGCAAACGTATCTGGTGATGCTGGAATGATGCTCAAGTGCATATTTAACAGTCGTATCTGGTGATGCTGGAATGACAAGGGATCTGCATGTACAAGCACATATGCAACAGCAGCCGAACTAGCTTTTTTGTAGATAAAAGGCATTTTATTGCCCATCTTTGAATTAACAAAGCTCAGAGTTCGCACAGAGTTGATTACACGCGCTGCGGCATACATCTTAGCCAAAGTAGATTTTAGGGGACATAGATGATGGAAAAACAGGCATCCGAGGAACATAGATGAAAATAGCACACGACAAGCATGTACAGAACATAGATTAAAATAGCTGATGACAAGCAAGTTAAAGCATGCGTGTACATGACCTAGCAGATGACAAGCAAGTTAAAGCATGCATGTACATGAACTAGAAGATGACAATCATGGGTGAAATAGCTGATGACAGAAGTTTGCAGCAGAATTCACAAAGGGAAGGTGCCCTACAAGAATCTATTGCGGTAAAATGTTGATTACAGAGATGTGAATAATTCTGGGGGGCTTACAATTGCTTTTTTCACATGCGAAGGGTATGTTCCATCCAGCTTGTTTATGTGTGTAGATTTGAACAGTTGAACTGCATCTTGATCCTTGTCGCAATAAATCTCATAGCTCCGGGAACCCGTATGAGCATGGTACATGACACAGCCTCTGCTTTGTGCAGCTTTCAGACAGGCCGTCTACACAAACAAAGTATGAAGTATTAGCAACAATCATGGTTATGGAATTGATGCAATAGCAGTTCGAGTGAGCCAGACCGTTTTCTTAGCTGAGCCCCAGCTGGCTAGTAAAGCTTTCCATTCAGCAACTCCAACCTTCTCTATTGGTGGAGCTTTAGGCAAAACCTTACTCTTGTCTTTGACTCGGTCCCAATACTCCTTCTTCAGAACATGTCGGGCCTTTTCTTGTACTACTTCCAATGGAGAATGACGGGGACAACATCCTTGACTGCAATTGAACATGTAGTGGTATACATGGCACTAATCTTATCGTCAGCTGGCCTAGTACAGCCAGGAGGAATAACTATTCTGATCCTCTTTCCTCTGGACATCCTGTCCAGCCCCTTTCCCATGTTTATTCCCCTTTCGACCCCACCTCCACTACTTGTAGTGATGTCTCCAGGTTGATTATCTAAAAAAATGTCGCCGCGCTAGAGTTAGTGTTCCGCAATTCAGATTTAATTCTGGAAATGGATAGCACAGTTCTGCAACATTTTACCTTCCTGGCACAAGTGATGCTGATCTTCAGACCATAGGTCAGAAACCAGTGCCTCGGAGTTGGCATCTACCTCCTCGACTTGGGAACCTTGCCCCTCATGTTGGAATGGTGGGAGCTCGACTTGAGAACCTGGCAGCTGGCCAAGGAGAAGATCCTGCCCGTACTGGGTGTGTGTCTCCTCGCGGTGGTGAGCCGCATCGTTGTATTGGGCAGCTTCCAGATGGCCATGGGAAACTGTCTGCTTGTTTTGCGCAGATTCCTGCTGGCCAAGTTGGGGAGCTTCCTGCTGGACTTGGGGAGCTTCTTGCAGGACTTGGGGAGCTTCCAGCTCGAGCGGGGCGGCTGCCTTCTCAGTCACCATAGCTACCACCTTGGTTTGGACTGCAGATGGCTGCTTGTGTTCGACATCTGCCGTCTTGTCGTTGTCAGATGGCTTCTTGGGGGGCTTAGATGGATTCTTGTTCCCGGGTGGTGGTGGCCTGACTGGATCTGTGGGCTGTTTCTGCAAGCTCGTACTCCTTGTTCGTCCTGTTATGGGTGCGGAAACTACCGGTGCAATCTTCTGGACATTTTTATCTCTTGTCGGAGTAACAGGTGATGTGTTGTCAGATTTTTCAGCACGAACACGCTTCTTGCCAGTCATGAAGTTTCCACCTGGAGGCATCTGCCCCCTACCGGATGTCGTCTTGACTTTGAGTTTCCTAGCCTGCACAGTTCACATGTAGAGATGAATGGGCATGGTAGCACAACATATATGTAAATGCAGTAATTAGGCCACGAATCCCACACGAGATAAATAAGTAGCACCTTCACTGCTGAGGTATCATGAAAGGGTGTTGAGCTAGAAGGTAAGGGTTCAGCTTCTTCAGTGAAGTCTTCCTCCCCTCGAGGATCATACTTGGATCCAGAGCTTTCCTTCTTGCTCTTTTTAGGGGAGAGTACGGTCGGGCTTGCAAGAGCACGTGCCAGTATACTACCTAGCCGCGGATGGTTTCTCAGAACATTATTGATCCGTGTTTCTTCAATGGATTTTACAGGTGGTTCTAACATAAATTAAGAGCTCAACGTAAGCTACAAACATCACACTAGATACTATAAGAACCCATTAAAGCTAAAGAGTAAGATTTGGGTTTCTTTCATGGAGTGATGTTCTGACATATAGTGCTGGTGTTGATTGTTCTGTACTACTCCATCTGTTCACTTTTATAAGGCACGCTCCTTACCATTTCAATTTTAACAACATACATAGTAAAATGAGTGCATCTATGTACCAAATAAGCAAATTTTGACCATAGGAACTCATCAAACATAAAGAAGCACATAACAAGCAATTTTTACGATATCAGGAACTAAAACATAAACAAAAATGTGCGGGGACTAAGCATCAAACAAGCTTAAATAATTATCTCGAGATCGCCTCAGGATTTAGGTGCTTTTTCTTACTGCTTTCCATGGCTGAAACCATCTCTCCAGGAGTCAAAGTGGCAAGCCTTGACGAGATAGTTGCCTTGAGTTTATTGACGAGGTGGCAGACCTCGGCGAGGAAGTTAGGCGGTCGAAGACCTAGATGTAAGGAGAGGTTTGTGATGAGGTGACCAAACTGCGAGCTAGACAGCGAGGTGGCAGATCTTGACGGCGACCTGGGCAGCGAGGTGGAAGATCTGGCGGCGAGGCGGCAAGGTGGCAGATCTGGCGGCGAGGTGGCAGAACTGGCGGCGAGGTGTAAGATCTGGACGGCGACCAAAACGACGAGGTGGCAGAACTTGACGGCGGGGTGGAAAAGCTGGGCGGCGACCGGCGAGTTACATGGCGAGGTGGAAAACCCGCATGGGGGAATGTTAGACCGGGACGGAGCTACGCGGCAAGGTGGGAGAGCGGGACGGAAAGCTACGCGACGACGTGTGGGAGCGGGACGGAAAGTTACACGGTGAGGACGCGAGGTGGGAGAGCTACGCGGCGTGGTTGGAAGAGAGGAAAGAGGGAAACTTCGTCAATGGAAAAAAAGGGGGCGGGGGGATTTCGTATAGAGGTCGCGGGTGGGTCGAGAAAGGTGCGAAATTTTGCAAGAGGCTTCGCGCGCGCTGTGGGGGAGGCGCAAAAGTGTGATACACAATTTGAGGTGGGTGCGGCACGAAAATTCTGCACTACCAGTTCGTGTGGGCGTGGACAGAAACATTGCTGGCCGTCGGATGCATGATGGGTGACTTAAACAAACTTACAATCTATGCAATTGGTTATCAAATGATTATGTAATTAAATGATTATGTAATTAAATTACTATGTAATTAAAAGTGGGGAATATCAGAATCCCGCCTAATACTAACAAGATGTAACCCTATCATATCTATACAAATATTATGTGAGGTTCCCCCCGTTCCGACAAATCCGGCACTTTCGGGCTCTAAGTAGTCCTGGAGCCCGCCAAAGAGAATCTGATGTCGGTGAAGCCGTAACAAAGAGAGTGAGGGAGTCTTGGGAATGCAATACACATGCCACACTCTAACACACATGGTATGGAATACCATGGGATTTGGTGGCATTCAGACGCTCTGAAGCCACTCTCCGGACAAACCCTATCCCCGTTGGGGAAAAAGGCTGCCCTTCTGGCCCTCTACGTGATCCGGAAGGTGGTAGCAAAGTGGAACCAATTGCTTGGTTGTGTTAGGTTAGGCCCAAGGAACACCCAAGACAATGGTAGAGACCACCTCTTGGCGATATTCCCCCCGTTCCGTCAGATCCGGGAGTTTCTGGCTCTAAGTAGTCCTCGAACCCGCTAGAGAAAATCTGACGCCGGTGAAGCCCTAACACAGAAAGTGAGGGAATAATTGGCATCCAAGACCCATGCCACACTCTAACACACATGGTATGTCCTACCATGTGATTTTGTGGCATTCTGACGCACCCGAGGCCCTCTCCGTAGAAACCCTAGCCCCGTTGGGGGCAAAGACGGAACTGCAGTTCTGGGCCCTCTACGTGAGGCGGAAGGGTTCCAAAGTGGAACCAATTGCTTCGTTGTGTTAGGTTAGTCCCAATAAACACCCAAAGCAATGGTAGGGCCCACCCTATTGGAAAAATTCACCCAACCACCCCCCTCCCGTTCCGTTAGATCCGGGAGTTTTGGGCTCTAATGTAGTCATGGAACCCGCTAGAGAGAGAATCTGATGACGGTTAGCCCTAATACGGAGAGTGAGGGGATCTTGGGTATCCCAGAACTATTCCACACTCTAGCTAATACGAATGGTATGGCACATACCATGTGTTGTGGTAGCATTCAGACGCTCTGGAGCCCCTGTGCGGAGAAACCCTAGCCCCGTTGGGGGAAAAGGCGGAGCTGTCGTTCTGGCCCCTCTAGATGAGCCGGAAGGGGGTAGCAAAGTGGAACCAATTGCTTGGTTGTTCTAGGTAAGGCACAAGGAACACCCAATACAATGGTAGATCCCACCTCTTGGCAAGATTCACCTCCTTCCGATAGATCCGGGAGTTTCGGGCTCTAAGTAGTCATGGAACCCACGAGAGAGAATCTGTCGCCGGTGAAGCCCTAACACAAATAGTAATGGAATATTAAGAATCCAACACCCATGACACACTCTAACACACAAGTTAAGTCATACCATTTGTTGGGGTGGCATTCAGACGATCCGGAGCCCCTCTCCGGAGAAACCCTAGCCACACACTGGGGAAAAAAGACGGATATGTCGTTCTCTCCTTTCTACGTACATGAGCCGGAAGGGGGTAGAAAAATGGAACCAATTGCTTGGTTGTGTTATGTTAGGCCCAAGGAACACCAAGACAATGGTAGATCCCACCAATTGGCAAGATTCCCCAGGTTCTGTCAGATTTGGGAGTTCCAGGCTCTAAGTACTACTGGAGCCCACCAAAGAGAATCTGACGCCGGTGAAGCCCTAACACGTAGATAGAGGTAATAGTGGGAATCTAAGACACATGACACATACACATTGTATGGCATACCATGGGATCAGATTTGGTGGCATTCAGACGCTCCGGAGCCCCTCTCTGGACAAACCCTAGCCCTGGTGGGGAAAATTCGGAACTGCCGTTCTAGCCCCTCTACGTCAGCAAGAAGGGGGTAGAAAAGTGGAAACAATTGCTTTGTATTGTAAGTTTAGGCCCAAGGAACACCCAATAAAATGGTAGGGCACACTTCTTGGCAAGATTCCCCTTGTTCCATCGGATCCGGGAGTTTCAGGCTCGTAGTGTTGGAACCCGCCAGAGAGAATCTGAAACCGGTGATGCCCTAACACAGAGAGTGAGGGAATATCGAGCATACAAGACCCACGTCACACTATAACACACATTCTATGACATACCATAAGTTTTAGAGGCATTCATACGCTCCATATCCCCTCTCCAGAGAAACCCTAGCCCCTTGGGGGAAAGACATAACAATCGTTCTGGCCCCACTACGTGAACCGGAAGTGGGTAGAAAAGTGGAATCAATTGATTGGTTGTGTTAGTTTTAGGTCCAAAGAACGCCCAAGTGAATGTTAGGTCCCACCTCTTGGCAATATTCCCCCTGTTACGTTAGGTCCGGGAGTTTTGGGCTCTAAGTAATCCTGGAACCCGCTAGAGAGAATCTGACGCCGGTGAATCCTTAACACAAAGAGTGAGGGAATATTCGTCATCCAACACCCATGCCACAATCAAACACACATGGTATGTCCTACCATGTGATTCTGTGTCATTCAGATGCTACGGATCCCCTCTCCGTGGAAAGCCTAGCCCTGATGGGGAAAAAGACGGAATTGTCGTTGTGGCCCAGCTACGTGACCCAGAAGGGGTTAGAAAAGTAAAAGCAATTGATTGGTTGTGTTAGGTTAGGCCCAAGTAACACCCAAGGTAATAGTAGGGCCAACCTCTTAGCAAGATTTCCCCCTTCTGTCACATCCGGTAGTTTCGGGATCTAAGTAGTAGTCGTGGAACTTTCTAGAGAGAATTCGACGCTGGTCATGGGGGGACGCTAACCCGGTATGCCAAGATCCAAGGAATAATCCGGCCCAGAGACAATGAGCAGGATACGGCTAGGGATAAAGATGCTTGTGGAGGCCCAAGCTCGTGGGCCTAGTGACCCGGATTATGGGTGTTGTAAAGGAAAGTTAGGGTTAGCACGCCGTGTCTGGGTAGGACCCGGGTGTGCCTTGTAAAGTAAGTTATGGGGGGTACGGGTACTATATAAACCGACCCTCGGGTATAGATTGACACAGAGACCTAGAGATTCGAGAGCCTTAGCAATATCGAGTGGTATCGAGTATCCAGTGTAAACCCTAATCGTGTTATTGTATCGAGAATAGAGATCCGGCGACTTTGATTGCCGGCTGTCATATCAAGTTGTATCATGTCTTCCTTTGAGCTAAACCCTCTCCCGAACGCCTGTGTCGACTTGCCCCAAGATCAGTTACCCCTGGTAACATCTGCCGTGACTATCCCACGACAGTTGGCGCCCACCGTGGGGCCTGCGTCCAAAGGTGTCTACATCACGGGAGAAGCTCGGAAGGGCATGGAGAATCTTGTCATCGGCGAGATCTACATCGACCACGAAGGAGAAAAGGTGGTGGACGATTCCGGCTGGGGGCCGGAGTCGGATCACCTCGAAACCGGATCCGTCATAACAATCGGCCGGATCAGCGTCTTCATCGGTATGGTATGTGCTTCCAATTCGGTCCCTGACAACGTTGGATCTGATTCTATGCCAGGAAAAGCCACGTCTACCCGATCAGATGATGAAGAATCGACGGGAACGACATATCCAGCAGAAGAACCCATCGCGGAGTGGGAACAGCCGGAGGAGCCGGCATGGACCCCACGCGACCGGGCCCAAGGAGAAGATGACACCGGGTCTATCCTGGATCTACTGGAAAACCGGTATGAGGAGAACGGTGAAGAGCAACCGCCTGAATTTACACCGGATGTCGCGCGCCGAGTTGCAGTCTATGCAGCCCCCGCGGCTAACCAAGGAAACACAGCCGCGGCACCAGTCGGGGCAGTGGCCCAGCAACAGGGCGCGGTTAACGGAGACCCGGTCTTGACCCGGGTCGATGGAGAGTCGGCATCGGTCACCAGTCGCGTGGCAGATGAGGAGCAACACGCCAACATGTTCGGGTTTCAAGCCAATCGGACACCAGGGGCGGGTCCCTCGAATCCACGTCACCCGGCCCTGTTCGATAATAATTTGATCTTGGATCCTACAGTCCTCGCCACTGTTATCACCCCAGAAAACGCGGCAGAGCGTGGTAGAGATCTGGACGTGGCTCGTCGTGCATTGGAACAGCAAAGAAGGCAAGTGGAAGCAGATAGACAGGGAATGGCCACCCGGCGGCGCGAGCTAGACGCATTGGAAACCCGGCTTCGAGAGGAAACGTCCAGGATACATCACAGGCACCACACCAGGTTGCCAGCAACGGGCGGGGTTATTAATCCGGCTAATTTGTTCGTCACGCCTCAGGATCAACCGATACCAGTGGTGAACCAGGGAACCGCACCCCAACAAACAACAGCAGCGACACATCTGGCGGGTGAACGGACCGGGTTACCCCCACCGCAAACTAGAGTCACAACCGGCAACGATTTACTGCCGCCGCCACCATCACGATTCCGCACGCCAGCCGGCCACTACAACAATCCTATGGACAACGTATATGCGGCGACACTCGCATTGAATCAAATACCTGTGGGAGAGTCGCCCCATGCAGAGAAGACCCGGCAAGCCATCGAGCTGTTGCACACTGCGGTGGCACAGCAAGCCAATTACCCAGATCACAGAAGCGGAATGCACGGGACGCCATATGTCAGCCAGCAGCAAGGGAATTTACAAACAAGTTCGACGCGGCGGAGGGAAGAGCAGCAGCAAATGCCGCCTCCTCCCCGCGCTCAGGCAGTATCAGCAGCACAGGCCGTCGTGGACAGTTCTAGGGCTCGAAGGGCCGCGGCCGGGTCTGCAGCGCATGGGCCCCCCGCAGCACAGCGCCCAGACGCGCCCCCCGCGGCATCACACGTCTCCAGGGCAAGGCCGGCTTCAATCATTCTTGCGGGGCCCAAGTGTCTCTCGGATAATATTAGAGCTGAGCCTTACCCGGAAAAGTTCAAAGAGCCAGGGAAAGTAGTGAATTATGAGCCAACTATGGATCCCGAAACGTGGCTAAGCAGTTACGAGATGGCAATGTCAATCCGCAACGCGTCCGAGAACCTCCAAGCCAAATTCATGTATCTGATGATGTCTGAAGGAGCAGCAAAATTATGGTTCACCAATCTACCAGAGGGATCGATCAAGTCTTGGGAGGAATTAAAGACCGCGTTTATCAAGCACTTTCACGGAACCTGCAGGAAATTATTCACCATTGATGATCTAGAGCGATGCGTCCAAAAGAAGGGAGAATCGGCGCGCAGCTGGGTGCGCCGGGTTATGGAGATACTTCACTCATCTACGGACATCCAGCCCAAGGATGCGCTACAAGCCATGGCAAAAACATGCAAGTACATACCTTTAGTGCAAAAGTTAACTCGCATGAAGTCCAGTCGAAATGCGTCGGAAGTCACAATGGGAGAATTGATGGATGCGTGCAACAAACACGCTGCGACAGATACCACAGAAGAAGAAGCTGATGACAAGAAGACAAAAGCAAACACAAGCGGTAATGGAAGAACCGGCAACGGAACAGCGTCAGGAAACAACGGAAATAGTCAGAACAAGCGTCCCTTCGAAGGAGGCTCCGAGTTTGTCGCTAACACAGAAGCCGGGTCTTCAAGGCCAAGAGCAGAAGGAAACTTCAATACTGGAAATCACAACGGAGGAAACTACCAAGGGCCGCCCCGGCCGAGTAATAGTTGGGACATCTTCAGATGGCGTGCCCAAAACACAGCAGGAACGGCAGGCCGGCTAACCACTCCTTGGAGCAGTGCGCCGACTTGCAGAGATGGAAAAATGAGGAAGTGAACAGAGCTATGCGAGGCGCAGGGCGGGGAGGAGGACCGGGTCCAGGGGCAAACCCGGGCAACGGCCCACCCCCAGCTGGTAACCCGGCGGCTGGAAATCAAGGTAATAACCAAGGGGGGGCAGGAGGCTTCCAGGCTAACCCCAAACAATTGGGTCAATATCATGTGCATACCACAGGAGGATCTAACAGGGACAAAAAGATACTGAAGCAAGCAGTCAACTCAGTTTCGTCAGCCGTCCGAGATACTTGAGATGGTCAGAACAGGAGGTAACATGGAGCAGAAGGGATCACCCAGAAAGAGTGGAACACCCAGGAGTCTTGGCACTAGTAGTCGCACCGCAAGTTAATGGGTACGAGCTAAAGAAGGTTTTAATGGATGGTGGAAGCAGCATCAATATACTAGTATTGGGAAACCTTCCTACGCATGGGTCTCAAGGAGTCTCAACTGCAAAAAAGCTCAACAGTTTTTCATCGAATAGTGCCGGGTCATTCAGCATGCCCCGAGGGAAAAATCGCACTGGAGGTAGCTTTCGGAGAATCAAAGGATAACTATCGAATTGAGTGGCTCACCTTTGAGGTAGTGAAATTACGCAGCCCCTATCACGCACTGTTTGGAAGGCCGGCTTATGCCAAATTCATGGCTAGGCCGTGTTATGTATATCTACAACTAAAAATCCCGGGTCCCAAGAAGACCATTACCATACATGGAAGTCGGGATATAGCAGCTGAATGTGATGAAGGAGACGCAGCAATGGCCGAGCAGGCCTGTAGAAAGAAGAGCTCAAGCACTACCGATCTCAAGCAGACCCGGAGGACAGAACTACATCAAAGAAGCCAAGTACTGAAGGCGAAAAAGCAAAGTCCAAGGTCACGCAAGATGCTAAAATGGTGGCCTTAATCGAAATCAACCTTCCCAAGCAGCCTGCTGTAAAGGAAAAAGTTACACGGCCGCCAACAACCAGCAAAGTCATGGAGACACCCCACCCGGGTTGGCTGGCAAACCCGGTACTCATCAAGAAAAAGTCCAACTTATGGAGGATGTGCGTTGGTCAAGCCGGATCAGGACCAGTGCTTACAAAGAACTGAGTAATGTAATGGGCGGCAGGTTTCAGACGCGCTCTTTTCCTACCCAGGGTACCTAAGGGGACTGGAAGGTTTTTAATGAGGCGGCCTGCTGACCCAGAATTTCTGGTATCAATAAAGAGATGGTTATCAAGTCCTATGTCTTTTCGCCTTTATCACAAGTAAGTAGTATCCATACGACATCGATAAGTCAGTATCATCAAAAGCATCGATTGCATGTAGGTCTTGGGGGTTGGTTGCTCAGGTAACCAACCACTAACCCGAATGACCCGGCATAGATAGCTATAAGTTATAAGGGCCGATTCCTCGCAAACGAGCACGGCTGCAATCTTATGACTGGGCAAAGAAGCCAATTTTTTCTTGACTTATCTTACTTAAGCTTGATGTGACTCGCACTAAAGTGGCATGATTCGTTCGCTTACGATTACAATCAGCCATGGAGCCCAATGGGACTTGCCTGACACTGTTCTCGTATGGATGTAACAACATGGTATCCACGCGAAAGCCGGCTTATAGTATAAGATAGTCAAAAGGGTCATCTAAACCACAAGTTTATGCAGAGTACAAGGCTGATAAGCCGGAAACTCAGTGATTATCAAGCATAACTTCAGTATTTACATGAGATGGTTTTAGGGTTTTGCCTTGGTAGGGAATGATTTGTCTCTGAGAAAGGCCACACCCTCATGACTCGTCCTTTGGGTCATGGGGACTGGGGACTTCGTAACAGAAACAAACCACTTTGATACCAAGGTTCAAAACGGCCCTATCATCCGAGTCTTGGGAACTTCAAGAGAATTTCACTTATCAAAGCCCCTGGTCTCGAAAAGAAAACGAGTCTTATGAAGGGAGCTAAAAAAAGAGATGGGTATCAAGAACAAGTTCAGAAGAACAGCAAAAAGTACGATTATCAAAAGGCTGGGAAAGCCGCGAAAATATGTCACCAAATAGAAGTATATTACAAGCTTTTGCATCGTATCAGAAGTGCACAGGCGCACCATTAACAGAGTAAAGTAACTCAAACAAAAAGGTTCCATGTGACTAAGATATTATGACATCCTTACTCTACTCGGCCTCCTGAGCGCGATCTTCCGGGTCTTGCTCCTGGACCTGCTTCTTAGCTTTTTTGGCAGAGCCACCCGGACTCACCGCGCCAGGGCGGATAGGAGGAAGGACGGACGGTGTAGAGGCGGACGGCCCTGATTTTAAGTCGGCCTCCCTCTTCGAGGTTGCCTCCTTCTTCTTAGCTGAGTAATCAGCCCATTTCTCCAAGAGGTCAAGGGGCGGGGGTGCTTCCTCTGTGATAATCTTGTCATCAGCGTCATACGCAGCCATTAGTGTATTAAGGTTCAAGCTATCGGCTAGAGTGGTGGCAGAAGGGCGCACTGCCGACTGAATGGCCTTGAAATCCTTAGGTGTAAATTTGGCGCCATCCGCCTTGAACTCAGGAAACCCGGAGATTATCTTCGCCGGGTCAAGCTTCGGAAAGTAAGCTTTGGCCAAGGTCAAAGCCCGCACTATACCAGTACGGCAGGACGAACGCTTCCAGAGTTCAATCCATCCGGGTACAGTGGAGCAGGCTTGGACAAGGTTCTCTTCACCCGGATAGGCTTCCGTGGGCCAATTAATGGCATTCAATATAAATTTGGTGCCGGCAAAGAAAGTCCGGAGCACACTCTTCAGGGTCCTAACCTTGACAATAGCATCTTCCTCTGGAGCTGCAAGGTTCGCGCCTATAGTGGAAACAGAAGCAAGAACGTATCAGTAGCTGCCGGGTATGAAATTAGTCGGCAGGCAAAAAATTAGTCGGCAGGCAAAAACTTAGCCGGCAGGCAAACACTTACTAAGTAAAATCTGATAAGTATCGGAGACTTGATCCGATAACTTCTTCAAATCGGCCTGAGCGGCAAGGCACTTCTCCTTGTATTTGGAGACATCCTTCTTCAAAGTTTTCATATTATCCTCAAGGATTTCTCGGCGTTTTATCTCGGCAAGAAGGAGCCGTTCAATCTTTAGCAAGGTTTCATCAGACCGAGTTACATGTGCCTGTAAGTGTAAAAGGGTGCAAGAACCAGATGAGTGTTATGGCAAGAAAAATATGGTGAGAAGTACCAAGCATAACTTTTGCAAGTTATACTCGGAACTTGGGGACTAGGTAGGGAATATAGGATAACAAGTGCTCTTACCTGGTGCTCTGCAGCCATGCGCTCTAAAGTCTCGCTCTCCGAAGCCTTCATGGTGAGAAGCTTGTCCATCAATTGTTCGAAAGTATCTTTATTCGTGTCAGACGACCCGGGTCCTTGGAATTTCCTAGAAGAGGTTTTCTTCTTAGAAGGAGGTGGAACCCGGGTCATTTGCACGTTGGAATCCGACACTCCTTCTGCACCTAAGGTGGTGGTCTTTCCCTTGCTGGCATGAGAAGCAATTGGGTATCCGGCTTCCTGCTGGTCCGGTTTAGTCGGCGATGTTTGTTCTTCATCGCCAGACGTGGTTGCAGTTTTATCAGCTGGGTTCCCCTTACCCGGGCCCTTATCTTCTGAATCCTCTTGATCGCTGACAGCGACCGTGGCCCTGTAGATGTTATCACAAAGCAGCTAAATATGCAGTCAGGGAAAGATGACGAAGTACCGGAAAGTATCTGGAAGGGGATTTTTACCCGGTATTCACCGCAAAGTCACAAGGAAATCCATCGTCAGACCCGGGGGAGGCTGGAAAATGTCAAGTTAAATATTATGCGAGAATGCTTCAAGGAAACCGTGCTAACCAAGAAAAGATAGAGCAAGTACCAGCTTGCCGAGTGGGGAGCGGTGAAGAACCCGGGTTAAGGGTGTCGTTACCCGGGTGATTTCGAGTCGACCTGCGCTTAGGCGTGGGCGACCCCTTCAAGATTGACCAGTGGAATAACGTCAAGAAAGGTTCAAGAATATCGTTACGGTAATATAAAGTGAATGTGTGAAGGGGGATGAAACCTTGGAGGTGGCTCCTTGAGCTTTTCTTTTAGATCCGGCTTTGGTTGCCGGCTCCGGTTCTTCCTCATCACTGGCGGATTCTACCTTGCCGTCCGAATCTTCTTCCTCGTCATCTTCTTGTTCTGAATGTCATCAAGATTATGATTGGAAATAAAGGGGTTACGGTGAGTTCAAACGAGTCAAGTAAAACTCAGAGAGTACCTTCGTCTGAGTGAACAGCTTCTTGTTCCCCTGGACCTTCAGAGCTAGGGGGGGTATTGGTGTTCCAAAAGTCGTCATCATCCTGAAAGGTGTTAAAGTACGGGTTATCAGTTGCATCAAGTGGAAAGAGCGAAAGTAAAGGCGTCAGAGTCGGGTTTTTACCTGGGGGGCCGGGTTTTCAAGTGTGAAGGGATCTAACCCGGATATGTTCCGGATTACCTCGAGCTTCTCCGTAAGAAAACCCTTGATGGTCTTGAGAGTGTCGCCAACTGCGAAGATGTTGTCAGAGTATCGTAGTGGATCAGAAGGCTCCCCAGAATACTCGCACATCAGCTTTGTGCGGATGGAGTTGGGTTGAATTCTGAAGTCGACCCAGGTCTTCACTAGGTTGAGCCCAATGAGGCCCTGGGCTCTAAGAGTGGCGAGTTTGTATAGCAGAGGTTGGATTGCTTCCCTATCTGAGTCAGGGGCAAAGGCACTAAATTTATCAGAGATATCAAGAAGGCCATCAGAATAACCTGGCAGTTTCTTTTGGCCGGATGGGGAAGTGTCCTGGCAGTAGAAATAAGAAAGCTGCCAGTGTTTGACATGGGAATTAAGGGTGAGAGATGGCATCGGGGAGTTCTTGCGGCGCTGGATCGAAACCCCGCCGCAAGTGAGAAGCGCCCCATCACCGCTTTCACGGCATGGTTTGCATTGATAAAGCTCGATAAAAAGAGCTAGGTTTGGTGGAGTGCATAAATAGGATTCAGAAAGGACAATAAAGTGGGTGATATTTAGCACGGTATTGGGCCCGATGTCGAAAACGCGAAGGCCATAGTGACTAAGAATGTCACGGAAAAAAGGATGACCGGGTGGGCGAAAACCCCGGGTTACATGTTCCACGAAGCAGATTACCTCGTCTTTTGTAGGGGTGGGCCGGGTCTCCTTACCCGGCACCCTCCATTGGATATCCTCCTGAGGAGGGAGAACTCCCAGCTCTACTAGCTCCTCCAACTTGGCCTTTGTGACCATAGACCGCCCCCAGTTGGCGGAAATGGTGTTGGTGGCTTTACCCTTGGTTGGGGTTTTCACCTGTTTCTTGGGAGCCATATGGTTGACCTGCAAGGCGTCAAATAAGAAGAAGATTAAGACATGGAAGTTATGAAACGGTCAGGTATTAGCCGGATGGTATTGAGGTATGGCAGGAGATCCGGGTGTTAGCCCGTAGAATCAAGCTCGGAAGTTCCGGGTATTGCGTATTATGGAGAAATTTATGGGGTCTAAATGGTAAAGAAGCTTTTTGAAAACGATGGGCAGTGGCTTAAGCGCCAAATGTGAATAAAGGGGATTAAAAAGAAGCAGTCCAGCCGAGTGACTGATGCAGAGGCGGAAATCTTGGGCAGTACGAGCCTAGATTGGAAGTTTTATTTTCAAATTCGTGGCAAAGGTAATGATTGTGGGAGGTAGGCGAGTTGGTTGGAGTATGCGCCTTATCCTTTGTGCGAACTAAAAGAGACTATGGGTAGCCTAATCCGGTCTAGCTAAGAAATCTGAGGCGGACGGATCTAGATCTAATCTGAGAAGAGAAATCAAATGTTGCGAGGGGAAGTTGATGAACGCAAAAGGCTTACCGGAGGAGATCCGAGGGAGGCCTTGCGGAGGCAGATGGCGCAGGCCTGGTGTCCTTTCGCGGTTCTTGGTGGGCCGGATGAGAATTTGCCGGCGGATCTTGGCGGCGGCGCGGAGCGACCGGTGGCGGAGCGCAGCCTTCGGGCAATGGGTTCCGGTGACGTGCGTGGAAGGTCCGTGGTGGCGCTCAGGAAGAGAGAGAGCTCAAGAGGAGAAAGGAATGGAGTGGGGGAAATGAGCCGTTAGGGTTCGAGTCATTCCTAAGGAGCCTTTTTATAGTGCGACTGGATAAGCCCGGCTTGGTGAGTGGAGGCCGGGAATTGTGGGGGTAAAACGGCTATTAATTTAAAATTCCTGCGAGGTATGCGCCCGGTATTGAGTAAAGCATCCAGATAAGGAAAGAAGGGGATTCGTTCCGCGATGATGGGATTAACTGTCAAGCATAGGATCTTGGTGTTATGATTTGGATCCAGAAGTTTGAACCAAGGTGTTTGGAGGGAAAAACCTGAGTTATCGCATGGCCACCAAGGAGCAAAGCCTAGCTGGATGTTGAAACATCTTAACCTGGTTTCCATGTGCCCGTGTGATTGATATCTTTTCAGGAATAGCAAGCGCTTCAAGGAGATCCGTGAAGCCCAGGCTATTCTGGGGACTACTGATGGGGGGATGCTAACCCGGTATGCCAAGATCCGAGGAATAACCCGGCCCAGAGACAGTGAGCAGGATACGGCTAGGGATAAAGATGTTTGTGAAGGCCCAAGCTCGTGGGCCTAGTGACCCGGGTTGTGGGTGTTGTAAAGAAAAGTTAGGGTTAGCATGCCGTGTCTGGGTAGGACCCGGGTGTGCCTTGTAAAGTAAGTTAGGGGGTACGGGAGCTATATAAACCGACCCCCGGGCGTAGATTGAGACAGAGATTCGAGAACCTTAGCAATATCGAGTGGTATCGAGTATCCAGTGTAAACCCTAATCGTGTTATTGTATCGAGAACAGAGATCCGGCGACTTCGATTGCCGGCTGTCATATCAAGTGGTATCATGTCTTCCTTTGAGCTAAACCCTCTCCCGAACGCCTGTGTCGACTTGCCCCAAGATCAGTTACCCCTGGTAACATCTGCCGTGATTATCCCACGACAATATGGCCTCTTTGTAAATCACAGGAATCACAGGGGCTTTTCCGAAAATCGTCCTTTGTCTTCTTCCTCCTCCGGACAGTAGGCGAGCTGCTCGCCGACGGCGCCTTGCCACGTCCTGCTGGCCCCCTCCCGTGCGGATAAGAGGTGAGGGAGACGTCCCCATCTCGTCTCCCTCCTCTCAGAGCCCTCCTTCCCATCCTTTCTTGCTCTGTTCCCCGCAGGCGCCGGAACCTAGCTCGCCGGAATCCTCTCGCCGTCGGCGCCACAGCCCACCCCGGAGCAAACCAAGAGCACCACTGAGCTCGCCGTGCTCTCCTCTATCTCCCTGTTGATCTAAGCTTTCCGGGACGGCCGGAATCAAACAAATCGGGTGGGTCTTCCCCGTCTCCGGCCGAGCGCCGCCGCGGCCGATTCGCCGTCATCCGTCCTCCTCCGTCCTCCCCGACCGCTTCCCCGAGTTCCTGGTGAGCTCATCTCCCTCCCAGCCCCCTCCTCGCTTGTTCCCGTGACCGGAATGGCCGAGTTCGTCGGAGCCCGTGGCCGCCTCCGCCTTCCCGTGCACGGCGGCTCACCGCCGCTGACCCAAACAGGGTGGCGCCGCCACCTTGAGGTAGCCCACGACCACGGCTACCCAACGAGCCCGAGGACGCTCGATTCCATCGCTGGGATCGTCGCCGGTGACCACGGCAGTGCACAGCCGGCCATCCGCCAGCGTCATGATGACGTCAGCGTGATGTCAGCTGGCCCCACGTGTCATGTTTTTAAATAAAATGTTTAATAAAAGAAAATCCTGACATGTGGGCCCCTGTTTAATAATTACTCAAAATGAATTAAAATGGAATATTGAATATCTCCTGAAATGTTAATCAGAAAAATAAAATAAAAATATGGTAATGTTCATAAAAATGTAAGGAACCCAAAAATGTCACTTTCATACATGTTTGACACATTTCATTTTTGGACATTATTCAATGTTGTTTAATCATTTAAAAATAGAAAAATAAGTTTTTATTCAATAAAATTAGAAAATTAAAAGTTATATACCAAAATGCTCAAAATGACAAATGCAATCCAGCTATGATGTTTTTAAACCCATTTGAGCAACTAAAATTGTACTCACTTCCATAATCGCCCGAAACCCCCTCCGGGGTCTATTTCGGGCAAATTTCAGAAAATCTACATAATTAACATACGAACCCTAGCAACCCAACGATCATGTCTAGGGCTTTATTTCAGTGCATTAATCTGCTCATGCATACATATTGTGCATTGCATCGATGCCATATTTGATTGTTGTTCTTCTTTTCGATGTTTGTTCCCCCTCGGTAGAACGTGACTCCGAAGAGAATGCCAGCATTCCAATGGCGAATACTTGATCTTAACCGACAAGTCAAGCACTTATTCCTGAACATCTTTATCTGGTTTTCTTATAACCAAGGCAAGCATAACCTCTTATCTGCTCATATATGATTTCAAAGTGATTTGAATCTCGTACTTTGCATTCGGTTCCAAACTATTTGATGTCAGTAGATAGAGTTCTCCTATATACTGCATAACCTAGATATCCTGATCCACTTCACCGAGCAGCTATAGGTTTGTTTGTGCGCGCTTCGCTAAACCTTGTGAGTCTTGCTTAGCCATGCTTAGTTGATGAATCTGGTCAATGCGTGAATCTACTATGTCAGGTGTTTATGATTTGAATTACCTTTGATAACTTGACTAATCACGGCATGGATGTGAGGCCACAATGGGTTGTGGCGTTTTGTCCTGTTCATGCCCCTAGGAGCGAGTTCTCGCCTTCGAGCCAAGACTGAGCGTACAGCCACACGTGGGCCGATGAACCCCGCCCGGCTGACTAACTTGTTTAACCTTATCCATGAGCCACGTAGTTTGAGCTTTCCATCTGCGTGTGTGTCGGAAAATGTTTTGGAGAAAACTAGGTCGTGACCGGGACAAGTGATGGACGTACACGGATCTTGTTCCCGACTCACAGAACAGGTGCCGTCAGGAGGTGGCCAACTCCCTGTTGACGGGGTGGCCCTGTTTGGGTTGACTCATGGATATGGTTCGACAAGGTAAAGGCCGGGAATCGATCACCCTCTGCCGGCACTTCCCGGACTAGTGCCAACCCGGTGGCACTAAGAGTCGGTTGGTACGTGTGGGTAAAGTTGTACACCCCTGCAGGGTTAAATCTTTTCGAAAAGCCGTGTCTGCGGTTAAAGACGACTTGGTGACGGATTCTGTGATCATAGATAACTTAAACGGAATGATTAAAACTTGCTGATAACGAATGAAGGATGCCTCCTCGGAGATGCCGAGAGGGGTTACCTTGTAGCATGAGATAGTGTGGAACAACTGGAGGAGGTGATCTTTGAAGCACGAGGTGCTGAAATGATTTGGTGGATTAAAAGATGATGATATCAGTAGTTGAGTAGCTTTCTCATCTGTTTTCAAAATACTCTATGAGACGTGATGTTTCTTCCTCAACTTGGAAAACAAAGATGGCTTTACGCAAATAACCTTCATAAAACCTTTCTGAAGATAGCAGATATATAATAGGTTAACTAAGCCTTGTTGAGTACCTCCCGTACTCAGGTTTGCTTAATTTTGGTTCAGGAGAAGATCTCACATCGGTGGTGATTCAACGTGGACATCGACGAGTAGTTCGGGGTTCCCAGGTAGCAGCCTAGAATCTATGGGCTGGGACGTCGCCTTATGTTGCGGCCTCTTAGGCCTTTTTGGTTCTTGTTGACTAGCAACATAATTTGCCTTCCGTTATCTGATGTAATGTTGGGTCGTGTGACCTCTGCTTGTAAGCTATACTCTAGTAACACCTGTTTAATAAAGTTTCAGTGCCTAGAGTGTTGCTTTGATCGGTTGTTGGGTTCGAGCTCATTGTTATACAGTTTTGGCTATGCCTGCATAGTTGTCGCAGTCGAGGGGTTGTGGAGCCGATGATCCATGTCCGAGCCCGCCTGTCGATTTGATCGGCCTGGGGCGAGGTAACCGCAGTAACCCTCGATTGTTGTTGCACTTTCTGGACACATAGCAGCTCTGTATAATTTTGGTCCCGTTCCTTCAGTTTCATCCGACTCGTGGACGCTTGGGTATGCATAATTGGTTATGACTAGCATGGATACAAGGAGTAGTAGATCGGGGATCCGAACTACGTGCCGATGAATCCGGTCTGCCTGCCGTTGTTTGTTGCGGCCGGGGCTGGTAACTCTGAAGCCCTTGTGAGTCCATGGCTAGGAGCACATAACAGTATGTATATCTCTGGGTCCGGGGTCTGACAGCGCATGTGTGTCGACTACACCGACTTGAACAAGGCATGCCCCAAGGATCCCTTCCCGCTACCTCGCATCGATCAGGTGATCGATTCCACCGCTGGTTGTGAAATGCTGTCTTTCATAGATGCCTACTCTGGTTTCCACCAGATAGCTCTCAATCCTGCTGATCAAATAAAGACTGCTTTCATTACCCCGTACGGGGCTTATTGCTATCGTGTCATGTGTTTTGGCTTGAGGAATGCGGGTGCAACCTATCAGAGGTGCATGCAAAAATGCTTGCACGATCAGCTCGGCAAGAATGTGCAGGTGTACGTAGATGACATTGTCATCAAAACGAATAAAACACATACTCTGCTTGCCGACCTTGAGGAAACCTTTGCTAACCTGCGCAAGTACAAAATGAAGATGAATCCGAGTAAGTGTACCTTTGGCGTCCCGGCTGGCAAGCTACTCGGCTTCCTGGTGTCTAGTCGGGGCATTGAGGCCAATCCTTCAAAGATAAAAGCTATTGAGAGCATGTCTTTGCCGAGATCCCTGAAAGATGTGCAAAAATTCACTGGTTGCTTGGCATCTCTGAGCCGTTTCCTAGGCCGAATGGGCGAGAAGGCCCTGCCTCTGTACCAGCTGATGAAGAAAAGTGACAAGTTTGTCTGGACTCCGCAAGCGGATGTGGCATTCAACGAGCTGAAGGCAATGCTGGCTAGCGCTCCCATCTTGGCTAGTCCGCTACCCAAGGAGCCAATGCTGCTGTACATTGCTGCCACTAACCGAGTAGTCAGTGTGGTGATTATGGTGGAACGAGAAGAAGAAGGCAAGAGTGTGCAGCGTCCAGTATACTACCTCAGCGAAGTGCTATCCAGCTCCAAGCAGAACTACCCGCATTACCAGAAGATGACCTATGGCGTGTATCTGGGAACCAAGAAGCTAAAGCATTACTTCCAAGAGCATCCTATCACGGTTGTGAGCTCTGCTCCCATCTCGGATATCATGGGCAACAAGAAGGCGAGTGGTCGAGTAGCCAAGTGGGCAATCGAGCTGGCCGCGTACGCACCCGCGTATGCGAGAAGAGAAGCCATCAAGTCTCAGATTCTGGCGGAGTTTCTGGTGGATTGGGCTGAGGTGCAGTAAGAACCTCCGGCTCCAGTTTCCAATTACTGGAAGATGCACTTTGATGGCTCGAAGGTGAAGGAAGGCCTTGGGGCTGGCGTGGTGCTTACGTCACCCAAGCGAGATCAACTCAAGTACGTGCTGCAGATTCATTTCAAGGCGTCCAACAATGTAGCAGAGTACGAGGCAGTGGTGCATGGCTTGCGAGTAGCCAAGGAGGTTGGCATGCAGCGCATTATATGCTATGGAGATTCAGATCTGGTGGTGCAGCAAGTCTCTGGCACTTGGGATGCTCTAGATGCCAACATGGCATCATATCGCTTCCTGGTACAGTCTATGACTGGATTCTTCGAAGGCTGCGAGTTCCAGCACATTCACCGAGCAGAGAACGAAGCAGCAGACGAGCTGTCCAAGTTGGGATCTTCTCGGCAATCCATCCCGGTGGGAGTTGCCTTGGAGCACTTGAGGAAGCCATCCATCAAGCCTTCTCCCAACTCGGAATCCATATTTGTTCCTTCTCTGCCAAGTGAAGAATCCGTTCCAATGGAGATTGACTGGGAGAATGCAACAGAGAACACGGGGACTGCCGCTCCCTACTCGGGGACTGCTGCTCCCTACTCGGGGACTGCCACTCCTTACTCGGGGACTGCCACTCCACACTCGGGGACTACTGTCCTTAACCCGGGGACTGTCGCATTCATTGAGGAGGTCCTTGCCAATCGTTCTGGGCTCCAGAGAAGTGCTCCCAACCCTAAAGAGCAGCCAGAGATGCCTGTCCCAATGGAAGTGGACGAACCAGTGTTTCCCACACGGGAGACACCGAGTTGGGCCATGCCCATATTATCCTTTCTAAGGGACGGTACTCTGCCAGAAGATGAGGTGGCCGCAAGGCAGATTCAGAGAAGATCCAAGGGCTACACTATATTCCGAGATGTGCTGCACAAAAGAAGTGCCACCGGCGTGCTGCAACGTTGTGTGGACCCAGAAGAAGGAGGAGAAATTCTGTTGGAAATACACCAAGGAGAATGCGGGCACCACGCCTCTTCTCGGGCATTGGTCAAGAAAGCTTTTCGGCATGGTTTCTACTGGCTCACAGCTCTGCAGCAAGCTGAAGATATCGTGAGGAAGTGCAATGGCTGCCAGATGTTCGCAAGTAAGATTCACATGCCTGCTTCCGAGCTGAAAACAATTCCTATTACATGGCCGTTTGCCGTATGGTGCCTGGATATGGTTGGCCCCTTCAAGCCGGCTAAAGGCAACATGACACACATCTTGGTAATGGTGGACAAGTTCACCAAGTGGATTGAAGTGAAGCCTATTCGGAAGTGCGATGGAGCTACAGCCGTGAGATTCTTAAAGGATGTGATCCTGAGATACGCTATCCGCACAGCATCATCACCGACAACGGCACAAATTTCGCGGAGGGGGCAATGGTGCGGTTCTGCAGAGATAAGCACATCCGACTAGATGTTGCATCTGTCGCGCACCCCGCTTCCAATGGGCAATGGGAAAGAGCAAATGGCATGGTACTGGCAGGCATAAAGCCAAGGCTGATTGAGCCGCTGCTAAAAACACCTGGGTGTTGGCTAGACGAGTTGCCAGCGGTGTTGTGGAGTCTAATGACTACCCCTAACCGGTCAACCGGCTACACGCCATTCTTCTTGGTATACGGGGCTGAGGCCGTGTTGCCAATAGACTTAGAGCATGACTCCCCTCGAGTAACCCTCTACACTGAGGTGGAGGCGAGAGAAGCTCGAGAAGACGATGTTGACCTGCTCGAAGAAGCAAGAGAGCTCACTCTGTCACGTTCGGCTATCTACCAGCAAAACCTGCGGCGTTATCATAGCCGAAAGGTGAACCCAAGGGTTTTCCGAGAAGGAGACATGGTCCTCAGGCTTGTGCAGCGCACAGCCGGGATGCACAAATTGTCTCCTCCATGGGAAGGGCCCTTCATTGTGAGCAAGCGCTGCACAATGATGCCTATTATCTCGTGGACATGCGTCCATCACAGGCGAACAGGGCAGATAAAGCTGGAGAGGAATCCAAGCGCCCTTGGAATGTAGCCCTACTTCGTCGCTTTCATTCGTGAGCAAAGATGTGTATGTACTCTCTTATCCGAGTTAAAATTCTACCCTGCAATCTGAAATTTAGCTCGGGGACTGCCCTCGCCTAAGCTTGGTCTGTGTGTTCCTACCCGGCTTTACTTTTGTCCACTCGGTTGCTCTGCTTGAAATTTCACGAGTACATCCAGTACTGTGTTTAAACGTACATGCCAACTCTTCGACTCTGCTGCTGTCCGAAACCCGGCTTCATGGCAAGCAAGAGAACAAGCAAAAGGTCAATGAGCACAAGAAAAATTACTAAGGAAAGAAAAAGTGCAGGAACCGAGTAGGATGTCTTTTACTGTTGTTTCTTGTTAACTCCTTCTCGGCTAAGTGGTGGGATGCGTTACTATGAGTATTTCTAAGTGGCTAAGTATTTGCAACTCCAACTTTGAATTCTTGTGACTCGGATACCAAAAAAGCAACAAGTTGCGGGTAAGAGCTGAGATAAAAAGGAAGAGCGAATAAGAAATGCAACTCGGGGACTCGCATGATAACGCAACCCGGCATTCGAGCCAAAGTCGCTCAAATTGACTAAGTTAAATATCAAACATGAATAAAACTGAGTAGCAAACGACAAGGATAATAGTTTCGATACATCTGCACCCGGCATCCCAGGGATCTGATAAGTGTTTGAAGGATAAGATTGCAGGAGAAAATCAGGTCGAGGTAGCAACGTTCTCGGTGTTGGCCTTGGCCGCTTCATCTTCAGTACTGGCCTTGGTAGCATCTGCTTCCGAGCAGGCGACATCGTTCTTCGTGGTGTCTGCATCTGTCTCAGTGGCAGCCGGATCTGAAGTGGCTGTGGCCACCGAGATGGGCCCTGTCGCCGAGGGGAGGCAGTCGCTTGGGCGCGGAGGCTAACTGTGTCGTCGAGGGCAGCTCCTGACGAGGTGCCGAACTCGAGCGCGACAGTGTCGATCGACATCTTCTCGCCCTCGCCTTCCTCATCGCTACCCGCGACGAATGCGGCCTTCCCCTTCCCGGTGTCGTCGGCGGGTCGGTCGAAGAAGCTCAAGTCCATCTCCTCCTCGTCCGTCTCTTCGTCTTCGCCCTCCTCCTCGCCTTCGTCCACCTCGGTGTCAGGCTCGGTGAGGCCGTCGATGAAGGTCGCGGTGTCCGCGTACTGGGCGACCTCGTGTGCAACGAGCTGGCGGATAGCCACGCAGTCGGAATCCGTCTCCCACTTGGAGTCCTCGCGCATCTCGCGGACGACTTGCAAGTTAAGATTCTCGTACCAACTGGTGACGAACAGCAGCATCATGTCGGCGCCTGCCCGAGCTCCAGACGCCCGCCACTTCTTCAGCTCGGCCTTCACGCCGTTTAGCTTCAAGGCGAGTCCATGGATTGTTGTTGGCGCGGAATCCTGAGGCCAGAAGAGGTCGTGGAGCTTGAAGGCAATGCGCACCAGCTCGGTGCCCACTCCTCCTAGACGTTGAAGCTGACCTTGCATGACGAGGAGGCATTCTTCAATTTCTGCCTTGGTATCTGTGGGCTCGCCCTTCTCGGCGCGAGCTGCTCGGGCCTTTGCCAAGGCAGGCTTGCACGAAGACTCAAGGCCGGGGAAGACTTCTGAAAGAGCTATTGAAAAGATCAGAGACGGAAGCAGAGTAGAAAATGAACCGAGTGACAGAGACGCAGAAAAGAGGGCACATACTGTTCAGATCGTAGAGTAGCCCCTGAAGCTTGTTCTTCCACAATTCCTCGTCGGCTAGGTGCCTTTCTTCAATCAAGCGGAGCCCGTCCAGCTGAGCGAAGAGGTTAGCATTGGTCTTCTTCAGCACCTCGCACTCCTGCTCAAGGGCTCTCCCCTTGGCCTTAGCTGCTGCTTCGTTTTTCTCCTTCTCGGCAACCAAACTCTTCTTCTCGGCTGCTAAGTTGAGGGCATCTTGGAGCGCAGTCTGCAGCTGGATCTGGAGAGCTTCCATCTCGGTAACATGTTCTTTCGTTAGCTCGACAGCTTGGCTGGACAGTTGCTGCTGCACCTCAGCAGGCTTGAGACAGTCAAGATGCTCCTCGACGAACTTCTTATGATCTTCTGCGGAGAGCAAAGCATGGTTAGCAGAGTAGCGAAGAAAGAAACATAAAAACAAGCCGAGAAGACGACAACATACCTTCCAGTCTCTTGATCGTGGCTTGGCCATTCTCAACAAAGGCATGGCAATTCGCGTGCTCGTCGGCCAGGGCCTTTAGCTTCCCTGCAGGGTAGAATTGGTTAGCGAAAAAAGCAAAAGCGGGCGTAAACACCAAACGCAAGAACCGCGTAGCTAGAAGCATACCTTCAACTTCAGAAAGTCTAAGGGTGTTGTTTATGACATCCTTCTCGGCTTCCTCGTCGGCTATGCGCTCCTTTTCTAGGGCGGCAATGCGCCTCCTAGCAATGCAATGGTTCCAGAGTAGCCGACGATACAGGCCAGTCCTCTTCAATAAGCTATTCTGAGAAGCAAAAGAAAAAAGAATCAGACAAAGTGATGAAGATTCGACCCGAGAAGGCGGCAACTCGGTTGATTATCCGCCTACTCGGCCAGAATCTCGGGGACTGGGTGATGGATAAGGAGAAGACTAGAGGAGAAGGAAAAAGGCAACTCGGGAAGGATGAATAAAAACTTACTACATAAGATTGCTCAAGGTCCTCTGCAGCCTTGCGGTGGACGAACATCTTGGCGGCGAGAGTGCTGGTGTTGGATGAGATGGTCATGGGCTTGTAACCCATGTCCGCCTTGTTCCAATCGACGCGCATGTGATCCAGGTCGCCCAATTCCACGTCGTCCCAGTTCGGGTTGCCAAGGACCTTGCTGTCCCACTTGGCGTCGATAAATCCGACCAGATCGATCGTTTGCTCAAGGCCCGTGGACGTCACCGCCTTGTCCTGGACCTCGCGCGAAGAAATGGAGATGGACTTGTCCTGACTTTTGGCTGGGGGTCTGGAGTCCACTGCCGCGGCCTGCTTCCCCTTCTTGAGAGCAAGTCTCCTCTCCTCAGGGGTTAAGCCAACCTGGTACTGCTGGCTGACCTTCACCATGTAAGGTCGGAAGCTGGGCGGATCCGGGATGCGGGACGCTGCAGCGGCGTCACCAGCCGCGCCGGGCTCGCGGATAACCAGCTGACCAGGCTTGGCAGATGGTCTGGGCGGCGGCATCACCACAGCATCTTGCGCGCCGCAACGCGGTGGGTTCCTGCGAACAGCGCCCTCTGGCGGGCCAGATGGCTTCTCGGCAGCCCGCTTCTTGGAAGTCTCCTTCTTGGCGGCTATCTTCTCGGCGGCCTTCTTCTCGGCGACCTTCTCTTCTGCAGCCTCCTGAGTTATCTTCTTCGCAACCGGCTTGGCCGGAGGGCTGGCTGCAGCTTTAGTCTTCTGCACCAATGGAGAGTTCGGCGCGGTGGAGGAAGTGCCCTGCTGGGTAGGCGGCACCAAAGGCGCGCTACTCGGCGCGGCATCCGGCTGGGCGCTACCCTGTGCGGTGTCTGGTTGCGCGTCGCTCAGAGGATATTGCTCCGTCTCATTGATCACTTCAACCCGCTGCTCGGCAGCGGGATCCTACTGTGAGGCGTCTAGAACTTCTACCCGCGTCTGGGCCGCGGGGTCTTCTTGTTCAGCAGCCCCTGTCGCTGGCTGCTCTTGTTCTTCTTCCTGCCGCTCAAGGGCGGCGTCGTCGTGCATCTCGTGGTCTCGATCTTGGTTCTCCTCGGCTGTGTTGGCTGGAGGAGAAGGAGGCCTCTCGTGGCGAGCAGCATCCTGCGCCTCCTGTTCTGCGCGGGACTGCTGCTCCTGCTCGGCGTCGTGGGCGTCACTGTCCATGTATCGAGCATCGTCGGAGTCATCCCCTTTCACGGGAGAGGACGCACGCGCTCCGGCCTGCGCTGCGGCTTCAGTCTCGTCGTCGAGGTCGATGAGATTATCGACGTCAATGGAGGATTTCTTCTTAGTCTTGGTGGGCGCGAGAGCGGCGTCAGCATCCAAGGGGGCTCTGAAGAAGAAAATATGTTCAGAAAAGATAAAAGGGCAGAGGAAACTGAGAAGAAACAACGAGGTAGAAGAATTGGAGATTTGCGGCAACGGAGGCGTATAGCTGAGGAGAAAGTACTTACCCTTTACGGGTAGGGATCGCCCGTGCTCTTTTTGTCGCGATCTTCTTGGTCGTCTTCCCGACTGCAGTCTTCTTCTTCTTGGTGGGGGGCTCCTGAGCACCGCTACCCGTCCGTTTGCGGGTAAGAGGAGCAGCAACCGAGAGCGGCTTGACGACAAGGGCTTCCTCGTCCTCGTCGTCGCCTTCCTCTTCAGCGTCAGCATCATCTGTGAGATTGGGAAAAAGAAAAAACAGCTCAGAAGCAGGAGGCAATTGGTTTGTACTACTTGCGACCAATCCGGATGAGCTCAATCACCTTCGTCTTCGTCCTCAGTCCAATCACGGACAGACGCGTCTACGCGGTGCTTCTCCGTCTGGGCGTGAGGAAGGTTGAACTTGTCCGCGGTCTCGAAGGAGACCTCGTCGTCTTCTTCTCGGTCTTCCGACCAGTTGTCTTCGAAGTCAGGGTGGGCACAAAACCCGAGACCCGAAGCCCGAACCCGAATAACCCGAACCCGAACCCGAATAACCCGAACCCGAGAAACCCGAGCACAACATCGGGTAGCAGTTTTGGAAACCCGAATTTTATTCAGAAAAATCGGGTTAGTACTCCATGTACCCGAACTTCCCGAATAACCCGAAATATTAAAAAAAACATGCGAGGAAAATCCCCTAGACAGCCCAAAGCCCAGCCCAACTAGTGAAACTCTATGTACCTAGGTACCTAACGCTAATTTCCCAGTGCCCCTTCCCAGATGCGTGCCCGCATCCTCGATTCCCCATCGCCCAAGTCCCAACCATTAGCACCACACGGTCAGCCGCCGCAACACCCCAGCCTCTCCCAAACTCCACCTTCCACTACAACGACGTCGGCTCTCCCATGGTTCACGCAACCGCGGCATCATGCTAGACGGAAGCTGCTGCACCTCACACAACAGATCGGCGGCCGCCTCCAGCGCGAGCGCGACGATGGCGATCAGCATGACGACGCATTGTTCAGCAAAGACACGACGCCTTCCAGGCTCCAAGGCATCCCAGGCTTGCTATGGCGGCGACCCCATCTTCCACGCGATTCTTACAGAAAAATTGTTATATTTTTCTGTGTATTGTATTTAGGGAAATTCGGGTTTACCCGAACCCGAACCCGAATTTCCGGGTACCCGAATTGTCGGGTATTAAATATTTTGGAAAAATATCGGGTGTCACTTTTGGAAACCCGATTTTGTAATAACCCGAACTACCCGACCCGAAATTTCGGGTAAACCCGAACGCCCAGCCTGACTTCGAAGCGTTCCTTGCTCTCAGCGAGCTGGCGATCAAGGACCTGAAGGATAGAGAAACATCAACAGTTAGTCGAGTAGCATAGAAGCATCCTACTCGGGAAGGCGTGCAAGCATAAAGCACATTAAGCCTAAGCAGTGCTACTCGGCAAGGCGTGCAAACACCAAGCACACTAAGCCTAAACTATTCTGCTAAGTGTCCTACTCGGAAAGACGTGCAAACATCAAGCACGTCAAGCCTAAGCAGTCTGTTCAGCGCCCTACTCAGCGCAGAGTGCAAATGCTAATCGCAGCAAGATAAGAAGGCCAGCTACTCGGAACATACATACAAGAAACAGGATAAGGAACACATACCCGCTCGATTGGCTTCGTACGGCTGTATGGGATGAAGCCATACTGCCAATTGTCTCTGAGGCCGGTGGTCAGGATGGACCGCACATGAGCGGCGACGTCCGCGTTGCTGAGCTCGAACGTGGTTGTCCGAGTACAATCGCGGGGGCCGCCCATGTAGCACATGGGGTGGGCGCGTTGCTGAAGCGGCAGCACCCGCTTAGAGATCCAGCAGGCAACTGGATCGTCGCTCTTGAGCCCTTCTCCGATCAGATGGGCAAGGCGCTCCTCCATCTGCGTCTAGTTCCTGTCGACGGACGGCTTGGTCTTCCAGTTCTGCCCGGTAGGAGCTCGGTTGCTCCATGGGGGCAGATTGATTCTGTCCTCCACCTTGGCTCCCTTCTTGGCCGGGATGTTCTTCACGTATAGGAACGTCTTCTGCCACTTGCGGACAGAATCCAGGCCCTTAATGCGAGGATGATTGGTCCCAGGGCGCTGCACCATCATGGCGCTGCCGGTCTCGGTTATCCGGCTGCTGGTGTCCGCACCATCCTTCTTGCCCTTGCTCTGTTGGTGAAAGAAGAAGTACCTTGACCACGTCTCCGTCGTGGGGCGAACGCCGAGGAAGGCTTCGCACACCACAGCGTGGTAGGAGAGGAAGACGACAGCGTTGGGAGGAAGGTGGTGCATCTGGAGGCCGTAGTGGTCGAGGAAGGAACGAAGAAAGCCTGATGCGGGAAGCCCGAATCCTCGCGCGAAGTGCGCGAGGAAGACGACATGCTCTCCCTCTTCCGGAGCCGGAACGAGCTCTCCGTCAGGCTGCCGACAGCGAACACCGGGAGGAACCCTCCGGGTGTTCACAAGCCACTGGCAGTCTTCGGCGGTGACCTCGGAGCCGGCCCAGCCGGCGCGAGCGTTGTCGTCGCGCGCCATGGCTATGAGGAAGAAATTGGGGGAAGAGATCGAGGTTTCGGTGGGTGGAGAAGCTCGCGGCGGCGCAGTGAGTTGCGCGGCGGCGAGGAGCTCTGCGACGGTGGAGAAACAAGAAGGCAGAGGGGAATTGCGAGCGGAAGGAGAAGAAGGAGTTACCGAGGGGGTATTTATACCGCTCCTCGAGTTACCGTTACGAGTTGACGAAGTGGGATCAATCGTGGCAGTAATCGTGTGACGTGGGGTCTGTGGGCCGGTTAGAAACGCACACAGCGCAGAACGCGCGCGTAACGGCCACATTAGATCCCACGACGAGATCGTGGGCGATTACTGCGCGTGATGGGACGTTACGAGCTGGTGGGCCCACCCCGTGAAAACTGGGCGCGTGGCCTGTCAGTTACCGGGCACCGAGGCGTCGCGGTCGTGGATGCATGACACGTGCCCAGTTGCGATGCGAAAAGCCGGATTGTGCTCTGCGCCGCAGAGATGCTGTTTGGGAAAATTCTCTAAGTCTTTCTGCTCGGTTACAGAGAAGAGAAGTAGCTCTATTCGGAGGAGAAGAAACTCAAGGTATTTTCCAGAATGCTACTCGGAGGTTTTACTCGGCATCTTGAAGTTCAAGGGCAATGTTGCCGAGATTGGGTTAAAGCTGGCAGGGCCCAGTGAACAAGTTCGTAGGACTCTACCAGCTTCGGGGACTGCTGTCGGGGGGTTACCCCCGAGTAGGGTAAAGGCAAGTGCTAAAAGCAAGGTCAGAAGAGATGTTTGGTCGAGTCGCCGCCTACCCGGTACTCGCTACCCAGTCGACTGCTACTCGGTCTTACACAAAAGATGATCAGAAGGATGAATCAAGAAAGTTATGCTCCTTCGAATAGAAGAGCTGGTCCGAGTAGAAATGGCGGGAACCTACTCGGGCCAGAAGTCAAAGGAGCCGTTTTGACAACGGATCCCGCGTATCCCGAGTCCGTACTTGGCACTGTTCACAGCACTGTTCATCTGAGGACGGCGTGCCTGACAGCGACAGTGTGTCAGCAGGGCGTCGCAGGATAGGGGGCCCCTACTCTGTGTTTGGTGCAGTGATACCAGACTGATCACTTGGTTTTGCCCAACGACTTTCCGCATCAGGACAAGCTTAGAAGCCAAAGCTGTCAGCGGGAGCTCGGAAGAAGGACGGTGTGCACACAATGTCGACATCTGTTTGTATTTGGTTGTATCCGGCTGGGCACCGAGTATATAAGGTGCCCCGCCGCCTCCTGCGCGAGGGACGATGCGAAGGCTGGATCATACGTAGAGATTCTTGACCTAGTTCTACCCGGAGAGAGAAGAGTGGCTACTCGGTAGCAAGAACCATTGTACTGTGGCTACTCGGTGAGACATCAGAATACATAGAGAAAGGCAGGAGTAGGGGTTTTACCTCCTCACGAGGGCCCTGAACCTGGGTATATCGTGTTATTTGCAGTGCTAGTTTCATCCTTCACGCGTCTACTCGTCGCGTGATCCCTCCCCGAGCGCCTCCAGCGTCCTTCGTCCCCACATCTTTAGCCATCCTATGGCATCTGCCGTGACACCACCACGACAGCGAACTTGATATTGGTCTGAACCAATTTGGTGTTCCGAGTAACGGGGCCGCTACCCGGGGCTTTGGCCTGCTTGGGCTTATTGAGTGGCCAGTCGTTCTTCTTCGATGAGGGTTGCTGCTGCGCTGGTTGCCCGGCCTGCTTGGCACCTGGCAGTGGATACTCTGAAGGCACTTGGCTTCTCGGGCTGCTGCTGCCCAGCATGCCGCTTCTCGGGCGGTTGCTGCCCAGTCTGCCCTGCACCCTGGTTGCTACTGGGGGTGCTGACTGCTTCTTGGAAGTTGGCTCAGGAGCCTGCTGCTGTGGTGTTGGTGTTGCTATGGGATGCTTCTCAACAGGAGGTTCTGGAGTTGGTTGCTGAGGAGGTGGCTGAGGTGCCGAGGGAGGTGCTTGAACTACTGGTGGCGGTGGCGGTTGCGGAGCACTCGTCTCTGATCCTGCTGGGGTGGATTGCAGCGGCTCAGAGATGGGCTCTCGTGTGGGCTGCCGCGTCCCGGTGGGCGGCTCCATAGCTGGCTGCTCAGCGTTGGGTTTCGGCTCCTCCCGAGCCCGGTCAGTTTCCATCTCGGTGCCTGTGTTCTCGGCACCGAGGTCGTGTTCTTCCTTAAGGGGACAAGGCGCCTTGGCCCTCTCCTCTGGCTGATCGTCCCCGTCATCAGTGGTAAGATCCACGAGGTTCTCGGGCGGATTGTTGGTGGCTTCCGCATCCAGTGGATCACTAAAGAGAGAAGAAAGAAGAAAAAAGGAGACGAGAACTGAGAAGAAGTAGAGGAAAGGCAGAGAAGGCAGTAAGAAATAAATATAAAGGATAGCTCGGAAGGACTTACGCGTCCACGAAGGTGCGTTTCTTGCGCCCGGTGGTCAGTTTCTTGCCGGCAACCTTCTTTGGCTTCTTGGCAGGGGGCTCCAGTGCTCCGCTGCCCGGCCTTCTCTTGGTTCCGGTGGGGGCGGCTATCGACACGAGTTGCACGTCGAGTGGCTCCTCGTCCTCCACCTTGTCTGTGGATGAAAAGAGAGGGTACAATAGTAAGAGATGGAAAAGGTCAAGGTATGCGGAAAGAGTGCGCACAGGTGAACTCGGTCGCCTTCGTCATCCTCAGACCAGTCCCGAATGGAGGTGTAATATAGGGATTTACCATCCTGGCCAGAAAGTGGGATACAAAGTGTATCCTGGACATCAAACGCCTCCGCGTCGTCCTCGGTCCTATCCGGCTTCCAGTTCTTCTCGAAAACGACATTATCCTCCCTTTTCTGGCGAGCGATAACCTGAAAATGCAAGCACGAGGCATAAGGGAAACGAGTTGAGGTCCTACTCTGAGAAGCGTGCAAACACAAAGCACAATAAGCTAAGTACAAACAAAAGAGTTGTACTCGGTCTAGCGTGCAAACATAAAGCACAAGAGGCTAAGTCCTAGAAGAGGAAAACGGGTAGAGGTCCTACTCGGCCTAACATGCAAACATAAAGCATATACGGCTAAGTCCTAAGTAGGAAAATAGGTGGAGGCTCTACTCTGAACAGCATGCACACATAAAGCATAGTAAGCTAAGTTCTAACAGAGGAGCTCTATCCGGTATTGAATGTAAACATAAAGCATATTGGGATAAGTCCAAGGAAAAGAGGCTAAGGCAGTCCCTACTCGGTATGAAGTGAAGAAACGAGAATCGAAATCAACTAAGTGTGCAGAGAGGAGAACTTACTTGGGGGATGGGCTTGTTGCAGCTATACGGCACGAAGCCGTAGAACCAAGTCTCCGAGAGCATAGCCCTGACAATGGAATTGGCCCAGATGGCCACCTGCGCCTTGGTGAGCTCGCAGGTGGTCGTCCGGGTACAGTCACGGGCTCCACCCATATAGCACATCTTGTGTACTCGCTCTTGAAGCGGGAGAACTCGGCGCTCCACCCAGCAGGCGATCAGATCGTCTTTCCGGAGCCCTTCCTCCACCAACTCCTTCAGGCGGTCCTCTACCCGGTTGACGTCGTTGATCGTCTTCTTGGGATTATAGCCCCAGTTCCGCATCTCGGTGGGGGGCACGTTCTGGAACTCGGGCAGGTTGATCAGGTCGATTGGCTTCTCGCCTGGTGCTGCAGTTCGATTCTTGACATACAAGAATCCCCTCTGCCACTTCCGGCAGGTATCCAGTCCAAGTACCCGTGGAGCGCTGGAGCATCATCAATGTACCCATCTGAGTCATCTCTTTCGGGGCGATTGGATTTGAGAGATTGGGAACTACTTGTTGACGGAAGAAAAAGTACTTAGCCCAGGTGTCTACCGTGGGGTAGACACCAAGAAAGGCTTCGCAACATGTAACAAAGGTGGAAAGCATAGCAATTGCGTTGGCGGGTAGATGATGTGGCTGGAGGCCGAAATGACGCAGAAAGTCTTGCATGAATTTGGAGATTGGAAGGCCAAATCCACGCTTAAAGTGACCCAGAAAAACCACATACTCACCGGGGCCGGGAGTCAGGACGAGCTCTTTCCCGGGTGGGCGGCAGATGACGTCGGGAGGGACCCCGCGGGTGTTCACGAGCCACTGGCAATCCGACGCCTTCACGTCGGAGCCCTCCCAGGCGGCGCGCATCGACGCGGTCTCCTCCTCGTGCAGATCTCCGGCAGCGGCCTCGAGCTCCATTGTTTTTCCTCCGGTGAGGAAGCGGTGGCGGAGAAGAAGAGGTACGACGGAGCGCAATGGAGACACGGGGTCGGAGAATAAGGCACCACGCGGTGAAGGCTTGGTCGCGGTGGAGTAGTCTCCGATGCGCGGCGGCGTGCGGGGGTGAGCTTCTCCTCTCTGGGCTCGCGGAGCGGTGGCGGACTGTGGGTTCGCGGCGGCGCTGCGGGCTCGCTGTGAGAGGGGAGGCGAAAAGATAGCAAAGATGGGGAAAGTGGAAAGGAAGAAGAGATAGAGGGCGACGCGGGGGTATTTAAACCTCCTCGAGCGCAGTTTCCACGCGGGATCAATCGTGGGGAAGGTCGTGCGGCGTGGGTAGTAACTATGCCCGTTAGAAACGCATAAAGCGTATTACTTGCGCGTAACAGGCGCAGTAAATCCCACGCCCCACGTCGTGGGCTCTTGAGTACTTGGATGAAGTGACACAACGGCCTGTGGGCCCGCCGTGCAGCGATAAATGCGTGCCACGCAACCACGCCAGAACCGAGGCCTCGTGGGTACGCTTGCGTGACATGTACACAGCTTGGACACGCGAAGATGGAACCGCTCCGAGCGGCAAAATCTTGGAAATTTGGCTAAGTGTTGGAATCTCAGTTGGACCTAAGGCTGCTTGGTCTACTCGGCACAACAATGAAAGCTCCAAAGATTGCGATAGCGAAGGCCGAATTCAGAGTGATGGCAACCGAGTTGAGCCACAACTAGGCTGGGATTCATCAAGGAGGTTATTTTTGGTTTAAGCTGGCAGGGCCCAACGCCCAAGTTCGCTGGACTCTACCAGCTTTGGGGACTAATGTCGGGGGGCTACCCCCGAGTAGGGGTAAGACAGGTGAGAAACAGGTTTCAAGGTGATGTTTATCAAGTCCAGTGTACCGAGTTGGTACTGGCCGGGTAGGCGTCTACCCGGTATCCGGTATCTGGTAGGCGCTATTCGGCAAGAAGTATAGAAGACCAAGAGAAGATTCGAGCATGTGTCTGGATCAACCGGGTAGCGCTCGGGTGATCCGGATAGAGGAGACGCTATTCTACTCGGGCACAAAGTCAATGGAACCGCTGAGGAAGATTCCACGTATCCAGGGGTCGTACAGATGTGCGGTTCAACTTACTAGGTGCGTGGTTATCCACAGTGAGATGTGGGAACAGTACGGGTGGGCAGCTGTCAAATCCTGTCACTAACAGGGGGATATGACATGTCAGTGAAAACCCTAAGGGACTGACAGGGTGGACAAGACCTGTCAGCCCGGACGGCTGATACGTGCATTTTATATCATCATTTATACCCTCCATATAGGCATTATTGGGATGTTTTATCAATGTTATGTCATTGTTTTGCATGTTCTAGATGATTTTATGGGACTTTCCTACAAAGTCCCTATTTTGGTATTTAATTTCTGGGTGTCAGAAAACACCTGTTTTCATGTTTTTGATGTTTCAGGAGCTACAGGTATCGAAATTGCGAAAAGAAAGAAACCATGTCAGTTTTTATTCGGGAGAAAGGCCGTGGGCACAAGACACGAAGGAGGAGGGCCAGGAGGCCCAAAAGGGGGTAGCCCACGCGGCCAGATTCCCTGGCCGCGTGTGGGGCCCCCAAATGGGCCCACAACACCTCCTCCCCGAGGTCTTTTTGCTGACGACTCCGTCTTCCCCGAAAATCAGCACCCTAATTTTCCCGAGACGAGACGGAGCCGCCAGGGCGGCGAAACTCTCGAAAAGTCTCCGCGGGGGAGACAGATCCTGCTGCTCCAGAGCTCCGGAGAAGGGGGAAATCATCCCCATCTTCATCCCCATCTCCTCCTTGGCGTGGGAGGAGGCATCTCCATCACCATCCTCACCAGCACCTGCATCTCCACCATCACCATCACCGTGATCCACTCCATTCCCCTCATAGTTTGATCATTGCTACACCCTAGATACGTGTTATTGTACTCCGTTGCATGTTTGGGATTGAGTACTTGTCATTATTTGGTGGTGGATCCATTGTTTCAGATTGTGTTGTACCACATATGTCACCATACATGATCATGTTTGCACGTTGTGAGTAGTTCCCGCATGTTCCTGGGGGCATAGGATGAATTGGCAATGATTTGTTACATAAGATGAGTCGTTATTTGGTCTAGTATTTATCTTTTATGTGATTCTATGATGGTGTTGTATGAACGTCGACTGTACAACACTGCACCTACATGGGCTCATAGGAGAACACCATAGTGTAGTGATGTGATGATGTCTTTAGGTGACAGGAACTTGAGACAGAGTCGTTGAATTGCATTATGAGGGTACTTGTATCGGGGACCTTAGAGCATAAGGCTATGGTGGGACATCATGTCTTAATAATTCTCGTGTTGTCATTTAATTGGCCACGTGATCCATCATAAGGGGTGATAGTTTATTTATTTAGCTATTCCTATTTGTGGCTCCGTCCGAAGAAGACTAAAACTAGACAAGATATACAGACATGTTATGCAATGAATCACTATGCCAGCTAAATCCGTGCAGCCCTCGGGAACGTTTTCCACATATAAGACACAAACACACACTTGATCTTGTCCTCTTGCGCATTAGAGGATTGGGCTTTGTCTCTCATTGAGACCTACTACTTGTTGCAATTTACTTTCCGCATTTTACTTTACTTGCACTACACAATTAAAACACAAAAACACATGTTGCTTTTATTATTCCTTTGCTATTCTACTTACCAGTTCCTTCTGCTCCTCGTGGGTTCGACAACCTTTCTAATTCGAAAAGTACTACAATTGATCTCCTGCACTTGGGAGCCATCAAGACACTTTTCTGGCGCCGTTGCCGGGGAGCGTAGCGCTATTGGTAAGAAGTTTGGTAAGGAAACTTGAAAGCTGAATTTTACTTGTTTTGTTATTATTATGGCTTTTATGAGAGATGCTTCGCTGAAACTTGCTTTATATGAGAGTGCTTATGCTATTAAACCTAAAGTTGTTGAAAAAGCACCTCATGATGATGGTTATACTATTCCCCTTGAATTTGTTAAAGCTGTTAGGAATGAGTATTTTGCAGGGGATGGAACAAAGGCTGCAAGTGATCACATACGGGCTATTGAGGATATATGTGGGCTAATTAGGCTCAAGGCTATTTCTGAGGAGGAGGTAAAATGCAAGTTATTGTACTAGTCCTTAACTGGTGATGCTCGAAAATGGTATATGTCCCTGGATGAAGAAATTACACATAATTGGGATACTTTTATGAAGGTTTTCTTTCTTAAATATTTTACTCCTAAAGAGGCTTATGAGAACCGTTGCTTTATATTTAATTTTTGGCCACACCTTGGAGAGAGTATTACTCAAGCTTGGGGGAGGCTTAAGGACCTCCTTCGTAAGAATCCTTGTCATGATCTCACAAATAAACTTATATTGATAAACTTTTATGTGAGACTACCTGATAGGCTAAAGAAATATTTGGATGGTTCATCTGGTGGAAGCTTTACAAATAATACTGCAGAAGAAGCTTGGAATTTATTGGAAATTATTTCGAAGAACTCTGAATATTGGGACCTAGACAAAGGTAATGAAGCATATTTTGATTATGGATATTCATGTGTAGAAAGTTTCTCTAGTTCTATTTTGTTCAAGAATGTTATTAAAGATTTTGGTCTTGATCCATATGTTGCAATTGAAATAGCTAAGAAATTTGCTGAGCACATTCTAATTCTTAAAAGTGGCTTTGATTATTATGTTGAACCTGTTAAATCTTCTATTGTTGTCCCTAAATTTATTAAAGAAACACCAGTGTCATCTGTAGTAATAGAAGAATATATTGAACCACCTCCCTATCCTGAAAAAGTTAAAGAGAATTTGCTTATTGCTGTTGCTGACAAAAGTAGAAAGAGATGTTCTCAACCTAAAGAACAAGTGGAAGTCAAGAACCAAGTCTCTATTATTAAGCAATTAAATGAAGAAGATCTTGTTAATGTTTATTGATGTGAAGATGCTACCAAAGTTATTAAAGGGAATTCATCCAAAGTTGGTAAGCCAATTATATCATGCTCTATTGGGACTTCTTGTTATCATGGTTTATGTGATATTGGAGAAAGCATTAGTGTCATTCCATATTCTCTCTATCAAGAAATTAAGCCTGATATTGATTCTATCACCATGGAAGAAACAGGTATGACCATTTTCAGCTTGCTAATAAAGATTATATTAGTCCCTTTGGAATTGTTAGAGATGTTGAAGTATTGGTAGGGAAAATAAAATATCCTACTGATTTTATTGTGCTTTGTTGTCCAGAAGATTCTTTGTGTCCTATTATATTTGGTAGACCTTTCTTACATACTGTTGGTGCTGAAATTGATTTGCCTAGAGAAAGGGTGTTTATTGAATGTGCTGGAGAGAAACTTGAATTTAATTTTTCTAAATTTGCTGATAAACCTCCTAAGAAAGAACCAAAATCTAAAGATATAATTGAAACTCTTGCTCATATAGCTGTAGCTTCATCAGACGTGGTGGAACGTTATATGCTTAATCAGGAAGAGCCATTTAATGATGCAGAAAAAGAAGCTTTAGAACAAATATTATGGCAGCAACCTCCACAATTACAATTGCATATCCCACCTGATAATCTAGGAGTACTCCCACCTCCTAAAGGAGATCCTAGTTTTGAATTAAAGCCCACTACTAGAGATTTGCTTATAGCAGCATATCCTACCACAGGCGAACACGAAAATCGATGCGCCTGGGCTACTTAGCGCAGGCGAACCGGCGAACAGTGCGCCTGGGGTAAGTCTGTTACCCCAGGCGAACTAAACCCAGAAGCGCCTGGGGTAAAGTGTGGCAGGGCCACCCACCGCCGCCCCTGGCACTCTTCCTTTACCCCAGGCGAATAGCATACCTGTTCGCCTGCGGTATAACAGATACCCCAGGCGAACCTTGACAGAAGCGCCTGGGGTAAAAAGTGGACTGGGGTAGCTCCCCTTAGCGCAGGCGCACCGCATCTCTGTTCGCCTGGGATAAAGAAATGCCTGGGGTAGCACCCCTTAGCGCAGGCGCATCTCATGCCATATTTGCCTGGGGTAACATTTGTCTTCAACAAGTGCGGCCAGTCACCCACCACCACCCCTATCCACCCCACTCACTCACTCACTCACTAGTCCAAACTCGACTCATTAGTGATCCTAGCTCAATCCCCCACACCCCTCCACCATTTTTAGCTAATTTAACCAATCATGTTTGTTATATTTTAGCTAGTATGCTACCCCACTTTCCCTCTTCCAAATCTATCCACTAGATCTACTAACCGGACACTATATCTCACCACAAATGCACCACTAGCTACTTCTAGATCTATCACTCTCTTACAGGTCGTCTCTCCGGTGATCTTCGACGTCGTCATCGCGTCTATATATTTTGCATTGTGTGTCATCTTAATAGGTGCGTGGGATTGGTCGGTGGATGAGAATTCGTTCTCTTTTTCATTTTATTGTGTTGCCATGAGGATGAGTTGCCAATGTTTTGCCGAAATGTTGATTCATTTCCTTTTCGGCAAATTTCCGGCGCTCCGCGTTACACCTTTTGTAGGAAGGTCATGCCGAAATTTTCCGTGAAAACCGGATCTAGTTAATGAAACCTCTCTCTCTCTCTTGCATTTTGTAGCAATGGTCATTGCGATGAGGACAAGCGTGGTGCATAGGTACGTGCGACGCGCGACGGCCGAGATGCATCGAAACAACCGCACCGAGATAGAGTGTCCGTGTCGGAAATGCAAGCTGGGGTCTTTGTTCAAACCAGATTCTGGTAATGTGGAGAAGCACCTGCTCAGGTATAGTTTCATGGAGGGCCACACTAAGTGGATGGATGATGATGAAGACGATGATCACGTCGAGACCAATTGGGCGGCGACATGTGAAGATGATCAGGAGGAGTCTGAACATGGCAATGGAGAGGACGAAGAGTCTGTCGACGGATACGACTATAATGAAGAAGAAGGGAGTCATGGTGATCAACAATATGAAGACGAGGACATGAACACTCCGCTAACTTCAGTCGTGCGGGACCCTCATGTTCAAGATCTTCTTCTCAAGAACACGTCGACCGACGCCAGACGTAAATCTAAGATCACGCAACTAGAGATAGACTCTGCAACTCCGTTGTATGACGCAAGTCGCGGGACGGAGGAGTCACGCTTAAGAGTAGCTCTGGATCTTCTAGAGATGAAGGCAAAACACGGATGGACCGACACAATCATGGACGATCTTCTGCGATACCTGAAGACGCACTTACCTGAAGGGAACACATGTGCTAGTAGTCTACAGGAGGCCAAGAAAATCGTGTGCCCCCTCGATTTACCGCACACAAAATACCACGCTTCGTCCGTGACTGCATAATTTATCGTAACGAGCACGCGAACCAGATCAAATGTCCGGTGTGCGGTGCTGATCGTTACAAGAGGGGGACGAAGAAAGCTCCTAGGAAAGTTGTGTGGTACTTTCCACTCATTCCCCGTCTGCAGCGGTACTTCGTGGACCCCAAGGAAGCAAAGCTCATGCGCTGGCACGCGGACAGAAAGAAGGCGGTGCTGAGCGATCCAGAACGTGTTGAAAAACCAGTGCTAACACACCCTTCGGATGCACGTCAGTGGAAAGCATTAGACGCATTCGATGAAGAATTCGGGAACGACCCAAGGAACATCAGGCTTGGTGCGAGCACCAACGGTCTCAATCCGTTTGGCAACCAGAGCAGCAAACATAGCACCTGGCCCGTGTTTGTATGGATGTACAACCTCCCCCCGTGGTTGTGTCTGAAGAGGAAGTACATACACATGAGTATGCTGATTCAAGGGCCGACCCAGCCAGGGAGCGATATCAACCTGTATCTCGAGCTATTGAAGGAGGAGCTAGACACGTTGTGGGAGGAAGGGGTGGAAACATGGGACGCCTTCAAAGAAGAAACTTTTCGTATGAGAGCCGCACTGATCACGACGGTGCAGGACTATCTCGGATACGGATATATTGCATGTCAGGTGTCCCATGGACACAAGCCTTGTGTCAGGTGCATGGAATTTACCCCGTTTCTACAGCTACACAAGGATCCCGGATCTTCTAAAACCGTATACATGAGGCATCGAATGTGGCTACCACAGAACGACCCGTGGAGAAAGCGCGGAGACCTGTTCAACGGTAAAGATGAGCTCGATCTACCTCCATGCAAGAGAAGAGGAGAAGAGATCGATACTCTATTGAAGAATTGGAAAACGTGTCCTCCGTCGGGAAAGGTACAGAAGCGGAAGCGAGGAGAGAAAAAGTGTCCTCCGCCAGAAGGACCGCTCTTGGGGGTATGGAAAAGGAGGTCCGTGTTTTGGGACTTGCGGTACTGGCCAATCCTCGGAGTGCCTCACTGCCTTGATGTCATGCATATCACGAAGAATGTGTGTGAGAGCTTGCTTGGCACCCTGTTCAACATGCCAGATAGGACCAAAGACGGGCCAAAATCAAGACACGACCTGATGGTCCTGAATATCAGGAGCGAGCTTCACTTACCGCCTTCTACGCGTGAACATACGGAGGAGGACGAGGATGAGGTGGAGGAGATGGACGACTGCAAGCGGAAAAGGGCTAAGAAACACCAAACTCACCGCCTGAAACCCTCTTGCTTCACTCTAAGCCCCGACGAGCTCGCGCAAATATTCACATGCCTCCTCGGAGTGAAATTTCCCTTAGGTTACGCGGGGCTGATAAGCAGATACCTAGACGCATAGAAAAAAATCTTCAGCGGGATGAAGTCTCATGACTGTCACGTGATGATGACGCAGATACTTCCGGTTGCAATCAGAGGGATAATGGAACCGCACGTCCGTCAAACGCTCACTGGCCTCTGTAACTTTTTCGACGTCATCACTCGGAAGTCGATAAGCGTGAAGAAACTCGGAAGGCTGCAGGAAGAGATCGTCACCATCCTATGCGAGCTTGAGATGTACTTCCCACCTGCCTTCTTTGATATTATGGTACATCTCTTGGTCCATATCATGGACGATATCACCAATCTTGGGCCGGCATTCTTGCACAACATGATGGCGTTAGAAAGAATGAACGGGATCATCAAATCATTCGTTCGTAACAGGGCGCACCCGGATGGAAGCATCGTCCAGGGATTTCTCACAGAAGAATGCATCTCTTTCTGCAAGAATTTTCTAGGCGATGAGAAGCCAACTTTTGGTTTGCCCGCAAACAAGCACCTTGACAGGTTCAAGGGGGTAGGCCACAACACTGGCAAAAGGGTAATGGACGTGGACTCCTGTGGTCGGAGAGCCGACTTTGAAAGGTCCCACCTAGTAGTGTTACAACACATCGACGATGTCGACCCTTGGATAGAAGAGCACAAAACCGCGATAAAAAACAGTGCTCGCAGGCCGATGACGGAAGATGAGATATTTAGAGCACACAACTCCTCTTTCGCGACATGGTTCAAGAAGCAGATTGATGCCGTCCCCCGCAAATGAAATGTCAGAAAGATAAAATTGTATTGGCCTTGTCATATGGCCCCGCGCCCAATCTGATGACTTATCAAGCATACAACATCAATGGGTACACATTCTACACGGAGGAAAGAGACAAAAGTAGCGACTATCAAAACTCATCTATAACGATGGAATCTTACACGGGCGAAGAGATTAGAAGATACTACGGAAAGATCGAGGAAATCTGGGAGCTTGACTACGTTGGGGTAAAGTTGCCGATGTTCCATGTCAGATGGGCTACAAACGTCACGAAAGAAGACGAATATTTCACCACTATGTCGATGTCTGAAGCCAACAAACCCAAGTCCAAGAACCCCACCGCGCAAAATGAGCCCTGGGTATTGGCTAAGCACGTGGAGCAATGCTTCTTCATAACCGACCCGGCAAAGCCTAGTCGTGTTGTCGTAAGGAGAGGAAAAAGGGCCCTCGTCGGAATGGATGGAGTCGCCGATGAGAAGGACTTCGACGGCTTAGTCGGAGACCCGATGATGGAAGAACCCGGTGAAGACGATGCACCATACACCACAAGAAGAAGCAGGACCACACTACCTAGGGCAGGTCTTCCATTCACAAGAAGAAGTCACGATATGGCGGTCACGTATTCAACATCGACCAAGAAAGGCAAGAGTAAGATTGTGACGAAAGGTTGAGAGAGGGAAATACTCGCGATATGTGCGATATAACATGCTAATAGCTACTATGTACAATGTGTTTTCAGAGAGATACACTTGCGGTATCTCGCTAAATCAATCTATTTACGCTCCTAAATTTTAGCGCAGGCGCATTTTCTAGGTTATGCGCCTGGGGTATGGCTCTGTGGGCCCGCGCATAACGAAGCGCTACGAAATTTAGCGCAGGCGCATTTTGGTTTTGTTCGCCTGGGGTAAATGATAGCGCAGGCGCATATCACTCGTTTTGCGCCTGGGGTAAGTGCTCGCTCTGCTAACCCCCAGCCCGCACACTTCCTTTCTCTCTCTTGCACGCAGAACAGATCGGCAGTTTCCTCTCGATCCCCAAACCGCACGCCGCCGTCGTCTCTCTCATCGCACGCCGCCGTCGTCGTTGTCGAGCAGCAGGAGGAGGAGCAGGAGCAGCAGGGGAGGAGGAGCGGGAGCAGCATGGGAGGAGGAGCGGGAGCACGCCGCACGCCGTCCCTCTCATCATCATCGTCCACGCCAGCCTTCATCACCCACGCCGCCGTCGCCCACGCCCACGCCGCCGTCTCCCACGCCCACGCCAAACCCAGGTCAGCCCCCCCTCTTCCAAGCCCAACGCCCGGGTATTCTTCCCCATCCCATCCCTTGTGCGTTCTGTGGCTCCATCCCTTGTGTTTTTCCCCATCCCAAAGAAAATCCATCATTAATATACAAGTATGCATCCCTTCCTTAATTAATATTTAGGTAAATGAACTGCACGGCACGATAATTATACCTTGAATATGATCAATGACTTGAATACTAGGAAAAACAACTCGGGTTCTTTGGCTTCAGACACTTGCCCCTGAAATTACATTTTGCAAATGATTTATACTATCGGATATCATGGCAAGATTTATTTTAGTCAGATGCTTGGATTTAGTGGGAGTAAGAAGGAGCGAAATAGCTTACCACAACTGCAGGACCTTTTACTGTATCAGCCATGCTTGACATCAATGAAACTGCAGCAACTCTGTCTTCCTGCATCCAAATGCACTAACCAATTTTAGTATCATGTGCCATACACATGCATAAAAAGAACCAATCAATAGTAGACCATGTTGGCTTTTACATCTAATTGGAAATGTGAAATGGTTATTAGCGAGGGAATACATAAAAGATCACCTTTGGTCTTAAAACGCTAGCAAAGATAATACATGTAAGCTATTCTGCCCAGACCAAGCAAAAAATAGATTATAATCTGTTCCATCTTCAACATAGTTGTACTGTACAATATAACAGTCCCCGCTGTACAGTTGCTCCTGCTCCTCGGTGCAAAGGAGGGTTACAGAACCAAGGTCCACCAGCCAAACCTGCGCTACATATTATTCTGTCTTTAACATAGATTTACACATATATGACACACTTAGCAAAGAAATTTACCTTCAGAGAACCATTACTACTGATGAACTGCTGAGGTTTATCTTCCGGAATTTCTGCAACATCGTAGCCCTGATGCTTGAAAATTGCTGCACCATGATTCTGCATTAGTCCTTCTGATGATATTCACTGATTTAATGGAATGAATAGGCACAAGAAACCACTATGGTCCTCACACCTGGGAGCTAATTGCTGCAGCCAATATGGAAGTTTTTTTGGCATGATATATGAATTTCCTAGGAGTTTTTGTGCCATGTGATGACAGCAATGCAAGAAACTGTTTTTGTGGCCATGTGTGCATTCAATTTATGTTGCAGGTACATTGAGTGCCAATGTTTTGCCGGAACGTTGATTCATTTCCGTTCCGGCGAATTTCTGGCACTCCGGCATGACCATTTATAGCCGAGGTCATGCCGAATTTTTCCGGTGACTAACCTAGTATACATTTTGTCTACTGCTAGCTAGGCATGTCTTCTTCTACTATGGATCCGGCTTTATTGGACCACTACATCCTTATGGCCCGAGAGTCGCAAGAGGAAGAGAGAGCCAATGATGGCGGTGATGATCGGATGCAAACTGACCAGCCCCCCGATGTCGAGCCCCACAATGATGACGGGCTCACCGGTGGCGAGGAGGAAACCACTGATAGTGGCGCCGGGGGTCCCTCAGGGAGCAGCACGACGGGAAAGAAGCGTCGGCAGCGAGCTCCGAACAAGGTCGGCACCGTTCGAGAGAAATTCACGGAGGTGGATCCTTCCAGTGGCACGCCTGTGATGCCATTGGACCTTGTGAAGGGGTACTTCCTCCAACTTGGCGCGATCCTTCGAGACGTCGTCAATGTGAACGAGCCGACTCTCAAGAAGAAGCCAACTCTGCGCGCCCAACTCGTCTCGAGACTGCACGCGCGGTACGAGTTCCCTCCCCCCTACAACAACGAGAATCTGAAGGGCAACCTGGTGAACAAACTCGCCCTCACTAGATTCACCAAAGCCCTGAGCAATTACAAGACTATGGTGAGGGCGATGATTAGGGAATCGACACCATTCGAAGAGATCCATCGCCACTTCCCGCGGATTATGCCCGATGACTTCAAGACTTTCCTAGATAACCAGTCGCTTGATTTCACTAAGAATCAAACGGACTGGGGGAAGGACCTAGCGTCGAAGAACATCGGTCACCACAATCTCGGCTGTCGTGGCTACGACGGGAAGGAGCCAGTTTGGGCGAAAGAGGACTAGCCCTACATTGAAAAAGGGATTGAGAACCCTTACGCCAAGTATGCCCATGACCCGCATTTCCAGAAATTCATGAGGTCGAGGTACAGAAAAGTAACTCCGACCGGGGAACTTGTCTCGGACCCGAAGATGGTGGAGGGTGTTATTTTGGTCACGGACGATAGCGTGAAGAATGTTGAGAAGCTAGTGGTAAGAAATTTACCATTTCATGCAACTCATCATCATCAAGTCCATGATTTCATTCTAGTACGAAACCATTTCTAAACCGTTCATATGTTGCTTCTGCAGCTAGAAGAACAACAACTTGAATCTTCCTCGTCGCAGACGTCGACGGCCAAAGTCGCGTGGGATAAGCCTTTCATCAGGGGGTACAACAAGGCAAAGAGCCACGACCCTCTGAAAAGGCGGCACTTAGGCCGGATCACCGGCGGCAGACTTAATAAGAAGCACGCCAACTATGGCTTGGCTGAGCCCAGCACTAAGGAGTCGCGGGCGGCGAAGAAGAGCGAGGAGACGGAGGCGCTGAAGAAGAAGGTCCATGACTTGGAAACAAACATGGAGAAGAAGATTGAGAAAACGGTGGGGGGAAAGATGAATGCGCTCATCCCCGCCGTATTTGAAAAAATATGTGGCTACATCCCCGGGGGATCACAGGGGCCGTTACCGACGTTCAACATACCGTCGATGTTGGTCGTGCCCGCCGCGGCCGCCGCCGGTGGTCCGTCGACGTCGGCCGTGCCTGTCGCCCCCGCCGTGCTCGACGCGCCTGCCCCCGATGGACCGTCGGCCGTGTCCGGCGCGGCCACCACCCCGTTGCTCGACGAGCCCACCATAACCTGTCGTCCGTCGACGTTAGCCGAGCTCAATGCCCTCACGGTAAATTATTGACCGTCTCAAGCTGTAGCCAGTTCAATATAACCCTACTCTCTGACCTATCCATGCATGTTGTCGCAGGCTGATGCGACGGGTTGCACCTTCCTGCTAAAAGTGGGCAACGAGTTGAAGGATGTTGCAAAGGGGAGCATCTTGCAGCCACTATCCCGCAAGTACCACTGCAGAGATATACCGGCCAACGAGCTTCGGGTTCGCGTCGATCTGGTGCTGCCGGGATTCGAGAACTTGTATCCTCCTAATCAACCCGCCGATGCCGACAGCGAGCTGAATCTCGGCCAACTGGACAATCAAATCTTGCTATGGCCGAAAGCCCTTATTCGGCTGAACACGACGTCAGGGTCGGCGCCAAGCCAAGCCATGACCGTCACCACTACACCGGTTGCGCCCGCGGCAAGCCAACAAGACAAGGTCCAACATGGCAATGTCCTCTCTCCACCTCCGGTGGATCCTCCTCCTCCCGAGCACGAGACGTCCAATGACGAGCAACATCACGAGCATGAGACCCATGACGACTACATGGATATTGAACTTGCTCCCATTGACGATTTCATAAATCAGTTGGATGGCGAGAAGCCGGTTCCTCCGGAGTTACCCGCCAGAACTCTTGATATCCAGAAGAAGGTAGATGGCGGAGAGGGCGGTTCTTCTGAGTTACCCACCAGAAAACCGGATATCCAGAAGAAGCTAACCTATTCCCAAGAAACTCCCGAGGAGCAGACGGCCTTTACGGCTCCACAGCCTACGCTGGTTACCCCGAATACACTCCGTGCTACGGCCCAGGAGGCGATAAAACAAAGAGGCACTCCCATCTGCTTGAGGCCGAAGAAGAATCGGAAGAGGCCGGGCAACAAGAAGAAAGGTGGTGCCTCCTCTAGTAGCCAGCCAGCGGTCTCCCGAGTCCTGGACCGTTTGCCGCCTGCCGTCTCGTGGAGGAAGGTGCATGAGATAGGTCAGCCGATGCTGCCGCCAGAGGTTGTCGCTGTCATGGGTGGTGACATGAGGACCATCCACGACAGGATTTTTTTCAAAGAGAATGAACTTCTACGTGAGAAACATCCCTCCTACCCGCTATACGTGGTCAAGGTGCCCCGATCCGTGCGCTTTGTGGATTCAAATCCCGCAGAGGTGTTCTTCATCAGATACGAAGACATATTCAGGGTCTTCCACTTGGGAAAGCTTGACCGAAGCATTGTCCGCCTGGTATCGCTCAACATGGCGCACGATATGGTCATGGAGAATACCCCGCACATCGCGATTATGGACCCCTACTACATGAATGAGGACTACTTGCGGTCAAATGCGGACCGGGTTCTTATCACGACTTACATAACGGGGTTTTTGATAGATAACAAGGATAAGAACGCCATTCTCATGCCATACTTTCCCAAGTAAGTAGTCCTCTCTGCTTCACGTCGTTACATTCTTTCTAGAATCTCCTTAGTATTCCGATTGATGATATTGATGGCTTGTTCGAAATGTTCTGCGCAGAAACGGAGGATGCGTACTCATCATCATGGAACCGCATTGGTCGCAATGCACTTATCTCGATGAGGGTAGGGCGGTGCAGAAGGAATACACCGACATAAGAGATGTTCTTAATAGTGCCCTCAACGGCTTCGCCGCCGATTTAGGCAAGCCCCTAAAAAGGAGAAAATAGTCCGAGGCGCCTACGTGTGCATGCACGTAACAAACTTCCCCTGCCTCAAGCAATCGGAGCAAGAATCTGAGTTGGAAGCTTGGTATGTCATCTTTCAGATGAGGGAGTACTTAAAGGATGCCCAACAGGCCCAACTACCAAGTCATCTCCGAGAGCTGACCACAAAGATGGCCAACACCCCCGATGAATATGTGCGGGCTGAGTTCCGTCGCATCCAGCGGAGGATCTGCACGATACTCTCGTCGGATGTCATCACTCGGGGTGGTTTGTTCTTCCACGGCCACGCACCACCGAGCAACCGTGACATAGAAGCACACCTACGAGAGCAACATGACACCCGGACATTCAACACGCTAGAAGGCGTTCGTTCGTTCCCGCCGAGACCATAGGATTGACAAAATGTTAGTATACACTTGCATCATATAACTTTTAGTCCTTTATTTGTCGTGTTTTATTCGTAAACCTTGATGCTTCTATTTTTTGATAGTTATTTGCGGTCTATTATCACTTTCGATGCTAAACTCGTATTTTTGTCCTATGCACAGATGACATGGTATGTTGTGTATGGTGGAGGCGGAAGCTCGATACGCCACTTACCTAGCGAGAGAGAAGACGGAGAAGACGAGGGCCCGGATGACCACCTTCGCCATCGCCGTGCTTATACTCCTTGTACTCCTAGTGTTGATGCTACTTGTTGTTTTGCTTGTCTAGATAACTAAACTATCGATTTGTTTGAACTATGTGTACTCCTAGTGTTTGAACTATGCTTGTAACTAAACTATCGCTTCGAGACTATTTGGTGATGATCGAGACTATTGTTCGAAACTATGTGTTGATGATCGAGAATATTTCTGTTATTTTGCTATCATTTTCATATTTATTTCTGTCAATTTGCTGTAATTCTGTTATTTTCGTTTCTTTTATTTTTTACACAGCAAAACCATACCCCAGGCGAATAATAAATCATACCCCAGGCGAATATGTACCCAAGGCGCACAGTGCCTGTTCGCCTCAGATAATAGGCTTACCCCAGGCGCACAGGGCCAGTTCGCCTGGGGTATGTCAAGTTACCCCAGGCGCACTTTGAGGTTCGCCTGCGGTAAGTCATTACCGCTGGCGGGGTGGTCCCAGGCGAACCGCAATTCGCCTGCGGTAGACTAATTTGGTGCGCCTGCGGTAGTCTTTTCCCTAGTAGTGGCCTTTGCCTGAAAATCTGAAATATGCATACTTGGATAAGAAAAATATATATTCTGTTATTATTAGTGCTAACCTTTCAGCTGAGGAAGAAGAGAAATTACTTGATGTGCTTAAAGCTCACCGTAAGGCTATTGGTTATTCTCTTGATGATCTTAAGGGCATAAGTCCAGCTCTATGTATGCATAAAATTAATTTGGAAGAAGATGCTAAACCTGTTGTTGATTTCCAACGCCGTCTACATCCAAAAATGGAGGAAGTGGTAAGAAAGAAGGTAATTTGACTCATAGAGGCTAGTATTATTTATCCTATAGCTGATAGTAAATGGGTTAGTCATGTTCATTGTGTTCATAGGAAAGGTGGAATTACTGTGGTTCCTAATAAAGATGATGAACTTGTTGCTCAATGTACTGTTGTTGGTTATAGAATGTGCATTGATTATAGAAAATTAAATAAAGCAACTCGTAAGGACCATTAGCCATTGCCCTTTATTGATCAAATGCTAGAGAGATTATCTAAACATTCTCACTTTTGTTATTTAGATGGGTATTCAGGCTTCTCTCAAATTCCAGTTCATAGTGATGATCAGGAAAAGACCACTTTTACTTGCCCATATGGTACATTTGCTTATAGGAGAATGCCTTTTGGTTTATGTAATGCGCCTGCTACTTTTCAGAGATGCATGAATGCTATATTTGCTGATTATATTGAAAAGATAGTGCAAGTCTTTATGGATGATTTTTCGGTGTATGGTACTTCTTTCGATAATTGCTTGTTCAACCTTAACAAAGTTTTGCAGCGTTGTGAAGACCAACACCTTGTTCTTAATTGGGAGAAGTGTCACTTTATGGTAACAGAGGGAATTGTTCTTGGGCATCGTATTTCTGGAAGAGGAATAGAAGTTGACCCAACAAAAATTGAAGCTATTGAGAAATTACCATATCCAAGAGACATCAAAGGTATAAGAAGTTTTCTCGGTCATGCAGGTTTTTATCGTAGGTTCATTAAAGATTTCTCTAAAATATCCAAGCCTCTAACCAATCTTTTGCAAAAGGATGTTCCGTTTTCTTTTAATGATGATTGCATAGAATCCTTTAATGTTTTAAAGAAAGCCTTAATAACTGCACCTATTATTCAACCTCCTGATTGGAACTTGCCCTTTGAAATTATGTGTGATGCTAGTGATTATGCAGTTGGAGCTGTTTTAGGCCAAAGGGTTGATAAGAAATTGAATGTTATTTACTATGCTAGTAAAACACTAGATGGTGCTCAATGAAATTATGCTACAACTGAAAAAGAATTTTTAGCGGTAATATTTGCATGTGATAAATTTAGATCTTACATAATTGATTCAAAAGTCACTGTGCACTCTGATCATTCTGCTATTAAATTTTTGATGAATAAGAAAGATGCTAAGCCTAGGCTAATAAGATGGGTACTTTTGTTGCAAGAATTTGATTTACACATAGTAGATAGGAAAGGAGAAGATAATCCCGTAGCTGATCATCTTTCTAGAATGGAAAATATACCTGTTGATCCTATTCCTATTAATGATAATTTTGCTAATGAACAACTTGCCCTTGTTAGTGTTTCTAGTGCTAAAGTTGCATCTCCTTGGTTTGCTAATTATGCAAATTTTATTGTTGGGAAAGTTATGCCACCACAATTTACTTACCAGCAAAGAAAGAAATTCTTTTATGACCTTAGACATTATTTTTGGGATGATCCATTCTTGTATAAGAAAAGTGTTGATGGCATTATTAGACGTTGTGTACCTGAGCATGAACAGCATGCTATTATAAGAGATTGTCATGACAGTCCCTATGGAGGACATCATGCAGGAGATCGTACTACAGCAAAGGTATTACAATGTGGTTTTTATTGGCCTACTCTATTCAAGGATTGTGCTGAATATGTTAAAACTTGTGATAAATGTCAAAGAGTAGGAAACATTGGTAGAAGAAATGAAATGCCTATGAACTGTACATTACCACTTGAACCATTTGATGTGTGGGGTTTTGACTTTATGGGACCATTTCCTGCATCTAGTACAAAACATACTCACATTTTGGTTGTTGTTGATTATGTTACAAAATGGGTAGAAGCAATTCCTACTAAGAGTGCAGACCATGCCACAGCCATGCAAATGCTTGAAGAAAATATTTTCCCTAGATTTGATGTTCCTAGATTTTTAATTACTGATGGTGGATCTCATTTTATGCGTTGTGTTCTTAGAAAAACATTGGCAAAATATAATATTAATCATAGAATTGCATCACCCTATCATCCTCAAACTAGTGGACAAGTTGAATTAAGTAATAGGGAAATTAAACTTATTTTAGAGAAAACAGTAAACAGAGCTAGATCTGATTGCCACTTAAAATTAATGATGCATTGTGGGCTTATAGAACTGCTTATAAAAATCCTATGGGTACGTCTCCTTATAAAATGGTTTATGGAAAAGCATGTCATTTACCCGTTGAATTAGAACATAAAGCTAGATGGGCTATTAAGAAATTATTTTTTGATTTAAAAACAGCGGGGAAGAAGAGATTGCTTGACCTAAATCTATTAGATGAATGGAGGAATGAAGCATATGAAAGTGCAAAATTGTTTAAAGAGAAAGTTAAAATTTGGCATGACAAGAAAATTAAAAGAAAGGAATTTAAAGTAGGTGATCAAGTCCTATTGTACAACTCTCATTTTAAGTTTTCTGCAGGGAAATTAGCTTCAAAATGGCAGGGTCCATTGGTAGTACAGGAGGTATACCATTCGGGGGCCAGCCATCTTCACGGTGATATGAAAGGTAAACCTCATGCGGTCAATGGACAACGCCTAAAACATTATATTGCAGGAAAGAGCTTCATAGGAACCATCGAGGAGATAAAGTTAATGACACCGGAGGAGGTAATTGTAAGGGATCCTGCAGTTTCAGAAACCCAAATTCAACAATTTACAATTATTGTGTTTGGAAGTTTCTCGGAATTGCGTGAAAACTTACGGAACTCATTTTTTATGGAAATTAACGTGTGGGACAAGAAAATTGGAAGGAATTGGACCTCGAGGGGGAAAAGAGGACCCCACACGCGGCCAGATTCCTTGGCCGCGTGGAGGTACCCCTTTTCCACCTCGGAGTCCCGTTCCGTCTCGTTTTCGACTCCGACACTTCGTCTTACCCCAAAAAACGTCAATATATACCCCCTTTTGTTGATCTAATCCCGCACTGAGAGTTCTCGCACGATCTTTGTTTTGTCTATTCTATCTGTCAGGTTTTCCAAGCCATGACTTTGGGAGACTCCTACCAATGCACCTCCATGGACGATGATGATGATGAGCTTGAGGGCAACAGCCCCACATCCATCCACATGAGGAATAGGAAGAGGAAGGACTACTCGGATGACGAGGACGTGGAGCTTCGTGAGATCATGGATGAAGAACCTGACGAGGAAAATCACGAGGCCATCTTCGACATACCACCTCTTGCAACAGCACCTCCATCACCAATCCATGTTGCTGGCGTACGGGTGAACATGTCTTTTGGAAACAAGAGACAGTCCGCACGTATGAGCACCGGAGGGAAGGCTCCAAGGCACTCACTTGCTAGCAAAAACACAGTTTCTCCTCTTATTGGCAGGGAAACTCCCACTGAGAAGAATTGCACTGGAGATTGGGATCACCTTATTCCCAAGAAGAAAGCACCAAGCCCGGAGTGGAAAACTCCCAAGGAGACGGTGGAGAAGGACCTCATGGAAAGGTTGGGAAAAGCTACGGGAGCATTTGAGCAAGCCTATAACCTCATGGTGCGCATCATTGGAGAGCTTGAAGACAACTATGAAGAGAAGAAGAAGAAGAAAGAGTGGTGGGCTGAGTACGAGAAGAAGGGAGAATGAAGAAATTACCGCAACCGTCTAAGCTTGGGGGAGTTTCACCTATCCCCCGTCTTTTATCAGCTTTATCATGTCTATCTAGTTTTGGTGTGTCTTGCTTTTATTATCTAGTATCGTTTTCGTTTAGGCTTGAGTGAGCTCATTGAGCATTATCATGCATCCCCGTCTTATGGTTTATCAATGAATAATAAAGTATGGTGTCATCCATGATTCCCTTGTTTTGGGGATTTATGGGTAACACTCATGCAAATGAGCATGGCATATTTAGAGGTTTCAATCACATCTTGCCTTGAAATTAATTAACTTGAGCGTGTTGGACAATTGTAGAATTATCTCAATATGACATAAATCCACTACCTATCTATTAGCTTAATGGCTATTCCGAGCATGTTCACCATGTTATAGTTTCATTTATGCTCTAAATTAAGATGCTTATGTTATTAATTGGCATGGGCTGAATTTGGGATAAGAATCTCACGAACTTTTGAATGCACACATTTATTTCTATTGCACTTAACAAACAGGACCCATTAATGGGAGCTAAAAGTTTTGTGCTTGACAAGGATTTTGGTTGGGAGTTGGCTAACACGTGCATCACGTGAAAAGCTTTCAACATTGCACAAAGAAATTTTATATTTAGTTTATGTCATGTGCTTTTGTTTTTGGACTCCTGCCATGCCGAAATGAAATAGAGGAATAGTAAGTTTTGATGAGTAAGTATATATGACTAGAGAAATTGCATTGGGCCGCTAACCCAAGCCATGCTTGATCATGGTGGAAATTTACTTACAGCTAGAGTGGACTCTACAAACACATCCTACAATAAAATAAGAAGCTATGCATATAGTGAATGAAATAAAAAAGGATGATGAGTCTACTCCGTTTGTTCATCTTGTTATTGTGACATGGGCTGGTTTCTATGTCATGGGGAAAGAGGTACCTCTTTGCAATTCTCTATGATGTCATTAATACTTATTATGATTGTACAAAGCTTATTAGGAATCTTAAGTTGAGTAATCATGGAGTAGGTTTTCACACTCACGGGGCATGAGACATTCAACCAACACCTTGTCAACCACATTACTTCAACATTCATAAATTAGGATGCTAATGATAAAGGGGCAATGAGAGTCTTAGCCCAATGGATGCCACATTACAATTAGTAATTTAAGCTGAATAGTTTGGAAACTAAATGAGACTTGATCATGTTTTACCTCTACTCATTTATCTTTCTCCAAATTAAAGAGTATAATTTGATTGTCCAACATACAATGGTTATTTGCTTTCAAAAGTATGGGGTGTTTGCTAGAGCTTCGAATATGTTATCCTTATGTGTATGAGTTCTATTCATTCATCTTGCATTATAACTGAACATGATGATGATACAATGCCCGTATTTATTTATCAACCATAAGTCCATTTATGCATGTAATGATCTATGTCCTTATTTACTCGAGGACGAGCAAAGGTTTAAGCTTGGGGGAGTTGATACGTGCATTTTATATCATCATTTATACCCTCCATATAGGCATTATTGGGATGTTTTATCAATGTCATGTCATTGTTTTGCATGTTTTAGATGATTTTACGGGACTTTCCTACAAAGTCCCTATTTTTGGTATTTAATTTCTGGGTGTCAGAAAACACCTGTTTTCATGTTTTGATGTTTCAGGAGCTACAGGTATCCAAATTGCGAAAGGAAAGAAACCCTGTTAGTTTTTCTTCGGGAGAAAGGCCGTGGGCACAAGACACAAAGGAAGAGGGCCAGGAGGCCCAAAAGGGGGTAGCCCACGCGGCCGGATTCCCTGGCCGCGTGTGGGGCCGCCAAATGGGCCCACAGCACCTCCTCCCCGAGGTCTTTTTGTTGACGACTCCGTATTCCCCGAAAACCAACACCCTAATTTTCCCGAGACGAGATGGAGCCGCCAGGGCGGCGAAACTCTCGAAACTCTTCGCGGGGGAGACAGATCCTGCTGCTCCGGAGCTCCGGAGAAGGGGGAAATCATCCCCATCTCCTCCTTGGCATGGGAGGAGGCATCTCCATCACCATCCTCACCAGCACCTGCATCTCCACCATCACCATCACCGTGATCCACTCCGTTCCCCTCATAGTTTGATCATTGCTACACCCTAGATACGTGTTATTGTACTCCGTTGCATGTTTGGTATTGAGTACTTGTCATTATTTGGTGGTGGATCCATTGTTTCAGATTGTGTTATACCACATATGTCACCATACATGATCATGTTTGCACGTTGTGAGTAGTTCCCGCATGTTCCCGAGGGCATATGATGAATTGGCAATGATTTGTTACATAATATGAGTTGTTATTTGGTCTAGTATTTATCTTTCATGTGATTCTATGATGGTGTTGTACGAACGTCGACTGTACAACACTTCACCTACATGGGCTCATAGGAGAACACCATAGTGTAGTGACGTGATGATGTCTTTAGGTGACAGGAACTTTTTTTTTTGACACCATTACTGTGGGGGAAACCCCCACAGCCCCCCCATTTATTAAATATATAAAAAAAGTTATTTACAAATGTACAATATGTACAAGAAAACTATGGGAGTGAATTAATCCATGATGTCAAAAAAACAGAGTCTGCACTCTTCACCCTGTACTTAAGCAGAGTGACTTCCTATGTAAACAGGGCCTTCCAACCTCTGAAAGTTGGCTTGATGTTCTTGAAGATCCATCCATTCCTTTGCTTCCAGATGCACCAGCAAGCCAGGATCACAATCTCCACAAAACAAGAACCAGCAAAATGCTTTCTGGCATACATGATAGCATAAGATGGTGTGCCAGGTATCCAAGGAATCTGCAAGTAATTCCAAATCCTTGTACTGAATGTACAATTGAAAAATAAGTGTCTCCAATCCTCAAGAACATGGTCAGGGCACAGGACACAATCAGATGATGAATTAATGGTCCAATGTCGTCGAATTAACATGTCCCTGGTATTAATTCTATCATGCAGGATAAGCCAAGCAAAAAATCTATGCTTAGATTGACACTTGCTCCTCCAAATTGTAAAAGAAATAGGATCATCAGGGACATCAGAAAAATGGTGTTTATAAAATGAGCTAGGACGTAATCTGCCACTAGAATGTGGGCTCTTCCATTGATCTGTAATACCAAGTTGCAATGTAAAATGACCAATCATGCCTTTCAATAACCTAAGCTCTTCATTTGCTTGAACTGACAGGGGTAAAGCAAAGTTCTGGAGACAATCTGTGCCAAGCAGGAAATCATTTACAGACTGAAATTTGTCTTTGGCAAAAGAAAAAAGTCTTGGGAAGGTTATCTTAAGAGGTTGAGGCTGCCATTTGTCTTCCCAAAACAATATTGTGTAACCATTGCCCACACAGCATGTAGTGTAGTTCCTGTAACTCCCAGATAATGCCAATATATTTTTCCACCAGAAAGAACCAGACTCAACCACAGCATGAGGAACAGCCTTATAATAGTAAGCATCAGTAACAAGTTGCACCCAAGGCAAGGCTTCCTGATTATAAAGTTTATCAAGATGTTTTAATTGAGACAGAGTCGTTGAATTGCATTATGAGGGTACTTGTATCGGGGACCTTAGAGCATAAGGCTATGGTGGGACATCATGTCTTAATAATTCTCGTGCTGTCATTTAATTGGCCACGTGATCCATCATAAGGGGTGATAGTTTATTTATTTAGCTATTCCTATTTGTGGCTCCGTCCGAAGAAGATTAAAACTAGACAAGATATACAAACATGTTATGCAATGAATCACTATGCCAGCTAAATCCGTGCAGCCCTCGGGAACGTTTTCCACATATAAGACACAAACACACACTTGAGCTTGTCCTCTTGCGCATTAGAGGATTGGGCTTTGTCTCTCATTGAGACCTACTACTTGCTGCAATTTACTTTCCGCATTTTACTTTACTTGCACTACACAACTAAAACACAAAAACACCAGTTGCTTTTATTATTCCTTTGCTATTCTACTTACCAGTTCCTTCTGCTCCTCGTGGGTTCGACAACCTTTCTAATTCGAAAAGTACTACAATTGATCTCCTGCACTTGGGAGCCATCAACGGCGCGGAGACTTTCGGCAACGGCAACAGCGGGAACACGGAGGCGTGCGCCGTTGTCACAGTGGTGTTGTCTAATTTGTACCTTTTTTTCATAGTATAGTGGCTGGCTACCAGTATATAAGGTGGCCAGCCCCCTCCTGCGCGAGGGACGTTGGACCTGAGCTCATTTATTGCGAGGCTTGGTAGTTGAGAGAGGCAACAGTAGAGAGAGCTGAGCACTGGCTACTCGGCAGAGAGTGAGATACTGAGAGATTGTAACTTCTGTGCTCGGTGTGACCCAATACAGAGAGATAGGCAGGAGTAGGGGGCGTTACCTCCACACGAGGGCCCCGAACCTGGGTAGATTGTGGTGTTTGCAGTGCTTTGAGCGCGCCTGTTCGGCGTGCAATCCCTCCCCGAATACCTAAAGCGTCCATCGGCCCCAACTTTAGCCATCCTATGGCATCTGTCTTGTCCACACCATGACACTTGGCGCCCACCATGGGGCCAGCAGCGGCGCTGGCTGGGGTGCATATTCGGACGGGACCTGTTTCTCCGTCGGGGGGAGCGCGTGGTTTGTGGCCTTGTCCACAGATTCGGCTCCTTCGACTTCGTCAGCGACAACGCCGGTGATTTCGGTGGCAGGCCCTTGCCTGCAGGTGGCTCCGTCCTTCGGCGTGCATTTGGTGTACATTGCCACCACCGTCATCCGCAAGTACCCCGAGGTGGTGCTCGTCGCTGAGGACCCTCCCGCTGTTCTCGCTGTCCGCGGGAAGCCGGCTGGCTGCTCTGTGGGCAGCATGGAGGTGATAATGACTGGTCCGGCTATCGATGTCGGGAAAGGCACGCCCTCTGCGCCTGAAGTCGTCGACGAGCCGGCTGCTCGCCAGGGCCACAAGCCCTATGACCGGCCTCAGAACATGTCAGGCTACAAGGAGGCCACTACATCGACTGTGATACCGGCTACTCGCGCCGGCGTAGAGCACCTCGGTATGCCTCTCGCCACGGACGTGGATCCGGCTGTGGTGAGGGCACAGCTCGAGCAGCAGCGACTTGCTTTGCTGCAGGAGGCACAGGAGTTAGAGAAGGTTAGGCTTGAGATTAACCTGGATCAAAACGAATACAATAGAGCACATGGTTTTACTCCTGTATCTAGAGAATTTTGGCATGAAGGAAGTTTTCAAGGGTCAAGAGAAGAGGATGATATGATGTGATAAAGAAGAGTGAAAATCCTAAGCTTGGGGATACCCCGGTGGTACATCCCAGCAAATTCCAAGAAGACTCAAGCGTCTAAGCTTGGGGATGCCCAAGGCATCCCCTTCTTCACCAACAAATTATCAGGTCACTTCTAGTGAAACTATATTTTTATTCGGTCACACCTTATGTGCTTTACTTGGAGCGTCTTTTATTTTTTGCTTTTAGTTTGTTTTTATTTTCATAATAAGCTTGGTTGGACCACATCATTATTTTATTGGAGAGTAACACGCTCCGTTTTTTCAAGAGAATACGTTGTATTCTTAGTCTGTGTCTGGCAGCTGCATTTAATTAGCTCCTGTTTTGCATGCATCTCTTATCAGAGCTGTTAGTTTTAGTAGTATTATATGAGTACTCTCATGTTTGCTTTCTGTATCATAAAGAGTATTTTTTTTTGTTAAAACATATCTTGTATGGTGCTTATTGGGAAAAGAAAACTACTGCTTGATGTAGAATTTATAACCGTGCTAGTAGAAGCTTGTATAGATTGTGGCTAGAACTTTTTCATGTCATGCTAAATGTTATTTTAGTTTTAAAGCCTTGTGGTTATTGAGTAGCATGAATAGGCTTAAATAGCCGAGCGCGTTTAATATGTCTTGAAAGACTCATGAGTTGTTCTTGTCATAGTAAAGCATCAATATATGATATTCTCTTTCGAATGTTTTATTTGGTTGATTTGACGCATGCTCACACCATGTTTATGACTACAAACCAGTCACGAATAGCCTCCCTGACCACTTAGTTTTTAAAGTTGTGATACCGTTTATGCTTTAATTAATGATGCTTATGTCGCTATGCATGATTATGACTCTTATGCTCTCTTGATTTGTCGCTCCCAGTCTTTTGCTAGCCTCCACCTGTACTGAGTATGGAATTCTACTCGTGCATCCAACCTCCTTAAATCAAAATTTTCCCATTGTATACACCATACCTACCTATATGTGGTATTTAACCGCCACTCCAAGTAAATTGCTCATGTGTTACCTTTAAAACCTTCAAAATTATTCCTGCTTTGTGTTCTTATTTTTGCTCATGAGGACATCAATAGAGAATCTTTATCTCACTTGTTGATTGGATTTCACACCCTGGACTAGTGGCTTCATCTGCTTATCCAAATGATAGAAGAGCTGGCGGCAGGGTGCCCAGCCCCAAATTAATACAAACAAATTCTATTCACTATTTTTGCCCCTGATCATATCAGTCAAAGCATAATTGTGTAAACAAAAGAGAAAGAGGGATGACCTTTTACACCAGTTGCGTCCTTCACCATGAGAGTTGCTCTTGTGAATCCAGTTGGTTTGTGACGTACTGTATTGTCTTTTTACCATTCGTTGACACTAGCATACACCCCTACTAAAATATAGATATTCCTCCACAATGTCAAACTTTTAATGCCTTTGTTTAATAAAATAAAAAGCTCTAGCACATGAGTGATCCCTGCTTCCCTCTGTGAAGGACCTTTCTTTTACTTTTATGTTGAGTCTCCATCTTCTAACTTTACGCACAGTTGAGAGAGCATTTTTGCCATTCTGAGTTATATGTGCATTTGTCCCATAAACATCAATAATTACTTCATGATGTGATATTATTTGTTCTTAAATTATTTGTTCTAGTCTTCCTCTTGAACTTTGAAAGTGTCCTGAAATTTATGTTTTGTCCCACTCTGAAGGACTAGCGAAATACCACTTTGCCATGCTTTCTCTATACCTGAAACAAACGTTTATCTTTCTTTGCATTATTATCCATGATCCTTTATTTAAGATACTCTTCGTGATGCAAAGTGATTGCTATGCTTTATTATTAAAGTTCTATTTATCATGTTTGTGTTGAAGTTTTATGATCTCAGCATACATATGCTTTTACATTTTAATGATCAAGATTATGATAGCAGCATGTCACCTCAGAAATTATTGTTTTATCGTTTACCTACTCGAGGACGAGTAGGAACTAAGCTTGGGGATGTTTGATGCGTCATAAAATGTATCCCTAATTTCTGATGCTCCATGATCATATTATGCCAATTGCTACATGTTTTCTCCCTTATTTATAGCATTTTCATACGTTTTCCGGGACTAACTGATGACTCCCAAGTGCAGGAGATCAATTGTAGTACCTTTCGATAAGTATTTGAGTGTCGAACCCACGAGGAGCTGAAGGTAAGCTATCTATTCTCTAAAGCCCTATAACCCTCTTATATGGCTGTTTATGCAAAGCAATAAGTTTGACTAAAAGGAACTAACTAATTAAAAGCAAGTGACGTGGAGTGTGGTTTGTCTAGTAAGTAGTGAAGCAAGTTTAAAATGAAAGTTTCTAAGAAACTTTCACAAGTAGCAAGCAGCAAATATCTCAAGTATCTCAAGGGAGAAAGTGTTCTAGCAATAGGTGTTTCGTTCGTGTGGTTGTCACAATTAGTGAAGCACATGTTTTAGTCTTAGTTGTTTCTTCTAGGAAGGAGCCATAAATAGGTATAGTCAAATAAATGATCTAAAACCCCTTATGATGGATCATGTGGCCAAGTAAATGACTGCACAAGATTGATTAAGACATAAAGTCCCACCATAGCCTTACGTTCTAAGGTCCCCTATATATATATCCCCCAATAACTTAACTTTGTGGCTCGGTCTCAGGTTACTGTCACTCCCAAGTCACCACCACTCCATTATGCTACCGGTGATCACCTTACATGCATTCCCCAACATATGCGTGCACTCATATATTGTACATAAAGACAATCATAGAAGATAACAAACTTGTATGCAACCAATCAACGAATTATTTCACCATTGCCAAGAACAATTCACTACTCAAACATAGACGGGGAGACACAATACATCAAGGGAATATAGTATTGCATCATACATCGTGTTTGCCAAGAGATTACAGTGGAGAGATGGAGCTGATCTTGCTGTAGATGTTGATGATGAACACGCCGGAGGAGGGTGGAGCCCTCCGGGGATGATCCCGGCGGCGTTTCCCCCCTCCGATCTTCTTCGGCGGCAGCCTTCTGTCTCTCTGTTTCGTGGTTTCGTCTCTCGGCGCTGCCTCCTCCTCGAAAAGGCCAGGGCACCCTTTATATAGTCGTTTTTAGGTCACGAGACACTCGGGAGAAGAAAGATCGACGGCATCGGAGCCACGGGGGCAAAAAGGGGGCCTCTCACGCGGCCAAGGAATCTTGCCGCGTGGAGGGTCCTCTTTGCCACCTGGTTGGCCTTTTGGCCCTCTATTTTGGCCCATGGTCTTCATCTCGAAAATTCTGAACCGTGCTCTTTGGCCTTGCCCTTTTTGGAGTCCTGAAGCTCCCGGAAAGTCTGAAACACTAAAAAGTACGTTTTCTGGAAAAACAGGGTTAGAACCAAAAGAAGGGGGATTGTTTAGAAAATCCCCCAAATCATTATAAAACATGAATATAAGTTGCTAATATGTAGGAAAAACAAGTAATAACATGCAAAGTTCATGTATGCATTTTACATGCATCAACATCCCCAAGCTTAACCCATGCTCGTCCTCGAGTATGAAGGTGATAAAACTAACATGGACTTTGCATATTGAAACAATCATGGGATATCAAGGAGGATTATTCATGCTACATATAATCAAATGATTAATACTAGAAATGAGTAGCAATATACAATTCATGTTGTAAGAAATATCAAATATGCAAGCAAGATGCTTCATGAAAGTTCACAAAGTGTATAATGAAATAAAAACACTATGGACCAAATGCATACACAAAATGAAAAATAAAATCCTATATTGGTTAAAGAATATCATAATGAAAAATAGAAAATATGGTGGACACTTTGGAGAAAATTGAGTAGAGGTAAAACATGATCAAGTCTTATTTAGCCTCTAAATTATTCAACTAAAATTACTAATTGAAATGTAGTATCCATTGATCTAGGACTCTCATTGCCCCTTTATCACTAGCATCTTAAATGGTGAATGTTGAAGTAGTGTGAATGACAAGGTGGTTGAAAGCCTCATGCCCCGTGAGTGTGAAAACCTACTACATGATTACTCAATTTAAGATTCCTAATAAGCTTTGTACAATCATAATAAGTATTAATGACATCATAGAGAACCGCAAAGAGGTACCTCTTGCCCCATGACATGGAAACAAGCCCATGTCACAATGACAAGACAAACAAACGGAGTAGACTCATCATCCTTTTTATTTTCATTCACTATTATGCATAGCTTCTTATTTTATTGTAGGATGTGTTGTAGAGTCACTCAAGCTGTAAGTAAATTTCCACCATGATAAAGCATGGCTTTGGTTAGCGGCCCAATGCGTTTCTCTAGTCATATAGATACTTACTCATCAAAACTTACTATTCCTCTATTTCATTTCGGCATGGCAGGAGTCCAAAAACAAAAGTACATGATATCAACCAAATGTAAATTTTGTGCAATGTTGAAAGCTTTCCGGTGATACACGTTTATAGCTAGCTCCCAACCACACACTTGTCAAACGCAAAACTTGTGGCTCCCATTATTGGGTCATGTTTATTAGATGCATAAAAAGTAAAATGTGCCTTCAAAAGTTCGTGAGAGTCCTATCCCAAGTTCAACCCATGACAATTAATAAAGTGAATATCTTAATTTATAACATAAATAACACAATAACATGGTGAACATACTCGGAATAGCAATTAAACTAATGGGAAGATATGGTGGACTCACTGGAAATACTTGGCTAAGGAGTGTTGGAAACAAGTTTTTACTTGTTGGAATTTTTAAATTTTTGGCTAGCAAGAGGGAGATAGTTGACCATCTACTATGCATGAATATGTCCATAGAACTACTCATTTCATGAAAAACTAAATAAACCAGCAATTAACATCAAGGACATGAATAAGAGATAGCTCAAGACAACATTATTGCAAATTTCTACACATAAAAAGTCTATAAATCATGTAAACATATGTAGCTCTTCAAATCAACCATGGCATCCCTATTCCAAGTCATAATACTAGCATCCAATACATTCCAACCCCAAACTCTAGTATCTCAATCTCATATAAAATGATGGGTGTGGTCTTATCAAAACAAAAATAAAAACAAAAACTAGACGCTTCAAGTCTCTACGATAAATGCTTTGATTAGAAAAACAGAAAGTAGACGTGTGCTAACCAAAAGAGTGTAGCTCCAGTGGGGTGTTCATCACATCCCCAAGCTTATGGCTTTCACCATTCTTGGATGTCTTGAGGCGCAGCTCCTCTATTCCCTGTGAAAAAAACTTCACAAAACATGTTTCTCCCATTTTTTTTTTCTGTGGGGTGAGATTAGCAAGGACAAACAAATCACATGCTTGCTGTGCAAAATTCCAAGTCAAATGCTCCAGTAGATAGAAAATAAGGTTCATTATGTTGTATGTTCACTCTCCTGCTTGAAAGAATCATGGAAATTCGATTCTCAAGCCCAAAGAGTGCATAAAACAAAAGAAGGCAGAATCTGTCCAGAAAAGCAACAGCAGCAAAAAGAACGTTTTTACCTAAGCTACACTCGTCAAGAAATTAAGCCGATTTTTGGGCTTACAGAGGACAAAAAGTTGCAGAACATACTAAAAAATTAGCTCAATCCGACATACCAATAAAAAACGTAAAATCATACGGTGAGCAGACTCTTGCTGAAACAGAAATTTCATGCACTAGGATAGCAACTTATAAGTCCAAATGGGTTTGACTTGACTCTTTATTGAAAACTCCAGATTTAAAACAAAAAAAAACTAATCTCTTGAGACAGCAATAGGACACTAGGAAAATCCAAACAAAAACAACCGGGTTGCCTCCCGTAAAGCACTTTCTTTATAGCTATATAGCTAGGCTTTACTTACTTAACATCATGATGGTTGGAGTGAGGTGGCTCGGCATCCCCAAGCTTGGATTCCTGTACTTATTTGATACATGTAGGGTGAGTCCAGGGGTACATCCCCAAGCTTGATTGGTTGTCCCTCTTGATCTTTGTTCATCTCACTCAACTCTTCCTCCTGAAAAATTCTTCTTACACAAATCTCAACATAAAACTTGATTAGAGTGGTTAGTGCCTCCATAAATAAAATCCACATAGGTACATCAAAGACACATCATGAGTTGATTCTAAATATTAACTACTGTTACTACAGTTGTGCATTTCTCCTTGATCAAAAGAACCACACAAAACACAAGTAATGAGAGCAATGCAAAATAAAGACATAATCTGCCAAAAACTGAACAGCCCGTAAAGAGTGAATTTTTAGAGGCACTTAAGTTGCTCAAATCAGAAAACTTAAATCTAATGAAATATGTAGTGATAACTAAATATTCCTGTCGTAAATTACCAGATCAAAATTCCACTTCTGTGATTTTAAACATTTTCCGCAGTGAAGTTCAGGAATCTGTTTTCTTGACAGCTAATTACTATTGTTTAATCCTATCTCTCATATAAGATTATTCTTGCCATTTAAGATGAGAAATAAGACAGAAATGTGATGTTACAGTAGTGAACTAATATTTTTATTGTTTTTAGTTTTGGAAAAAGTTTTAATGATAGAGACTTTGCAATGGTTTCATTGGCATGAACAACACATGTTCAAGGTCGACCCCAACTTCTCCATTACTCATCCTTCTCATTTACTTTCCCAATTTTTTTTTATAAAATGAAAATCTTAAACTAAATGATACATAACAGTAGGTAAAGGCATTTTACATGTTGTAAAGACATAAATGTGTGCCCAAACCGAATAGGAAATTAAAGCATAAGGAACACACCAAAAAAATATTAAACAATTTATTTTTAAGTCTAACCCATTTCCTATGCATTGGCATTTTGTAATGAAACAAATAAAAGAAGCACATAATAGCAAGCATAGAAAGGTAGATCAAGTGCAACTTCAATACTTTCAGCATAAAGAGGGGAAACTTAATATTGTTGAAATATGTGTAACCATGTTTCCCTCTCTCATAATAATTTTCAGTAGCATCATGAATAGATTCAAAAATATGAATATCACATAAAACATTCTTATCATGAGCCACATCCATAAAAGAATCACTACTCTCCACATAAGTAAAATCCTCATTAGTGATAGTGGGAGTTAAACATTCATAATTTTCATTGCAATCATCATATATAGGAGGCATAGCATCATCAAAGTGAATTTTCTCCTCCAAGCTTGGGGAACTAGAAAAAACATGCTCATCAAAACCAACTTCCCCAAGCTTAAAACTTTCCATAGAATCAGCAAGTATATCATTTTTATCCTCAATAGTAGGGGCCCTAAAAATATCATATTCATCAAGACAAACTTCCCCAAGCTCAAGGTTTTCCTTAGCAATAAAGGTGTTCAAAGAATTAGTACTACCACAAATATGATTGTTGTGCAAATAATTTTTCAATTTCTCCTCAAACACTTCATGTCCTAATTCAAGGTAGATATTATACAGTTCTAAAATTGTTTGGTTGTTTTCCATTTTATAATTTTTTGTGTATTTTAGGTTTATATGTTAGTATGCAATGCAAACAAGAATAAAAGCTTAGCACAACGCTCCCCGGCAACGGCGCCAGAAAAGTGCTTGATGACTCCCAAGTGCAGGAGATCAATTGTAGTACCTTTCGATAAGTATTTGAGTGTCGAACCCACGAGGAGCTGAAGGTAAGCTATCTATTCTCTAAAGCCCTATAACCCTCTTATATGGCTGTTTATGCAAAGCAATAAGTTTGACTAAAACGAACTAACTAATTAAAAGCAAGTGACGTGGAGTGTGGTTTGTCTAGTAACTAGTGAAGCAAGTTTAAAATGCAAGTTTCTAAGCAAATTTCACAAGTAGCAAGCAGCAAATATCTCAAGTATCTCAAGGGAGCAAGTGTTCTAGCAATAGGTGTTTCGTTCGTGTGGTTGTCACAATTAGTGAAGCACATGTTTTAGTCTTAGTTGTTTCTTCTAGGAAGGAGCCATGAATAGGTATAGTCAAGTAAATGATCTACAACCCCTTATGATGGATCATGTGGCCAAGTAAATGACTGCACAAGATTGATTAAGACATAAAGTCCCACCATAGCCTTACGTTCTAAGGTCCCCCATATATATCCCCCAATAACTTAACTTTGTGGCTTGGTCTCAGGTTACTGTCACTCCCAAGTCACCACCACTCCATTATGCTACCGGTGATCACCTTACATGCATTCCCCAACATATGCGTGCACTCATATATTGTACATAAAGACAATCATAGAAGATAACAAACTTGTATGCAACCAATCAACGAACTATTTCACCATTGCCAAGAACAATTCACTACTCAAACATAGACGGGGAGACACAATGCATCAAGAGAATATAGTATTGCATCATACATCGTGTTTGCCAAGAGATTACAGTGGAGAGATGGAGCTGATCTTGTTGTAGATGTTGATGATGAACACGCCGGAGGGGGGTGGAGCCCTCCGGGGTGATCCCGGCGGTGTTTCCTGCCTCCGATCTTCTCCGGCGGCAGCCTTCTGTCTCTCTGTTTCGTGGTTTCGTCTCTCGGCACCGCCTCCTCCTCGAAAAGGCAAGGGGACCCTTTATATAGTCGTTTTTAGGTCACGAGACACTCGGGAGAAGAAAGATCGACGACATCGGAGCCACGGGGGCCTCTCACGTGGCCAAGGAATCTGGCCGCGTGGAGGGTCCTCTTTGCCACCTGGTTGGCCTTTTGGCCCACTACTTTGGCCCATGGTCTTCGTCTCGAAAATTCTGAACCGTGCTCTTTGGCCTTGCCCTTTTTGGAGTCCCGAAGCTCCCGGAAAGTCTGAAACTCTAAAAAGTACGTTTTCTGGAAAAACAGGGTTAGAACCAAAAGAAGGGGGATTGTTTAGAAAATCCCCCAAATCATTATAAAACATGAATATAAGTTGCTAATATGTAGGAAAACCAAGTAATAACATGCAAAGTTCATGTATGCATTTTACATGCATCACTAACCTATTAACAAGATGTCAAGTGTCAGTTCCCTGTTTTCTGTTGTTTTTGGTTTCACAAAAGTTGTTCTGGAAACATTCTCGAAATTGGACCCCACAAAGCCCTAAGTGCCTATTTTCCCCGGAAGCATCCATAACACCAAAGAGGAGTCGAAGACGGGCATTAGGGGGGCCACACCATAGGCTGGCGCAGGCCCCCTAGTCGCGCCGACTATGGGTGTGTGTCCCCCTGGCCTCCACCGCCTTTGCCCTTTTGCCTATTTATTCCCCCCGAATGGGAAACCCTAGGCACCTGATAAAAAATCCCGAAAGAGTTCTGCAGCCGTCGTCGTCAACCTTAGATCAGGAGGGTTCTGGAGCTGTTTTCCGGCACCCTGCCGGAGAGGAAATCATCACCGGAGGCTTCTACATCACCATGCCTGCCTCCGGAGTGATGCGTGAGTAGTTCATCCCTGGACTACGGGTCCATCGGTAGCTAGATGGTTGTTTTCCTCCTCATATGCCTTCATGTTTAGATCTCGTGACCTGCCTATCATGATCAAGATTGATCTTATGTAATTCTATATGCTGTGTTTGCTGGGATCCGATGAATATTGAACTTATGCCAAGTTGATTATAGTCTTTATTGCATATGTTATTTGTGATCTTGCATGCTTTCTGTTGCTAGTGGTTGCTCTGGACTAGTAGTTGCTAGTGACTCCAAGAGGGAGGATTTATGCTTGATAGTGGGTTCATGCCTCCTTGTTGTCTTGCTCGAGTGACAGAAACGTGAAGGGGAGGATGTGTTGTTGCCATTAGAGAGAAAACAACGCTGAGAGTACCCGCGTGTATAATCATTGCTTACATTACACACATTGCTTAATACGATTATCTGTTGCTTGCAACTTAATACCTAAGGGGGTTCAGATGATAACCTGAGGGTGGATTATTAGTCATAGATGCAGATGGATTTTGGTCTATGTATTTTGTTGTAATGCCCACACTACATTTCATAGTAGTCATCATGTTATAATGTGCACTATGGTGCAACCTTTATTTGTCAATTGCCCAGCTGTAATTTGTCCACCCAGCATGTTATTTTTATGGAGATACACCACTAGTGAACCTATGAACCCCGGTCCATTTTCCACACTGTTAAACAAACCACAACAATTTCCTGCTCTCTTTACTTTCTGCAAGCATACACTGTTTTTCCACACTATACGTCTAATCTTTGTTTTCAGCAAGACCGGTGAGATTGACAACCTCACTATACCGTTGGGGCAAAGTATTTTGGTTGTGTTGTGTGTAGGTTCCATGTTGTTGCTGACACCGGTGAAGCGCCAGCAGCACCGTCAGTGGCATCAACCTTCCGAAGGTCCTCTTTCTCCTATTGGATTGATAACCTTGGTTCTTAACTAAGGGGAAAACTCCTACCGCTGTGCTCATCACACCCTCCTCTTGGGGTATCCCAACGAGTGCAAGATCTGCACCATCACTGAGCGAAGCGTCAAAAGGATTAAGGCGGAAACGAGAGACGCGAATTTACCCAGGTTCGGCCCCTCTATTGAGGGTAAAACCTACTCCTACTTTCTTACTATGGGGAAAACAAGGTCTCGATTACAAAGGCGATTCCGGCTCTCGATGTCTCGAGCTACCTTGCTATCCACTTAGAACTTGTCTATCTATGTCCCAGGGCCTCGCCTTATATAGTGGACGAGTACCCCGATTTACAAAGGGATCCGGGTTGTCCCCGTCGTCGGAGTCCTAACTTGCTCCGGTTCCTGGACGTTCCGTCCGGTTCACTCCAAGACCCGGACGTCCCCGTCCGGCCTTGGGCCGCTCCGTAGGTCTTGGGCCTCTGGATCTTCTAACCCGGATCATGGGCCGGTTCTTTTATCTTTTCAGGTTACGCTTAAGACAACCCGAATCTTCTTCTACTGGTTGTTCATCTCTTGGCCAGCTTCTCCCGATATAAACCGGATCAAATGTTATGAACCGACTAGAGAAAATTCTGGTTCATGTGGGTGGAAAGTAAGGCTCCCCCTTACCTATTCCCCCAACACACACCTTGGAAAAAATGCAATCACCTAGCCCGCACTCCCACAGGAACGAGACATTGGGCTTGACCACATTCTCGAGGCTGTATCCGAGGAGCCTGGGGTTCTTCTTGAGTAATCGGAGGAGGTTCCCTTTGGAGCCCAAGAGCGATAGCTAGTACGGTAGATTGGAGACGGTAGATAGTGGAAGATGGTGAAAAATTGCAATCACCTAGCCCGCACTTCCGCAGGAACGCGACATTGGGCTTGACCACATTCTCGAGGCTGTATCCGAGGAGCCTGGGGTTCTTCTTGAGTAACCGGAGGGGGTTCTCTTTGGAGCCCAAGAGCGATAGTTAGTACAGTAGATTGGAGACGATAGATAGTGGATGATGGTGCAGCCGATCAAGGCGAGGCGCGCGACCTCGATACGCGAGAGGCCGTGGGCGGTGAGCCCGACAACGACGGGGACCAGGGTCTTGTCCACCTTGGTGCAGAGTAGCTTGGGGTCCCGCGCGACGGCCACGCCGATGTTGGCGCTGGAGAGTCCGAGGCCGGCGAGGAAGGCGAGCACAACGTCAGGTTTGGAGGGGGACTTGAGGTGGGCGAGCTTAGCGGAAGCCTTGAGGGCTTGGGCCTGGGTGAGGCCGCAGGTGTCGACGAGGTACTGCTCGATGGCGAACGCGGGGCTTGGATCGGGCGCTAACGCTAATAGCGGTTGGTAGAGAGCGGAGATGGGAATGGGATAGGTGGCGGAGGGAGAAGAGAGGAGACGAGTGAGGATGCAGCTTTGCAGGCGGAGCATGGCGATGGCGCCGGCGGCGGGCGGAGAGATATCCGTTGGGAATCGAGTTCGGACTTCTGTACCGAGATGAGTAGAGATGGGCTCCCATCGTCAGAGTTCACTTCACAATCGGCCTCCAGCAACGTCCACGAGCCGGGGCCGAAACAGGTAAGGGGCTATACGAGGGCAGGAAAAAGCCCAAAGGCCCCCAGCCGCCACCATATTGCAGAGCAAGCCGAGGAGGAATCTCCATCAACTCCTCCCACAAGTTGCAACCTCGCCTACATCGCCAGGACCCCTCGCTCCCGAGTCCCGAAGCCCAGCATGTCGTCGTCGCCCACCCCCGCCCCCGCACCGGCCGCCGGCGCCGCCGCGATGGCCGTCGACGACGCGGAGGACGACCAGCTCGCCTCCATGTCCACGGACGACATCGTCCGGGCCTCCCGCCTCCTCGACAACGAGGTCCGCGTCCTCAAGGTGCGTGCCCCCTCCCTCCCCAAATCCACCGAACCCTAACGCCCAGGCCCGCGCCCCCATCGCGATCTCCGCCGTCTGATCTGTTTTTTTTACCGCGGCGGTGCAGGACGAGCTGCAGCGGAACAACCTGGAGCTGGAGAACTTCAAGGACAAGATCAAGGAGAACCAGGAGAAGATCAAGCTCAACAAGCAGCTGCCCTACCTCGTCGGCAACATCGTCGAGGTTCGTGCCTCACTCGCCTTTGGAATTTTACCTGGTTTGGATGTGTGCCAAATTCTGTCGATGCCCTGATTCGGTATTACTGTAGTTAATCCAAACCAGATTAGTAGATCTCCGAGTCGCATCTGACTTCGGATACTCTAGCTTTGAGCTCCACCGCTGCTGATTGATGAGGGGCCAGTCACGGCAGTGACTACTGTGCCCTAGTTTAGCGTCTGGAAATACCTGAGTGAAGACACATATTTGCCACTTAGAAAATTACCTAAGAGGCAGTAAAGCAACTCAACAGTAAAGCTGGCTATTGTGGCACTGACATGCTTAACATTGTGTAGTAATTTCTGATTTATGCCGGTGTGCTGTTCATTAGCTTCTGATGGTTTATTTGGAAAGGATAGACTGCTCTCCTTTAGACTTCCCAAATCTGCCATGTCCCAGAACCTACGTTTTCAATCTTTTGGTTTTGCTAGGTTATAGATATATGCCTTCTTCAGATGCATCTTTACTAGGAAAACCTACTTATGTTATTTTCGTAACCGTTTCAGATTTTGGAAATGAACCCTGAAGATGAAGCTGAGGAGGATGGTGCTAACATTGACCTGGACTCACAAAGGAAAGGAAAATGTGTTGTTCTCAAGACATCCACAAGACAAGTAAATAAACCTGCCTGAACTTGCTCTGGTGCTTGAATCTCTAGTATCTGTCACTACATCTATTCTAACTGTATATACACGAACTATTGTGGATGTAGCCCAGCCATACCAGTGGTTGATGCCACACAAACAAATGTTATTACCAGAGGTAGCTTAATAAGGAACCCAATGACAACAACTAGCAGGATTGTCCATGGCCCATTAGGAGCCAGAAGTTGACTCAAGAGTTTAGTGTTGCCGTTTATATTTAGCAGAGTAGAGGAGTACAATACAAGTTTGAAAACTAATAGCGATGTAGCTCAGTGCAGTTGATAATTAGGAAACAGATAGAAATATGATTTTATCTTTCCATGTTAATTTAAGTCTCAAGTCTCAGGGGCTTAGTTAGGTAGCTCTGTACAAGAGTAGGTGTTATAGTCTTCAGATTGAGCAATAAGAAATATATCTCTCTTGAACCATGCCATCTGGCCATCATTGACTGATTGGGGCATCCTACTATTAGTTAACCAATTTGGAAGGATATATCTTCCCAATGTCAATCAAGGTTGTCATCAGGGTATCTTTTCCATAACAGGCACTGGATTTATAAGTAGTTTTTAATTTTGAGAACCTTCCTGTGAACAACACCAATTTTGATTTCACTATAGGTCGGCATGTATTCCATGTCGAACTCTCCTCGGAGTTAATGCAGTGATAACATCAATGACAACTAGCAGAATTTATCAAGTCTGAATCACATTTTAGTACTTTTACAGCATCAGTATTCACGTCTCTGCCTGTGCCACAACATTCTTTAGTTGATTTCTCTGTATCCACATCATGAGTCTATGAATGATTTCAATTTATAGTTTTGGGCCCTGACAAGGTTTATTTTCACATACCATTTGGTGAACCTCATTACTCGTGCAAAATCTTACATGCTGTAGAGAGTCAAAGTCCTTATGTTTTTGTACAGGGTTAGATGAGCTGGTCAAGGTTTCTCTGTTAAAGTTCTATTCTTGATTGCAGACTATATTCCTTCCTGTGATCGGGCTAGTTGACCCTGACAATCTCAAGCCTGGTGATTTGGTTGGAGTCAACAAAGACAGCTACTTGATATTGGACACCCTACCTTCAGAGTATGACTCCCGAGTAAAAGCGATGGAGGTAGATGAAAAGCCTACGGAGGACTATAATGACATCGGTGGCCTTGAGAAAGAGGTAATTATAATTTGCAGAACTGATGATGAAATACAATAGGATTATGGCTAATTTATCTCTCTGTAGCTAGTGTGATGTTAATTTATTGTATTATCTTGTACTCCCTCCGTTCCATAATATAAGATGTTTTAGCTATTTCACATGTTGTCTAGATACACACTCAAGTTTTTTTTATTCCCTCTGTAGCTAAAATGTGTCTAGATACATGTGTATGTATGTGAATGTGGAAAAATTCTAAAACATCTTATATTGTGGAACGGAGGGAGTAATATTTGGTTAATTCATGTTTTTTTTTCTTTTATTTGCTACCTCGTATTCTGATTTTTGTACTGTCTCATGTCACATGCAGATTCAAGAGCTCGTTGAAGCTATAGTGTTGCCAATGACGCACAAGGAGCAATTTCAGAAGTTGGGGATCCGTCCTCCGAAAGGAGTTCTTTTATATGGACCGCCTGGGACGGGAAAGACGTTGATGGCTCGTGCATGTGCTGCGCAAACTAATGCAACCTTTCTTAAATTGGCTGGTCCGCAGCTAGTCCAGGTAACTAACCTTGATGTTAAGATTTACTGAAAGCAGAATGTGCAATATCATGTCATTATTCATTTCAATGTTCTGGATATCATGCTGATTCTAGGGCTCCCAGATCTATTCTTCCAATCATTGAACACTGCTTTTGCATGCTTTGAGACTATGATCAGTCGCGTTACAAAGCCTGTCACACACAATTGAACTTCTGTTTTAATCCTTAACTTTGTAGTGACTACTGATTAAGGATGATATAGTGTCATTAGGTCAGGTAGTGATTAAGGATGATTCAACATATTATCTCAGGATATGACCGATTGTTGTAATTGCATCTGGAATACTGCGGGTCTTTAGTGTCAGTTCATTTTGTTCTTCTGGGTATAGTTCAGGCAAATATTAACATCTTTTTTGAATTGGTTCTTAACATATTTTTTGAATTGGTTCAGATGTTCATTGGTGACGGGGCAAAGCTCGTCCGAGATGCGTTCGAGCTAGCAAAAGAGAAGGCCCCCTGCATTATTTTTATTGATGAGATCGATGCAATTGGAACAAAGCGTTTCGATAGGTAAATATCGCATATGTACTTCCTTTGCACCTTCGCTTTCTACACTAAGCATAAGGAGTCACTTTAGTTAATATTCCAGCATAAATGTGTAATATCTCTTCTGTATGAATGTTTACTGTTTGTGGTTGAAGTATGTATCATGATGTTGTTACTCTAGGTTTGATTTGGCTGATTCATCTCATCAACACTATGCTAAAATCTTTGTATGAATATTAGTGGTATGATATCCCTGCAAGTCGAAAACCCCTTTAACCTTTTATGTCATATATACTCCCTCCGTTCGGAATTAGATGACTTGTGTTTGTCCAAATAGGGATGTATCTGTATACTAAAAGATGTCTAGATACATCTCTATTTTGACAAATACAAGTCATGTAATTCCGAACGGAGGGAGTATGAAATAGGACAAATGGTTCGTAATTTTTATTATATCTTAAGTCCTTTGAGTGTATGCTGGCTGGCTGCACGTATCATATGTGGTGTTGTGGACCAATTAATGTGGTATTAATATATTGACTGCACACAACTAATTTTGATATTTTTCACATTGTTTTTCTTTTGTGCTATTTGACTGCAGTGAAGTTAGCGGTGACAGAGAAGTGCAACGGACTATGTTGGAACTGCTGAATCAGCTAGATGGGTTTAGCAGTGATGAGAGGATAAAGGTAAGGATGCCCTAATATCTGTGTGTATAATCTGAATGCGTGTAAAGACAAATGGTTGTGTCCTGATGGTTTGGCCTAACTCGGTGTTTTCAACACATTAAGTAGATAAAATAGGGAAATTGTATTCATTTGCAAAATGGATACCTGCAAGCAGGCTTCTGGTGATCATAATCTGATAGATGACTCATACCTGATCAATGTTTTATTAGTCCTATCTTATTAAGACAGCATTTTTGCGTGACTTGCAGGTGATTGCTGCAACAAATCGTGCTGATATTCTTGATCCCGCTCTACTGCGTTCTGGTCGCCTGGACAGAAAGATTGAGTTCCCTCACCCGAAGGAAGAAGCAAGAGCTAGGATTTTGCAGGTATGTGTCCTGAAATTTGTGGAAGGCTGTTAGCTCTTGTTGCAAAGATTGCTGACCTTTCTAGTTTTTTGAACTCAAGCAAGTTTGTTCTGTGTTGTATTTTGCAGATTCACTCAAGAAAGATGAACGTAAACCCTGACGTCAACTTCGAAGAGCTGGCCCGTTCAACTGATGATTTCAACGGTGCGCAGCTGAAGGCTGTTTGCGTAGAAGCAGGCATGCTTGCTCTACGCAGAGATGCTACAGAGGTTTGTGCTGACTTTGTTCTTGTGCACCTTGAGGGTCGTTTTGGAACTTTTGATTTTGATTGGTATATAGTAGTGGAAGATGAAAAGTAGAGATAAAATGGATTAGATAATATCTTGGGGATTAGTAAATGAACCTAGAGTTGAGTCTGAACCTATCTCTCTGCTTGTGCAGGTGATCCATGAGGATTTCAACGAAGGCATTATCCAAGTGCAAGCAAAGAAGAAGTCGAGCTTGAACTATTATGCTTAATTTCCCCCAAAAAATAGTGGATACGCTCTCCAAGTGAACACTCTCGGTCCTGTGAATCTGTCTCTGGTTGTTTGTAACACTAACATTCTAGTCTGAATATCATATTATCATGATGCTTTGAACCACGTCTTGCTTTTGATCTTATTTTATCCAAGTGCCGTAAACATATAATTCTAGTCGTCTAGGTGGTTTCCTCTTTTCTGCATGTCAAAACGGAAATCAGAATGTCAGTACAGGTCGTTAGAATGGTATGGAAGAATCTAGGCAGCTTCATGCCAGACTTATTTTGGGCTTGTGTTTCCTCGTAGTGCTACGTTGATGTTGTGTTGATCTGAGGAAAGGATGGTACTGCGACCTCTGTTGGTAGCGCTTCCTGCATATCGTTCGAGGAAACAGTCGCTACTGGAACCTCTATTCCTAATGCGAGATGGCCTCTGAAGGTCGATCCATTAGTTAATGATGAGGTGTTTGGTTTGTGGTCTTGTAGCAACATAGGTAGATATAATAGCTCGTTATTAAGTCGTGTTTCTTTAGATTGATCTGTAATTTGATAGCATGTCCCAGCCTGTTAGGCAGCGCGAGTCAGCCTCGTATACTGTCGTTTATTCAAATCATTCTTTCTTAGATCGAAAAGTGCAGTCAGATTTTGATGGATTAATGATCTTTGCGGTAGTTGAAAGCTGCCTTGACGTGCACCAAATCTCTACACCTAAACCCAAACCCCTCACGACCACAAGCAGTGCTAGCCACTATTATATATAAATAACCCTAAGCTAAGCTAGCTAACTCACAAGAACACTTCACACCACCGGCTTAAACAAGGCAAACGAAATGGAGGTTCGTGGCTTCCTCGGTGACTGCCTGACGGAGTGCTTGCGTCGTCCCGTTGTTCATGCCGGCGACGGGATGGGCCACCGGCGAACTGGCCGGCGATGGCGTCAACGCCGGGCGCGTGCACGACTGACACGACGAGCTCCACACCGACATGCTTCTTCCGGCGACCCTATTGAGTTTATTTCGTGTTCCTTTTGTAATTTTGCTTCTGTTCGTCAGTAAGTTCAGGTATTTGATCAACGTACCATTACTCTTTATAAGTAAGCAGTAAGATTTTAACAATAACAATGGTGTGCGTTTCCTGAAACAAACACCTTCTAAATGGCATGACCGTTTTGTCCCGGACAGAGCAATCTAGTCTTAGTGCGATGATGGGAGTGGCTCCCAATGCCTTTGCAATCAACACCTTGCCTGGTTAAAAAAAAAATGCATGGTCCTTGTTCCAAGACATTTTATCCAACAATGGTCATGACACATGAGCCTCTACAAGCAAAACAATCAAGCAATGCAAATCATTTCCACTTTATACACAAAGAATAAACCGCAACAATGGGCGGGCTGCTGTTACAGGCCGGGGGACCTGGAACATTATCATGATCGGAAATCAGAACGTAGCCTTGTATGGACACAGAAGAGAAGTGACTGCTTTGTCGCTACGGGGCGGTAGCGACAGGGTTTACCGAACGCAGGAGGGTAGGGTGAAGCCATTGCACATAAACGCGAGCACAACGTATATTATCGCCAGGAGGATGAAGATCAACGCGATCCTGCAATCAAGGCAAGAAGATTGTGAGCTAATTGCTTGCCTATAAAAAAGGTAAATAGGAGACAAGCTCGGTATAGTAACTCTATGTAGTTATAAGCTAGGTATGTTTAAATGCTGTACTAATATAATGGCTCACTAAAAGTTTCAGCCTGCAAGCATATATCTGGAAAAAAAATTGTGATCGAAGGGTGATCATTGAAAAACTACTTTAGAGTGCATTGTCTTACGTGAGCTTGACATTTCTCCACCAGACGGTGTTTCTGAAACGGCGAGCTTGTCGTTTGAACCGCATCGTGTTTCCTTGCATAGTTGCAGTCTTGTCGACCAACAGCTCCAATCGGTCACCTCTCTCGAGCACTTTGTCAATGTTATCGATCATGACACTCCGTACCTGCAACGAAACAACAATTTAACAACTAACCTCTCAATTATGAGATAAAATGGTTAGGCTAATGAAATACAGATGCAGAACTTGGCAAGAATAAGGAATCTAACAAGGGGCACATTAGACATCTTTTCCCATTCCTTATGAACTTACAGGAATGCATGTATTATCTTGACACATGTATTATAATGTAAAGAATAAACCTATGTAAACTAGATGATGATCACACAATTAGGTACTACCTTCTGGCTTTCTGGGCTAATAAATAATACAGTAATAGTAAACTGAAAGGAAGGATAAGAGAAAGAAGAAAGGCGATAACCTGATCCATATCACCCTTCATGCGATTTATGCTGTCCGCGTTGGGGTCATTTGAGTAGTAATCCATTTGCTTACTCAAAACCCTCGAGAACTCGTCGTTCATCGAGTAAGCAAGAGCAGTTAGAGCAGCACGGCCATACGTCTTGACGAATCTTCCGTGGATATCTTCGAGGAACGCGAAAGGAATCCGCCCTGGAACAACATGGAAGTTGGTGGTTATATATATACGACATCATTTTTTCTTTCACCGATGTTAATTAGCATTATTACAAAAATGAGAATTCAATATGTGATCGAGGACACATTAAGAGAGGGCTAATTAACACTTTTGCAGCATATGTTCAATGACAAACATTGTTAAGTGGCGATATACTCCTGCATTACTGTTCTTGCATGAAGAGTTTTGAGCCCCAGTGCTGGACGGCAATGGATAATTGGTCCGAAAATCTGTATATGTAGACAAGAAAAGTCCAAAACCGCCACATGTATCGTCGATGGACCGACATTTGGCAGGCAATTAGCGTTGTCAAACAATTGGCAAACCCGGACGGGTCGATTCCATCTGCACATGGTTCACATGGCCTTTTTCGATCGGCTCTTATCCTAACCGCAGTTGTTTCCTTAGAATTCCAGATCCGGCCGCCTCAACTTTTCCAAGGAACGGTCAATGACCTGACCCGCACGGCATTGCCGATCGTTCGCAGCGTCGAATCAAGACGATCGAAGAAGAGACGGGAATTTAATCAACCAATTAGCGTGGCTGGCGATCGTGTATGGATATACCGGTGCACAACTACTTACTTCCGGCGGCGTCGTCGGTCATGCAGAGCGTGGTGAGGCCGTCGGTGCGCCGGACGTGGAAGACGTAGAGGCCCTGGGTGTAGGAGACGCGGCAGTCGTCCGCGCCGCCATTGGCGTTGAGTTTCTCGAGGATCTGCCGCGCGACGGCACCCGTGTTGGCGGCCGTGCCCCCCGCACCGTGCTCCGCCAGCACCACCGCGCCTCGCGCCACCACCGCGTACTGGATCTTCCCCATCGGTGGGTCGATCGACGATCCCTCCGCCGTCCCTCTCCTTCCTCCCGAACGAGGGGGAGAAAATCGAGAAGAGGGGAGGAGAGATGGGGACCTGGTCCGTTTGACACCAACACGATCACCTGGCCGTACTAGTATTGGTGTGCAATGATCGATGCACATGCGCGCCCTTTTTCCCCCTGGACTCCCGCAGATTAATAAAGTATTTTATTTTAGGTTTAGTTTTTCTGGTACCGATAGACGTGCGTGAGGTTGGTGACGTGGATATTCTCAAATTTGAACGTTTTCGAATTCTGAACATTTTTTAAAGTTTTTTTTACATGTGTGCCCCTGGTTCCTTAGTTATACTCAATTTCCCCGGGTTTTAAATTTTTGCTCACTTTTTTCCACTCTCTTGTCTGAAACTCTCGCAAAGGCTCAAACATCATGTTGTCGTCGGTTCAATGGCTTGACTGTTACGTGCTGACTAGTGGGGCCGCGTAGTTGACCGTCCTTTCTGTGACCGTTGCGTGCTGACAGATGGGGCCGCAAGGAGACACGTCGGTGTTGTCTGAAACTCACTATAACCTGAAACAGATCAAGCCACTCCTGCACCGCCCTACCCCTCTGGTGTCGTCGTGTCGCCTCCGCCGCCATCGTACCCTCCACCCTCTAACCCCCTTTCGTTCGTCCGCGACGTCGTGCCTCCGCCACATGTAAAACCCCCCTCCAATCTAGGATAACAAAGCGATGGGGGTGAGGACGCCCTCTGGCCCATCGACCATGGAGATGATTGGGTCGAATTGGAGGCGTATAATTCATGGATTACTTCTGGGTAAGTATTGTTTCCCCATTATTTGATGTAAAAATTCGTAAAGGCGGTATTTGTCCACTGATCGCGTGAATCGCTCCAATTTTGCTGAATTTGTTCCGGCCTAACTGCACCCTTTATTTTCAATGGGATAGGATTGATCCCGTGCTTGCTTTTTGGCCGGCAGTTAGAATGGAAACTAGTGTGGTGTGTGGTATTAAATCTCATGTTTGTGCGTTTTTTCTATCTGAAGGTGATAGAAACCAGCACTCTTCGTTCCACGCTATGCACTCCGTTCTTCATATTCGTGGAGCTCTGCCGATGTTGTTGAGCTGAAATATTTCAACAGTATCGAGAAAAGATTCCTCCCCTAATTTGCGACGGGCATCTGGGATTGCTATTTAATTTGAATGTGGACAATCATTTCTGTAAATCCATATCAATGTGCTTCAGCCACACAAAGAACATGACAAGGGGAAGGGTGTTTAGAAATCATTTGTCTCTGCTATAACGAGCGGCGGAGAACTCCTTGTAGGTCGGTACAAAGTAAACCTAGTGGTTCTGAAAGCCACAACATGTCCGTTGCCGCTTCTGCTACTGCCAGTGCCGCCGTTTCTCCTGTCGCTGTTGCGTCCGGTGTAGAAGATGATGCAGAGCCTGACGAGGTAGTGCCTCGACTTGATGATAAGGATGGGATGATGTACCCTAAACTAGTAGATAGAGCCAGTAAAGAGGCAATGGAAGATGGATATCCGAAGGAGCCAGGGTCCATGCAGGATTTGATGATACTGACGATGCTGAGAGGGGGAAGAACATTGCTAACTTAATTTTAGATGAATACGATGGTGAGGACATGCCAACAATTGAGTGGAACAGGGAAGATCCTCGGCTTAATCCAGGCACCATATTCCAATCGATGGACTATCGTAATGCAGTGACTACATATTGCATTATCACCGAAAATGATTATGTCACTGATAGAAGTGAGCCATCCAGGTTCACTGTTCATTTCCCATATGATAGGTGTAGGCGGAGGTTGCATGCATAAAAATGGTAAAGAGCAAATTGAATCATGTATTTTAACTACTTGTGTATTTCAGTTTATTGATACATTCTATTTTCAAATCATTGTGTAATGTTTTCTTAATTGCACTTTTTTCTTTCAGATAAAAAGAAACCCACACCAGCACACTTGCCCACCTGGGAGGGAAGGGAAAGGCCAGAACAAACCTAGTAAAGACTATGTGGGTGGTAGATGTAATTTTGGATTGGCTGAGAGAGAAACCAACACTTGGTCCAACAAAAATCCATGAGAAGCTTTTTGAGAAGTTCAAAATTGATGTACCTTACAAAATTGATGTACCTTACAATCCCCTTAAACTTGACAGCCATGGCAAAAGAATTCATTGAGCCCATTTAGACAAGGTTTATCCATGAGCAGAGGCAACTTCGTCAAGCACTTCAAGACATTAGCCACCTTATTAAAGTTATTGGTTGGGGGCTTGTCGTGTGTTTAGACCATAATTCTATGGACATGCATGATACATTGCAAACTTATCTATAATTTTTGATGCTCCATGCATGTTTTCTACCTAATATCTTTTGGTTTCCACATGTTTTTTTTATCGTTTTCCGGATGTTTTCACACACTAACCTATTAACAAGATGCCCCAGAACATTTGTTGTTTTCTGTTGTTTTTCTATTTCAGAAAAGTTCTTAAGGAAATATTCTCGGAAAGAGCTAAAAATCCAAAGAGAACATTTTTTACCCGGAATGAAGACAGAGTCCAAAGGGGAGCCAGGGCGCTTCCAGGAGGGCACCAGGCGCGTGCTCCCCCCTAGGCCGCGCCTGGTGGGCCCCTCAGCGCTATGGCAACCACCTCAAGTCCCCCCTTCGTCTATAAATTGCCTTTTACCCTAAAAACGTCCGAGACGGAGTTATTTTCCATGAAACATACAGAGAGGCGCCGTCACCTCGAAAGTCCAATCTAGGGCTTACGGAGTCATGCTCCGGCACCCTGTCGGAGAGGGGGATCGTCACCGGAGGCCTCTACATCGCCATGGTCGCCTCCAGACAGATGCGTGAGTAGTTCATCTCGGGACTACGGGTCCATAGAAGTATCTAGATGGTTGTTCTCTCCCCTATGCCTCCATATTTAGAGTCCCGTGAGATGCCTCGCATGATCGAGACCACCGTTATGTAATTGTGCATGTTGTGTTTTCTAGGATCAAATGAACCATGAGATTATGATTATTATTTTCATGTCAATTTGAGATTCTTCACTTATATTTGTAGAAAGTTTTAATCTTATCTTGCAATGCTCTCTGATGTTTATGATTAACTTGGCCACGTAGTTGTTTTAACCTCCAAGAGAGAGTTTACATGCTAGATAGTGGGTTCATGCCTCCTTGTTGCCTGCGCTCGAGTAACAGAAACGTGCAGGGGGAGGATGTGTTGTTGCCACTAGGGAGAAAAAAGTGGTGCTCTTGTCTACATATGGGAACCACTTCTTACATTATGTATTGATCTTAATGCGTTTGTGTGTTGCACATATAGAAATCACTTCGTTGCTACAACTTAATACCAAGTGATTTGCTGGATAGATTTCTTTAGATGGATATTTAGACATGGATGCATGATGGATAGCGGTACATATGCATTGACGTAATGTCTACAATGTTAGAACCCGTGAAATTTATCTCATCATAATAGTATTGTTATACGTTTATGATTTGTCAATTTTCCAGTTGTAATTTGTTGACCCAGCATGTTTGTTTTCTTTGGAGAAACACCACTAGTGAACCTATTGCCCCCGGTCCTATTTTCCTCATATTGCAAAACTTATTTTAAGCACTTCCATAATTGTTTCCTTGCTGTCCCATTTTTCCTTTAATTGTTTTTCAAGACTCTATACGTTTAGTTCTTCTGTTTTCAGCAAGACTAGAAGATTGACAACCTTCTGGAAAGTTGGGTTAAGAGAGAGTTTGTGTTTGTGTGTAGGATCCACGCCTCATCAACAACACCTTTTCTGGTACCGTTGATTAAGCAACCATCTTCAAGGCTACAAAGTCCTACTGGTTCGATAACTCTGATTCTTTACTAGGGGAAAACTTACTCTAGACTGCATCATACCTTCTGCTTGGGGTCTCCCAACGAGCATGTGATCATGTCCTCATCAACACACCACTTCCATCACACGATGTCCAAGACTCTTCCTCTGAGAGGGCACTCTTCTAGAAGCTCCAATCGACCTAACCTTTCGTGTTGCATGAAGACTTCCCGGAAACATCCTCATTCCAGACTACATTGAAGGAAGGCTACGAGATTAAACCTATCGTACAACACAAGGTGAAAGTACAAGGATGCCGCTTAGAGGGGGGGGGGGGTGAATAGGAGTTTTAAAATAATTACAGTGTAGGCTTGAATAAATGCGGAATAAAACTAACGTTTAATTTATCAAGAACAAAACCTAAACAAGCTATGTTTACCTATGTGCACAAACAACTTATGCTAGGCAAGACATAAAACCAAGTGATAGCAAGATAGATGACTTCAAGCACGATGGCTATCACAAAGATAAATGCATAAGTAACAAGATCAAGTAGAGAAATGACCAAAGTACAAGGAGACACCGATGTGATTACCGAAGTTCCTTCCCAAGGGAAGTACGTCTTCGTTGGAGGGGTGTCGAGCCTCCAAGGCACTCTAACACATGGTTGTGCTTACCCTATTCTCTTTGAGCTTCTCCCGTGAGGGAGATGCTTGTTTCCACTATGAGGTCGTCTTGAAGACGGTGACCAAACCTTACACAAGGTTGAGGCTATCTCCACAACTCAATTGGAGGCTCTCAATGAAGCTTCTTGCAACAAGGTGGAAGCTCCAAGCACTAACCGTCTAGGGTGCTCAATGCATCCAAGAAAAACAATCTCTCTGGTGACCAAGCACCCATGAGTAACAAGCTCACGAACTTTTCTTTCATGAATCCCGTGGGGAACTCAAACCGATGCATCTAATGCAATGGTAAGAACACACAAAGTGGTCAAGTCATTCTCTCCCAAATCCCACTAAAGCAACCAATTCTATGGAGGGAGGAAAGATGAAGAACAAGGAAAAAAACTAATGAATACCAAGATCTACATCCAGTGGATTCCCCTCTCTATTTTCCCTAAAAAGGGGCAAGAATCATTAGAGGGATTGAGCGAAACACAAACTCTTGAAGGTCAACAATTGAGGAGAGAGAAAACAGGCTATGCGACCTCCTCTTGAGGAAGAGGAAGCCTATTTATAGCTTCCCACAAAATATGGCAGTTAGAGCCGTCCGGGCTGGAAATTTTCCACTTACCCCAGAAATTTTCGGAGGACACAAGACCCCCCTCGAGCGCGAGTGCCCGCTTTCTGGTCCGAGCCATATTTTTTCCCTGGAATATTCCGGCCTGGCCGGATATTTGCCCCGGAATATTCCGGCCTGGCTGGAAATTTTCGGCCTTGGACCGGAATTTCCGCCCCCCTGAAAACTGCCAAAACACCGATACGAAAATGGTCATCTCTTTTGCATCCAGACTCTGTTTTCGACGCTCTTGGGCTCTTTAAAATCGCAACGGTGAGCACTACAATAATATGAAGAGAAACATCATGGTAAAAAAATGGATGATAAAACCAAATGGGCAAATTCTAAACCTTTCTATAAGATAGGAATTGGCAAAACCTCCAATAACAAAAACACAATAAGTTTTCTATATAAAATCCGTTTTTGATGAACTTGAACTTGACATGAAGAACAAGACAAGATATAAAACCACATGTGGAGAACACCCAAATAAGAACCAAGAAAGATGATGCCAATGATGCAAATGTTTAAGCTCTCTGTGAACAATACGACCAAGCAACTCATTTGAGAGTCCCTCCTGATAGAATGATTATCTATCCTATAACCCGGTCTCACTACTAATATCATGAGACCGGTAAAATAGAAAACCTATCAAGGTCACACCTTTGCCTTGCTCATTCCAATTGAGTTAGATGATGACGATCTTAATCACCTCAAGTTGGACCACCTTTCTTGATTGCGCTTCGCTTCGTGAAGACTTGTAAATTGCTCCTCCATAAGATAATATGGGAGAGCTTCTCACATGTCCATATTCACTTGACAATAATCTCCATATGGGTGGTAATCATCAAGCATATGAACTCTTCTTGATGCTTATTTTGAACTTGCACTTCAACTTGATCAACCAAGTATCTTCTCTTTATTCATGATGATGATGTCTTGAAGGTACACATGAATGTCACACAATCTCCTTCTTCAAGACATACTTGCAATATGATCAATAATAGGATGAAAATTCTTCTTCTCGACCATATCAAATACATTCATTATAACCAATGATCTTGGTAGCATCCAACCTTCAATCCAACATATGGAGTTCAAGTGGTGCCAATAGACAATCTATAAGAATATCTCAATGCAAACATTATACCATAAGGATTATCAGTAACTATCAAAACCACACATTGGGGCACCATGCACTTTCACAAGGCTCCTACTGAAGACCATATGTACCGGAGAACAGATGACATGAAGATCAAGCTATTATCCATCTACATGAGGCATCTACATCACCTCATAGCTTAAGACCTAGACACAAATCTCTCTAGCCGACCGAATATATAAGCTCGCCGGGATTGTCTTGTAACATTTTATAAAATCTTGTAGCCACGCCATGAATAAATTCCAAGGAATCTTCATTTACATTGTCTTTGATTCTTCATATTGACATGTGCTGCATGCCGAACAAATAAACTCTCGTTCGATCTTTCAGAGGCGAGATTGTCGTGGGATCGTGAAAACCATCCTTCGATCTTTCAGAGGCGAGATTGTCGTAGGATCGTGAAAACCATCCTTCGATACTAACATGCGTAACTTTCATACAAGCTATGTGCATGCGGACAATTTTTGTCTTTGACCGATATATTCCAATGATATCCATGTTGCACCTACATTTGAGACATGCACATGACCACGTGTGCGTGAGATGTCGTCATCCTCCTATTGTGGCACTATTAGCCCTTTTCCCCGCCAATCAAAGCATATATCATGTGAGACAAATAGGCAAACAAATAGACTAGTTTCTAGTTTTGTATAACATTTTCCATTCTTTTATCTTTATATGTTGTATAGTGCCTTCTAATTTTTTTTGTTCTATATGCAGCTTTTTGACAACATTGTATTGATAGAACGTACATGGTGGAACATAGACACACACAATTTTTATATGAATAAATAGAATGCATAAGACCACAAATAAGGAGTTAATGGTCATGGGGATTTCTTTCTGTTAAGATCTGTTTCTTTTTCACAGAGGTTGCTAGATATCTGATTTTCCCTATACCAGCGTATCTGTCTATTAACATGGTGTGCAAAACTTCATGCATGCACTGATATTAAACAACATCAACTATTATTCCCATGTTCATGTGATATATCTACTGAAATTTGTTGTGTTTCATCTATATTTTCCCCAAAAAAATTATGATTTTGGAGTAACCCTAGTGTTGCATCTGGAATCACCAGAAGGAGATAAGCCATGACTTACGAAGTTACCTGATTCTCTTGTGTTAGGGATCTTGTTCCTTGTTTTTCTCTATTTTTGTGGGTTGTACAGCTACCTGGAGCTCACATGCCGATCTACTGTTTTTTTTATAGGAGGAGGGCGACCACGATCTGGTGGCTAACTTCTTTGATCTAGGTGGGAAATTATTGACCAGGGTTGGGTAAGTTATTCTTCTGTTTGATGTTCTCAGAAACCGTGAGTTCACAGCCACCTTGATCTCCCATGTTGACCTGGTGTGTTCTCCTGAGACGAGGATGACGTACGAGTGGTTTTGGAGAGGGGGGGGGGGGAGGGGTTGAAGTTTAACTTTTTAATCGGAAAGGTCAGGAAAATTTGTTGGTGTTCTACTCACGGAATGTTTATTTGGTCATTTTTGTCCAGCTGATTTTGTTGGGACGGTCTGCTATCGTAACATTCGATGGTCGGAGGGGGCAGGCACACCGAATACGGTCATGAAATACGTATGGAGGCTCATCTAAGGTCAGTGATCGACGATACAGTGTCGTATTTGTCCACTTGGCAAGATGCTGACTGGTCCAAGTGCGGTCGTTTTTTTTTGCAAAAAGCACGAGTGTGATGATCCCACACTTAGATGGATGTCCAAGGGCTATCTGGAGCCACCTTTCTTACTCCAGACCGAGATCCAATGGAGAGCCACCTTTCTTATATGCAGCTGCTCGCCGCCGTTGGTGACAAAGCACAGATTCAGAATGCAAGGTGAGTTCTTACACTACCCCCTACTGCTAATTCCTTTTTCATGGGAAACTGTGTTTGAATCCACCTGATTTATATTTACAATTTTTTTCCACCGGTGAAATGCAGTTTTGGACCCCCTCTATCACCTGAAAGAAATATTAGGCTTCCGTTTGAGCAGCACGCAGGTTTGGCATCAACATCGGATGGTTCACCAAGGTAACCATAATAAACTCTCATTCTTTAAGAACCCAAAATTTTAAAGCACAACTTCACTAGTCGACCTACATTGCTGGAATCTACAGACGATGAATGCTCACCTGTTACATATCATTTTGTTTATGAACATATGTTGTCCTTCTACGAACAACACTTCAGAAAATGATTTGTCCGATGACGGCGATGGTCAAGAATGGTAAATCAACAGCATTCCTGTCGCAAACATAATATATAGCAACCTGAAATGAGGACATTTTTGTGGAAAATATAGAAATAGCAGCCCAGCATATGTTCTGCACATACACAAATCTCTTCGTAAAAAAGGCTGGATATAGGAAAACTGCTCTCGCCCTTCTGTTTTGGAGTGTGTACGCGTGTCCGGGTAAAAACAACAAGAGAAGCGATCCCGTACTCGACTGGTGGGGCACGGTACGGTGACGTGCTAAACTGGTCAACTGCCTGCGTGCATCTCCAACAGAGATGGGCGGTGGAGATAGGTCTTGAGCATCCATCTAAGTGTGGGGATGAATTTTTGAAAAAGCACACACAATCTCTAGTGTGTGTTTTTCTTGGGAGGGCACAACGCGCCAAAGGATCGGAGTCCTACATGACCGTGCGGTGGATGCATGGCGGCATGCGCTGGTGAGCACCCCAGCCTCCATTGTTTGTCTGATCATGGAAGGAGGCATCTATATTTATCTTCACAACCTCTGAAGGGGGTGGGTTCCATCTGTTTATACTCGCTGCTGATGCCGGCTTCACTTTTGGTTTTGGGTACAATTGCCACGCATCGTCATGCCTTCTGACGCTCCCCGTGGTTTGCTCTGTTCCGTTCCTTCCACCAGCTCTATAAGAGTGCAATTGTAAGCAGCTTCTCATTATCTGGTAAGGTCAGAACCTCATGCATCACTTCGATGGCCGACTCGCAAGGCAGTAACTTCAGTCTGACATCTTCAAGCAACAAAGCACGCCATATCTGTTTAGCATTTTTACACTTCAGGAATAGATGCCCACCGTCCTAAAAATTCTGTGGCAGATCGCACATCTAGTGTCTAGCTCTACTCCCTTCCGAGCAATGTTCATAAACAATGGGTGACTATTTAGCGCCATTCTCCACATAAAATGGTGTACTTTCGGTGAACATTTAACCACCATAGCTTCCCAAAGACTTTCAGTTTAAGAGCGGTGGTATTAGAACCTTGTCCTTGCCTCGGCGCCTCCAACTTCTGCATTTCAACATGGACTCTATATGCAGATTTGACTGTGAATAATCCCTTAGAATCAAAGTGCCGGGCCACGAAGTCTTCTGAATCTGCCCGTAGGGGTATATTGAAAAATTTCTCGGCATCATCAGCTTGGAAATATTGGTTGATCAACTGTTTGTTCCAAGTCAGTGACTCCTGGTGAATCAGCTCAGCCACAAATTCTAACAGGCAAGTACCTCTTGGTATGGATGGGCGGGGCGTAGTACCATTCGGGATCCATGGATCATCCCAGATGCGCACGCATGATCCCCTGTTTTAATATACCAGACATAACTCATGCCAACCACCGGTTGGCCTCCAATAAGTTACCGGAAATTAATCCTATACGACCCAATGCATGAACGACCCCATGGTGGACCAGGACCAGATTCCGACGCGTGGCAAACGTTGTTTCCATTAGCCTAACCACTCTTTAGCCTTGCTTTGAGATTTGTTTTGGGGAAGTGTACGGTTCTTTAGGAGGTCCACCATTGGGTCTTTCATGCGTGGTCGTATAGGATTAATTTCCTAAGTTACCCTCCGGAATATATTTAGACGCAGCACTTGCGCACAGAGAGAATCAGGTGCTTGTAGGAGCCATATCCCGAATAAATTCCTGGCTACCACCTAGTTGCTGGAGCTTCTCGTTGAATCTCCTCTTGCTCTCCCGATTCTTGGCCACCGCCTTCTTGTGAAAGAGGAGCTGATACTCGTCGGCGGCGCCCAGGCCGGAAAGGAACGCGTTGTACCCTGTCATGTACTCCTGGAACCCCATTGTCCGCACCAACTTGACGAATCTGCCAAAAGCGGCGTCGCGGGCGAGCGGGGGATCCCCGTCCTCCACCCCCTTCCACTCCGCCAGCACCTTGAGGTCGTACAGCTCCGGGAAGAAAACGTTGCATAGGCGCAGGAACGCCTCCCGCTTAGGTGGGAGGGTGCCGCCGTTGATGTGCCTGACCAGGTACGCCACGTCGGCGGCGCCGTCCCACGTGACCCAGACGCCTTGGGGCGCCGCGGCGCGCCTGCACGCCCGGAAAGCCTCGCACACGCGGTACGGGTTGGCGTCGTCGTGCCCGTCGCCCAGATGGAACCGCCAGACGCGGCCGCCGAGGGCCTGCACGCCGTAGCAGTTGAAGAGGGCGAGACCGACCTGCGCGGACTGCACGTGGTCGACGGCGGCGCGGACGGCCTCGTAGGCGCCGTCAAGGGTGCGGCCGGGCGCCGGGAGATCCAGGGAGGTGGCCACGGCGGCGATGGGGAAGTCGCGGGCGCAGGCGCGGAGGAGGGACAGCTCTTCCTCCTCGTTGCTGGCCCGGACGTCCACCACCTTCACCTTGGATTCATCAAGCACCGGCGACATCCCGCAAAAATCGAAATTTTCTCCCACTCTCTGTCTTGCGGCTACTTCCTCAGAGAGTTCCCCACCCTTTCTGAAGGACAGAGAGCCCCTTTCAAGTTTTTATCTATCCAAGTACCCCGGCCGGTATCGGAATTCGGAACCGACACGGAGTTGGAACGCGTTCGTATTTTAGGAAATTACAAGTCAGTCTCTCCCTTTGGACCATTTATTAATTTCTTTTTCTTCAGTACCATCTTGAAAATAGTGACATCACCCAAGGTCCGTTCGCATCAATGGCCTCGTGTGGTCTTGTCACTACTCTCCACTTTCCGTAAGGAGAAGACGTAGAAAGAAAAAAAAAGAAAATTTTGAATTGAACGACCTTTTAAAACCATATGTCCTAATTACAGAGTGGGTTTCGTGGTTTTCCAGCATTGCGCTCGTCGTTTTGGGATTTTCAAAAGGCAAACGATGTGTTATCTCTGGAGGAACGGGCCACACGCGTCCTCCGGGCTCCGTGAGCGCCACGCGCCCCACGCGCAAGGAGACAGTGATGCGAAGACAGGCCCACCACGACGCTAACCGTACCGCCTTATCTTTTCCAAAGAGCTGCCCTCCACTCGTTTTATTTCCCTTCCCCTTCGCTTTCTTTGTTCTCTCTCGCCCGCGCTCTCAGAAATACGCATTGCACCGCCATGGCCATGTCTAGCAAGGTTGAGCTCGAGGAGACGAGCTTCAACCGATGGATGGCGTCAAGAGGCTCTGCTGGAGGACGGTCAACGCTGGCATGGGAGGGCACCTGTGGGCAGCGGTGGTCGTGGTGCTACTTGCGCCCAAGCAAGGTGCTACCATGGGAGGGCACCCGTGGGCAGCGGTGGTCGTGGCGCTACCTGCGCCCAAGCAAGGTGCTGCCAAGGGAGGGCAGCAGTGCTCGACGCCCAAGAGCATTTTTTTGTTCGACGATTTTTTCGTGTGTTTTCTTTTCTTTTTAATGTAGAGCAATTTTTTTGAAACTTTTTAGTATAATGGTTTCTCTTTAGATGCAAATCCAGATAAGATTTGTAACAAGTCTGTTCTTGATACTATTTTGTCACGATGCAGTGCAAATCATTGTGAGCTTGATAGCAATCTTTTTCCCCCTTTTTATGCAAATTCTTAGATCCGTTGAAGCAATTTTCTATCTTCATCGGGTGCAAATCTTTGAAAGTTTTGTAGCACTTTTCTTTTAATTCTGATGCAAATAGACATATGAATTGCAGCAGGATATTTTCTACCATTCTTAAGCTTTTCCATGGGGATGTTGTAACCCCGGCGGACGACGGAGCTACAAAAGGCGAGAAGTGGTGCCATCAACGGCGGACGAAGGTGCTACAGAGCGCCTCAATGGTGCTATCACCGGTGGGGCTGCTGTCGTCGTGGAGCTGTGCTGCTGCCAGGGCACAGTGAAATTGCTATCGGCGGGGAGCCAAAGTGCTGTCATGGCAGGAGCCGCCGCTGCCCTCGTGGAGCCATGGTGCTTCCAGGGCACGACGAAATTGCTACCAGCGCGGAGCCAAGTTGCTGCCATGGTAGGGCGGCGCTGCTGCCGTCTTGTAGCCATGGTGCGGCTAGGATGCGACGAAATTGCTAATGGCACGGAGCAAAGTTGCTGCCATTTAACGGTAGTGCTGCTGCCGCCTTGGAGTCGTGATGCTGCCAGGGGCGCGACGAGGTTTGTTATCGGCGTGCAGCCAAGTTGCTGCTGTGGAACGGCGGCACTACTGCCATTGTGCAGTTGAGGTGCTACCAGGGCGCGGCGAGTTTGCTACGGGCGCGATACTGCCAGGGCACGACGAGGTTGCTACCTGCCCGGGCGGAGCTCAAACTTCCTTGCTGCCGGCAGGCATGGCGGATCTCCGGCAGCACCGAGCGCATCTGCCGCGAGCCGTGCGCTTTCGTGTGGGTTTTTTTCCTGCCTAGCTGCGTGCGTGGGTGCGCTGTGCCGTGGAGAAAACAAGTGATTTTTTTCATTGAACTAGACACGTGTCGAGCGCTCCTTGCGGAGGATCGAAAATTTGGATCCTCCGGAGAACGCTCGGCACCGTCCTTTCCAAAAATAGATCCAACAATACTAGGTTTTGAAGTTGTTTTCGTACTTTTGAAAAGGTGCATGTTTATAGGCGGCGACAATTGCCGCTTGAGAAGGCATCCCTACGGCGTTTTGGACACTAACCACACGTGACTAGTCTAATGTCAGTTCCCTAGTAACTATTAATACGGTGGCTCATTCTTTAACACGCATCAAGTGGCTCATGTGGGTTTGCCCTTATTCTGGTCACTCGTCGCACACAGAAAAGAACCGTCCCTATGCTCGTTACTTGTCACAAGAAGAAAATCGAAGACAAGTAATCGCGGAGGAACGGGGAGCACATTGACGCTATCCACGTGGCCTGTTTGGGTTGGGGATGGTGTGTTGTTTTGTCTGACTCCGCTCGTTAAGTTGTCACGTTGGTTGCGCTCGAAGCGAACAAATAAACCGCAAATGATATCTGGTGGCGAGAGCAGCCCGAGCGTAGAAACCCTACCCGTTCACCTCGTGCGATGCCGCCTCTCGCCGAGCGTTAGAAATCTCGCGACTGCCCCTTGTCTCCTCCTCGGCTACCTGCCCCATTCGCCGCCTCCTCTCTGCTCCTTCCAACCCATCTTCTTGTTGTTCTAGTTTTCCCCAAACCCGGCTCCTCGCTCTACTTGATAGAACAGAGGCCGACCACCGAGCCCCACGGTTGGATCCTCCTTCATTCGCTCGACGTGACGACGGTCGAGTGCGAGCAATCAGCCATGCCGCCGCTGCTGCCGTCGAAGAATCACAGCCACATTCCTGTCAAGGCTGGGCAGAGCCAGCCACTTCCACGCCAACCGGGACGACCGATGGCGAGCCGTGACAACGGGGAGTGCACGGCGTTCTTTGTGTGGCGCGAGGTGGCCACGGTTATCCAGCGTGTGCTACACGAGGACGCCTCCAAGAGCTTGTCAGCCAGATTCGCAAGCGTAAGCCTCCTTTAGCTCTGGGCCGATGCCATCTCGCGCCGTCGCGTGCAAGGTGTTCGATAGAATGCCAGGGCATAGCCTTGTTGTTACGTTCTCGCGTAGATGCCTAATGCATTCAGGTAAAAGAAGGCATGTGAAGATATGCTGCTAAATGTTCACAAAAACTTCTCATGAATGCTATGTCATGTGGATGATGTTTGCTTTAGTTGGTGTGTTATTGTTTGTGAGGAGCCGTTGTCCTTAGAAGCTGAACATGCAATTAGCCGAACCAAATTATATATCATTAGCTCAAGCTTATGAGAATGAATTTTTGGTATAAAACATACTACTTTAAAGAAGTGTACATATTTGATCGGTATATTCGTCCAATGGACCAGGAAATAAAACCCTAATATTGTGTAGCTTAAAAATTAGCTAACACAATCAGTTTTTTCTGGATTCCTTATTTACTGGTCAAATTCCTTTCTACTTAATGAGGAGACAGAGGTCTTGCAGTAGCTTGAAAAAAGAGAGCAAACACATGTGTTTTCCCACGTTAATTTCTCCCTCGTGTGTCTTGTTTGTCTGTTTTCTTTAATCAGACCTTCCAATCATTAAGAAGGTTTTAGCATCAAGCGGAGTACTTACCGGCAGATGGAAGGTCAGCCAACTGAACATATTGTTATGGATTAATTGATTTTCTTCTTGCTGCATAGTTTTTATTAGTCTTACTTGATGGCTTCATGCCCCTCAAGTGTCTAGGTATAACACATCTAGGCAGTAAAACATGAATTGACTACATTTGGTTTTACTTGCAGGAACAAGAGGACTTAGTTTATGTGACTGCCTATGACATTCTTTCCATTCAGACCTTCCAATTCTTATGGAGATTTTAGCATCGAGTGGAGTATTTACCAGCAAATGGAAGGTCAACCAGCTGAATATAATGTTATGGATTAATTGGTTTCCTTCTTGCAACACTGTTTTTATCGGCCTTAGTTGATGTCTTCATGCCCCTTAAGTGTCTAGGTATTAGACATCTAGGCAGTAAGACATGAATTGACTGTATTTGTTTTTTACTTGCAGAAATATCAGGAGGTGGCACAGACACAGCGAGCATATTTATATGTTGAATCACACTTGTACTATATGTGGCCATTTTTTACATTTTATTCTTCTGCTTGCTGATTCGTATTGATATGACAATTGAAAATGAATTATAGATGAGTAAAGAGAGGAAACCGTATGATCTAATGTTCTTCCAGAACCATTCTTCGCACATGGCAGCACTATATCACATATGGTTTATTTGGAAAGTGGTATATCTGCTCTGACTTACGAGGGCCGTATGGCTAAAAATGTTTGAGGCGTCGGAGATATCCGTTGTATGGTGTCATATATAAAGTGCTTAAATCCAAACTTGTGTACAAATTACTTTTCTAATGAATAATTTCTATGGTAACAATGTATCAAGTGCACAGACAACCATTTTTCGAAAATCACTAGGCATTTAATTTGTTGTTTCACCTCATAGCTAAAGTAATAATAGCCGGACATTTCAAAGCCCATGTTTTTATAGTGTATAGAGAAAAGGGAATTAATGAAAAAAAGGAATGCTCCCGCAGTCCCAGTGTTTTGATATGTGCTTCTGCAGTTCCATTTTGATATAATAGCCCTCTACCATGTATATTCATGTCTTTATTTTGATCTTCCGTTTCTCCCCCTTTTGGTAGAAAATTCGTATATTACGCATGATGTGATACCGGAAAATCATTTCAGCATGTTCGTGATCCTACTAGAAATTTAGTTATTTTCAGATAAAAGACACATTCATGAGGTGGTTCATTATCTCGAGAACTATATAATTTTTCATGAAAAGCAACTTTGCAAATGTGTTAATTCGCTTTTGAAACCATGCATATCAGGTAGCACAGTGTGTGATAGATCGGAGGTTCTTTTAAATCCATATAGCACAAAACATGCATTAGGCATTGGGTTTAGGATGGTTCTCCATCCTTGGTTTGTTATTTAGGTGCTTCATAGTTTTAAACTGCCGGGTGTTCTGTATGCTTAGTTACTACGTGTCGGGTATAATTTTGATTACTGTACTGATTTGGTCATGCGGTCCATTTGTACATATATCCAACTAGCATATATATGTAAAAATGCCAATTATTTTTATAATCTTTTATTTGAGTGCCAACTCTTCTGTTTGTAGTATATCTCTATTCTTAACAGTTTCTGATTTTAAAAAAAAGTCTCTTGTGAAAAAAATCATATGCACTAGATAGCCCGTCTCAGATCAAATATATTGTAGCATAAAGTTCTATATGTTTTGATGCATATGTGAGAATGATGTACCCAATTATATTGCATGGAGTTTTGTTCTATGTTTCCCACATCACGCAACTCCGTCGCTTAAATTTATATCGATTGTCAGTGCCTACGGCTTCGCCATACAAGCATCATCGGCCATGGTGGAGGGATGGAGAAGGAGGGAGGTGGAGAAGAAACGTTGGTCACACCCCATCGCATGTTGATCCCCCTCCCGATTTGCGCCTTAAATGTTTGGATTTATGTTTTCATTCGTCCGTGTTGCACTGTTGGGACTAGATGAAAGAGTAATTTTGTGTGTGTGTGGTGGATAGTTAGGAAAATCTGGATAGCAAGTTTTTTTTTTATCTCGGAACTACTATTTGAAAGGCATCTGCTGCTTTGGTTGATCTTATTTTAATCTCTTCATTGTATATGATTCAGGCATTTTCCATTCTCTAGCTACATATGATATCATTTGTTGTGAAATGAGTTTCAGTTGATGCATGTGGAGGTGAATATTTTTCTGTATATTCCAGACATGTTTCTATTGTTGTGTTATGCAAGTATATTTCTTTCCATCTAGCCTAGGGTCTTGCTGTCCATGGATGCATGTTGAAAATTGCCATTGTCTTCATGAAAAGTTAAGTTAAAGTTATATTGCTTATATTATCTGTTGAGTGGATGTATTCAAAATGTATGATTCTCAATCATGTACTCCTCTTTCTTTGCCTGTTTCATCCTCTAACGCTCTTCTTGTAGAGTTAAACACTTTGATTTTTAACAGTTAATGATTGTTTTCCTCAACCAAATGTGCGCACGTCTGAGAAAAAAGAGAAGATTCTAGGGAAAAACTATGGTGGAGAAGAATACCAAAGTGAATAGTGTGAGTAGTCACCATGGGGGCCAATCCATGTTCCACTCAATCATTACCTTGTACTTATATTGGTGAATCTCGTTTAATAACACTAGGTCATCTCACTTGTCTAGCAGAAGGTTTCCCATCTGTAAGACATACCTGAGCTAAACTATAGGCTCTTACACTAGTGGGGTTGCGTAAAATCTTATACCTCACTAACTGAGTTATTGTGGTTTCTTCATCTATTCTTCTCCTAGTGTAGGGAAAAGCTTGAAAATCTTCATAGCTCATGCAACTTTTGAGTCCACTTGTTTATCTTGTCTTGTTGATTGGCTTGCTGCTCCTTAGGATGTAGTTGGCATTGATCATGGATATGATTGTTCTTTCACACAAAATAACATAGATATTTAGATCTATGATATTGCTCAACTGATGGCTTGTGTCTCTATAGGGAACTAGTCATAACATTCTTAGGTGTAATGTTTGATGTTGCACATCATATGGTAGCACACTATGGTTGGTGAATGGGTATAGGATTTGGTTTGGATTAGCATGGATGAGTAGAGATTAGAAAGATCTAAAGAAGATCCTACCCCAACACAGCAGATCAAGAAAACTCATCTTACATACATATATCAATCATACATCATACTCTAAAGAAGATCCAACCAAATGGAGCAATTATGTCTCTTGTCTCTGGTTGAAGGCTACCAAATGGACCAATTCACAACGTTTGATTAAAATTTCCAAATGACCTCAAGTTTGTTTCTAATTTTTTGTAAAAATAAATTCTTTCAAACAGAAACATTTATGTGATGTTTTAAACACTAATAAATTTTTTATTTTCAAATATGATTAATTCACTAATAGCTACTTAAAGTAATTTTTAATTTAGAAACTAATTAAATGAAAAATATTGGTCATATAGAACTTTGGAGAGTTACTACTATTGAAAATGTCGTTTTTCCAAGTTTAGCCCATTTTCATAACACAATAGTTTATTGGAATACATTTTATAGAATAGGTTTCCTAAAGAAAGATAATAACTATTTAATAAAGAAAAATTTATTTGAATAAGATTTAGGGTTTATGGACTAGAGCTATAATGGCTTCTTAATTTCAATTTCATTGAAATATGTATTGTTTCCTTTTGTTTTGTTGCATTTCATTTGTTTTTTTTGTCTTGCATAACATGAAATCAAAAAGTTTCAAATTCTTGTGATTTTTTCACTTTCCAAAAAATCAGGAATGTTACATATTAATGCTTACATTTTTATTTTTCACCGGCGAAATGCAGTTTTGGACCCCCTCTATCACCTGAAAGAAATAGTAGGCTTCCGTTTGAGCAGCACGCAGGTTTGACATCAACATCGGATGATTCACCAAGGTAATCATAATAAACTCTGATTCTTTAAGAACCCAAAATTTGAAAGCACAACTTGACAAGTCGACCTGCATTGCTTGATTCTACAGACGATGAATGCTCACATGTTACATATCGTTTTGTTTATGAACAGATGGTGTCCTTCTACGAACAACGCGTCGGAAAATGATTTGTCCGGTGATGGCGATGGTCAAGAATGGCAAATCAATGGCATTCCTGTCGGAAACATAATGTATAGCAACCTGAAATGAGGACATTTTCTGTGGAAAATATAGAGATATCAGCCCAGCATATGTTCTCCACATACACAAATCTCTTTGTAATAAAAGGCTGGATATAGGAAGACTGCTCTCGCCCTTCTGTTTTGGCGTGTGTACGTGTGTTCGGGGTTAAACAACAAGAGAAGCGATTCCGTACTCGAATGGTGGGGCACGGTGCGGTGATTCCCTGGCCCGTACTAAGCTGGTCAACTACTTGTGTGGATCTCCAACAATCTCTAGTGTGTGTTTTTCTTGGGCGGGCACAACACGCCGAAGGATCGGAGTCCTACATGACCGTGCGGTGGATGCATGGCGGCATGCGCTGGTGAGCACCCCAGCCTCCATTATTTGTATGATCATGGAAGGAAGCATCTATATTTATCTTCACAACTTCTGCAGGTGGTGGGTTCCATCTGGTTATACTCGTTATTGATGCCGGCTTCACTTTTGGTTTCAGGTACAATTGCCACTCATCGACATGCCTTCTGACAGTAAACTGAAACTGCTCAACGGTCAGTCGTTGCTCCCCGTGGTTTGCTTTGTTCCGTTCCTTCCACCAGCTCCATAAGAGTGCAATTGTAAGCAGCTTCTCATTATCTGGTAAGTTCAGAACCTCATGCATTACTTCAATGGCCGACTCGCAAGGAAGTGACATCTTCAAGCAACAAAGCACGCCATATCTGTTTAGCATTTTTACACTTCAGGAATAGATGCCCACCGTCCTAAAATTCTGTGGCAGATCGGACATCTAGTGTCGAGCTCTACTCCCTTCCGAGCAATGTTCATAAACAATGGGTGACTATTTGACCTTCCAAAGCTTCCCAAAGACATTCAGTTTAAGAGCAGTGGTATTAGAACCTTGTCCTTCTTGCCTCGGCGCCTCCAACTTCTGCATTTCAGCATGGACTCTATATGCAGATTTGACTGTGAATAATCCCTTAGAATGAAAGTGCCAGGCCACGAAGACTTCCGAGTCTGCCCGAGTATATTGAAAATTTTCTCGGCATCATCAGCTCAGAAATATTGGTTGATCAACTGTTTGTTCCAAGTCAGTACCTCTTGGTATGGATGGGCGGCGCGTAGTACCATTCGTGATCCATGGATCATCCCAGATGCGCACACATGATCCATCTCCTATGCGCCATATGATCCCCTGTTTTAATATATTATCAAGGCCTTTTAGCATACTTCGCCGGACATAACTCATGACAACCACCGGTTTGGCTTCCAATAAGTTGCCTCCGGGATATATTTAGCACACAACATAATTTTGTGACCATCAGAATTGGCACACCATAGCACTTATTTCGTCACATAATGCTTTGGACAACAATTTTTCCTTCCACCCTTGCAAACTTGTCCATATCTTCTCTTTGATACTCCCTCTGTTCTGAAATACTTGACTTCCATTATTCCAAATATGGATGTATCTATAGAATAAAACATGTCTAGATATATCTATAGTTAGACAAATAGAAGTTATCTAATATGGAACGGGGGTGCGGGAGAGAGAGAGAGAGGTGGCGATGAAGGAAGATGGATACGCCTGGATAACAACATAACGTCATCTGGACATGTCCGTAACTCCAGGTCCAGAAGCCCGAAAGTACACTCGTGATTGCTCCCTGTGGTCGGAGAGCCGACAGTTGCAGTGTACAACAGTATAGACCTTGCTAAATAGGCTTACACGGAGATAGGATCACCTTAGATTGGGTGGACCGATGTCCATCTAATATGGAACGGAGGGACTATATGTCTATATCCGAAGCATTGCATCTTTGACCTGCCTATGTAGTACTCTCTCCGTAACAGAATATAAGACGTTTTGGGATTTTGGACCAAATGCAAAAACAAGAAATTGGACTTATTTACCCCTGTCGGAACACAACATTACACGTCTATCTATTCGGTACAGTGACGAGGAAAAGTTGAATCCAGCGAACAGGTCATTCTGCGGGGCGAGTGACGCAGGAGGGCCGAGGAAAATTTAAATCCAGATCGCCGGGGCGAGCGGCCGAGGAAAAATTGAATCCAGATCGCCGGGGCGAGCGTCCCCGCCAAAGTTCTTCCATGTGTCTTCATCGGGACCTCGCCGGCGCGAGCATCTCCAGGCGCTCCTGCCTTCCCTCGCCCAGGTGCTCCTCGCGCTGGTGATTTCCCTGCCCAGGCGCTCCTCGCCCTAGTGATCTCTCCGCACAGGCCTGAAGACCTCGCCGGCGCGAGCATCTCCAGGCGCTCCTACCTTCCCTTGCCTAGGTGCTCCTCGTGCTGGTGATTTCCCTGCCTAGGTGCTCCTCGCCCCGGTGATCTCTCCGCCCAGGCCCACGTGGTCGCCGGGTGCGCCTTGCACTGGTGATCTCTCCACACCGTGCTCGCCCCCGCCGCTGTCTGTAGGAGCAACAACTGCCTCCTCGAGATGCTCCTCACCTTGATCTCCTCGCCCGTTCTCCTTGCCACCTCCTCCTCGGCCCGCCCTCCAGAAGGAGCAACTCAGGGAGCTGTAACTGCCCATGAAGCATCTCCGACAGATGCAACTCCCCGCGGATCATCTCCTGCCATAGGCGTGCTCCTCCCAGAGATGCTGATCCCGGATCTGGTCCGACACGGCAAGGCTCCGGCATAGATGCAACACCAGATCATCAACTCCTTTGTTGATCAAGCTCAGCAGCACCAGATCATCAAGTCTTCTCTGGCACGGCTCGGAAGCAGCACTAGATCACAAGGTCTTCTCCGGCTCGGGAGTGATACTGCAAGAATTGGATATCAAGATCATATCAATCATTGCACCATGTTACTTATGGACCTCAACTGCACTCCCCCCGAAGAAGAGAGTAGCACACCTGAAGGAGGCCATGTCGATCATCCCGAAGAAGATAACACGGATCATCATGTGGACCAGGATGCAGGTACAATATTCTTGTCCCCACAAAAAGGAATGCCAGCGGGTCAGTGCCCAACCAATCTGCATAACACCACCGAACGAGTTAGAATTATGAAACTGAAAATGATGTTTAGTTGCCACTTTCACTATTGGTCCTAAGATGATGTTCCTAGATGATTCTATCGGTTCATGTGAGGTCCCAAACTTGATTGGATAAAACAGTACTTTTAGTAGCAATATCAGTTAAATTTTCCACGAGCATGTCATAAAAAATCCATAAGAAAAACGCTTTTGCTAGTTCCCAGTCAAATCGAGAGGGGAGATATAGGGGAGATGAGCACCTAAAGATAGCAGAACGCTCTGTTCCAGAGATGGGGGCAACAGTCCCATTCTCATGCTCAGTTAAGGGACCAAACAAACGGGTAATTTCATGTATTGCACTCAGGGCTCGGGTTCCATGAATTGATACCCCGATATGCCTCAACAGACTAAAATCATAACTGAAATTCAACCCTGGAAGAAATAAACATATTAACGGAGGATTGGCAACTGGGGAAAATACAAATGGGAAACCATCTTTATGGGAAATTCCTATCCTCCACACTGAAAACAACAGTAACAAGTGTGTGACAAACAATATTCTTTACAATATATAGGCAGGGCTATGCAAGAATGAGACAAGTTTATATTTTGGACGAAAGCAAGAATAGATACTGCTGCTGCAAACTGACAAGCCTCACAATGCAATCAAACCAGAGTACAACCAACAAATATGCTCTACCACATCCTGGGAGAAAAATTATTCTTGATATTCTTTTCAGTTAAATGCAGTGAACATTTTCAACTAAAACACTACAGGCTAGTAATAGGAGTATGTATTAACATCAATGTACCAGGAGTATGTATTAACATCAATATATCAGGAGGCCATGTCGATCAAGATTCTGATATCAACATGGAAGAAGAGGGCGTTGATCCCGATCAAGATGCCGATATCAATATGGAAGAAGAGGACGTTGATCCCGATCAAGATGCAGACGGTGAGCACAAGTTCTGCTTATTAATTTATCCCTCTAAATCAAGTTATGAAAATATTACTCCATGTAGAATATTTTTTCTAGCAAAAGCAATAATTTCCATGTAAGAAATTTTCTAGCAAGTTGAAGTTTCATAGCAACACTTAATTTATTTTTGTTTTATTTCTTGTTGTAGGTGTGCAGCACCAAAAGAGGACAAGAAAAACACTAAGTGACACTCAAAAATATGCAGCTTATGTAGCTATGCATGCTCTTTGTATGAGCAATGGTGGGAAAGTCAGGAAAAACGACAAGAAAAACATAGCAGACTTTTTTTAGCAAGATATTCAAGTTATTCAGAGAATTTGGAGAAGATCCATGAAACAAATAGAAGAAGGTTTGCCAGTGGATGTTTCAAGCAGAAGAAAGGGAAGATGTGGAAGAAAGCTAGTTGACATTGATTTTTCACTAATCCCTACTATACCACTCAACAGGAGGTCAACCATTAGGTCCCTTGCATGGCAGTTGGGAGTCAATCCTATGACATTGTACAGAAAGGTCCAACTCTACCTGATCCGGAAGCACTCAAATATCGTAAAGCCTGTACTAAAAGAAAAGAATAGAAAAACCAGAGTGCAGTTTTCAGTATCGTTTATTGATGAGAGTACTATAGGAGGAAATGCAGGCCCACTTTTTGGTGATATGTACAGGTTTCTGCATGCTGATGAAAAGTTGTTCTACCTAACGAAGAATAACATGACATATTACTTGCATCCTGATGAACAAGATCCTGAAAGACCTGTACCTAGCAACTGTATTGGCAAGGTTATGTTCCTCACTGCAGTTGCAAGACCAAGATACGATCATGCAGGCAAGATGACATTTTCTGAAAAGATAGGCATGTGGCCATTTGTATAAGAGATACCGGCCCAAAGGAGGAGCGAAAATAGGGAAAGTGGAGCATTAGAGACCAAAATTTGGTGGTAACCAGGCAAGTGATGAGGCATTACTTCATTGATAAACTACTGCCTGCAATACAAGCTGTTTGGCCCCAAAAAGATGCAGGAAAAACAATTTTCATACAACAAGACAATGAACGGCCACATATTTTACCAAATGACCCAGAATTTGCAGAAGCTGTGGCCAATACAGGATTGGACATAAAATTGATGCAACAGCCAGCTAATAGCCCAGATATGAATGTGCTTGATCTAGGGGTTTTCAGATCGCTGCAGTCTCTAACAGATTGTCTAAGCACTAAAACTCTACAAGATTTTATTAAAGGTGTGCTCGCGGAATTTGCTGCCTATGATTCATCTAAGCTGAACAAGATTTTCTTGACTCTACAGACGTGCATGATCCAAGTTATGAATCATTTAGGAGGAAATGGGTATAAAATTCCCCATGTCGGCAAAGACAAACTTGAACGGAAAAAAGAGTTACCTTTAAGGCTCCGATGTCCTCGTCAAGTTTATGACAACGCCTTACAATTTCTAGGCCTAGGTGTATGAGAATTTGCGTGCTCTTGGGTGTATGAGAATGTGTTGTATGCTTGTGTGTATGAAAATATGTTGTGTGTAATGTATGCTACTCACTGTTGTATCTACCTCAAGGAATTTGTTGTGTGTATTTATCCTATATGGAATAACCTGCACTCACGGTTGTAACTACTTCAATTGAGTACTGCTACTAGCAACAGACCGGAACATGCATCCTGAAACAGACCTCTGTGATTCCTTAAGCAGGCACCATGAGCAACAGACCGGAACATATATACATCTCCCATTCCCTGTGATTCCTGAAAATGTTCAAGGAAGCATATAAGTCTAGTACGTATGTTCATAAATCTAGAGCCTCAACCTATGTAAAGAATATATGTCAAAACAGAATTAACCACTCTGAGTTGCACAAAAACAAGTATTCTCTAAAGGGTGATGCGCACTAGCTAATATCCTAAGAGAGTGATCACTTTTTTAAAATAAAATATATTGATCCCTTTTCTGAATTTGTCAAAGGAGATGCCCAGTTCCGTGGGATTGGAGCTTTTAACTAGTCCTCATACAGTACATAGCATTGACAAAGATAGCAAATCATGGAGGGATTCAGGAATAAAACTACAGAAGAAGCCAGTCACTCGATTAGTTTAATATCGCTTCAAATCTTCACCTATCTCTACTCTCTCCCACTCCCTTTTGTTCTCAAACCCAGGCTCACGATCTTACTGATATCACATAGACAAATGAACACCAAGAAAAGAAGCAAAGGAACCCCCTTTTGATCACCGATCAACACCAAAACAACACTCCTTTGTCATGTATGCCTATGCCAGAAAGAGAGGACATACGGATTTGCATCTTCCGACACGGCACCATAATGTTTCTTTTCATGCCACTGGATGCACAGAAAGGCCATTGATCCATCACGCCTGACACGGTGATTGTACAAGTAAATTGCCATGGCAGCGAAGCGCCTAGTCGAGCAGGATTGCCGTTGCACCGGCGAACATGGAGCTGTCTTCGTTTATCTTGCTACTTAGGTCATCATCATTTGCTTCATCCGACCAGGTTAACGCCATACTAAAAAAGCCACAAGAAACACTTCACTGACCAAGATATTTTTTCTTCACGGAGTAGGGTCAGCTAATGAGGTATCGGTGCATATGAATTGGATTCCTTCAACGCACAGCTGGGATTTCGTTTCTCTCCCTCAGTTTCGGTTGCTCTTTTCTGCCTCGCGCTAGGTGGAGTGTAGTGGAGCTGAGGCGTGCACGCAGCGGTACAAGTTCATGCAGAGTTGCAGTAGTAGAGATGCACTAATGCAGAACAAGTTCATGCTCCAAGTTCATTAGCCTACTCCAAATCCTACTCGAAATTCTACTCCAAGTTCATTCGCAACTAAACATGTTCATGCCCTCACTCCAAATCCTACTCGAACATCAATACCAACAAGAAAACTCCAACGAGTAGCATCAGTACCGTGGCTGAGGAGTCGTGGACGAAGAAGCAAACATTCTCGACGAAGGCGGCCATGGCGTCCTTGTTGACAATGACCTCCGCCCCTCCTCTCTCGCCCCCTTCCCAGCCGGCAGTGGCAGCGATTTGGGCGGCCTTATCCTTGACGAACCCCTGCACGATGGCCTCGCGCTGGCGGCCAAGAGCGGCCGCCGCCTCGACGACCTCCTTCTGCCCGGCCTCACCACCGGATCCGGCGCTCCCGGCTTCGCAGTCACCGGATATGTCATCGCCAACGCCGGATTCGGCGATTCATCGTTTCTTGACCCAAAATGTCCTATCTTTGGCCTCCAACTACTCCCGTGTCTGGAAGAACTTGGATGACAGGTGTGAGAGAACTAGGAGTAGATGTTGGGGAGCAAGGCAGCGCCGGGTAGGAAGAGGACGACGATGGGGAGCGAGAGGAACACGGCGGCGACGGGAGCGATGGGGAGAGGCAAGAGAAAGAAGAGCGAAGGTAATGAGGATGAAGAGACAGTGGACTGAGCGAAGTGAAGCGCGACCGACTACGCAACGAGCGCGAGGGTAAAATCGGAAAGTGTAAAAATCTTGTAACGTGACGAAACTTGTACTGAAATCCCAAAACGTCTTATATTTTGTTACGGAGGGAGTATGTTGGTAATCCCAAATATTTCCCTCCTAACACTTCCGTACCAATCTCCAAATCTAGCGGGGGCAAGGCAAATAGTACTACATCGATCATCAGTTATAGACGCAGTGAAAAAGCATATACTGAATATATTCCTCGCTACGACCTTTTTGCCGGAGCATCTCGGTGAATCTCCTTCTACTCTCCTGCTGCTTGGCCGCCGCCTTCTTGTGTACGAGGAGCTGATACTCGTCGGCGGCGCCTAGGCCCGACAGGAACGCGTTGTACCCTGTCATGTACTCCTGGAACCCCAGCTGCTGCACCAGCTCGATGAATCTGCCAAAAGCGGCGTCGCGGGCGAGCGGGGGATCCCCGTCCTCCACCCCCATCCACTCGGCCAGCACCTTGAGGTCGTACAGCTCCGGGAAGGAAACGTTGCATAGGCGCAGGAATTCCTCGCGTTTGGGTGGGAGGGTGCCGCCGTTCAGGTGCCTCACCAGGTACGCCACGTCGGCGGCGCCGTCCCGCGTGACCCAGACGCCTTGGGGCATCGCGGTGCGCCTGCAAGCCTGGAAAGCCTCGCACACGCGGTAGGGGTTGGCGTCGTCGTGCCCGTCGCCCAGATGGAACCGCCAGACGCGGCCGCCGAGGGCCAGCTCGCCGTCGCGGTTGAAAAGGGCGAGGCCGACCTGCGCGGACTGCACGCGGTCGACGGCGGCGCGGACGGCCTCGTAGGCGCGGTCCAGGGTGCGGGCGGGCGCCAGGAGATCCAGGGAGGTGGCCACGGCGGCGATGGGGAAGTCGCGGGCGCACGCGCGGAGGAGGGACAGCTCTTCCTCCTCATTGCTGGCCCGGACGTCCACCACCTTCACCTTGGATTCATCAAGCGCCGGCGACATCCCGCAAACGTGTTTTTTTTAGGACAGAGAGTCCGCCTCCCTTTCAAGTTTTATCTATCCAAGTACCCCGGCCGGTAACGGAATTCGGAACCGACACGGGCAGGATCCGTCTCCGGAACGCACTCGTATTTTAGGAACTAGCAAAATGCCCGTGCCATGCAACGGGAGAAAAAAAAACTTCCAACAGTCAAATCAAGTTATTTGTTGGTATTGCCAGAGCGCGTCATGCAAACCATCCAGCTTTGGTGCGTCCATGGTCTGCCGAGCAACGTGCCACGCTCTTCGTCACCACCTTAACCTACTTCATGAAGACCTTCACGTCCCTCGGGATTAGGTAGTAAAGAAAGTAGAGTAAGGGTACGTTAATGGGACCCCATCACAGCAAATCGATGAGATCGACTCAACAGGAATACTAAGGGGAGCGTTGGCGGATGGGGGTTCTCGTTGAGGGAAAGACCTAGGACTCTAGGGTTTTTGGCTCCTCCGACGGCGGAAGCCTAGGGGTGAGATCGGAGAGATTGTTTCCTTTACCGAGACCGGATTTGACTCCCCCTCGGTGAGATTGACAAGCGGAAGATTCTTGCGGCCTCTTTTAACCCTAGTTCGCTGCCTATCTCGTGTGTACGGGAGATCGTGGAGGCGGTACGAGTCTCGGAAGCCATGGCGGATTCAGAAGCTTCGGGACGTAGGAGAGGAGATGAGGATGCAATCCTTGCAACAGCAATGCAACATCTGGAGTTGAGGGAAGGGGAGCTGGATGATGTGTTCATCGGTCCCGATTAATTGATTGACCTCAAGAAGCAATCGCGATGGCTAGCAGTTGGGAAGATCAATATTGTCAAACCAATTTCGGCATCTGCAGTATTTATATCTGGCCATGGGAAGCCGGCCCGGACGGCCCGACCCGACCCGGCCCGAAAATCCCGGGCTCGGGCCCGATGGAAGAGCAAGTCTAGCCGCAGGCGGGCCGGGCCGGTCGGGCTTGGGCGGGCTTCCTCGGGCTCGGGCCCGATTCCTGCAGCCCGACAGTCGGGCCGGGCCGGGCTCGGGCCTGAGTTTTGCCTAGTAAAATTTTGTCGACCCGGCCCGAAGCCTGGCCCGGCCCGAACTTTGGCCAGGTATAGCAGTATTCGATACATTAAGAGGAGTTTGGGGTCTAGCACATGAAGCCGAGATGAGGGAAGTAGATGATAATCTATTTACCTTTAAATTCTTTTGCTTGGGCGACTGGAATAAAGTGATGAATCAAGGACCATGGTTATACAAGAAGCTGGTGGTACTAATGGCAGAGTATGATGGCATGTGTAATCCCAAAGATATAAAGCTGGACAGGATATGTGTTTGGGCCCAAATTCATGCTACACCTGAACTTTACCGAGTGAATCGAGTAGTTGATGAGTTGGCAAGAAGAATTGGGAAAGTTCAAAGTGTTGATATGAAGCCCACAAGATTTTTTTGAGGGTGATTATGTTCGGGTCAGAGCTAGCATTGATGTTACATTACCTCTAATCAGATTTGTTCCAATTAATGTCAGTGGTAAAAGAGAATTACTTCATGTCAAATATGAAAAAATTGGCTATTTCTGTGGTGTTTGTGGAATCCTAGGACATGATCTGGAAGAGTGCGGTGATGGCGTACATGATCAATCGGCGATGTAGTATGGAAAGTGGCTCTTTGCTAAACGCAGGGTACAAACTGGACAGTTCATGCCAAGAGGTGGTTTTACAGGTAGAACAGGGGGTCGTGGTAGGGGTTTTGATACCAAAAACTTTGCTCGGAAAAGAAATTCTGATGATATGGACCAGGATGATAGAGAACTGAGTGATACGGCCTCTAGTCCTATGAAACAACCGGAAGGTTTAGGGAGTGCTAGAGATGATTCAGGTGGAAGGATGGATATGGTGACGGTGGGAAAGAAATTGAACTTTGAGGAGCAAGATGGCTCTAATGTAAAAGGTAAAAGCACCATGGTGGCCTCGGGATCGGAGATGGTTCCCCCCTCCCGAAGGAATATATTCAGCCAAGGATAGCTAAAAAAGCAAAGAAGGTAGGAGGTGACAGTGATGCAACATCCAATGAAAGCATATCGGCGACTCCCTCGGAGGGAGATCGCCTGGCACAATGAATATTTTCAGCTTGAACTGTCGGGGCTGCGGGCGGCTCGAGACAGTTTAGGAAGTGGGCAGTTTGATTAAACTGCATCGCCCCGGTTTGGTTTTTCTCTTGGAAACTAAACTGTCAGAAACCAGAGCAAAAAATCTCAGATTTCGTTTCGGCTTTCAAAATTCGTTTGCAGTAAAAAGTGAAGGGTTGAGTGGTGGTTTGGCTCTTTTCTGGAACAATGACTCAAATGTGAGCTTGAAATCTTTTAGTAGAACTCATATTGATGTTTTGATTCAGAATGATAGCTTGGGTAATGTTGAGTGGAGATTCACTGGTTTCTACGGGGAACCGGTGAGAGCGAGGAGGAGAAGAAGTTGGGAATTATTGGAATTCTTGAGAAGTGAATATGATAAACCATGGATTTTTGCAGGATTTTAAAAAGGCAAACGATGTGTTATCTCTGGAGGAACGGGCCACGCGCGTCCTCCGGGCTCCGTGAGCGCCACGCGCCCCACGCGTAAGGAGATAGTGATGCGAAGACAGGCCCACCACGACGCTAACCGTACCGCCTTATCTTTTCCAAAGAGCTGCCCTCCACTCGTTTTATTTCCCTTCCCCTTCGCTTTCTTTGTTCTCTCTCGCCCGCACTCTCAGAAATACGCATTGTACCGCCATGGCCATGTCTAGCAAGGTTGAGCTCGAGGAGACGAGCTGCAACCGATGGATGGCGTCAAGAGGCTCTGTTGGAGGACGGCCGACGCTGCCATGGGAGGGCACCTGTGGGCAGCGGTGGTCGTGGTTCTACTTGCGCCCAAGCAAGGTGCTACCATGGGAGGGCACCCGTGGGCAGGGGTGGTCGTGGCGCTACCTGCGCCCAAGCAAGGTCCTGCCAAGGGAGGGCAGCCGTGCTCGACGCCCGAGAGCATTTTTTTGTTCGACGATTTTTTCGTGTGTTTTCTTTTCTTTTTAATATAGAGCAATTTTTTTGAAACTTTTTAGTATAATGGTTTCTCTTTAGATGCAAATCCAGATAAGATTTGTAACAAGTCTGTTCTTGATACTATTTTGTCACGATGCAGTGCAAATCATTGTGAGCTTGATAGCAATCTTTTCCCCCCTTTTTTATGCAAATTCTTACATCTGTTGAAGCAATTTTCTATCTTCATCGGGTGCAAATCTTTGAAATTTTGTAGCACTTTTCTTTTAATTCTGATGCAAATAGACATATGAATTGCAGCAGGATATTTTCTACCATTTTTAAGCTTTTCCATGGGGATGTTGTAACCCCGGCGGACGACGGAGCTACAAAAGGCGAGAAGTGGTGCTATCAACGGCGGACGAAGGTGCTACAGAGCGCCTCAATGGTGCTATCACCGGTGGGGCTGCTGTCGTCGTGGAGCTGTGCTGCTGCCAGGGCACAATGAAATTGCTATCGGCGGGGAGCCAAAGTGCTGTCATGGCACGGAGCCGCCGTTGCCCTCGTGGAGCCATGGTGCTTCCAGGGCACGACGAAATTGCTACCGGCGGCGAAGCCAGGTTGCTGCCATGGCAGGGCGGCGCTGCTGCCGTCTTGGAGCCATGGTGCGGCTAGGATGTGACGAAATTGCTAATGGCACGGAGCAAAGTTGCTGCCATGGAACGACACTGCTGCTGCCCTCTTGGAGTCGTGATGCTGCCAGGGGCGCGACGAGGTTTGTTATCGGCGTGCAGCCAAGTTGCTGATGTGGAACGGCGGCACTACTGCCATAGTGTAGTTGAGGTGCTACCAGGGCGCGACGAGGTTGCTACCGGCGCGATACTTCCAGGGCACGACGAGGTTGCTACCTGCCCGGGCGGAGCTCGAACTTCCTTACTGCCGGCGTGCGGAGCATGGTGGATCTCCGGCAGCACCGAGCGCAGCTGCCGCGAGCCGTGCGGTTTCGTGTGGTTTTTTTCCTGCCTAGCTGCGTGCGTGGGTGCGCCGTGCCGTGGAGAAAACAAGTTATTTTTTCATTGAACTAGACACGTGTCGAGCGCTCCTTGCGGAGGATCAAAAATTTGGATCCTCCGGAGGACGCTCAGCACCGTCCTTTCCAAAAATAGATCCAACAATACTAGGTTTTCAAGTTGTTTTCGTACTTTTGAAGAGGTGCATGTTTAGAGGAGGCGACAATTTCCTCTTGAGAAGGCATCCCTACGGCATTTTGGGCACTAACCACACGTGACTAGTCTAATTTCAGTTCCCTAGTAACAGTTAATATGGTGGCTCATTCTTTAACACGCATCAAGTAGCTCATGTAGGTTTGCCCCTATTCTCGTCACTCGTCGCACACAGAAGAGAACCATCCCTATGCTCGTTAATTGTCACAAGAAGAAGATCGAAGACAAGTAATCGTGGAGGAACTGGGAGCTGCTACGCCCTGATGGTGCCAGGAATTCTTGTGGCTATGGATGGCTTGTTGGGAACCCAAAAAGGAGGGTGTGATGAGTGTAGCGGTAAGAATTTCCCTCAATTAAGAACCAAGGTTATCAATCCAGTAGCAGAAAGAGAATCTTTGGAAGGTTGATGTCACTGACGGTGGTGATGGCGCCTCACCGGTGTCAGCAACAACGCGGAACCTGCACACAACACAACCAAAATACTTTGTCCCAATGTACAGTGAGGTTGTCAACCTCACCGATCTTGCTGAAAACAAAGATCAGACGTATAGTGTGGAAAATGGTGTATCCAAGTAAAGAAACCAAGAAACTGTAATGGTTTGTTTAACAATGCAGGAAAATGGATCGGGGTTCATAGGTTCAGTAGTGGTGTCTCTCCATAAAAGATAGCATGCTGGGTGAACACATTACAGCTGGACAATTGACAAATAGAGGTTGCACCGTAGTGCACATTCATGACATGATGAATACTATGATATTTAGTGCGGGCATTACAACAATATACATAGATCATAATCCAACTACATCTATGACTAATAATCCACCCTCAGGTTATCATTTCAACCCTCTTACGTATTAAGTTGCAATCAACAGATAATCGTATTAAGCAATATGTATAATGTAAGCAATGATTGTACACGCGGGTACTCACACCGTTGTTTTCTCCCTAGTGGCAACAACACATCCTCCCCCGTCACGTTTTTGTCACTCGAGCACAGGAGAAAAGGAGGCATGAACCCACTATCGAGCATAAATACTCCCTCTTGGAGTCACTAGCAACTACTTGGCCAGAGCAACCACTAGCATCGGAAGGCATGCAAGATCACAAATAGCATATGCAATAAAGACTATAATCAACTTGGCATAAGTTCAATATTCATCGGATCCCGGCAAACACAACACATAGAATTACATAAGAACAATCTCGACCATGTTAGACAGCTCACGAGATCTAAACACTGAGGCATATGAGGAGAAGACAACCATCTAGCTACTGCTATGGACCCGTAGTCCAAGGATGAACTACTCACGCATCACTCTGGAGGCAGGCATGGAGATGAGGATGCCTCCGGTGACGATCTCCTCTCCGGCAGGGTGCCGGGAGATAGCTTCAGAACCCCCTGGTCTAGGGTTGACGACGACGGCGGCTACGGAACTTTTCGGGGATATTTGATCAGATGCTTAGGGTTTTCCTTCGGAGGGGAATAAATAGGCGAAAGGGCAATGGTGGTGGAGCCCTCGGGGGCCCACACCCCTCCCCGCGCGGCCAAGGGGGAAGGGGGGCGTGCCACCCTATGGTGTGGGCCCCTGTGCCCCCCCTCCGGGTCTCTTCGGGACTCCGTGGAACCTTCTGGAATTCTAAGACTTACGGGCTTCAAATTTTCCAATTCCGAGACTAATTCCAGAACAACTTTTCTGAAACCAAAAACAGAAGAAAACAGGGAACTGGCTCTGTGGCATCTTGTCAATAGGTTAGTCCGGAAAATCAATAAAACTGAAATAAAGAAGGGAGAAAACATGTAGCAATTGGCATAATATCACCATGGAACTTCAGAAATTATAGATACGTTGGAGACGTATCAATCATCCCCAAGCTTAGTTCCTACTTGTCCTCGAGTAGGTAAACGATAAAAACACAATAATTTCGGAGGTGACATGCTACTAACATAAACTTGATCATCATAATGTAAAAGCATATGTAAGATGAGATCATAGAACTTTAAACGGAAACATGATAAATAGAACTTTAATAATAAAGCATAGCAATCACTTTGCATCATGAGAAGTAACTCAAATAAAAGACTATGAGTAACAATGCATTGAAAGTTATACGTTTGTTTCAAGTATAAAGAAAGCATGGCAAGGTGGTATTTCGCAAGTCCTAAAGAGTGGGACAAAACATAAATGCCAGGATACCTTCAAAGTTCATGAGGAAGAATAGAACAAATAGTTGGAGAACAAGCAATAACACTTCATGAATCAACTAATGATGTTTATGGGACAAATGCACATAAAACTCAGAATGGCAAAAATGCTCTCAACTGTGCATAAAGTAAGAAGATGGAGACTCAACATAAAAATAAAAGAAAGGCCCTTCGCAGAGGGAAGCAGGGATCAACTCATGTGCTAGAGATTTTATTTTATTAAACAGGGGTATTAAAATTTTGACGCTCCTCCCATCCATCTTACATAAACCATGGCTAACCGAATCCTCGGGTGCCTGCCAAACATCACATACCATGGAGGAGTGTCTATATTTTAGGAGAGGTGTATGCTAATGCCAACGAATGGTAAAAAGAAAAAACAGTACGTCACAAGACAACTAGATTTCACAAGAGCGACTCCCATGTGAAGGACGCATCTGTGTAGAAGGTCATCCCTCTATCTCTTTTGTTTACACACTTATACTTTGACTAATAATTCAGGGGCAAATATAGTGAAGATAATGTGTTTGCATTAATTTGGGGCTGGACACCCCGCTGCCAGCTCTTCTATCAATTGGATAAGCGGATGAAGCCACTAGTCCAGGGTGTGAAATCCAATCAATAAGTGAGATAAATATTCTCCATTGAAGTCCTCATGAGAAAAAATAGGAACACAAAACATGAGTAATTTTGAAAGTTTTGAAGGTAGCACATGAGCAATTTACTTGTAGTGGCAGTGAAATACGACATGTACATAGGTATGGTGGACGCAATGGGAAAATTTTGGTTTCAATGAGTTGGATGCACGAGTAGAGCTCATACTGGGAGCAGCAAATCAAGAGAGCATAAGAGCCATAATCATGCTTAGCGACATAAACATCATCAATCAAAGCATAAGTGGTATCACAAGTTCAAAAACTAAATGTCCATGGAGGCTATTTGTGACTGGTTCATAGTCATAAACATGGTGTGAGCATGCGCCAAGTCAACCAAATAAAACATTCAAAGGAGAATACCACAAATTTATGCTTTAATATGACAAGAACAACTGATGATTCTTTCAATGGCATATTAAACACCCTCAGCTATTTGAGGTTATTCATGCTACTCAATAACCACAAGGCTTTAAAACTAAAATAACATTTAGCATGGCATGAAAAAGTTCTAGCCACAGTCTATACAAGCTTCTACGTGCACCGTTATAAATTCTACATCAAGTAGCAGTTTTTCTTTTCCCAACAAGAACCATACAAGATATGTTTTAACAAAAATACTCTACATGATAAAGCAAGCAAACATGAGAGTACTCACATAACACTACTAAAACTAACAGATCTGATATGAGACGCATGCAAAACAGGAGCTAAATAAATGGAGCATCCAGACAAAGATTAAGAATACAAAGTATTCCCATAAAAAGCGGAGCGTGTCACTCTCCAATAAAAGAATGTTGGGGTCCAACCAAGATTATTGCAAAAATAATAAAGAACTGAAAGCAAAAATAAAAGACGCTCCAAGTAAAGCACATAAGATGTGACCGAATAAAAATATAGTTTCACTAGAAGTGACCTGATAATTTGTCGATGAAGAAGGCGATGCCTTGGGCATCCCCAAGCTTAGATGCTTGAGTCTTCTTGAAATTTGCTAGGATGTACCTCCGGGGCATCCCCAATCTTAGGCTCTTCACTCTTCTTGATCACGTCATATCATCCTCTTTTCTTGAGCCTTGAAAACTTCCTTCACACCAAACTTCTCACAATCTTCATTAGCAACGTTACTGCAATCGAAATAATAAATTCACATGGTTCAGTTTCAACACAAGCCTAACACTCATAAACACATTATCTACTGTCACAACTTCTCTTAAAACTCTTTTTCTCAAAAGAACCCCAAAGGAAAGAGATTAAGATGCAAATGCAATTATTGGCAGAAATCTGTCAAAACGGGACAATAGGTAAAGATGTTTTTTTTGAAAATATTTTGTTGCTCAAATCAAAAAGTGTTCAACAAGAGAAATTGCCTATATAGCCCAGGATTACGCACAAAAGAACTCGGGTCATTTTGAAATTCCTACGATTTTATACAAATTTAACAGTGGACAATAGAAATCTGTTTCCTGCGCAAAAATCCGAAATATAGTCTCAACTTTCTAGAGGCTTTACTTGGATCAGAAAAACACAAAAGAAAATATACAGAGGGGTTGCTAAGGAAATAGACAACACCTAGGTGCAAAGCACACAGAAAGAAACGATGGAAAACAGGTTGAAAACGGAGAAATAAAACGGGTTGTCTCCCGGTAGCGCTTTTCTTTAACGCCTTTCAGCTAGGCATAGAAAGCAACTCAAGTATTTTCAAGTAAGGAAGCATCAAAATTAAGCTTAGAAATATCCTCAACAATGAATTGTATTTCATCTATAGAAGTAATATATGTCCCTTTATCAGGACTTTTAGGCACACTATTTTCATCAAATGGGCTTGCAGGAACAATCCAATCAAAATTCTTTTCTAGAGTTTCATGCATTCCTACCAATATAAAGGGTATTGTTATTTTAATTTCCTTATTGTTGGCTTTACCCGGTGTGCTATTAACATCTACACATGAGCCTTACATCTCAAATCGGTTAAAAACTTTTCTAGCCTCAATGGCAATATCACCAAATATTTTAAACAAAGTTTCTAGGATAAACTCTATTTTTTCGCTATCCTTAATGCTATCAAGGTTGAGGAACATTTGTTGTATTATGGGATTAAGGTTAACAAACCTAGCTTCCAGCATACGAACTAGAGATGTTGCAGTGGTTTCATAATCTAGAGTAAGTTCAGCTAAGGATCTATCCTCAAATTCTTTGTGCTTACTAACATAATTAAAGAACTCTCCAATATCATCTTTCCCAATTATATCACCGCTTCCTATTGGTATGTCTTTCAAGGTAAACTTGGGTAGAATCATGATTAGAGATTAAACTAAGAGCAGAAAAGCAAAAATAACAGCTATAAAGTAAACTATTTTTTGTTTGTTTTTGATAGAAAGAAGCAAAACAAGACAAAAAAATAAAAACAAGAAAATAAACAAAATAAAAAGGTTGAGAGTGAAAGACTCCCCTTACCAGAAGACTTCTTTCTCCCAGGCAACGACGCCAAAAACTCTCTTGCTACGCCCTGATGGTGCTAGGAATTCTTTTGGCTATGGATGGCGTGTTGGGAACCCAAAGAGGAGGGTGTGATGAGTGTAGCGGTTAGAATTTCCCTCAGTTAAGAACCAAGGTTATCAATCCAGTAGGAGAAAGAGGATCTTCGGAAGGTTGATGCCACTGACAGTGGTGATGGCGCCTCACCGGTGTCAGCAACAACGCGGAACCTACACATAACACAACCAAAATACTTTCTCCCAACGGTACAGTGATGTTGTCAACCTCACCGATCTTGCTAAAAACAAAGATTGGACGTATAGTGTGGAAACTGGTGTATGCTTGCAGCAGGTAAAGAAAACAGGAAATTGTATTGTTTTTTTAACAGTGTAGGAAAATCGACCGGGGTTCATAGGTTCACTAGTGGTGTCTCTCCATAAAATATAACATGCTGGGTGAACAAATTACAGCTAGGCAATTGCCAAATAGAGGTTGCACCGTATTGCACATTCATGACATGATGACTACTATGATATTTAGTGCGGGCATTACAAAAATATACATAGACCATAATCCAACTGCATCTAATGTAAAAGGTAAAAGCACCATGGTGGCCTCGGGATCGGAGATGGTTCCCCCCCTCCCGAAGGAATATATTCAGCCAAGGATAGCTAAAAAGCAAAGAAGGTAGGAGTTGACAGTGATGCAACATCCAATGAAAGCATATCGGCGACTCCCTCAGAGGGAGATCACCGGGCACAATGAATATTTTCAGCTTGAACTGTCGGGGCTGCGGGCGGCTCGAGACAGTTTAGGAATTGGCAGTTTGATTAAACTGCATCGCCCCGGTTTGGTTTTTCTCTCGGAAACTAAACTGTCAGAAACGAGAGCAAAAAATCTCAGATTTCGTTTTGGCTTTCAAAATTCGTTTGCAGTAAAAAGTGAAGGGTTGAGTGGTGGTTTGGCTCTTTTCTGGAACAATGACTCAAATGTGAGCTTGAAATCTTTTAGTAGAACTCATATTGATGTTTTGATTCAGAATGATAGCTTGGGTAATGTTGAGTGGAGATTCACTGGTTTCTACGGGGAACCGGTGAGAGCGAGGAGGAGAAGAAGTTGGGAATTATTGGAATTCTTGAGAAGTGAATATGATAAACCATGGATTTGTGCAGGATATTTTAATAAAGTACTCCATAGTAATGAACAATTTGGAGGGAACTTGAGGCAGGATTGGATGATGGAGGGTTTTAGGGATGCAGTGGATAGTTGTCGGTTTACTGATTTGGGGTTCTCTGGTCTGCGTATACGTGGGACAACCGACAGTTAGATGACAGAAACATCAAAGTTCGGTTAGACCGGGGGTTAGGAGATGACAAATTTCTTGACACTTTCGGTGATACCACAGTGGCACATGTCCAGATGACTCAATCTGATCATTGTGCACTTTTGATTGCGGTGCAGACCATTCACAGGGACAGTAATTCACGGCTTAATAAAGCTTTTAGGTTTGAGAACGCCTGGATACGACATGATGACTATATCAACGTGGTGGAAAAGGCATGGAATTTCTCGAGTGGTGACTTATCAGACGTGGCGAGTTCCTTATCCTCGGTGAGAACCAGATTAAAGCACTGGAATAATACCGAGTTTGGCAATGTTCATCGGCAGCTGAAGAAGTTGAGGGCGAGACTAGAGAGTTTAAGGGCCAGAAATATTCAGAGGGGGCCAACGAAGGCGGAGAAAATTCTTATGGATCGTATCTCGGAACTCCTCACCCGAGAGGAAATTATTGCAAAGCAACACTCTAGAATTCAATGGCTTAAAGAAGGTGACCGAAATACCTCTTTTTTTCACGCAAAAGCAAAAGAACGTGCAAGGACAAACAAAATAAAATCACTGCTTATTGAAGATGGTTCGGAAGTGACTAGACAAGTAGATATTGAGAGGATTGCGGCTGATTTCTATAGGGGCTTATTTTTTTCTGATGGAGGTGTTAATCCTCAACTTGTTACCGATGTGGTTGAGGAGAAGATCGATGATACTATGAATGAAAAATTGTGTAAAAAGATTTCTGACATGGAAGTGGAGCAAGCGCTATTTATGATGCAGCCCAATAAATCACCTGGGCCTGATGGATTTACTGCAGGTTTTTATATTAAACACTGGAATATCTTAAAGAAACCGGTCTCGGATGCAGTGAAGGAATTTTTCGTATCGGGTCATATGCCAGTAGGTGTGAATGAGACCATTCTAGTTCTTATTCCTAAGGTAAAAGAAGCAAAGAGTTTAACTCAATTTCGTCCTATTTCTCTTTGTAATGTTCTATATAAGATTGTTTCTAAGGTTCTTGCTACGAGACTGAGACCAATTTTGGAGGAAGTAATATCTGAGGAGTAGAGTGCGTTTGTTCCGGGGAGGCTAATTACAGATAATGTTCTCACAACATATGAATGCATTCATTATTTGAAGAGGAAGAAAGGCAAATCAGGTGACTGTGCTATTAAACTTGATATGGCTAAAGCCTATGATCGGGTGGAGTGGATTTATCTGAGGAAAATTATGGAGAAAATGGGTTTGCTTCTATATGGATTGAGCGTGTGATGGCGTGTGTGGAGTCTGCTTCCTTTTCGGTTAGAGTAAACGGAGTTCTTTCGGAAAATTTCAAACCGTCGAGGGGTATTAGACAGGGTGACCCGATCAGCCCGAATTCTATTTCTTCTTTGTTCTGAAGGACTAACCTGTCTTCTTATGTATATTGGAACAAGTGATTTAGCCCGTGGAATTAGGATGGGTATCCATGCACCATGGATATCTCATCTTCTATTCGCCGATGATTGTATTATCTTTACACAAGCAAGTGTGGCAGGGGCTCTTCGAATCAATGATGTTCTTCAAAGGTATCATATGGGCTCGGGACAACTAGTCAACAAAGCGAAATCAGCTATATTTTTTAGTGGGAACTGTTCTTCATCATCAAAACTAGAGGTTCACACGATCTTGGATATTACTAATGAGGCACTAGTTGAAAAATACTTAGGATTGCCTACGGAAGTGGGACGTTCTTCTGATGATTTATTTGAGGGTATCCTTTCTAAAATTAAAATATTGGTTAATGGATGGGTACCTCAACATCTTAACAGTGCAGGTAGAGAAGTATTGATCAAAGCAATTTGTCAGGCAATCCCAACTTACTCGATGAGCTGTTTTAAATTGTCTAAAAAGATGGTGAAGAAGATTACAAATATTATTGCCCGTTTTTGGTGGGGTGGTGATGAGAAAAAACGCAAGATGCATTGGTGCAAGTGGAAGGATATTGCTATACCCAAATGTGAGGGGGGTATGGGGTTTAGGGATTTGGAATTCTTCAACCAAGCTATGTTGGCAATGCAAGGATGGAGAATTATTACCAAACCTGAATCTCTTTGTGCTAGAGTGCTAAAAGGGAAGTATTTTCATAATGGTGATTTTATGTCGGCTACAAGGAAGAGGGGGGCCTCACATACATGGAGGGCTATTCTACATGGAAGAGAAGCTCTAAAAATTGGATTGATTAAACGTGTGGGCGATGGGTCTTCTATTCGGATCTGGGATGACCCGTGGATTCCAGAAAATAATGGAATGAGACCTCTTAGTCGTGATCCAGAGAGTGAAGTCTTGATGGTTCATGAATTGCTTGATCCGGTTTCGAATAGATGGCTTGAGGACAAAGTACGGCTGAACTTCATCCATACAGATGCTGAGGCGATATTACGGATACCAGTGGGTATGCATATGGATGATATTTGGGCTTGGCAACCAGAGCGCTTGGGATTTTTCTCGGTGAGGTCTGCTTACAAATCCTTGATACACCTTAATGCTTCACCTATCACTAGCTCTTCTGGGTCCAACCCGTCTATGTCTATATCTCATAAAAGACTTTGGAGAATGCCAGTGCCACCTAAGGTGCGAAATTTCTGGTGGCGTGTTATAAAGGAATTCGTACCTACTAAACAGGTTCTTACTCGGCGTCATATTGAGAGGGTTGACAACTGTGACTTTTGTGGACTGTCCGAATCAATATACCACTCGTTTTTCTTATGCAATTGGACTAGACAATTTTGGAAGGAGATTAAGGGGCTTACGGATGTGAAAATTCCTTCACTACATCCAGTGAGCTGGGCTTTGGATATTCTGGATGCTAACAAGGTACCAACTCGCAATGCTTCTATCATTTTATGCGGGGCGTGGTCTATTTGGTCTGAGAGGAATTCGAAACGACACGGGGAGGAGCCGAGATCGATCGTCCAGTCCGCTAAATGGGTTCTGGATACAACTAATGATTTGATTGGGTTAGGCAAAAACCCCTCAAATACTCTTGTGAAGAAATTGGCTAGGTGGCTTCCACCAGATGGGGATATTGTGAAAGTTAATGTTGATGCAAAGTTCTTGGATGCGAATAATCATGGAGGTACGGGGGTGGTATTGAGAGGTAATGATGGCCAGCTACGGGTGGCTCAAGCTATATGGTATAATTCAGTTTCTATGGCTATCACGATGGAAGCATATGCAATTCGGGATGGTATTGAGCTGGCTATCGACAGGGGCTTCCGTATTTCTTGATGCTTGTATCAGAAAGGATTGTAAGCCTGACTAATATTTTTCGCAGCGGCAAATTTCTGACGCACTCTTTTCCTTACCAGGGTACCTACGGGGGCTTGAAGGTTTTTAATGAGGCGACTTTCTTGCTTAATATAAGTTCTATTTAATCTAAAAAAAAACAGGAATACTAAGGAAAGCACTTACCGGATTCACCGCCTCATCGCCTTGGGTTCTCACGTTAGAAAATGCAACATGCACAGGAATGTGTGGGATAAATAGGATAGTATTTCAGGGTCCTAGAACATGTTTCGTCCCAAATTAATTGTCTCAAAGTTGGACAAAACTAGATGTATCTAATACTAAAACATGTCTAGATACACTTACTTTTGTCCAACTTTGAAAAAATTAATTTGGTACGGAGGGAGTACAAATTTCATGGAAATTTTACAAGTTACAGAACATACTTATTCCATGATTCAAAATAAGCTGACACCTTTGTAGCAGCAGCATAAATAGTGACGACGACCCACTCACGTGCACAATGAAGCAACTGCTATGCAGTTTCTTAGAAGTTCATACCGCATCATACTTCGGAAGTACCAACTGAACATTTGTACGGTAACGACTACCTAATTAGCAGAATTTAAAGCCATACTCGCAAACCAAACCCTCCACACGAACTGACCAAAGTAGAGAAGAGGGAGGAATCAGTAGGAACCGACGAGGTAAGAGAGGCCAGACTCGCTTTCACTGCTACTGTGAGAGTCCCCGATGCCTGCCCCACATCCGTAGTGGCCGTCGATCTCGCGCTGGAGATCACCATCTCTTCTTAGAGTAGCTGGACCCCGTGGCCTGCTTGCCGCATAAGTCCTCGACGCCTCGCTCAAAGACCCGGCGGCCTTTATATTTGCCGACACCTGGGCTGCTGTGTCGTTTCTTCAAGCCATGAATGTGACAACAACGCTGCTGATGCTGTCATCAGAACTTCAGTCATCGACATCCTACGGACACATAGAATAATCATATAATAGAATCAAGCAAAAGAACATTTATCTCAAAAATCATACACATGTCTGTATCTTTTACTGGCCAAACCACAGAGAACTGTGACATTAATGTAGTCGCAATAAATCGTAGAGAACCTCATCTCACAGTAGGTAAAAATATTGTGAGATGATTATAGTCTGTCTGCTAATCAATACCAAAACATTGTTTGGTCAGAACATTTTTCGATGTATGCACATACCACGGCTAATTTGAAATTGCACTCCTCAAGCTAGTGGGAATGAACTGAACCAATAAATTTGTACATCATGCTTGTTACTTATCCTATACACCTTAGAGTCTAGGTGAGAGTTAGAAGCGAAACCTCATACTGCAACCTTGCCACTAATATGTAGTATTTTCATCAGGTTATAGTTCAGCTTAAATTTCCATGCCATACCGGCTTGAACTTCCGAACATCGATTTGAGACAGTGAAAGATGAAAAAAAATTAATTCAAATGAAACAACACAAATCTCCAAATAACTTCCAAGTCAGAAATGGCTTCCTAAATTTTAAACACTCGCCTTAACTTCTGAATGATCTCGAAGAGAGATGGATTCAGTAACTGCTTCATGACGGTGTCTTCATTGTTGTGAGAGCCAGATACTGATTTATTCACACCTCAAACCAAATGAAGCTGATAACACATGTGCCCAATCAGATAGCAAAAAAGAGCAAAGCAGAAAGTGTGGTATAAAAATAACGGAAAACCAATTGCTTCTCTTTTAAAACCACTTCGCTCTCATAGCAAAAATAAAATCTCTAGTGCTTATGAATCCACCAATTCGCAGCATCAATTCATCATAGACACTCCTTCAACTTTAAGGCGGGATCGAATTTTGAGAGAAAATTGAGCAAGCACATCAATCAACCATAGAGCTATCTTGCGAAAATCTCGCCCATGCCTGGCCAAGGGAACCTCTTTCTCCAACCGCCCCATTCATCTCAACTTGGCGCCAATCGCTCCAGCCGGCTTGCATCTATGGTTAGATGTCCCTGCGTGCTTCCCGCATATTTGCGCTGCCTACCTCCAGGTAAGTGAGGTAAGCTCATCACAGTAGCATCACCCAAGGCAAGCAGCACTACCTGCTTAGCCAGTCAAGGGTCTATTCTGACGGCCAGCCAAATGGACTAAATAAAGTTCAACCTGGAACTGTAAGAAGAATGAATCTCTCACACATTTAATTTATTTGTAAATTTCTCTTGATAATAGGAAGCTCAATTAAAAATCTACCTCATCTACTGGATATATACTTTTCGAGTTTGAGACAAACCTCGTTCTTAAGCCCATCTAGCAATGATATTAACCTCTCTTTAGCTGGACTTTTCTCACGACGTACATATGAGCAGAGTAGCAGTCCGAGATCATTCAAGTACACCTAAGGTATTAGAAAAAAATTATTGGCTCAGACGTCAATGTCTAAGAGTAACGATCACCCACTGCCAGTTGTCGGTAACCCCTACAAGCCTACAAGGAAAAATCCATAGTTTTTAATGGAATCATGCTCATGCTTTCTTACTTGAATCATTCTAAAGGGTATAAAATGTGGAGAACTACATACATATAATTGATGAACATTCAGTCCATGATGAAGAACGTTCTGGCCATCTGCAAGTTGAATGGAGGATGTAGCTTCTATATGAAAGACCCCTTCGTTTCTGTAATAATATGCACAAATTAGATAGTGGATCTACCATGATAATCTAAATATGAGATATAGTTAAAATATGAAGGGGTCATGGCACCTACCATGACAATCTAAATATGAACCTTACAATAAATTAAATGAAAATATGGTTGTTCACTAAAAATCATAAATGCAACTTTAACAAAATGCCAAAAAGGACATCACCTTCTCATTGATAGACCATATATTTGGAAGGATGCAAAAAAATGATCATTTTGTCTTACCGATTTTGTTTCTGAATTTGTGAGAGAACCAAGCAGACTATAATGTTTTACTTGACAAGTCGATTGACCCAACTGGCAAATAAACCACATAATTTGATAGTTTGTTGCTCATCACCTCAAGAAACCAAGTACCTTAGTGAATGACAAAATCTCTCCTCCTGGTATGGGGCTAATGCAACAACGAAATCTACTGCTAGATGCTACCGTACACCACAAACAAAATGGAATCGGTTAGAGCATCAGCATATGCATTCACGAAAGGTAATTGGTAGACAACCAGGGACCCTAGGAAAGGGGATTAAGCAGGCATTCCGAAAACTTACTACTTTATCATCCTCGGCTGTCTGGAATGCTGCTGAGCACGTCGTGCAGGCCCTCTGAGCCATGAAGCCGCAGCAGTGTTACGCCAAAGGAGGGCCACGCACACAATCCGTAACCGCGGGGCTTTAGCTGCTCATTGGCGATGGGATCTTGCACTGAGACATCAACCACGGCAGCTCCGCATAAGGACGCCGGCTGAGGTGCTTCGGGCGGACGAGGATGCCTGCAGAGAAGCTTGTGGCAGAGGGGTTCCGTACAGGTTTTGGGCGGGAAAGGAGAAGGGGGTCTTGACTGAGAAGAGGATGGGCTATCGGGATGGGGCAGCGGATAGCATCTGGTGTCGTGCAGGGGACGCCGGAGGGGAGGAGACGACGGCATGTCTTATGGTTCATGAGAGAGATGAGAGGCAGCAGGCGGTGGCTACGGTGCAAATGGGAAGACGATTAGAGACGGGACAATTACCCTAGCGGGCCTTTACGGGGTGATCCCGAGAGAAATTTGGGGAGAGGAGCAGCGGGGCGGGTAATGCGCAATGGAGCGCGATGAAAAGAGGACAGGACGCAGGCCAGGTTGGTTGAAGGAACCAAAATTTTCTTTTAGATAGGAGAGATACATGTCAGCCTCTCCCTTTGGACCATTTTTCTTTTTTCAATAAAAATATTCCGTAGTACATTTCTTCAGTACCATATTAGAAATAGTGACAACACCCAAGGTCCGTTCGCATCATGCGGCTCATGTGGACTTGTTTTTTTTTTCTAGGATGACGGGGAAAATCCCCACCGGTTGTTATTACTTGAAAAACGTGCCCAAACAGCTCAAACAATATTAATCGGAGAGCTTAGAGACGGGGGAGCAAAACATACTATTACATCAACCTACTTACGATGGACGCACGTGGCGAGCAACACTAGGGCGGTCAGCAACAGCGAAATGGTTGAACCATAGTAAAAGATCATTAGAGGCGTGACGAAGGATCTCAGCGGCAGACAGAGCAGATGCTTTGAACACCAGGTTGTGCCGCGCTTTCCAGATGTGCCACATAATGGTAAGGAGGCCAGCGCACCAGACATGTACCTCCAGTGGCGTAGCAGCCTCGACAAACCACGGCAACACTCTGTGTGGCGGGGCGAGGACTCCAAGACAACATCAGCGGCGTCACAGTCGAGAAGAGATGGCGCCCGGTCTTCATCGAGCCAAATGATCCACAAACCGTGTAGGGGGTGGATTGCTTGTGAAACAAGTTCGCGCAGGTACTAAGGCGATCAGAAGCGGCGAGAAGAGCAAAGATCCTCACCTTAGTCGGGACACGGAGGGGCCAAATGATATTGGCGTCCGCGTCCGGGGGATGGGGCAGGGTGAGCATACTGTAATCCTCGCGAGAGGAAAAAGGGGAGCGTCAGGGTTGTCCATGCGGCGAGAGTCAGGGCCTTCCGATAGAGAGATGGACTGTAGAGAGCTCAAGCTCGGCGGCAGCGGTGAGACGGGGTTGGAGGTCAAGATCCGCGCTCACAACAGTAGCGACGGAGGCATGAGGCCTAGTGGAGTGCGAAAGTAGGGCAGGAAAACTAACGTAGAGAAGTTTGCCAAGCAGCCACTTGCGAACCAAAATGCGGAGAGGCGCCAATCACGGAGCTCGACACGCGTAAGAGAACGGTAGAGTGGGAGGCAGGAGGCAAAGATCCTGTCAAGGAACGTGGTAGAGGAGGTGGGAGCTTCTCACCAAAATCACGCTGCACACTGTTGAAGAACCACGTCTTCCACGGTAGCTCCTCCGGATGATGCAGGCGATCCACAAGGTGGAGGAGCAAGCACTGATTTTGTCGTCGAAGATCTCGAATCTCGAAGCCTCCGACATGTTTAGATAAAACAACCTTATCCCAAGCAATTAGACATCAAGCTCCAAACACTGAGTCCTTGCCCATCCAGAAAAACACACGGCGCCTCTTGTCAATGGCCTCAATCACACCAACAGGCAGCAGGAAGATGTCATGAAATAGGTGGGGAGGTTATTTAGAACATATTTACAAATAACGAGGCAGCCTCCAGAGGAGAGGAGGGAGGCACGCCAGCTAGATAGCCACTGGTCCATCGTGGAGAGAAGGGGGTGTAGGCCGCAGAGGTGAGGTGGAGGGGGAGAGGACTGAACGGATATTTTGAGCACGAGGGGGAGGGTAAATAGCTGCTACCTCGAAATTTTAATACTTTTACGACTTAGGCTTGACACAAAGGTAAATTCTCTATATATGCAACTAAGGTGGATTTACGTATATGAGAAATGCTACACTAAGCAAGATACGAAGACAAAGTAAAAGTAAAGGATAGAAGGAACCGATAGCGAAAGCACACGGAGACAACGATGTATTCCCGAGTTCCACCCTTTGTCGGGGGTATGAGTTTATTCAAAAAGGTCTACTCAACGCCATAAAGGCCTCACCCTATTCTCCGATGAACTTCACCACAAAGGCATAGTTCACCTTCCACTATTGATTCCCTTCAAGTAGGAAATAAGTGACTTTACAATGAGCTTGAGACACACACCCACAACCGAATTGGGGGTTCTCAAGAACACTAACAATATGCTACAAACAACAAGTGAGTAAAAATGGAGCCTATGTTTTCTACAAAGAAATCCTAGACTCAAATCCGTCAAGCAAATGAGGGGGAAATGAAGAACGGGTTGGTGAAGATGTAGATCGGGGCCTTCTCCTTCAATCCTCCAAAGATCAACGAGTTTGTGTGCAGGGATTGGGAGATCTCTTCAGTTTGGTGAACTCAATGAATGGAGCAATGAATGCTGGATGAGCTAGCTGTAGGTGGAAGAAGGGGAGGGGGTATTTCTACCCACTCTTCAATTTGTAGCCGTTTGATACTTTTCTGCATCTGTCACACCGGAGACTCCGGTATGAGGATCATGTTGGAACGCGTAGAGATAAACAAAATGTTTTCTACACTGTACTCCCAAGATCTAGCCGAGGTAGAAGGCCATGAGGATTACCACTAGACGCGCATGTGCGGATTATCGAAGAAGAACGTCGATGCAGTGTAGTACCACGATCCGATCCAATCCCGTGATCGTCAAAGTGCTGAACGTACATCACCTCTGCCGGTATCCACACGTACGAGGAGGAGCTCCCACGGCGGACTGCTAGGTCCGGTGCGGCGTCTGGACTGAGTGGGGCGAGGGTTCCCAACGCGTGGGAGTGAAAACTTGTGCCCGTTGGACAACCTTCGCCCCTCTTTATATAGCGAGTGGGAGTGGGTTGCACAACGATTGTGCCCATTCACTCCGTGAGTCCAACTCACTAATTCAGCCAATTTCCGGTTCGGGTCCAACCGGACCAATATACTTGCTCCCGCTCTTAAGTGTCCGACCCTGCAGGCTCATGGCGACTTGGGCATGATTAGAGTCCGACTCCTAGTCGATAAACTGGTAGCGGCTCCTAGCAGAACGTGCCGACTCCCAAGTGCCATAGAGTCATGACGACATACCTTCCAATGTAACTTTCATCTGAGTTCCTTTTGCCTCACGATATACCTTGTCAAATTATAGGCGAATTATCGTCATCCCTTAAATAGCTCAACTCTCTTCTCGGTTCGTGATATATGATTCATCTGAGTAACTCTTACTCAATAGACCCGGTTAACACTTAACCGAGTAACGTATGGCCATTCTTCCAGAATCATATCACTCGAGAGGGACCAGAGAATATATCTCCAGTCGGAGGGGCAAAATCCCATATCTATTATCCTCATCACGCAGCTTGATTCTCATTCGACCCGAACTCTGCCTTTATAACTGCCTTGTTACGGAACAACTTTTGACAGAACCAAGTCGGTGATCGACAACTCGGTTTGAGCGACAACCTCTGGTCTAAGGATTACATTGATTCAGGCATGCAAATGATGAATTACTCGTTGCATCTCAATATGTGTCAGTCCGACTTGCTATACTCTTTAGCCGAGTCTGTCAAAGTTGAAATGGCATCACCATGCCCATGACAAGTGGAACCAAGTCAGTAGCCAACACTCACATTAGTCTAGGTTGTGTGTCCAACACAACCTTAATGACCAAGAACAATTTAGCATGAACAACATGAATACATAGTTCCACAATCGAATCACATATTCAATGCTATATATCAGATGTTCAAAACAAGGACAACTTAATAAATTTATGGGTACATAGGGAATTACCTCATACATGATTGCCTTTAGGGCATATTCCCAATAGACCGGAGACTCCGGACTAACAAAATCTCCGGCAAGTTTCCGCAGGGCCGGAAACTTAGAAAAAACCCAGAGACTCCAAAAACAGTCCATACTGCATCCAGTGGGTGACACTACTTCGTTTCGCGCAGGGAAAGGCTTGAGGGCGGAGATTCCGGCCTTCTCAGGCCGGAGACTCCAGCTAGGGCAGAGACTCTGCAAACTCTCTACACACTTTTCGTCTTAGTTCAGTGGGTGACACCACTTGCTTCTTGTGTAGGGAAAAGTCGTGAGTCCGGAGGCTCCGACCCCTGCACACCGGAGACTCCGGCTGGGCCAGAAACTCCGAGCAATCTCGGGACACATTCCGGTGAGGCACCAGGGGGTGACACCACTTGTTCTACTCTCTAGAAAATCCTGAGTCCGGAGACTCCGGTCTGGAGAGAATTTCCAGCACCTCTAGTTTATTTTGCTCCTTTTTGGGAAACAATCCACCATCAATAATGTTATTAATAGACCCTAAAACATCAACACACATGTTAAATTAATACTAGTGTTGTAATCAAACACGCAAAACTAAATTAGGAGAGATGCGAGCTTTTAATCTCCCTTTTTTGGTGTTTGATGACATCAAAAGTATTTGCAATGGTAAACGTTGCTAGAAGTAAGTTTAGAAAATATAGACGAGCTCCCCCTTGATGTGTGAACCAAGATGGAACACATCAACAAGGATCAACACTCTCCCTATATTTTACAAAGTTATATCTCAAGCAAAAGCAAAATAATTCACCGAATAATATAATTGCATAAGTAAGTACGACAAGTAAGCCAAGGGAGGATTAGATAACAATCATAGATAGCCTCACAAACATAGTCTTACCACACGCAACCACAGAGTTCAACACAAAAAAAGTTCAAATGCAAATTTAAGATAAAAGGAGACACAAGATTTGAAACACAATTCAAGTTCGAGAAAAGTCAAATTGCAAGGATGTCACTAAGTTTTCCCTCATCAAGGATCACATGTGTAATCTCTCTTATGGTGTGCACGCGTACGCTCGTGTAAACCGGTTAGTGCTCCGCTGTCTAGGACTCGGCACCGATGAAGGGAGACGGCCACCATGTCTCGGAGACCTTGACGTCGATATCTGTGTGCCCCAGCGCCTCGATGGCCGTGTACACGGCTTCGATTTGCACGTACAACATGTTGTGGTAGTTGAGCCTCGTGTTGGGGTCCGTGACGCCGGCGTTGGGCTGGAAGAGCACGTACTCCAGCGGCACGCGCACCGGGTCGACCTTGTAGGCGAAGTACGAGTAGTAGTTGATAAGGAATGGGGCCCTCATCGACGACAGGAAGCTCAGAAACGGCTACAGGTGCGGCATGGCGCCCGGGAGAAACGCGCCGGCGGAGGGCGGGTAAGAGACGCCCATGATGTCCATCGAGTGAGCGGTGGTGACCTTCACGCGTCCCTGTAGGCCCAGCGCGCCGAGTGCCTGGTGCACGGACTGCATGGCGGGCAGGAGATTGGTCTGCATGAAGGTGTCATTGGCCTTGAACACCTTGTTGCCGACGGTGATACAGGTGATGCGCGCGCCGGCACGGAGGTGCGTCGCCACGTTCTGCTGGAGCCATGCCTGTGCCACGGCGGAGGTGCGTCGCTACGTTCTGCTGGAGCATCGCATGGAGGTGCTCGTTGCCCATGCCGACCACAAACTCCACGCCCGTGCCGAGGAATGCACGCAGGACATGGAGGTCGGCGTCGTAGAGCTTCACCTTGCTGATCTTGAGCGAACCGAGCAGCCGCGATACACACCCTGGCGAAGGGAGGTTGTTGGCGATCTTCCCGTAGTTGACGCCGATGGACAAGGCCTCCGCCACAAGCTCTTGCTCCGCAAATTAAATTGTTGATACGAATGGTTGTTAGCGATATGAATGTAAATTTCTTTCTCTTTTATGCTTTTTTTCTTGATTATTTAATAATAATGGAGATTATTTTAATTGTTGTAATTTATCTTTTGTGAGCTGGGCACCCGTTTGCCAACTTTTTTTTGAAGTATTAGGGACAACCACATAAAGAAATAACAAAAAGCATTTAATACCTCCTTGTGAGCTAAAACAGGAACCCAAAACAAGGTTTAGTAATTTTATAAGTTTTAAAGGTGGCACGCGAGCAATTAACATGGAATGACTATAAAATACCATGTATAGGTAGATATGGTGTACACATTGGAATAATTTTGGTTTAAGAGAGTTGGATGCACAGGTAGAGCTCATGCTCAGTGCAGGTGAAGGCTAGCAAGAAACTGGGAGCGACGAACTAAGAGAGGAATAACGACCATAATCATGCACAGAAACAAAACATCATTCATCAAAGCATAAAGTGATATTACGAGTCTAAAAATAAAAGATCATCAAAGTTATAGGTGACTTTGTTTATAGTCATAACATGGTGTGAGAGTGCGCCAATTCAATCCAAATAAATCTTTAATGGAGAATACCACAATGACATGCTTCATTATGATCAAGAACAACACATGATTTAATTTTAATAACACATTAAGCACTCTCGGCAATTTAGTACTAGTCATGATGCATCATAAATTATCAAGCACATCTAATATAACATGTCAAAGCCTAGTCACTATCTAAATGAGCTTCCTTTGCACCACTATAGGCATGAAAATATTTTTCTCCTAACCAACACCAATCAACTTATTTGAAACAAATATCTTAAAAACTATTTAATGAAGACTAGAGAGCTAATCATATCCAAATATAGAAAACCAACAAGCTCTGAAAAAATAAACAAGGAAAACAAAAGCTAAAAACGGCAGTAGTAAAAACCGAACACTCACAAAGCAATAAGACTGAAAGATAGAGTGTTCTAAACAATATAATGGAGTGTGCTTCTATCCAACAGAGAACGCTAGTATCCAACCATTTATTACCAGCAAGTAAAAAAAACTGAAAGAAAAATAAAATGACGCTCCAAAAATAACACATAGTATTTGAAACAATAAAAATATAGTGTCTTGAAAGGTGACCTGATAATTTTGTTGATGAAGAAGGGGATGCTTTGGGAATCACCAAGATTTTATGCTTGTACTTCTTGGATATATTTCTTGGGGGTGATGTGGGAACCCCCAAGTTTAAGATTTTGTCCATCCTTCATATTCTCATATCATCCTCCTTCTCTCGTTACACTTCCTTTCTCCACACAAAACTTCACACAGTCTTCATTAGAGGGGTTAGTGCATCAAATAAATAAATCCACTTGGTTCTGTTTTAACACATGATCACAAACATTCGATTTAACCATCAGCTACTTTCACAACCATTTTTTAAAACTTCTCCCCTTTAGGAGAACGAAAAAAAAATATTAAGAGGCAAATACAAACAAAGGCAGAAATCTGTCAAAATAGAATTGACTATAGAGATGAATTTTTCTGAGTCACTTCCGTAGCTCAAATAAAAAAAGTGGTCAAATAGTGAAATTAGATTACAACCTGGGGCAGGTGCACATTTTTTCAGAATTTTCTTGCACTCTGGCTGAGAGATACGATTTTTTGGTGAAGCATAAAATGTAGACAAAAACAGAAAATTGTACTTTGTTTCAAACATAGGTTACTATTGGCATAAAAACAAAATAAATTGATATATTAACCATTAAAGAGACTTGATTGATGATAGTGAGTTTAGTTAAGATTCTATTCTCTCGCTAATCGATGCCATAAATGTTGGCAGCAACTTTTTCCTAAACCACATGAAATTAAGTGTATTCAAGACAAGCATACCAATTGATCAAGTAATATATGTGCAAAGTAGATTTGACAATAAATTTGTTGAGTATGTGCATGCTTTGAACTGAACCAACATGCAAGACATGTTTGCTGATTTTTCAACTACTCAAAGTATACTCTAGAAGTTTCTATGACTACACTTACCGAATAATACACTATGGTTTTAAAAATTATCATAATATTTAAGGATTATAATACTATATACACGGGAAAACATAGTTGCGTACAAATGTGTACACTATATAATCTACGCAAACTTGAAACATTACAAGGAGAATTTTATTACAAGACACATTTAAATTTAGCACAACTAAATTTCCAGTGATATACATAAAAATGCATAATATTATGAAATATAATTATGGTTAACTATGCCATACAAATAATATAATAAACATACTCTTTACAACTATACATAGTTCGATGAAAATAAGTTTTAAACAAGTATAAAAGTTTGGTATAAAATAATTTTATTTTTAATTTGTCCAAGTCCAAAAGTATTTGAATATTGGTAGATTTTGAGTACCTTGCAGCTACTACTGGAGACATAATATACCAAGCCCAATACCTTTTGTACAAAGCAATTTCTTAGTTTCTTAGTATCTGCAGATGCTTTATTTGCTACTGATGACTTGTTCTAGTGGCTTTACTTGGTACTGCTTAGTTCTTGCGGTAGCTTAGTTTCTTAATTGATTTATTTGTGAATTGTAAACTCTGTTATTCGCTAGAACATAGTCGAGCCAGGCTACAACACTCTGAGGTCAGCCGTGCGAGAGCTACTATGCTCTTTGTATTGACAACCATGACGCCAAATGCATTATGTATTAATTCTTCTTATGCTTCCTGGAAAGAGTATATCGCGTGAGATGTATTGTAGAATTAAAACTACTACTATATCACAAGACTAGAACTCTGTAGCGCAATTTTTTTTTTAGTTTATCCTTCTCTTGTTTTGGCGGTGTGCACCCGTAATGCCATTAAGATATTGTGTTGTTGTAGAGGTGGGGTGTAATTGCTATCTCCGCGATATTAATATATACTCATTATAAAAAAAAATAGGTCTGATTACCCCACTACCAGAACAATATAGAGCACTCCTTTTGTAAAAGAATTAAGACTTTCAGGTAGGCAATATACATGGGTAAGTAGAAGAACAATACCAACTCTTGAGAAGTTGGATAGTTTTCTTTTGAGTATACAGTGGGAACAAAAATTTCCCCTCGTCTCTGTTCATGCGTTGGGCAGATCGGGGTCCGATCATACACCACTTTTATTGGATTCTGGTGAACAGGCACACTTAGATAATAAGAAACACTTTTCCTTTGAACTTTCATGGTTATCACAAGATGGATTTCATGAGATGATTAAACGGGAGTGGCTATCCATAACATCGGGTTTGTCTCCGATTGAACGATGGCAGCAAAAAATTAGACACTTGCGTCAATTCTTAAGAGGGTGGGCAAAGAATCTTAGTGGTCAGTACAAGTTGCTTAAAGAAAAAATATATTTGTTGGTTGAGCAGCTTGACATTAAGGCCGAAACTGTACTTCTTAGTGATGCCGAGCGGGCCGCTAAGAAGGAGGCGGATGAGGGTTTAGCAAGGTTGATGTGTGATGAGGAATCCAAATGGGCGCAACGGGCTAAAGTCAAACACGTTCAGGAAGGGGGAAGTAATACGAAATATTTTCATATCATAGCGAATGGTAAGCATAGAAAAAAACGTATTTTCCAACTTGAGCAAGACGAGGGAACAATTGTGGGTGAGTAGAACTTAAAATTTTACATATCAGAGTACTATAAGAAATTATTTGGTGATGTTAATCAGAGTTATGTGTCTTTAGTAGATGAAGTGACCCACGATATACCTCAGGTTTCCCCGAGGAAAATATCCTTCTAACGTCCCCGTTTACGGAAATGGAGGTGAAGGAGGCAATTTTTCAAATGGAACATAATAAAGCACCGGGGCCAGACGGGTTCCCTGCTGAATTTTATCAACATTGCTGGGATATTATCAGAAGCGATATGATGGATATGTTTTCTCGGCTCCATAAGGGGGACTTACCACTGTATAGGATTAACTTTGGCGTGATTACCTTGCTGCCCAAAAAGGATGACGCAAGTAGAATAGAGAAATATAGACCTATTTGTCTTCTTAATGTGAGTTTTAAGGTGTTCACAAAGGTGGGCACAAATAGAGTAACCTCAATTGCCAGTAGAATTATTAAACCTACCCAGTATGCTTTCTTGCCAGGACGTGATATTTTGGAAGGTGTAGTGATCTTACATGAGACCATACATGAGTTAAAAAGGAAGAAAATGAGTGGTGTGCTTCTAAAAATCGATTTTGAGAAAGCATATGACAAGGTCAATTGGTCTTTCCTACAACAAGTATTAAGAATGAAAGGATTCTCACCTTCGTGGTGTGAATGGGTTGGCCGATTTGTTCAGGGCGGTAGCGTTGGTATTAAAGTTAATGATGATATTGGCCACTATTTTCAAACACTTAATGGTTTAAGACAAGCAGATCCGCTGTCTCCTATCTTGTTTAATTTGGTAGCTGATATGTTGGCCATTCTAGTTGCTCGTGCCAAAGAGGATGGCCAAGTTGGGGGGGCTAGTTCCGCATTTGGTTGATGGAGGGGTCTCAATTCTTCAATATGCAGATGACACTATTCTCTTTTTGGAGCATGATACTGATAAAGCTATTAATATGAAACTTATCCTAGCAATGTTCGAGGAATTGTCAAGATTAAAGATTATTTTTCATAAGAGTGAGATCTATTGCTTTGGAGATGCGTTAAACTCACAGGATGAATACCGTCATATTTTCGGTTGTGATATCGGTCACTTACCTTTTAAATATTTAGATATTCCAATTAATTATAGGAAATTGCTGAATAAGGAGTGGAAAGCGGTGGAGAATCGGTTTGAGAAAAAATTGGGTTCATGGGCTGGAAAATTGTTATCTTATGGGGATCGTCTTGTGCTTATTACTTCAGTTTTGACTAGTTTACCTATGTTTCTTCTGTCCTTTTTCGAGATACCTATCGGGGTACGCAAAAGGCTCGATTTCTATAGGTCACGTTTCTTCTGGCAAAATGATAATAAGAAAAGGAGATATAGATTGACGAGATGGAATATTATATGTAGGCCCAAAGATCGGGGGGGGGGGGGGGCTGGGTATAGAGGTCCTAGATATCAAAAATATATGTTTGTTAAGCAAATGGTTTCATAAGTTACTAACCTAGGAAGAGGTGTGGCATGAGCTTATATCAAATAAGTATATTGGAGATAAACTGTTATCTCAGATATCTTCGAAACCAAATGACTCTTCTTTTTGGAAGGGTCTTATGTAAATCAAAAGACATTTTTTTGATCGCGGTTCTTTTCGGTTAGGGGATGGTCAACAAGTGCGTTTTTGGGAGGATACTTAGTTAGGAGACGAGCCGTTATCTCACCAATATCCTTCGCTATATAATGTGGTTAGACAACGCGGTGTCACGGTAGCAAACGTGCTATCCAGTGTCCCTTTAAATATTCACTTTCGAAGAACCATTACGGGGACTAGACGGACTCTTTGGTTACATTTAGTGGAACGTTTAATGTTTGTTAGTTTGTCAGAAGAGAAGGATGAGTTTCAGTGGAGGCTAACTATGAATGGAATATTTTCGGTCAGACTATGTATGCCGATCTAATGCATGGTTCCACATCATACTTGCACAAGTATTTGTGGAAACTAAAGGTACCGCTGAAAATTAGGATTTTTTTGTGGTTCCTTAATCGTAAAGTAATTCTCACTAAAGATAATTTGATCAAACGGAATTGGACAGGATGTAAAAAGTGTGTTTTTTGCGATCAAGATGAAACCGTTCATCATCTTTTTATATCTTGTTCTTTTGTGAGGCATATTTGGAGACTATTGCATTTTACTTTTAGTATTTCCCCTCCGATCTCCATCGCTAATATGTTTGGTTGATGGTTAAATGGTATTGATAAAAAGACAAATGCACATATTCGAATAGGCGTTGCTGCTGTTCTATGGGCGGTTTGGAATTGCAGAAATACTGTAGTGTTTGACAAGAAAAAGGGAATTCATTTTTTGCAGGTTATCAACATGGCGGTCTCTTACATTCACGTGTGGTCCTTCCTGCTACCTGCGGGTCAGCGAGGACTTATGGATTCAGCCTGTGCTCGAATGATAGCGGTCGTTCGGCCTATTTACAGCCAGGGTGGGTGGCTTAATGAGAAGCGTTTGGATGCATAACGTTGTAATTTTTCTTTGGCTGGTGTTGGTGGCCACTTTGTGTGATCCATGAATTGTACGCTCAAACTATTTTAATCTTCATTTTAATAAAAACCAGCTGTATGCATCGATTTGATGCAGAAGCTGAGGCCGAGGCTCCCATTTAAAAAAAAAGAATAATAGAACATTTGACTTATTCTATGACCTCAGTCGAGGATTGCAACTGAAATAAAAGTATAGAATATGGAACGATTGGATGGCAACAAAATTATTTTAGTTTGACCTTGGGCCAAAATCCACCAGCTTTGCTTTGCTTAACACCGTTGCGAGAAACTCTGATCGGTCGGTTGCAACGGATGTTCTCAAGTGGAAGGAGTAATCATGCAGTCTTCTTTCCCGTAGTTAATTAGGCACTTGGGCTTTGCGATTGTCCAATCTAATTGCTTTTGGATGCTGTCAGGACAAGGCGAAAGCGACTGAGGCGATGGCGATAAATGTAAACAAATGAGTCACCTGCGGAAACACAGCCCATGTGTTGTCACTGATCTAATACTACACTTTTGTTCAGATAAGTAGTTGCTGAAAATGTGAAAACAAATGGTAGCTGACAGAGCAAAGTGAAATGACGAACCAAAGACTGTGTACCTGCCGTGTTCCTTGTGAATCTGCCATGGGCGGGAGGCGGCCGGTCAGGCCGACGTTGTAGACCGGCGTGCCGTCGGGGTAGAACAGCCCGTAGTTGCGCTCCGACGTCGGGCCGGGCTTGAGGTTCTCGTTGAACAGCGCGAACACGTACACGTCGATGGGCACCGCCGGCCGCAGCGGCGTGCCCTGTCTCATCTCGATCCTCCTCAATAGGTTCCGGACGTACGTCCCGGCATGCTCAGGCGTCGCCCCGTACTCGTCAGGGTCGCCCCGGGACGGCCACCCTGTCTCGGAGACCTTGACGTCGATGTCCGTGTGCCCCAGCGCCTGGATGGCCGTGTACACGGCGTCGATTTGCGCGTACAGCATGTTGTCGTAGTTGAGCCTCGTGTTGGGGTCCGTGACGCCGGCGTTGGGCTGGAAGAGCACGTACTCCAGCGGCACGCGCGCCGGGTCGTCCTTGTAGGCGAAGTACGGGTAGCAGTTGATCAGGAACGGGGCCCTCGTCGCTGACAGGAAGCTTAGGAACGGCTGCAGGTGCGACACGGCGCCCGAGTGGAACGCGCCGGCGGAGGGCGGGTATGAGACGCCCATGATGTCCAGCGAGTGAGCCGTGGTGACATTTACGCGTCCTTGTAGGCCTAGCGCGCCGAGCGCCTGGTGCACGGACCGCATGGCCGGGAGGAGGTTGGTCTGCAGGAAGATGTCGTTGCCCTTGAACACCTCGTTGCCGACGGTGATGCAGGTGATGCGCGCGCCGGCGCGGAGGTGCGTCGCCACGTTCTGCTGGAGCCACGCCTGTGCCACGGCGGGGTTGAGCATGGCATGGACGTGCTCGTTGCCGATGCCGACCACGAACTCGACGCCCGTGCCGAGGAACGCACGCAAGACGCGGGGGTCGGCGTCGAAGAGCTTCACCTTGCCGATCTTGAGCGAACCGAGCAGCCGCGATACCCGTCCTGGCGAAGGGAGGTTGTTGGCGATTTGCCCGTAGTTGACGCCGATGGACAAGGCCTCCGCCACCAGCGCCTGCTCTGCAAATTAAATTATTGATCCGAATGGCTGTTATCGATATGAATTTAAATTTCTTTCTCTTTTATGCTTTTTTTCTTGATTATTAAATAATTATCCCGTGACCAACACGAACTCGTACGAGTAATTTATAATGCCATCAGACACTGTCGGAGAACGCTTTAATTACTGTACTGTACATTGGCAAGTTGCTCGCAGAACACGTTTAATTGGCTTTTCAGAGAAAAAAAAATGATCAAAGCCCGACTTTTCAGAAAAACTTTGAGAAGGAAAAGCAACTACAGTTCGGGATCAGATCGATCGGATGCACAAACTTGGGTGAGAAAAAGGAAATGCGGCGGAAGAAATGCACGCATGCTTTTTCTTTGTGAAACTTTCTGCAGTTTAGGCTTGTAAACAATGAACGAAAGCTGATATGTTGATTTTCTCAAGTAATCAAAAATATGAGCGTACGTATCATGTAAAGTTGATGTGCTGATAGGGCTCTGTCGGGATAGTAGTAGCCATATGGAGCACTTAGGTAGGGAAACCACCGACAACTAGCTAGATAAGATTAATCTCAGCCGACGCACCTGCTAAATAATCTACGATAATTCCAGCAAATACAACCACCAATCAGTCTAAGAGCATGTCTAACAGGACCCGTAAAGTTTGGCCCTCTAAATCGCGTGTAGAGGGCCCTGTATAGGAAAATTAGGAAAATCTTTGCTCAGTTTTTCGAGTTCGTCTAGCAGTCCCCTTAAATCCGCCCCGTATATTTAAATTCGAACTACGCGGGAGAGAAGAAGAAGCTTGATTTCATTGATTCGTTCAGATCACCATTACAAGAACTGCTAGAACTGCTAGAACTGCTAGAAATCTAACCTATAACTAGTCGAGGAAGACGACGGGGCCGGCCTTCGCCTCCATCTCCTTGAAGGCCTCGACGTCGGCGACGGCCTTCGCCTCCTCCTCCGCTTCCGCCCGCGCCCGCGCCTCTGCTTCCTGCTTCGAGAGCTCGAGCGCGGCCGCGAAGGCGGCCTCCTCCTCCTCCTCTGTCGCCGGCAGCGCTTCCTCCTCCGCTGCCGCGCGTCCTCCTCCGCTGCCGCTAGCGCCGTCGCCGCCGCGCTTGCACGACTGCAGCAGCTCCCTCTCGGCGAGCCACTTCTCGAACTTGCGGCCGCTCATCGGCCGCGGCGGCGGGTCGACGGTGTAGTAAATCCCTCCCGGGGCGTAGTCCTTCAGCGTGTCCGGCATTGCCTCCGGCCACGCGACGTACTTCCACACGCTCCGGCGGCTCCCTGCAACAGAGTGCTTGCAATGGAGCCGCCACGCCTCCTCGAGCGTCTCCGGCTCGCGGCGGTGGAGGAGCCGGAGGCGTCGGGGGAGCTCATGGCGGTGGTGGAGCTTCTAATTGTGCGGCTAAGCGTGCGTAATTGCTCGCCGGAAGTGCGAATGCGGCGGCGGCGCGCGGCGGAGCTAGGGTTGCGGGTGGGGGGTTGGACCCCCACCCGAACCCTCACCCTCTATATGTACGGGGCGGAGGGGGCGGTGGAGCAGGCCCCGTAAATTTTTGTTACGGGCCAGGCGGCATACGGGGCCTGCTAGACGGCCGTTTTGGCTCGCGCCCCGTATGCCGCCGGAATTATACGGGGCGTTCGCGTGATACGGGGCCTGTTAGACATGCTCTAACATAGTATACCAGCAAATCCAACCAATGATCACAAGTTGGCTCGAACGACTTGCGAAATGGTAGCCTTTTATCTGCTGCATTTTTTTTAAATACGTCTCGAAGAAACGCTCTTTCTATGATGAATTCTGAATCGCACGAGAATGGGTTAATGGTCGTACGAGCTGAAGAAGGATTTGGTTCATTCTTGTTGAAGTAGCCATGAAACGAAACGCTCGCAGAAAGAGCTCCAGGATCTTGCATGGTGCAAGTCAAAGGGCGGAGCAAAAGATTGCCGGCGAGACGAAAAAAATTAACAAGAACAGAGTACGGAAGCTGCAGAATGAATGACCAAAACCTAATAGCCAGAAGAACATTCTCAGGCTATACGTACAGGATTTTGCATCTAAATTGAGTGGCAGAACTCACTTGTGAGGAGGACGGCGAGGACCAAGAGAACTCCGGTAGCCGCCGTTGCAACGGAAGAAGCTGCTCCGGTAGCCATCCACCCGGCAGATCCAACCGCTCGTACCCAACCCCTATTTGCCAAGGAGAATAGCCATGTCAGAGGAGAAGATAGAGAACAAAAGCATTGTCTACGGGTGTGTTCAATTAAGCCGCGCTCTTCTCAATCGCTACGGCCGGACGGTGTTGTATCTCTGCGTACCTCCTTTGCCTTATATTTGTTTCGGAATCACTCGCGCGAATGGACTTGCGCGGAGTTCACCAATGGCCTATTTAAGCAGAGCAAGGGAGCTCGGCTGCTGCAATCTTAGCAGGCAAGGATGGTGTTACCAATAATCTTGATTGATTAAAGGTACAGCCTCCCTTAAGTTGCTAAAAAGGGTTATATTTTGAAACAGGGTGGGTAGTAGTTTAGCGAAAATCAAAGTGTCACGTGTAGTAGTAACTTCAAAAAGTAACAAGTTCGTGCCCTAGTCAAGTTCAGTAAATACTAGCTGGTTAGTTACCTAATTAGTGCCTAGTATATGTTACTACTGGCTCCGAGTTATAGTTACCTAACAACTTTTTTTTTTGGAAAAGGAGGCAAAGCCCCAGCCTCTTCATCGGGTAGATGCATACGGCTTTTATTAGCAATAATATTCAGAGTTTTACATGGGAAACGTCATCAAAGATACATCCATATCGAATGGAGAAAAAGCAAAAGGACCATTGTCCACTACTAAGCACAAATCCTAATATCATGCTGCCACCCGTTGGAGGAAAGGATGGCCCGGACTAAAACCAACAACCGGTTGCATCCAGCCTCCATAAACTGGCGCTGGTTCTGCGGCAGAAGGAGCGATCATGCAGAAATCCAATAAATAACCTTGTGTACAACCTGCAAAAAGTGAATATTATGCACCCTGTTAAATATTGCATCATTGCGACAGTTCCATACCGCCCACAAGAATGCACATGTCCCAATCCGGATACGTCGTCTATCATTTTTGTGGACTCGAAGTAGCCACCCACCAAACATGTGGTTCAAACTCTCAGGAGGGGGATATTAAAAGTAAAATGGAGCAATCTCCAATTTTTTTTCACAAAAGGACAAGAAATGAAAAGGTGGTCAATAGTTTCTTCATGATTACAAAAAACACACTTTGTGCAACCATGCCAATTACGCTTTAACATGTTATCCTTTGTCAAAATTACACGCCTGTAAAGAAACCACATGAAAATTTTGATCTTTAGGGGAATTTTCAACTTCCATAAATATTTATGTTCAAAAGGAGGATCACTATTCATGTAATCATCATACATAGACTTAACCGAGAAATCCCCGTTATTATTCAAAGACCAAGAGAACACATCTTCCTCTTCAGACAGAGAAATAGCCATAAGTTTTTGAACAAGATGCAACCATGATGTCCAATTGTTCCCTTGCAGATTACGTCTGAACTGGAGGTTAATGGGTGGTGCGGTAGCTAACACATCAGCCACAAGAACATTCTTGTTTCTGGTAATGTGATATAAGCCAGTGTACTAACTAGCCAAGGCTGTATCCCCCATCCACACATCCTCCCAAAAGCGAGTTTGTTTGCCATTGCCTAACAGAAACCTACCCCTCGAGAAAAAAATCCTTTCTTACCGACAAGATACCCCGCCAAAATGGAGAATCAGTAGGTTTTGTTTTATTTGTGTTAAAGTTTAATCCCCCAAGTATTTATTCATCAACAATTCTTTCCAAACCCCATCTTGTTTAAGAATTTTGAAGAACCATTTGCTCAACATACATTTATTCTTAATATCTAAGAGTTGGATTCCTAACCCCCCCCCCCCCCCCCCCCCCGCCCCTCCTAATTTTTCGGCCTACAAATAACACTCCACTTCGTCAAACGATATTTCTTCTTCTGTTGATCACTTTGCCAGAAGAATCTACTACGGAAAAAATCCAGTCTCTTTCGTACTCCCACTGGAATCTCGAAGAAAGAGAGTAAGAACATGGGTAAACTAGTTAGGCATGAATTAATGAGAACTAATCTGTCACCGTAGGAAAGAAGTTTACCAGCCCAAGAAGCTAGTTTCTTCTCAAAGCGATCTTCCAAAATTTTCCATTCTTTTAGGAGTAATTTTCTATAGTGAATTGGAATACCAAGGTATTTAAAGGGCATAGTCCCTACTTCACAACCGAAAATATTCCTATAATCGTCCCTATGCTCAATAGCATTGCCAAAGCAAAAGATTTCACTCTTATGAAAATTAATCTTAAGGCCAGACAACTGTTCAAATAAAGACAAGATCAACTTCATGTTCAAGAAACAATATTGTGTCATCGGCATATTGTAGAATGGAAACACCACCCTCAACCAAATGAGGAACCAAGCCTCCCACCTGCCCATCCTCTTTGGCTCTATTAATAATAATGGCTAACATATCAGCCACCAGATTAAAGAGCACCGGTGAAAGGGGATCACCTTGTCTTAAACCTTTATAAGTTTGGAAATAATGCCCAATATCATCATTTACCCGAATACCTAAACTGCCCCGCTGAACAAAATTAGACACCCACTTACACCACTTAGAGTGAAAACCCTTCATCCTCAAAACTTGCTAAAGAAAATTCCAATTAACCTTGTCATATGCTTTTTCAAAATCAATTTTGAAAAGCACACCATCCAACTTTTTGGAATGAAGTTCATGAACAGTTTCATGCAAAATAACCACTCCCTCTAGAATATTCCTACCTGGCAAGAACGCAGATTGGGTTGGCTGAATAACAGACTGCGCAATCGAAGTCACCCGGTTAGTCCCAACCTTCGTGAAGATCTTGAAACTCACATTGAGTAAACAAATAGGTCTATATTGTTCTATTCTACTTGTGTCGTGATGGTGTCACGGCAGATGCCATAGGATGGCTAAAGTTGTGGGGACGATGGACGCTGGAGGCGCTCGGGGAGGGATCACGCAGCCAGTAGCCGCGTGTGGTAAGAAACTAGCACTGCAAACAACAAGATTTACCCAGGTTTAGGGCCCTCGTGTGGAGGTAAAACCCCTACTCCTGCCTTTCTTTCTCTGTATTAGTGTCTCACCGAGTAGCCACAGTACAAGTTTGGCCTTCAGCCGAGTAGCCACTCTCCCCTCTAAGTGAAGATCTAGGGTTTTCTCTTGTGAGCCCAAGCGTCCCTCGCGCAGGAGGGGGCAGGGCACCTTATATACTGGTGCCCAGCCGGATACAGCCAACAGGGAAAAGTACAAACAGATGTCGACATAGTGTGCACACCGCGTACTTCCGGCTTCCCGCTGACAGCTTTGGCTTCCCAGTTTGTCTTGTGTGGAAAGTCGTTGTGCAAAACCAAGAAGCTGATCTGTTATCACTGCCATGAACACAGAGTAGGCCCCCCCTATCCTGCGACGCCCTGCTGACACTCTGGCGCGGTCAGGCACGCTCTCTGCAGATGAACAGTGCCGCAGTACGGACCCAGGATACGCGGGATCCTGTGTCAGAACGGCTCCTTTGACTTCTGGCCCGAGTAGGAAACCGCCATTTCTACTCGGACCACTTCTTCTACTCGGAGGAATCTAACTTCCTTGATTCTTCCTTCCGGCCATCAACATGTACGACCGAATAGCAGTCGACCGGGTAGCAAGTACCGGGTAGCCAGCTACTCGGCCAAACACTCCTTATGATCTTATCCTTAGCACTTGCCTTTACCCTACTCGGGGGTAACCCCCCGACATTAGTCCCTGAAGCTGGTAGAGTCCTGCGAACTTGTTCTCTAGGCTCTGCCAGCTTAAAAACCAATTTCGCCCTTGAACCTTAGGATGCCGAGTAAAACCTCCGAGTAGCCCTGAATCTTGTTTTGAGTTTCTTCTCTCCCGAATAGAACCATCTTTCTTCTCTGTCACCGAGTAAAAAGACTTAGCGAAATTTCGAATCAGAATCTCTGCGTGGCAGAGCAAAATCCGGCTTTCCGCACTGCAACTGGACACGTGTCACGCCATCACAGCCCCGACGCCTCGGTGCCCGGGATCTGACAGGCCACGCGCCCATCTTCTGCGGCCTGGGCCCACTGGCTCGTTAGGTCCCATCAAGTGCAGTAATTACCCACGATCGCGTCATGGGATCAATTGCGGCCGTTACGCGCGCGTCCCGCGCTGTGTGCGTTTCTAACCGGCCCACACACCCCACGTCGCACGGTCTCTGTGCGTAACTGATCCCACTACCTCCGATTGTAACGGCAACCCGAGGGGAGATATAAATACCCCCTCGGTAACTCCTTCTTCCCCTTCCTGCCTTCATTCTCTCCTTGCCTCTTCGTTTCTCCGCCGCCACCGAGCACTCCGCCGCCGCGCATCTCACTGCGCCGCCGAGCTCTCGCGACGCCGAAAGGCTAGCTTTTTCCACCAATCCCCACCAAATCTCCATCAAATTTCATATCATGCTCGATGGCTCGCGACGACGATGCCCGCGCCGGGTGGGCTGGATCCGAAGTCACGGCAGACGACTGCCAGTGGCTGGTGAACACTCGGCGAGTTCCTCCCGGCGTCCGCTGCCGGCAGCCCGGCGACGAGCTCGTCCCCACTCCGGAGGCGGACGGGCACGTGGTGTTCCTTGCGCACTTCGCGCGAGGATTCGGGCTACCCGTCTCGAACTTCTTCCGTTCCTTCCTCAACCACTTCGGGCTCCAGCCGCACCACCTGCCGCCGAATGCCATGGTGATGCTCGCATACCACGCCGTGGTGTGCGAGGCGTTCTTGGGCGTGCGCCCCACGCCGATGACCTGGGCGCGCTACTTCTTCTTCAGGAAGCAGAGCAAGCCCAAGCCGGGTAGCACGGAGAGCAGCCGTGGCACGACCGAGACCGGCAGCGCCATGATGGTGCAGCGCAGCGGGACCAACCACCCGCGCATCAAGGGCCTCGACTCCGTGCGGAAGTGGCAGAGATCCTTCTTCCACGTGAAGAACATCCCTGTCGAGGAAGGAGTACCCCCCGTGGACCAGATCAATCTCCCCAGGTGGACCAACACGGCTCCTACTGGGCAGAACTGGGGATACAAGCCACCGCTAGAGGGTGACCTCAAGCAAATGAACCAGCGCCTCGCCCAGCTGAACGAATTGGGGCTCAAGAGCAACGACCCCATCGCTTGCTGGATCTCCAGGCGAGTGCTCCCGCTGCAGCGCCGTGCGCACCTCATGTGCTACATGGGCGGCAATAGAGATTGCACCCGGACGACCACGTTCGAGCTCAGCAACGCGGATGTGGCCGTCTGGGCGCGCTCCATCATGAGCACCGGCCTCAACGACCACTGGCAGTACGGCTTCGTGCCGTACAGCCGCACGAAGCCAATCAAGCGGGTTAGTACTTCACATCTTGTTTCCTGCATAGTGATACCGAGTAGATAGCCTTTTAGCTTGGTCTGCTTTAGTATTCGCACTCTGCGCCGAGTAGAACACTTAGCAGTATCTCTTAGGCTTTATGTGCTTTGTGTTTGCACACCATGTCGAGTAGGGTACTTGCTAATATCTGTTAGGCTTCATGTGCTTTGTGTTTGCACGCCTTGTCGAGTAGGGCACTTACTCCGCTATGCTTTGTGTTTGCATCCCGTACCGGGTAGAATGCCTTGTACTGCTCAACTGATTTGTGTTGCTTGCCTACGTTCCCAGATCCTTGCTCGCCAGCTCGCGGAGAGAGAGGAGCGCTTCGAGGCCAACTGGAACGAAGATCGAAAGGAGGATGACGAGGTCTCCTACGATACTGCGGATACCCTCTGTATCCCTCACGCCGTCCAGCCGGGTAAGCATCATGTCAACGCGTCCATTCGGGACTGGTCCGAAGACGACGAAGAAGGTGACCGAGCTCACCTTTCTAGTTGCGAGTAGCGCAACCTAACTTTTCTTTCTGCTTCTCAACCCCTTTCTTCTCCTCTACTCTGCAGATGATGTTGATGCTGACGAAGAGGACGAGGACGTCCTCGACGTTGATCCAGTTGGAGTGGCTGCTCCCACCACTCGGAAGAGGACGGGTAGCGGCGCCCAGGAGCCCCCTGCCAAGAAGGCCAAGAAGGGCGAGAAGAGGGTCAAGAAGGTCTCCGGGAGACGGCTACCCCCTTCCCGTGCAGGGTAAATGATTTTCTTCTAAGTTGCATTTCGCTGTTGCTGCTTTTTCTGAATTCCCTATTCCGCTACTGCTTCTCGATTTCTTCTGTCCTTTTTTCTGTCCTGAACTTCCTTTTTCTCTTCAGCGCCCCCTTGGACGCTGATGCCGCTACCGGTTCCGCCACCACTTGTGAACGCCCCGAGATCGGGCACTATGCAGATTTCAGCATTCCCGCCAAAATCCACATAATAACCGATTCCAGGTTGCCACGTCTGATAACATTACAACAGTTCACGAATATTCCGCAACAACAAGAGGAAAGATATATACAAGAGGACTCAAACGAGTCAAGGATACAACTGATACAATACAAAGATCCAAATAACAGCGGAAGAAACAACATTCGTCCGTCTACGGACAAGATACAAATTGGACTAAGAGTCCTGAAGATAACCGAGAACGTCCAATCCCTGCCCAGGCCAAGCCGGAGGGATTCCCAAGCTAACGTCGTCAGACTTCAAACCTGTTGACTGCAATTCGGAATTTGCAGCCACGAAAGAGATTCGTGGGTCAGTACGGTTAAGTACTGGCAAGGGGGATAAAACCCATACTCACAAGATACCGGCGTAGCCAGTCATCACAAGATACAAATACTTTAGGATCAACGGAAAGGAAGGGGTTGTTGCAAATAAGCGACAGCAGGCTGCACTAACCAACTACAGGGAGATACTACAACTTCCGGCTAACAGAAAGAAGATAAGATCGAGTATTGTAACCAACTGAAAGTAACTCCAAACAAACCCATCCTGGATCTCGCCCCTTATCCAAAGAAGCAATCCGAGGATAACTCACACAGTTGGATTAATGAATAATGGATCAGGTTGTTGTGTCGATAAGACTATTACTAGTCAAGTTATTATCATTAGGTGTAAGTTGTCTGAGTACTTGTTAGCCAGTACTTTCACCAAGTCGTCACATAACCGCGGACAACACGGCTTCTCGAGAAGATTTATCCCTGCAGGGTGTGCTCCAGTACCCGTACACACTCAAGCCACCAACTAAAACTCAGGTTGGCTTGACACGACCCAAACCATCTCTACAACCCATCCTAGGAGCCACGGAGCTATAAGGTCCCAGCCACGCAGCCGAATACTCAGCGCAGGTGTGCAAAACTCCCGCAGGACACAACACCCCGGCACTACAGGCCTCGCCCTATATGCATCATCATCATAAGTAACCATGGGGGATCCACCCATTATGCAAGGAGCAAATGGAACACCCGAACTAAGTGTGGCTCTTCGGACAAGCTGCAGATCAGGTCTAAGTCGAGGGGGGTCCCATACTACCACCCGGATGCGGTGAGCACGCTCATCATGGATCAGTAGACAAGACCCTTTTCCTAATTAAGTTCGACACTAGCAGGCCTCAAAACCACTTAGGGCCTCCTGCCGGTGCCTTATCAGCATATTATTAATAACAGGTTGATTGATTAACATCGAGCCCCCGGAACAATAAAAGTAATCTAGTAACGGAAAGTAACAGGTAACAGACTCGAGCAAAACAACCTAAGCATGCTATTAAGACACTGGCTCAACCAAAAGGGGTGATAGGAGTGGAGGTGAGGCAATATCAAGGTTAAGGGATTCATGTGATGGGTTCGTAACAGAAAAAAAAACTACTACTAGGGCTAGCAGAAAAGAACAACGGAAAGAATCGGTAACAAGTGATGAAAGGAAGCCATATGGCAGCAAGTGAGTATACTTGCCTGAGATCCCGCAAGGTAGCAGAACTTGTCGTTGCTCACATCATCTCAACGTCCTATCCGGGAAGAAGCAATGAACCTCGAACAAACACCGGATGCAACAATTACTACTACGGCAAAAGATCCAGCATGATCAAGATATGGATGCATGACAGGTTTAAAGATGCATCAAGGTAACTAGTTGACAAGATAAACAAATTTAAATGGACCCATATGCAATTTGAGTTGCATATGAACAGCCCATGAATTATGGTTAGATGATTTGTTTTCCAACTAATCAACAGGTGAAGGTGGATTAGCATGATGCATGGATGAGGAAAACAGCAAAATAACAACAATAGAACCAATTGAAATAAGGTTTAACAAGTTTGGAAATTATTGGTTAAGATTGGAAACTTTGGTTACTTAAAGGTGTCACACAAGCAATTGTTGTTTTCATCAAGTTAAAGTGTTCAAAACAATTAACAAAATTTTATATTTGGGTAGAGCATTTAATTTTAATTGGAAAACATATCTTATTTGTTGAAATTGGAATTAAAATGAATTAGTTATTAATTTGACAATTTTAAATGCATTAAATAAGAAAAAGTTGTTTTCAGCAATTTAAATTATTCAAAACAGCAAACAAAGTTGATATTTGCAAAGTTCATGAAAAATGGGATGGAAAACATATTTTACATGTTGGAATTGGATTTGAGTTGCCCAAGTTATGAATTTTGCAATTTAAAAGGTTTTAATTAAAGCATTGGATTATTGCACCACTTTTAATTAGGGAAAACAACAAACAAATTGCATTGAAAAGGTTGAAAACATGTAGCAAATGTTTCATTGCACATTTTGAGCTATCAAACATAATTTTTGGGTTATTATTGAATTTATTATGCCATTTTCCATAAATAGTTTTATTCTGCCCTTTTTAGTAAACAGAGGAAAACATGTTCAAAATTAACTCAATTGTGACCAAATAAAATACCAATGTGTAGAGTTTGTTAAGACAAATTTTTAGAGCCCAAGTTTGCTTAAATTGGATGAGTAGAACTAAAGTTATGAAATTCCAAAGTTTCCAATTTTTATTGCATTTTCAGTAATTAATTATTTAGTGCCAAAATTGTTACAGAAATATATTGCAAACTTGGCATTAATAGAAAGAGCACAGAATTATGAAGCCACAGGATTTTGAATCATTCGATTTGGAGCAAGATTCAATTTTTAATGGATTTTACAAGTAATGTTTCAGATCTGCTTTTCTGAATTTCGGGCAGAAAAGAAAAAAACAGCAGAAAATAAAGGGGGGCTTTTCTGCCTTGGGGGGATTCGAACCCAGCACCTGGGCTTGCGCGCAAGGGGTGCCTAACCACTGGGCTAGCAGCTGCGTTTGAACAGATATGGCACTGACGCCTTAAGAGATAAATTCGGCGCCTTGTAGTCTGACGAAACTGAAGAAGCGCAGGGCCGGGTTAACTGAATTTTTTTCGGACAGATTCAGGCTAAATAGAAACAAAAATAAAAGCAGTAGGCATTCGCCTGGGAAGGGATTCGATCCAGGGACCTCACGTTTGCGATACAGATGGCTAGCCAATGGGCTCGTTTGCTGGTTGTGATTGGATGCCAATCGGACATGACATGAGGTAGGACAGGGCGCGCTAACTGGATCGACACGATGTCGTTCTCCAGGTCACGAACACAGCACGACAGAAACGAAACTGCAGCAGTATGACGCGATTTTGGCGCTCGAAGGCGCACACACAGAGCAAGGGGAGGTATGGGAAGGAGTCCCGGAGGTGGTGCTCACCATGAGAGGCTCGAGGACGAGGTCGAAGGGGCCGTTGCCGTGGTGGCGGTCACGTACGTGTCGCCGGCCGTTCAGGGACAGAGGAGGAAGATGGCTATGGCGGGGACGACCTGGGTGGCTCCGGCTTCCGATCTTCGGCGTGGACGATGTGGAGAGCACGGAGGTTCCATTCCCACACCCAGGCGAGGTCGACGGCGACCATGGCGACAGGGACGTGCTGCTGCTGCTTTCTTCCTCACGGTGCAGGAAACAAAATTCAGAGAAAGTAGTGAGGGAGGAAGGAGAAAGGGAGAGTGGCGGCGGACAGGGAGGGGAGGAAGGCTAGGGTTAGAAGGGATCGATGGAGGCGGTAGATAAAGGGCAAGGGAGCAGGTGGATTGCGATGGTTCTGGTGGTGATAAGTGACAGGAGGTCACGCACGCTGCGTGTTCTCCTGTACGGAGAAGAAGGTCGGGGTAGGGTAGGGTGGGCTGGTTGGTTGGGCTTTAAGGCCTGGCCGATCTGCTGCCTCCCAAAAGGTTTTTTTTTTCTTTTTGTTTCTTTATAATTTCTGATTATATTTTTATTCCAGAGGAAGACAGAAAGAAAAAAAATTGTTTTGAGCAATATAGAATCATAGGTTTGGAGGCACAAAATAATTTCAGATTATTTTAAACAGGGTTTTATGTAATTTACCAATTTTGTAATTTTAAATGCACGATGATGCATAATGCTATGATATGCACAAACAGAAAAACAAGCAAGTTTCTATTGGGAAAACCCCCGGATGTTACAGACGACACCACTAACAAGGGATTGCGCCCTCGCAATCCACCTGCTAACCCGGGAGGGGAAAGAAGTTCAACTATCGATTCTTCATGCTTCCAGTTGATCTCCTCGACACCACTAACAAGGGATTCTTGCTCGGGCTGATGATGATGGTCTTCCACCAGGGATGTTCCGATGATCGAACCTATTAGGTTAAAGGCTCAGAAAACGTCCACCCACGTAGGATCCTAACACTTTGAAAGGTAGACAAGAGGGGAGACTCCAAAACAAATAAGATGGGAGGGGAAATAGAATAGAGATAAGGAGAAAACAAGAATCCTATTGAGATGTTTCCAAAATAGTTTAGCAGAAATAGTTTTTGACACTCTAAGAAACAACGACCGTTAGCGAGGTTATCCTACAGGCTTTGCGGACCCGTTGCTTCGATAACCATTCGTATCGAAACAATCTCGGGAATCGGAACCAAGGCTCTGATACCATTTGTGAACGCCCCGAGATCGGGCACTATGCAGATTTCAGCATTCCCGCCAAAATCCACATAATAACCGATTCCAGGTTGCCACGTCTGATAACATTACAACAGTTCACGAATATTCCGTAACAACAAGAGGAAAGATATATACAAGAGGACTCAAACGAGTCAAGGATACAACTGATACAATACAAAGATCCAAATAACAGCGGAAGAAACAACATTCGTCCGTCTACGGACAAGATACAAATTGGACTAAGAGTCCTGAAGATAACCGAGAACGTCCAATCCCTGCCCAGGCCAAGCCGGAGGGATTCCCAAGCTAACGTCGTCAGACTTCAAACCTGTTGACTGCAATTTGGAATTTGCAGCCACGAAAGAGATTCGTGGGTCAGTACGGTTAAGTACTGGCAAGGGGGATAAAACCCATACTCACAAGATACCGGCGTAGCCAGTCATCACAAGATACAAATACTTTAGGATCAACGGAAAGGAAGGGGTTGTTGCAAATAAGCGACAGCAGGCTGCACTAACCAACTATAGGGAGATACTACAACTTCGGGCTAACAGAAAGAAGATAAGATCGAGTATTGTAACCAACTGAAAGTAACTCCAAACAAACCCATCCTGGATCTCGCCCCTTATCCAAAGAAGCAATCCGAGGATAACTCACACAGTTGGATTAATGAATAATGGATCAGGTTGTTGTGTCGATAAGACTATTACTAGTCAAGTTATTATCATTAGGTGTAAGTTGTCTGAGTACTTGTTAGCCAGTACTTTCACCAAGTCGTCACATAACCGCGGACAACACGGCTTCTCGAGAAGATTTATCCCTGCAGGGTGTGCTCCAGTACCCGTACACACTCAAGCCACCAACTAAAACTCAGGTTGGCTTGACACGACCCAAACCATCTCTACAACCCATCCTAGGAGCCACGGAGCTATAAGGTCCCAGCCACGCAGCCGAATACTCAGCGCAGGTGTGCAAAACTCCCGCAGGACACAACACCCCGGCACTACAGGCCTCGCCCTATATGCATCATCATCATAAGTAACCATGGGGGATCCACCCATTATGCAAGGAGCAAATGGAACACCCGAACTAAGTGTGGCTCTTCGGACAAGCTGCAGATCAGGTCTAAGTCGAGGGGGGTCCCATACTACCACCCGGATGCGGTGAGCACGCTCATCATGGATCAGTAGACAAGACCCTTTTCCTAATTAAGTTCGACACTAGCAGGCCTCAAAACCACTTAGGGCCTCCTGCCGGTGCCTTATCAGCATATTATTAATAACAGGTTGATTGATTAACATCGAGCCCCCGGAACAATAAAAGTAATCTAGTAACGGAAAGTAACGGGTAACAGACTCGAGCAAAACAACCTAAGCATGCTATTAAGACACTGGCTCAACCAAAGGGGGTGATAGGAGTGGAGGTGAGGCAATATCAAGGTTAAGGGATTCATGTGATGGGTTCGTAACAGAAAAAAAAAACTACTACTAGGGCTAGCAGAAAAGAACAACAGAAAGAATCGGTAACAAGTGATGAAAGGAAGCCATATGGCAGCAAGTGAGTATACTTGCCTGAGATCCCGCAAGGTAGCAGAACTTGTCGTTGCTCACATCATCTCAACGTCCTATCCGGGAAGAAGCAATGAACCTCGAACAAACACCGGATGCAACAATTACTACTACGGCAAAAGATCCAGCATGATCAAGATATGGATGCATGACAGGTTTAAAGATGCATCAAGGTAACTAGTTGACAAGATAAACAAATTTAAATGGACCCATATGCAATTTGAGTTGCATATGAACAGCCCATGAATTATGGTTAGATGATTTGTTTTCCAACTAATCAACAGGTGAAGGTGGATTAGCATGATGCATGGATGAGGAAAACAGCAAAATAACAACAATAGAACCAATTGAAATAAGGTTTAACAAGTTTGGAAATTATTGGTTAAGATTGGAAACTTTGGTTACTTAAAGGTGTCACACAAGCAATTGTTGTTTTCATCAAGTTAAAGTGTTCAAAACAATTAACAAAATTTTATATTTGGGTAGAGCATTTAATTTTAATTGGAAAACATATCTTATTTGTTGAAATTGGAATTAAAATGAATTAGTTATTAATTTGACAATTTTAAATGCATTAAATAAGAAAAAGTTGTTTTCAGCAATTTAAATTATTCAAAACAGCAAACAAAGTTGATATTTGCAAAGTTCATGAAAAATGGGATGGAAAACATATTTTACATGTTGGAATTGGATTTGAGTTGCCCAAGTTATGAATTTTGCAATTTAAAAGGTTTTAATTAAAGCATTGGATTATTGCACCACTTTTAATTAGGGAAAACAACAAACAAATTGCATTGAAAAGGTTGAAAACATGTAGCAAATGTTTCATTGCACATTTTGAGCTATCAAACATAATTTTTGGGTTATTATTGAATTTATTATGCCATTTTCCATAAATAGTTTTATTCTGCCCTTTTTAGTAAACAGAGGAAAACATGTTCAAAATTAACTAAATTGTGACCAAATAAAATACCAATGTGTAGAGTTTGTTAAGACAAATTTTTAGAGCCCAAGTTTGCTTAAATTGGATGAGTAGAACTAAAGTTATGAAATTCCAAAGTTTCCAATTTTTATTGCATTTTCAGTAATTAATTATTTAGTGCCAAAATTGTTACAGAAATATATTGCAAACTTGGCATTAATAGAAAGAGCACAGAATTATGAAGCCACATGATTTTGAATCATTCGATTTGGAGCAAGATTCAATTTTTAATGGATTTTACAAGTAATGTTTCAGATCTGCTTTTCTGAATTTCGGGCAGAAAAGAAAAAAACAGCAGAAAATAAAGGGGGGCTTTTCTGCCTTGGGGGGATTCGAACCCAGCACCTGGGCTTGCGCGCAAGGGGTGCCTAACCACTGGGCTAGCAGCTGCGTTTGAACAGATACGGCACTGACGCCTTAAGAGATAAATTCGGCGCCTTGTAGTCTGACGAAACTGAAGAAGCGCAGGGCCGGGTTAACTGAATTTTTTTCGGACAGATTCAGGCTAAATAGAAACAAAAATAAAAGCAGTAGGCATTCGCCTGGGAAGGGATTCGATCCAGGGACCTCACGTTTGCGATACAGATGGCTAGCCAATGGGCTCGTTTGCTGGTTGTGATTGGATGCCAATCGGACATGACATGAGGTAGGACAGGGCGCGCTAACTGGATCGACACGATGTCGTTCTCCAGGTCACGAACACAGCACGACAGAAACGAAACTGCAGCAGTATGACGCGATTTTGGCGCTCGAAGGCGCACACACAGAGCAAGGGGAGGTATGGGAAGGAGTCCCGGAGGTGGTGCTCACCATGAGAGGCTCGAGGACGAGGTCGAAGGGGCCGTTGCCGTGGTGGCGGTCACGTACGTGTCGCCGGCCGTTCAGGGACAGAGGAGGAAGATGGCTATGGCGGGGACGACCTGGGTGGCTCCGGCTTCCGATCTTCGGCGTGGACGATGTGGAGAGCACGGAGGTTCCATTCCCACACCCAGGCGAGGTCGACGGCGACCATGGCGACAGGGACGTGCTGCTGCTGCTTTCTTCCTCACGGTGCAGGAAACAAAATTCAGAGAAAGTAGTGAGGGAGGAAGGAGAAAGGGAGAGTGGCGGCGGACAGGGAGGGGAGGAAGGCTAGGGTTAGAAGGGATCGATGGAGGCGGTAGATAAAGGGCAAGGGAGCAGGTGGATTGCGATGGTTCTGGTGGTGATAAGTGACAGGAGGTCACGCACGCTGCGTGTTCTCCTGTACGGAGAAGAAGGTCGGGGTAGGGTAGGGTGGGCTGGTTGGTTGGGCTTTAAGGCCTGGCCGATCTGCTGCCTCCCAAAAGGTTTTTTTTTTCTTTTTGTTTCTTTATAATTTCTGATTATATTTTTATTCTAGAGGAAGACAGAAAGAAAAAAAATTGTTTTGAGCAATATAGAATCATAGGTTTGGAGGCACAAAATAATTTCAGATTATTTTAAACAGGGTTTTATGTAATTTACCAATTTTGTAATTTTAAATGCACGATGATGCATAATGCTATGATATGCACAAACAGAAAAACAAGCAAGTTTCTATTGGGAAAACCCCCGGATGTTACACCACTAAAAGGAAGGCCGCCATCAACCTCGATGACCTCATAGATCTTTCTGAAGAGGACGAGGTCGCCGCACAGGATAGGGCGCGTGCGCCCTCTCCCGTGAAGGAAGAAGACGAAGCCAATGTCCAGGACGCCAACCAGGAGCAGCAGGCCCGCGCGGAACAAGAAGCGCAGGATGCTGCTCACGACGAGAGACCGCCTTCTCCCCCAGCTGCCTCAGCTGGGGAGAACACAGAACAAGACACCGAGCATGAAGATCGTGCCGCCCTTGAGCGGCAGGAAGAGAACCAGGAGCAGCCGGAAATTGAGGCTGCTGACCAAGATGACCCCGCGGCCCAGCCGCGGGTAGACGAACAACAAGATGCACGACCAGATCCCGCTGCCGAGCAGCGGGTTGAGACAACTAATGTGGAGCAGGACCTGCAGAGCCACGCGCAGCCGGACGCTGCGCCGGGTAGCGAGCCCTTGGTGCCGCCTACCCAGCAGGCTGCTCCACCTACTGCGCCAAGCTCCCCCGTAGCGAAGACCAAGGCCGAAGCAAGCCCTCCATCCAAACAGAACACAAAGAAAACTGCTTCCGATGCTACCGGCAAGAAGGAAATAGCCGAGAAGAAGGCTGCCGAGAAGAAAGCTACCGAGAAGCAAGCTGCCGAGAAGCAGGCTGCCCAACCTGACGCCACCGTCCGCAGAAATCCCCCGCGAGGCGCTGCACAAGACTCTTCCGCGATGCCGCCGCCTAAACCAACTGCAAAACCTGCCGCGAAGGCCGGGCAGCTCTCCATCGGCGCTTCCGGCAGTGCCGCTGGCGCAGCCGCAGGATCAAGCGCAGAAGACCCGCCTTGCTACCCGCCCTACATGGTGCAGATGGGCAAACAATATGGCATCAAGCTGGGCAAGACCGAGAAACAGCTCGCTGTTACCAAAGGCAAAGAGGCCACGGCTGTGGATTCCAAGTTGCCGGCCAACGACAAGGCCCTTTCAATCTTCTCGCGCGAGATCCAGGAGACCGAGGTGGTGTCCAAGGGGCTCGAGCAGATGATCGACCGGGTAGGCTTCATTGACGCTGAGTGGAATAGCGAGTTCCTTGGCAACAAGTCCTGGCCTGGCCTGGCCTTGGGCAAGCTGGACCACTGGCGTACTGACTGGAATAAGGCAGACATGGGCTACAATCCCATGACCATCTCGTCCGCCACTAGCACGCTTGCCGCGAAGCTGTTTGTCCACCGCAAAGCTGCAGAGGACCTCAAACAAACCTACGCTGTAAGTTTTGCTTGCCTGTCGCGAGTTGCGCTTTTCTCCTCTTCTCTTCTTCTTCTTTTCCTTATCCATTATCCAGTCCCCGAGATTCGGGCCGAGTAGACGGGTACTCAACCGAGTTGGTACTCGGGTCAAATCTTCAATATATTGTCTAACTCCTTTTCTTTCTGCTTCTCAGAATAGCGTTATGAAGAGAACGATCCTTTACCGGCATCTGCTCTGGAATCACAGCATTGCAAAAAGGCGCCTTGAGGCCCTAGAAGCAGAACGCAAAAGTGATGCCGTGACGGAGAAGGAGGCCCTGAACGTACTCTTAAACTTTCCGAGATCGAGAGTAAGCTTCTAGCTACGCGGTTCATGCGTTTTGTGTTTACGCCCGCTTTTGCTTTCTGCTTTAACTGATTCTATACCACAGGCAAGTTTGAGGAAATGGCAGAGGCACACAAGCACTGCCATGTTTTTGTTGCCAATGGTGAAGCCACGATCAAGAAGATGGAAAGTGAGTTGCCGTCTTTTCGGCTTGTCTTCCTTCTTTTGCTTTTGCTACTCTGCTGACCGTGCTCTTCTCTCCGCAGAAGTTCGAGTCGAGAAGGGGCTGCCTATGGATACCAAGGCTTCGATCGAGGACAGCTTCACGAACATTCAGGGTCAGCTTCAGCGCCTTAAGGGCTTGGGCACGGACTTGACGTCTACTGCCTTCAAACCCCATGCATTGTTCTGGCCCCAAGATCCCTTGCCCCCAACCATTCGCGCACTCGCCGAGAAGCTAGACGGCATCAAGGCCGAATTGAAGAAATGGCGAGCATCTGGAGCTCGGGCAGGCGCCGACATGCTTCTACTCTTCATTTGCAGCTGGTATGAGAATCTCAATCTCAATACCATCCTCGAGATGCGCCAGGACTCAAAGTGGGAGAAGGATCCCGAGTGCGTGACTCGCCGCCAGGCAGTCGCGTACGAGATCGCCTCCTACGCGGATACCGCGCGCTTCATCGAAGGCCTCACTGAGCCTGACACTGAGGCGGAAGGCGAGGACGAAGAGGAGGAGGATGATGACGAGGAGGCCACTGATTCAGACGGCCTGAGTTTCTTCGAAGGCGCCGATGACAAGTCCGGGAAGGGGAAGGGCGCGGTCATCGCGGATAGCGACGAGGAGGCCGAAAGCCAGAAGATGACTATCGACACCGCGGCCCTCGAGTTTGGCTCTTCCTCCGGCGCTGCCCTTGACGATGCATCGCTACTCGGCACCCAATCTGCTGCCTCCACTTCGGTGACGGACCTCATCTCGGTGGCCACAGCCACCTCTGATCAAGCTGCCACCCATACTGAAGCGGACGCGGGCAACAACGACTCCGATGCTGCCAAGGCCAACACCGAAACCGATGCTGCCAAGGCCGACACAGAAAATGCTGCTACCTCCACTTGATTATGTCCTGCAACACTTATTCTTGAAAACTTTTATCAGATCCCCGGGATGTCGGGTGCAAATGTATCGAAACAATTATGCTTTCCGTTGCTACTCAGCTTTTATTCCCTGTTGATATTTTATACTTAGTAATTTGAGCAACCTTGGCTCGATGCCGGGTTGCGTTATCATGCAAGTCCCCGAGTTGCATTTCTCATTCACTCTTCCTTTTTATCTCAGCTCTTACCTGCAACTTGTTGCTTTTTTGGTATTCGAGTCACAAAAGTTCAAAGTTGGAGTTGCAAATACTTAGCCACTTGGAAACAATCATAGTAACACTACCCACCACTTAGCCGAAAAAAGTTAACAACAAACAGTAGTAAAGGACATCCTACTCGGTTCCTGCACTCTTTCTTTCCTTAGTAATTTTTCTTGTGCTCATTGACCTTTAGCTTGTTCTCTTGCTTGCCATGAAGCCGGGTTTCAGACAGCAGCAGAGTCGAAGAGTTGGCACGTAGGTTTAAACACAATACTAAATGTACTCTTGAAATTTTAAGCAGAGCAACCGGGTAGAAAAGGGTAAAGCTGAGCAGAAACACATAGGGAAATTTTAGACGAGGGCAGTCCCCGAGTTCAATTTCAGATTGCAGAGTAGAGGTTTAACTCGGATAAGAGAGTACATACACATTTTTGCTCACGAATGAAAGCGACAAAGTAGAGCTACATGAGGCGCTTTGATTCCTCTCCCGCTTTATCCGCCCTGTTCTTCTGAGATGGCTGCACGTCTACCAGGTAATAGGCATCATTGTGCAGAGCCTTGCTCACAATGAAGGGCCCTTCCCACGGAGGGGATAGTTTGTGCATCTCGGCTGTGCGTTGCACAAGCCTAAGGACCATGTCTCCTTCTCGGAAAACCCTTGGGCTCACTTTTCGGCTATGATAACGCCTCAAGTTTTGCTGGTAAATAGCTGAACGCGACAGAGTAAGCTCTCTTGGTTCTTCTAGCAGGTCAACGTCATCTTCCCGAGCTTCTCTCGCCTCCACCTCAGTGTAGAGGGTTACTCGGGGGGAGTCATGCTCTAGGTCTATTGGCAACACGGCCTCAGCCCCGTATACCAAGAAGAATGGCGTGTAGCCGGTTGACCGGTTAGGGGTAGTCCTTAGACTCCACAACACCGCAGGCAACTCGTCTAGCCAACGCCCAGGTGTTTTCAGCAGCGGCTCAATCAGCCTTGGCTTTATGCCTGCTAGCACCATGCTATTTGCTCTTTCAACTTGCCCATTGGAGGCGGGGTGCACGACAGACGCAACATCTAGCCGAATATGCTTATCTCTGCAGAACCGCACCATTGCACCCTCAACAAAGTTTGTGCCGTTATCCGTGATGATGCTGTGCGGGTAGCCGTATCTCAGGATCACATCCTTCAGGAAACTCACAGCTGTGGCTCCATCACACTTCCGAATAGGCTTCACTTCTATCCACTTGGTGAACTTATCAACCATGACCAAGATGTGAGTCATGTTGCCTCTAGCCGGTTTGAAGGGACCAACCATGTCCAAGTACCAAACAGCAAATGGCCAAGTAATGGGAATGGTTTTCAACTCGGAAGCAGGCAAGTGGATCTTACTTGCAAATCTCTGGCAGCCATTGCATTTCCTCACAATGTCTTCAGCTTGCTTCAAGGCAGTGAGCCAAAAGAAACCATGCCGAAAAGCCTTCTTGACCAAAGCCCGAGAAGAGGCGTGGTGCCCGCATTCTCCTTGGTGTATTTCCACCAGAATCTCTTCTCCTTCTTCTGGTTCCACACAGCGTTGCAGCACGCCGGTAGCACTTCTCTTGTGTAGCACTTCTCTGAATATGGTGTAGCCCTTGGATCTTCTCTGAATCTGCCTTGCGGTAACTTCATCTTCTGGCAGGGTGCCGTCCTTTAGAAAGGATAATATGGGCATAGCCCAACTCGGTGTCTCTCGCGTAGGGAACACTGGTTCGTCCACTTCCATTGGAACAGGCACCACTGTCTGCTCTTTAGAGTTGGGAGCACTTCTCTGAAGCCCTGAGCGATTGGCAAGAACTTCCTCAATGAATGCGACAATCCCCGGGTTGAGAGGGCAGTCCCCGAGTACGGAAGGACAGTCCCCGAGTAGGGAGTGGCAGTCCCCAGGAAGGGAGTGGCAGTCCCCGGGTAGGAAATGGCAGTCCCCGGGTTCCCGGTTGCATTCTCCCAGTCAATCTCCATGGGAACAACTTCTTCATTTGGCAGAGAAGGAACGAAGATGGATTCCGAGTTGGGGGATGGCTTGATGGATGGCTTTCTCAACTGCTCCAAGGCAATTCCCGCCGGGATGGATTGCCGAGAAGACCCCAACTTGGACAGCTCGTCTGCAGCTTTATTCTCTGCTCGGTGGATGTGCTGGAACTCGCAGCCTTCAAAAAATCCAGTCATAGACTGCACCAGGAAGCGATATGATGCCATGTTGGCATCCAGAGCATCCCAAGTGCCAGAAACTTGCTGCACCACTAAATCAGAATCGCCATAGCATATAATACGCTGCACGCCAACCTCCTTGGCTACTCGCAAGCCGTGTACCACGGCCTCGTACTCTGCAACATTGTTAGACGCCTTGAAATGAATCTGCAGCACGTATTTGAGTTGATCTCGCTTGGGTGACGTAAGCACTACGCCAGCAGCAAGGCCTTCCTTCACTTTTGAGCCATCAAAGTGCATCTTCCAGTAATTAGTTGCAGGAGAAGGAGGCTCGTACTGCACCTCAGCCCAATCCACCAGAAATTCCGCCAGAATTTGAGACTTGATGGCTTCTCTTCTCGCATACGCGGGAGTGTACGCGGCTAGCTCGATCGCCCACTTGGCTACTCTGCCACTCGCCTCCTTATTGCCCATGATATCCGAGATGGGAGCAGAGCTCACAACAGTGATGGGATGCTCTTGGAAATAATGCTTCAGCTTCTTGGCGCCCAGGTACACGCCGTAAGTCATCTTCTGGTAGTGTGGGTAGTTCTGCTTGGAGCTGGATAGCACCTCACTGAGATAATATACGGGCCGCTGCACACTTTTGCCTTCCTCTTCTCGCTCCACCACAATCACCACGCTGACTACCCGGTTGGTGGCGGCAATGTACAGCAGCATTGGCTCTTTGGATAGCGGACTAGCCAAGATGGGAGCGCTACCCAGCATTGCCTTCAGCTCATTGAATGCCACATCCGCTTGCGGTGTCCAGACGAACTTGTCGCTTTTCTTCATCAATTGATACAAAGGCAGGGTCTTCTCGCCCATTCTGCCCAAGAAACGACTCAGAGATGCCAAGCAGCCGGTGAATTTTTGCACATCCTTCAGGGATCTCGGCAAATACATGCTCTCAATAGCTTTTATCTTTGAAGGATTGGCTTCAATGCCCCGACTGGATACCAAGAAGCCGAGTAACTTGCCAGCCGGGACGCCAAATGTGCATTTACTCGGGTTCAGCTTCATCTTGTATTTGCGCAAATTGGCAAATGTTTCCTCAAGATCGGCAAGCAGAGTTTGTGTCTTATTCGTTTTGATGACAATGTCATCTACGTACACCTGCACATTTTTGCCGAGTTGATCGTGCAAGCATTTCTGCATGCATCTCTGATAAGTAGCACCCGCATTCCGCAACCCGAAACACATGACACGATAGCAATAAGCCCCGTACGGGGTAATGAAAGCAGTCTTTATTTGATCAGCCGGGTTGAGAGCTATTTGATGAAAACCAGAGTAGGCATCTATGAAAGACAAAAGCTCACAACCAGCAGTGGAATCGATAACCTGATCGATGCGAGGTAGCGGAAAAGGATCCTTGGGGCAGGCCTTGTTCAAGTCGGTGTAGTCGACGCACATGCGCCATGCGGTAGCGGCCTTGGGATCCTCCTTCTTTTTCTCGACCATGACCGGGTTGGCTAGCCAATCCGGGTGCAGCACCTCCATGATGAAATTGCTTATTAGCAGCTTGGTGATTTGATCGCCGATGGCCTTCCTTCTCTCATCTCCGAAGCGGCGCATAGCCTGCTTCACTGGTTTGGCGTCAGGGCGCACATGTAGCGAGTGCTCAACCAACTCCCTCGGTACACCTGGCAGATCTTCATTCGACCAGGCGAAAACGTCCCGATTCTCACGAGGAAGTGGATGAGCTCGCTTTCCTATTTCTCCACCAACCCGGAGCCAATGATGGCAACACGGACGGGGAACTCAGGGTCAACCTGGATCTTCTTTGTTTCCTGGGATGCCTGGAACGCGGTCCCGTACTGGGAGCTCGGCATCCCGGGCGCAACACCTTGTGCTGCCTGCGCCATAGCCACCACTTCATGTATCTTTTTCTTCTCGGCAGCAATCACCATTGACTCCGCCAACTGGGAACCAGCAGAGGCACACTCCATGGACTTCTTGTAATCACCAGAGATGGTAATCACGCCATTGGGACCAGGGATCTTCATCTTCAGATATGCAGTGTGAGTAGAAGCCATGAACTTGCTCAGAGCAGGCCTGCCGAGTAGGGCGTGGTAGGGGCTTTGATGATCAACCACCTCGAACTGCAGCCTCTCCGTGCGGTAGTTCTCCCTGGTACCGAATAGAACGTCTATCCACACTCGGCCCATCGGAGAACAGGAAATTCCCGGCACAATTGTCTTGCCGGGTAGCAGCATGTTCTCGGCAATCCCGAGCTTCTCAAGCATGTCCTTGTACACGATGTTGATGTTGCTGCCGTTGTCGATCAGTACCTTGCTGAACCTCACGTTCTTCTCAGGACCCAAGAAAGTAGGGTCCAGCACCAAGGCGTAGCTACCCGGATTGGGCATCACCTTAGGATGATCCGCTCTTTACCACGTGATCTCTAGGTTGCACCAGTGCATGTAGTGAGGGACAGCGGGGATCACAGCATTGACCTCCATGGCACGCCTGTGCTGAGATTGCTTGTCGACGGGCTCGGAAGTGAAGATCATATAGCTCTCGTGGTGCTCCTGGTACTGGTTGCGGCCTCCATCATCATTGTTACCATTGTTGTTGCCCTGGTAGTTGTTGTTGCCTCTGTTGTTGTTGCGGTTGCGGTTGTTGTTGTTGTTGTTGTTGTTGTTGTTGTTGTTGCGGTAGCCCTCATTGTTGAAGTAGCGGTTGGCTCCTAAAGCCACTTGGTTCATGTTTTCTCTTCTCGGAAATGCTGGAGGCCGAGCTGCGGGTGCGCGAGCAGGCTGCACATTGGCATTCGCAGCTGGCAGAGGAGGAGGAGGAGGCAAGCATTCATTCCTGATCAGATCCCACCAGTCGCATTGCCGAGTAGTGTGGTTGGCAGGCCTCGAAGGATGCTGAGTATGGAAGCTGCATGGGCCATCCCTCATGTCGTCGAAGACAAATTTCTTAGCCGGATCCGGGTTGCCGCTACCCGGCTGAGGAGCACGGTATGGCTTCTTGTTGCCTTGGCCCTGGTTCTGGTTCTGCCCGTACTGGGCGCCAGCAGGTTTCTGCCTTTGGCTACTCCCAGCTCCAACAGCCACTGCATTCACCTCCTCAGGGTCATATCGAGTATCGATCCGGTCACCTCTGCGCTTGTTGCGGAACTCGTTGCGCTTGTTGCTGTTGAAGTTTCTTCTCGGCTCCGCGGAGTCCATCAGTGGCTGAGTAGGATCACCAAGCGCGTACTGATCCGCAATCTTGATGGTCTCCGCCAGAGTATTCGGCATCTCCCTCTACAACCTTTGCCACAACATGCTGCCATGTCGGCAACCCTGCGCAAACCAAGTGATGGCTTGGGCCTCATTCACGCCTTCACAGGTGTTCCTCAATGTGCTCCACGGAGTACCGCCGCTTGCAAGCGGATAACTGCTACGGCCTATTCGGCCTCTTGTAGGTGCTCGTGAAGTTGCTGATGAAGGCCTCCGAGAAGTCCAGCCAGCAATTGATGCTGTTCTTGGGCAAGTTGTTGAGCCAAGTGCGAGCTGGGCCCTCAAGCATCTGCGGAACGTACCGCACAGCCCATCTCCGGTTGCCGTTCGCGATATGAACCGCGGTGACATAGTCATTGAGCCAATCTTCCGGCTTGGTGCTGCCATTGTAACTCTTGGTACCCCTTGCAAGCTGGAAGTTCTTCACGGACGGCTCGTTCATGATGCGTGGGCCAAAGCACTCAGGGCCAGGAGGCCCCGTGTTCTCGAGCCGTGCGGATAGATTGATTCTGTCCAACTTGTACCGAACATCATTGGGCTCCAGCACACGCTCACCCACACGATCCATGATATCATAACCAGCCAGCCCCATGGCCGAGTAGCCATCATCATATCTGTCCACCTCCATGGCCACAGGCTGCTCCACCAGGTTGGCTACTCGGGCAGCCGCACGCGGCTGAGCAGCAGCTGCCTGCTGAGGCCTTCGCCGAGCAGGCTGAGCAACCTGTTGCCGAGATGGGCTCGGACGATCTCCACCTCGCGTTTGGCTATGAGCTTTATGGGCTTGCAAGCCTGCTCCTGTGGAGTTGTGTTTCTGACCTGACTGTCGCGGCACAGCGAGCTGTTTCGCGGCGGCAGTCGGGTCGTACACCTGCATTTGCCTGTTTCTACCAGAATAGCCACTACGATCCCTCTCGCGACTGGGATGCGGTGATGAGGCCTGATCGTTAGATCTGGCCGTATGCGAGTGCACCACCTGAGATGCTCCAGCACCCGGATTGGCTTTCCGGAACTCCTCGTTCTGCCTAGCAGCCTCTAGCACTAGCTCATTGAGCCTCTCTTGCTGCCTAGCGCGCGCGTCCCGTCGAGATGCGGCAACTCAGCAGCTACGGCCTCAGCAGCTCTAAGTGTTTTGGCGGGGGTGCTGTATTTGGGCCTGGTGGTGGTTGTGTTTTGGCTTCTCGCTCGGCCAGCGGTCTCACCAACCGCTGCCATCTCGGTGCCTAGGTTGCAGCGCGTAGCGCCTACCTTGAGAGGCTTCCTAACCACTGGTGTAAAACCGTGAGCCTTGTTGTACTCGTTCTGAACTAGACTGAGCTCAAGCCTAACCTTCTCCAACTCCGCTTGCTCGGCGAGCAACTCCTGGCGCTGCCGGTCGAGCTGCGCCTTCATGGTCAAGAGCTCGATATCAGTGGGAGGCGGCATGCCCGTCCGCGCAGCGGACGCAGGTATTGTCGGAGTAGTGGAGAGGGGGAGGTTGCAGTCCTTCTCGTAAGGCTTGTGGGTCTTCCCGCCAGCACTCGAGCCAGCGAGATCCTCGATGACGCCCGCGGCGACGGCCGCGCCCTTTCCGGCGTCCGCAGCCAGGCCGGCCACCATTACTTCCGCGCTGTCCGCAGAACGGCCCATAGGCCTTCCGCGGGCAGCAATCACAGCAGGAGGATCCTCTGCGACCAGCACCTCCTCCGGGAACTCGTCGACGACGGCGGTGGCGACGTAGACAAGATGCGAGCCGAAGGAGAGCACCGTGCCGCCTTCCAGCATGGCCTTGCCGCCGAAATCACCGGCGTTGTCAACGACGAAGTCGAAGGAGCCGAATCTGTGGACAAGGCCACAGACCACGCGCTCCCCAGAAGTAGATCCCGTCCGAACGTGAACTCCAGCCAGCGCCGCTGGTTGCCCCACGGTGGGCGCCAACTGTCGTGGTGGTGTTACGGCAGATGCCATAGGATGGCTAAAGTTGTGGGGACGATGGACGCTGGAGGCGCTCGGGGAGGGATCACGCAGCCAGTAGCCGCGTGTGGTAAGAAACTAGCACTGCAAAAAACAAGATTTACCCAGGTTCAGGGCCCTCGTGTGGAGGTAAAACCCCTACTCCTGCCTTTCTTTCTCTGTATTAGTGTCTCACCGAGTAGCCACATTACAAGTTTGGCCTTCAGCCGAGTAGCCACTCTCCCCTCTAAGTGAAGATATTGGGTTTTCTCTTGTGAGCCCAAGCGTCCCTCGCGCAGGAGGGGGCAGGGCACCTTATATACTGGTGCCCAGCCGGATACAGCCAACAGGGAAAAGTACAAACAGATGTCGACATAGTGTGCACACCTCGTACTTCCGGCTTCCCGCTGACATCTTTGGCTTCCCAGTTTGTCTTGTGTGGAAAGTCGTTGTGCAAAACCAAGAAGCTGATCTGTTATCACTGCCATGAACACAGAGTAGGCCCCCTATCCTGCGACGCCCTGCTGACACTCTGGCGCGGTCAGGCACGCTCTCTGCAGATGAACAGTGCCGCAGTACGGACCCAGGATACGCGGGATCCTGTGTCAGAACGGCTCCTTTGACTTCTGACCCGAGTAGGAAACCGCCATTTCTACTCGGACCACTTCTTCTACTCGGAGGAATCTAACTTCCTTGATTCTTCCTTCCGGCCATCAACATGTACGACCGAATAGCAGTCGACCGGGTAGCAAGTACCGGGTAGCCAGCTACTCGGCCAAACACTCCTTATGATCTTATCCTTAGCACTTGCCTTTACCCTACTCGGGGGTAACCCCCCGACAACTTGCATCCTCTTTCTTTGGTAACAAAGTAATCACGCCAAAGTTCAAACGGTAGAGGGGCAAGTTGTCAGCGTGAAACTGATGAAACATAGCCATCAAGTCATTTTTAATAACAAGCCAACAAAATTGGTAGAACTCAGAGAGGAACCCATCAGGTCCAGGGGCCGAATTCCTATTCATTTGAGAAATTGCGTCAAAAACCTCTTCCTCAGTGAATGGTGCAACTAGCTCCTTACCATAGCTTTCTTCTAGCTCCGAGTTATAGCACTACCAATATTGTGTTGACACGTGACTTTTTTATAGTGACCGTGATTTATATGTCATAAATTTATGACCAATTTGAATCCATTGGTCATGAGTCATGCTCATTAGCTTTGCTGTCTTCGCAGCCAACTCAGAAGTGGGTCCCACTATCTGGTGGGACCAGTTGACATGTGGCATGCTTGACTACTTTGACTGGTGGGACCCACCTCCCATGTACACGAATCTTTTAAGTCCGTGATTCTTTCGTATCTGGGCTAGGCCTCTCTCAGCTAGCGAATGGAGTGCACAAGCATGTGATTATTTTGGGCTTCTCCCAACGGGCCACATCCCAACTTGAGCTGGCGAACAGACTCAAACCCGCGACCACGCGCAAGTTTTAATCCGAAAAAAACTTGCGCAGACCGGGACTCAAACCCGCGACCACACGCTCGGCAGTAGATGCTCGAACCATGGCTAGGGAGAGGATGTTGTCCTACTAGCACAACACTTAGTATAGTTTTAGTTCAAATAGGTGCTGCGTCTATCTTCAGACATTGAGATCTCTCAGACATTCCCCTCCTCCCCCACCTAGATCCAAAATAGAAAGAAGATGATGCCCCATTCCACCAAGCCCAACTCCCAATGGACCCGTGAAAAGATCACGAGCAAAGACGATACATGATACGGTAAACTCATTCCTCTCGCTCTACGCCTTTGATTACTTGGTAAATGATGCGCTACCTCATGGAACCACCCTATGTGTGCTCAGGTTTGATCCCACATTGGAGCCTCAAGACGATGCCCGAGAAGCTCAAGAAATGCTCAAGATGGATCCGAAGAAGCTAGCAAGGAAGATCAAGAAGAGGGCACCGAGGAAGAAGAAGAGAAGAAGGAGGAAGATGAAGAGTGAAAGTGCACTATGGTCAACTAGAGAGGGGGTAAATAGGTTGACTATCAATTTTATTATTATTTTCCTTTTAATTATGGATAAACAAGATAACACAAGTTTCTCTAGATGTGCAACTAGGTGAGCAACCAATGTGATGCAAGATAAGATATGCAACCGAATTAAAAGGAAAGGTAACAAGATAAACCACAAGTGTAAATAAGGAGACACGGATATGTTTACCATAGTTCTTTCTCAAGAGAATTACGTCTACGTTGGAGAGGTGGAGAGCCACCTAGGCGCTCCTCAATAACATGGTTGTGCACACCTTATTCTCCTTGAGCTTCTCCAGTGAGGGAGATTCTCGTTTCCACTATGAGGTCAACTTGAAGGCGTTGACCAAACCTTTACACGAGGTTCAGGACACTCTACAAGATGGATGGAGGCTCTCAAACAATCCGAAGCTTCTTTGCAACAAGATGGAAGCTACAAGAACAAGATCTACTAAGGTTTCTAGGCCTCAAGTAGGATTCTAGATCTACTAGGATGTGGTGGATGGATTTGCAATTCCTTTGGTGGAATCACGGATCTAGGTCTCCTCTAACTCTCTACAAAGTTATAGAGCGATTGGGTCGTTGAAGAGGGAGATCTAGGAGGTTGAAGCTTTCATTAATGGGTAGGAGAGAGAGTGGGCAAAACTTATCATTTATGAGGTAGGGGAAGGGCTATAAATACCCCTTCCCCATTCAGACCGTTTCCCTCTCCCACGCAGCACCGGAGGCTCCGGCGGTCTTCATACGTGCTCGCACGCGTGGCCCTTTTTCCTTCTCTGGGATCTTTAGTGGAGGAGGCTCCGGTGGAGTTAGTGGAGGTTCCGTCCACCGGAGGCTCCGCTCTTATGCACCCGAAGGTGTTTTTAGCGGAGGTAGCACCGGAGGTGCCACCGGAGGCCAACCCACTTATAGTGCAATGAAACCGGCGGAGGCTCCCGTGGATTGGGTGGAGGTTAACTAGATGGAATATTATCTGTAGACCTAAGGATCAGGGTGGATTAGGGGTGGTAGTGCTTGAGCTGAAAAACAAGTGTTTACTTAGTAAATGGCTGTTTAAGATTCTTACTGAGGATGGAGTATGGCAAGAATTATTGCAAAACAAATACCTTCATAGTAAATCTTTAGCTCATGTTGAAGCACAACCTAATGATTCTCCTTTTTTGGAAAGGTTTAATGAAAGTAAAGGAAGACTTCTTTAGTAGTGGTTCTTTTAAAATTGGTAATGGGGAGGGAACTAGATTTTGGGAAGATATTTGGTTAGGTCCAACTCCACCATCAGATCAATACCCTCTCTTATATAACATTGTGCAATATAAAAATGTTTCTGTACATGATGTATTTCACAATGCTCCATCTATTAATATTTCTTTTAGTATGGATTTAATATGCAATACGTGGGATATGTGGTCTCACCTTTGTTTGCATTTGATGAATATTTCTTTTGCTCCCTCTGAGGATAGGTTTCATTGGAATTTGACACAGAATGGGTTGTTCTCTGTTAAATCCATGTATGAGGATATGATGAATCGTCATGCAATTTTTCTCAAAACCTATTTGTGGAAATTAAAGATCCCCCTGAAGATTAAAATTTTCATGTGGTTTTTAGATAAGAAGGTTCTGCTAACTAGAGATAATCTAGCTAGAAAAGGATGGAAACGTGACACACATTGTTCTTTTTGTGGGAATGGGGAATCTATTGAGCACCTTTTTATCTCTTGTCCTTTTGCTAAGATAGTGTGGCGTGTGGTTTTTTGTTCTTACAATATTCCTCCCCCCTCCAATGTTACAAATATGTTTGGGAATTGGTTAAATGGGATTGATAAGAAGACTAAAGATAGGATAAAAATTGGAGTATCGGCCATTTGTTGGGCCATTTGGACTTGTAGGAATGATGTTGTTTTTAACAAGAAAGATCATTTTCATGTTCTACAGGTTGTCATCAAGGAAGCACATTGGATCCAGTTATGGGCTTTCTTACTTCCATTGACTCGGAGGAAGCTTGTGGTGGATGGCTGCATACGTCTCCTTACAGTGGCACATAATTTTTTTCTCCCGAGATACGTGGCGGCATATTAATAGGCTTTCGTAGTTTTATTTCCGCTGTTGGTGTGAGGGAGCTTTCATGTACTGTAAGGGGTTTCTCGTTGTGATCTTTGTGGACCTTTAAACTTATGATATGATACTCAATAATTAATAAACGTTGTGTGCATCACTCGATGTAGAGGCCGGGGTTTACCCCATTTCTAAAAAAAATAGACTTAACTTGGTGGCTGATCATGGTGTGTGCCCGACTCAAACAACATTTATGCAAGGTCGTAATAACCTTGATGGTGTTGCGATGCATGAAATTGTTCATGAGTTACATCGGAAAAATCTGAACGGGGTAAAAAAAAAACCGACTTCGAAAAGGCTTATGATAAAGTCAAGTGGTCTTTCCTCCGGCAGACACTCAGAATGAAAGGTTTTTCTAATGAATGGCGTTCTCTGATCCATAATTTCGTTTCCGGAGGTAGTGTAGCCATAAAAGTCAATTATGACGTTGGCCGATACTTCCAAACGAAAAAATGATTTCGACAAGGCGATCCATTATCACCTATATTATTTAATATAGTTGCTTATATGCTAGCCATAATCATTGAGCGCGCAAAGTTAGATGGTCTAAATGAGGGGGAGGTTCCGCATCTAGTGGATGGTGGGCTATCTATATTTTAATATGCCGATGATACAATTCTTTTTATGGAACATGATATGAAAAAACAAGAAATCTGGAACTAATTTTATCAGCGTTTGAGGAGCTTTTAGGTCTAAAGATTAACTTTCGTAAAAGTGAATTGTTTTGTTTTGGCGAGGCTCAAGAGGATGATGCCCAGTATGCCTACTTATTCGGATGTGGGCAAGGTCAATTTCCAATAAGCTATCTAGGCATCCCGATTCATTTCAAGATGCTCACGATGGAGACATGTTGAGGAAATACTTCAAATAAGACTTAGTAGTTGGAAAGCAAAATTACTATCCTTGGGTGGTGGATTGGTTCTCATAAATTCTTTTGGCAAGGGAACAGTGAGAAAAAGAATATCGACTAGTTAAATGGAATGTAGTATGTCGACCCAAAGAGCGGGGAGGGCTAGGTACTCATGATATCGAGGTGAAGAATAGAGCGCTCCTCGGTAAATGGCTAACCAAACTTCTTACTGGAGAATAGGTCTGGAATACTCTATTAAGGATAAAGTATATCGGCCCTTGTTCGGCATCGCAGGTTTCTTGGAAACTAGGTGATTCCCACTTTTGGGCTGGCCTAATGGCTACGAAGAAAATTTTCTTTCCATTTGGATCTTTTTCATAAAAGATGGTTCGAAGATAATATTCTGGGGGGATAGGTGGCTTGGCACTACCAACTTAGTTAACAATATCGAGGTTTATACAACATTGTTCTTGCACGTCACAAGAGCGATACGCTCGCTCCGGTGTTGAAAAATAACCCACCAATGTTGACGTTTAGAAGGGCCCTTGTTGGCCCTGCTAGCAGCTTGGAATGAGCTGCTACAACAGTTGACATTAGTCAATCCATCACAGGGGACTGATGAGTTTCGCTGGAATTTGCAAAATAATGATAAGTTCTCGATGTACTCTATGTATAAAGCATTTATCCAGCCTAATGTGTGAGTGGATAATAAAAATAAGAAAATTTGGAAGATGAAGATACCACTCAAAATCAAGGTCTTTGAGTGGTATCTTCGTCGAGGGATAATTCTTAGTAAAGATAACCTTGCAAAACACAACTCGCATGAAAGTCTGAAGTGTGTATTATGTCATAAGACGAGACTATAAAACACTTATTTTTCGAGTGCAAATTTGCTAATTCTATATGTTCAATCGTCCAGATAGGTTATACCTTATACCCACCAAGCATTACTAATATTTTTGGCAACGGGCTAAATGGGTGGATCCGAGGTTTAAACGACTTATTAGGGTGGCAGCGCTTGCCGTTATTTGGTCGCTCTGGCTATTTAGAAATCACATAATTTTTAATGATAAAGATTTCTCTATTATGCAGGTAATCTACGCTTCGTTTGTGGTCCTAGTTTTAACATGTGGAGCATCGCGACCTCTTTATGGAGGTGTGTACACGGCCGGAGGATACAGCGAAGGATTTTTTATCCCAACATGGATGACAGCATAATTTGCAGATCAACCCTCCTTAGTCATAGGCGTTTTTACAATTTCTCATTCTGATATGTGATTCACCTTTTTTTATACGTTAGGCGTGTGTCGGCCAAGTGCATCTTAGTTATGCAAAGGCCGGGTGTAATGCTTAAACCTTTTAAGTAATAAAACTCCATTTATGGGGAAAATTCAGAAACTATATTTTCATACTCCCTCCGTCCTGGTGTATAGGGCATAATTTGCTAATATCTTGGCCCAAGGTAACTGCTGATTGGGGCTAAATTTTCTTCTATGGCGTAATTATCTTGGGTACTCCAACAAAATTATGCCTAATTAACTCAAATTTTTATGTTTAGTAATAACAGCATCCAATCAATCCTCAGGCAATTAATGCATGCATGCATCGCTTGAGAACAAATATGCCGCAATGGGTCAGTCCAAGATAATTATTGGGTGCATGGGAGAGAAACGAGGAAGGAGAGAGAATTATGCAGCCCAATTAACGAGAAGTTAATGCGATTTGTGCCTAGAAGGAGCAGGACAACCTGGTTTTCAAATTATGCCCTATACACCAGGACGGAGGGAGTACATTTTAATGTTTTCGATGTGGTCAAAAGGAATCATAACTTGCTCAATCCCCAGATCGCATCAAAAGACTACCTTGCATAGTAATTGCACACACAAAGTCGTACACCAGAAGTACATAGCCAAGCCTGATCATAAAAGTATAAGTAGAATATGAAACAGCACTACACGGGCCTCTGAAATATCTTAACAAAATACTGAAATAACATCCTTCTAAATCTGATGGTAAACCAGTTCAGGCCTGGCACCGAGTTCAGTAAATGAGTAAAAAGTGCAGTAGGCCGACGGTGAAACTTCAACACGCTCCAACTGCATCCAAGCAACAAGCTACGCAGCAAAATACGTACTGAGTTCATAGGAATAGGTACTAGTTGAAAAACGCAGACACTTGATGGTACTACATCCAGGCACAGCTGATTAATTCCAGCTCAAAATGGAAGCCTTCATAAACAACAAAGGACACTGTGAGCACATTAGACTATCAGACTTGGAAGAAATGCAGGGAAGACAGTCAGAATGGGTGGGAGGATGTCCTATTAACATGAAACAGGGCACAAGTAGGCTGCTTTCCGGGTAGAATTTCAATCATTTATTATCATCAAACAACGGTAGAGGAATTACGACGAGAAAATGTATCCTTACAGAAGTATTCACAGACTAGCTAGCTTTATTAATACAGCATGAAGTACATGAACTTAATTATTTCTGTTGCCCTTTCTGGTTGTTCTCATGGTCATGATGCTGTAGCTACCAAGCACCTACTAGTACTGCAGTTCAAGTTGACTGGTTTCCCCAGTTTTGATGCTGGGTACCATCTGCATCTATGGTGATGAAGCAATTGAAGGGGCAACGTTCTGGATGTCATGGTGTGCTAATTAAAAGGATGTGAAGTGGTGCACAAAGATATATCATTTAATTCTGCTTGGGTTGCCAAAATTTAAAATATTACCAAAGCGTGTTACGTGTAGGCTGACTGCTTAAAATAATAATCGTCAAGAGTGATAATGGTTACTTACAAGTGAACATTCTCTCTATTGGATGTCAATTTTCTCTGAAGGTACTCCATGGGTGCAGAGGATCTGTACAATACGCTGAACTGTCACATCTTCCTTCTTGCCACGTATAATCTTCACTATCTTTAGATTCTTCGATAGTAATAACTTATCTGTCGAGGTATAGCCTTGTTCCCACGAGTTGCAGACTTCATATGTTTCGCTCAAATGATATTTCTGTAGCAAACAAAGTATTTTGCTACAGTCAACAAAGGTAGATGGTAACATCGAAGATAAGTATAAAACTTGCAGAATATATTTATATACCTCAGATGTTACAAAATTAAGCTGGAGCGTAAGCATCTCTATAATTGGTGAATGCTTGAGAAAGTAAACCATTCCAGTAAAGTTATCAGCCAGACACCAGTCATTGAGCAGCAATGTTTTTAGCTTGCTAAACGTAGGGCACCATTTCAAATCCATTATGAACACAGAATCCTGGACAACAGGAAGAGAGTTACACAATAATTCAAGATGAAGTATATGATTCCTTTTGAGATATACAAGGACATGCTTTCAAAACTTTCTTCTGGTTCTTATTATTGCCACAATTTAAAGGGTTACTAGGTACCGACATTTATATCACAAGCTGCAATTTACATGTTCCTGCTCTACCCATAAATATGGGTCACAAGCGGTATTCATAACGTACTTCCATTCGCACAGAACCATCTAAGAAGTTGAAATAAACGACAAGATTCAAACATGTGAAACGGTGAAATCATGCAGGGCACATAATGAGCTTGTTCAATATGTTTGTATTGACAGATAAATAACTGGATACAAGCATGCACAAGATATAGCAGATGAGAGTTAGCAACATGGGTTACGAAGAGGGGTTGAATACCTGATAATAACACGGCGCTATTAACTCTAAATTTGTTGCACTGGATAAACCTTGGAGAACCACAGAAAAGCTTTCTTCACGAACCACAGAAAAGCTTTCTTCGCTGTAATTGTCATACTCACACACATTCATAATATATGCGGTTATCAGCGATGGCATGCTATCCAGCATAGGAGGCAAACCAGTATCTTGACCTAGTTTCAACCTTATAAGATTTGGGGCAGAAATACGTGAGCGGACATCACAGTCAAAACTCCCATTTCTGATGATAAGATGCCGTAATGATGGGGACAAGATACTCGCGGAGATGGTACAGCTTGACATTTCTAAAGCATCCAGCACCGGACAGCTCGAAAAATCCAGAGAGCACTCAAAGTGCATAGATATAAGCTCTACCCTCTTCAGATGCGAAGAGACGAGTGCCAGGTTGGTTACTGACGAATTAGCATCAACACGTAGCACCCGAACTTCATGCGACAAAGCATAGCGGATCCATGGCTCAATGCGTTGGAATGCCTCAGGGCCATCAGAATAGTTGTCTTGGTCATAGTCATCGTAATACCAATCTGGAACATAATAGCTGGAATCGATGACACAAACATTCAGGGGCGTTGGGTCGCGGAGGCGCAGCAGCTCATCGACAAATCTGCTCGAGCCCTGCATGTCCAGTTCAGCCACCATGTCTTCGTGCGACTTATACTCATAGGCGTGGTCCTCGTAGGCGAGCAAGACTGAGGGTCCATCCGTGAGGCGCAGTGCGGGCACGGACTTCCAGAGCGTCCGCCAGCGCTTAGCGAGCACGCACGTCCGCACTGCGTCGCGCGAAGGTAGGAACGACATCAGGTAGCTCAGCAGGTCGCCCGGGAGGGCGCCGATGCGGTCCTCGCCGGCATCCCCGGCCGTTTCCATGTTTTCCTCATCTTTGAGCCTCTCAGACATTCCGTCGAGAAGGTCACCTGCGGAAAGTAGCAGAGTTTTTTGTTTGTTAGTGTGTAGTGAAGTGAGTGGCAGCAATCACTTGGAGAAGATGAACAAGAACGTGACCGGATCAACTCACCTCAGGCCGGCGCAACAAAGGCTGCCTGCTCCTCCACCTCGACCGGATCAACTCACTTCTCCGGGCAACGCAAGAGCAGAGCCCTTCCTCGGGCCGTCTGGCTTCTCAAGACAGAGAGAGAATGGGAAAGGAGTGAATCACCACACGCCACACCACCGCTTCACCTCTCTATATATGAATCGTCGTCCACCTACCCATTTAACACCTTGCCTCGAGCAGCGAGAAAGCGTGACATGGGAATACCAGACGACGGGAGTGAAGCCAGGCAGAGCATTAACGACAAGGTACGAAGGAGAGGCACAACGCGTCCCTTCCAGAGGAGGAGAGCGTGAAGCCAATAGTTTTCTCTCTCCTAGGGTTAGGCGACCGCCATGGCGATTGCATCTCTCTAGGGCTAGAATCCACGCTTGAGACGCCCTCGAGGGTGCGTTTGCTCTTGGAAGCCTCCTGACTCCTGTGCTGTGATCTACTCCCTCCGTTCGGAATTATAGGACGTCGGGGAGTTTGTGAGCAAATTTCGGCACGCTACGAAATAATTCTAGTTACCAAAATTACCCTCCCACCGACACGTGACGGCTCGTCTCACTCCCGTCTCCTCGCTCTCGCTCCCTTCCCCACGCTCATGTCCCCCTCTCACTCTCGCGCTCGTCGTCGTCGTCAGCGGCCTACCTCTGCCTTCCCGTCACCGCCTTCCCACTTCCAGTCACCGCCCCTGAATCGAGATCCCCGTCCTCCCCTGCCTCCCGCTTGCCGGCCTCCCCTGCCCTCACGGTCGTCCTTGCGGAGTAGGTCAAAGATCCAATTTTTTGCGTCGGCGACGAGCTTCTGGGCGGCGAAGGCGCGCGCTTAATCTGCGTACGCCGGTGCTGGATCTGGACGACGGAGGCGACGTCTTCCTCGCGAGCCAGGTACTGCTTCCTCTCTTCCTCTTCCTCCGTGAGTTGCATACTGTAGCAGTAGCTATCTAGGTAGGGATCTGGCGCTCTGCCAGGCCGTCGACCTCCGCCACCTAGAGGAGAACATCAATAGCTCGGTGGGCAGGTGTGTGGCGCAGGTTGCCAGCAAGGTGGACATATCCAGCCCTAGCACCCACAAGAGGTTGATGGGCGTCATCGACCGCGTGCCCGTGTTCCGCTATGCCGACGACCGGCGACAACTGCCCGATGATCAACAAGCTCCGTGGAGTGATCTTCCAGGGCGAGCCCGAACCGTGACGGTGGGTTGCAAGATGAGGAGTTTGAGGAGGAGCTGGAGCCGGCGTTACGACAAGAGATCGAGCACGCGCATGTGGTCGTAAAGAAGGGCGTTGCACCCATCCCAACATGATCAAGACCAGCATGCCATCCCCTCTGTACCGCTTGGTCCGTGAGGAGCTCGGCTGCGCGTTCCTCACCAGTGAGAAGCTCACCTCGCCGGGCCATGAGTGCAACAAGGTGTTTATGGGCATCAGCCAGGGCAAGCTCATCGGCCCCATGATGGACTGCCTCAACCTCAAGGAGTGGAATGGCAAGCCCCTGCCCATCAAGGAGTAGCTGTTAACACACCTACCTACATAGCCTCAAGGAGTGGAATGGCATGTTCCTTTTGCACCATTTTCACTTCTGTCCTCTGCTGATGTCTCGTTCTCGTAGAGAAGTGCCTCAAGCAGGACATGGAGAGCAGTTGTGTATAAATGTCCGTTTCATAAATTTGGAGTTCAATGTGGTGCTCTGTGTGTGAACTTGTCTGTGTACACTAGTAATGTGAAATTGGGTACAATGTGCCATCCTATATATTTTTTCAGAGATGTAGCATGCAGTTCTAAATTTGCCAACTCCTCACTCAAATTTCTATCGGCATGATAACATGATGTGTATATATCCATAAAATATTTCTATTGGCATGATAATATGATGTGTATATATCCATAAAGTACTCCATTGATCTGGTTAAAGCAGAATTGCATGTGTGTGTATCCATATAATAATTCCATTGGAGCAATTCATTTACCAATATTGATCTGGTTATAGGAGAAGTACATGTGTGTTTGTATGCATCAATATTGCAATAGGAGTATTTTCTTGTAAGTATTTTTATAAGGGATATTTAACAGGGTGCCCTCGGTTGGCACCACGACCTCAGTTTTACCCCTAGCGCCGAATTGACCTCAGTTTTATCCCTAGTCAGTACGCAAGAATTGCTTTCGCTGCTCCCACCGTTACTTTCTGCCCCAGTTAGAATCCTGACCTGTGGGACCCATCATAGAACCGTTGGCGCGGCCTGTGGGCCCAACTGTTGAGCGTTGGCGTGGCTTGTGGGCCCAACTGTTGACCGTTGGCGCGGTTTGTGGGCCCCAGCTGTTGACCGTTTCTTGCGGCCGGCGGTTTAAAACCGGCGGAGCTCGCGGCGGTGAGCAGGAAATCAGCCGAGCTTCTCAGGCAGCGCGTCCCCTTCTTCTCTGGCGGCATGTCGTCGACCTCTGCTTCTGAATCGCCCTCTAAATGGCCGCGCTTCAGGCCAGTTCCGCTGGCAAGATGCCCTGCCGGTCCACGGACGGCGTCCCTGCAGCGGCGGGTCACCGCGAGCGACAAGAACGGCAACCGCGGGCGCGAGTATGTTAAATGCGAGAGCAAAGAACAGCTTGGGAAGGTGTCCCCCCTGTCAATTTCGTTTTTTCCCTCAATTTTCAGCCGATTTGGGTTTTCATCCGATTTGGGTTTTCGTATTTGCAGGATCTTCTTTCATGTGACCATTTCGAGTGGCTTGAGACTACATAAAGATGATTTTAAAAGAGGACAAAAAAAGGTGCCCAATTTGCTACCGGCGGTGGAGCAATTGGGATCTGCTACGGTGCACAATTGGGTGCAGAAGGACGAGTTCAAGAAGATGGCAAAACAGCTGGAGACGCTTGTCGATCTAAAGAAGCACAACAATATGATGGCTGCATTTATTTATTTATGTGCAATTGTTCTTGGAATTGTGTATTTGCAGATCATTAGTCAAAAATAATGTAGTTAGTGTTGTAGTTAGCTTGACATGGTCAATTTGTGTATGGCTAAGACTTGGAATAAATGCGGCAGGAATCCAGCCCTGATTTGGTTTATTTCAGTTCGTTTTCAGTTCAGTTCAGTTTACAGTGTTCAGTTCAGTTTTCAGTGTTCGTATGTACGTCAGTGTTCAGTTCAGTTCAGATTCAATTCAGGATAAAAAGGCAGGCCCATCTAAAACCAAGACAGGCCCAATGTTAAATGAGGCCCAATGTATACTATCACGGACAAATAGTGGACAAAAATAATTTAAACATTGGACAAATATAATTTAAACATTTGGACAAAAATAAATTTATAATTTTAGACAAATATAATAATTTAAACATTCGCACAAATATAATTTTAACATTCGGACAAATATAATTTAAACATTGAGTTCATTCGGGCAAATAGAATTAAAAATAACTTTATTGGCAAACATAATTAAACAGTGAATATATATATCATTGGCCCCACTTTACATATATTTAGTGGGGCCCGCTGAACATTACATCTATTAAAAAAAAAGGGGGCTAACCCTAAACCCTAACCGCCCGCGGAATGCATGTGGGCGCCCTTCCGGCCGTCCGGCCAACCGCCGGCGGTTGGCCTACTTCTTCCACTCCGCCGTCCTGATCTTGATCTCATCATTGCTCCGGGCGCGGCGGTTCGCCTCCAGCATCCTCTCCACGTCGTTCTCACGGTCCCTCTTGATGCGGGCCCAGAGAGCCTTCTCCTCACTCTCCTCCTCCTTGTTCTCCTCCTTCTCGAGCTCCTTCTTCTCCAACCGCTCCTCTTTCTTGAGGAGGCGGTTCTTCGTCTTGGATGAGAGGTTCTCGGCGGCGCGCTCGTCGCTGTCGGGGTCGGTCGACGGAGATCGCTCCCGTTCGGGAGATTCGACGGGCACGAGGCCCGTCTCCTCCGGCGTCCAGTCGGGATCGTACCAAGGCCGAGCCTTGGGGTGGTTGTCCTCGTCGGAGACAGACTCGGGGCTTGAAGGGAGAGAGTAGGAAGACATGGTGTTCGGGGGTTGAAGGGAGAAAAGGCAAAGAGGCTGGAGAGGGATGAGAAGATGGAGGACGAGTGAAACGGGCTATTTAAAGACACGATGAGACGTGAATTTATTGGGGTAGATGAAGCAAACTGTGTGAAACGTAGGATGCAGTGTAGAACGTACAGTCGATGCATGGTCAAAGCGGTGTACAACAGGCGTAGGTGTAGGACAGCTAGTGATACGAGCGAGCGCTTAGGCAATCAACGTGATTCGACGTTGCATGCATGTAATAAAGAGGTGAAGAGAAGAAATCCAAATTCTCACGCCAAATCCTGCCTCGCTGCATATGCATTGATGTGTATCTTCTGAAAACTAGGCGTGGAGGGTTGCGTCGCTGCAAATGCGACGCGACTCGTGTTTCTGAAACGAGGCGTGCATGGCTGCTGCAAATGCGACGCGACGTTCACTCGATCTTTTCTTCTTCTGCCACGTTGTTTACTCTGAAAAAACGAGGCGTGCATGCACCGGGCTGGTGAATGGGGCCCCACTAGACAGTGTCCGTTGTTGCATGCAATTACATTGAGCCAAAACCCCCACAGCCCCCCTCCCGGTGAAACCCTAGACCCGCTGGAGAAATACCTGACTTATACGGAAACACGCGGTAACTGCGTCGAAAAGGGGTAGCAATGTGGAACTATTTGCTTGGTTGTGCTAGGATAGCCCATAGGAAACAAAACAAAAAGGTAGAACCCACCTCTTCGGAAGATTCACGGTGTTTGGTCTGATACGTGAGTTTCACCCTATAAGCGCCTACGAGAGAAAAGTGGATACCAGTGAAGCCGGGTCACACCCCGGAGAGCAATCTTTGACATCCAAAGCACACAACACACCTATACTAACATGGTATGGCACCCCTAGCTTGTGTTGGGATTCAGACGCTCCGTGGCCCCCCTTCCGGTGAAACCCAAGCCCCGCTGGAGAAATACCGGACTTATACGGAAACACGTGGTAACTGCGTCGAAAGAGGGTAGAAATGTGGAACTATTTGCTTGGTTGTGCTAGGATGGCCCATAGGAACACAAAACAAAAAGGTAGAACCCACCTCTTCGGAAGATTCACGGTGTTTGGTCCGATAAGGGAGTTTCACCCTATAAGCGCCTACGAGAGAGAAGTGGATGCCGGTGAAGCCAGGTCACACCCCGGAGAGCAATCTTTGACATCCAAAGCACACAACACACCTATACTAACATGGCATGGCACCCCCAATCTTGTGTTGGGATCCAGACGCTCCGTATCCCCCCTCCCGGTGAAACCCTAGCCCCGCTGGAGAAATATCGGACTTATACGGAAACACGCGGTAACTGTGTCGAAAGGGGTAGCAATGTGGAACTATTTTCTTGGTTGTGATAGTATGGCCCATAGGAACACAAAACAAAAAGGTAGAACCCACATCTTCGGAAGACTCACGGTGTTTGGTCCGATACGGGAGTTTCACCCTATAAGCGCCTACGAGAGAGAAGTGGATGCCGGTGAAGCCGGGTCACACCCCGGAGAGCAATCTTTGACATACAAAGCACACAACACACATATAATAACATGGTATGGCACCCCTATCTTGTATTGGGATCCAGACGCTCCGTAGCCCCCCTCCCGGTGAAACCCTAGCCCCGCTGGAGAAATACCGGACTTATACGGAAACACGCGGTAACTGCGTCGAAAGGGGGTAGAAATGTGGAACTATTTTCTTGGTTGTGCTAGGATGGCCCGTAGGAACACAAAACAAAAAGGTAGAACCCACCTATTCGGAAGATTCACGGTGTTTGGTCCGATACGGGAGTTTCACCCTATAAGCGCCTACGAGAGAGAAGTGGATGCCGGTGAAGCCGGGTCACACCCCGGAGAGCAACCTTTGACATCCAAAGCACACAACACATCTATACTAACATTTTATGGCACCCCTAGCTTGTGTTGGGATCCAGACGCTCCGTAGCCCCCCTCCCGGTGAAACCCTAGCCCCGCTGGAGAAATAACGGACTTATACGGAAACACGCGGTAACTGCGTCGAAAGGGGGTAGCAATGTGTAACTATTTGCTTGGTTGTGCTAGGATAGCCCATAGGAACACAAAACAAAAAGGTAGAACCCACCTCTTCGGAAGATTCACGGTGTTTGGTCCGATACGGGAGTTTCACCCTATAAGCGCATACGAGAGAGAAGTGGATGCTGGTGAAGCCGGGTCACACCCCGGAGAGAAATATTTGACATCCGCAGCACACAACACACCTATACTAACATGGTATGGCACCCCCTAGCTTGTGGTGGGATCCAGACGCTTCGTAGCCCCCCTCCCGGTGAAACCCTAGACCCGTTGGAGAAATACCTCACTTATACGGAAACACGCGGTAACTGCGTCGAAAGGGGGGTAGAAATGTGGAACTATTTGCTTGGTTGTGCTAGGATAGCCCATAGGAACACAAAACAAAAAGGTAGAACCCACCTCTTCGGAAGATTCACGGTGTTTGGTCAGATACGGGAGTTTCACCCTATAAGCGCCTACGAGAGAGAAGTGGATGCCGGTGAAGCTGGGTCACACCCCGGAGAGCAATCTTTGACATCCAAAGCACACAACACACCTATACTATCATGGTATGGCACCCCCTAGCTTGTGTTGGGATCTAGACGCTCCGTAGTCCCCCTCCCGGTGAAACCCTACCCGCAGGAGAAATACCGGAATTATACGGAAACACGCGGTAACGACGTTAAAAGGGGGTAGCAATGAACTATTTGCTTGGTTCTGCTAGGATAGCCCATAGGAACACAAAACCAAAAAGTAGAACCCACCTCTTCGGAATATTCACAATGTTTCCACCTCATATTCTTTGAAATCTCTACTCCTGTATTCAAGTAATCTCATTTTAGTGATGGCTTTCGTTCTAATGTTTATAAATCCTATTTATATTTTTCCTAGACTTGTATTAGACCTATATAATGCAATTCCGAAGCCTGAAAATTTATTGGATGAATATTCGTATTATTTATTTTCTTTTGAATAATAATGGTTTTAATCGAAAATCGTAAATAAAACAAGTTTAAAACATGAAAATGAAAAATTAACTTTGGGTCTTTCTTAGTCACACCAAAATGAAGCTTTGGTGTGATTTTGACCTTATTTGAGTTCAAAAGGTTTGAAACTCATCTCATTATCTTGAACTCTTTACTAGACTTTTCAAGATATCACATGTTACACAAGGCTTTTTCGTTCCATTCTTTATAAGACAGGTTTATATTTTTTCTCGTTACTATATGACATAACACTACTATGTGCGTCGGCTATATATTTTTTCGATTTTTTTTGAATTATGTATGCTCATTTCAAGCTTGGTCAACCCTCTGTTTGACCAGCCAAAAAGCTTCTAGAAGGAAACAGAGAGATTCGACCTGGGATGTTGGATCGACGCCTTCTTGAAGGAATCGTGCATCGGACGGATGCACTTGCAGCCACAGCGATCCGCGAGATGCTCGTTCTGCGCTCTGATTGGTTGGTACGTTGGCCACAGGGATCGATGGTTTCTATCTGTTCTACATATGATTTCTTTGATGTTAAGTATTAAACCATGTTATTTAAATAAAAAAAATATAAGAATACGGTTATTCAAAACATAATGAAACTTCAGATTTACTAGAGGCGATGATTTTTATCTGTTTTACATATGTATTTTTTTATTAAACCAGGTTATTTAAATAAAATATTAAAAAAATAGAAGAATTATTCAAAACATAATGAAACTTCAGATTTACACTATATATGTAGAATATATGTCTAGGAAATTAATTTGGCTGATTTAGACAAGATGCCAAAAAATGTTGAAGCACAAATGGGGGTATTTACCCTAGCTTCAGACCTCATTTGGAGCACATTTCTCATGAGAATAGAGCGATGGTTTCAAATGAGCATAAATAATTCAAAAAAAAAATCAAAATGACATGAATCCAACGCACCATGTTGTTATATGCGATATAGTTGCTTCTCAAATTTATTTGGATAATTTTGACAAGGTAGAATTTTTCATGAAATTACAAACAGGGGTGTTTACCCTAGCTTCACACCTCATTTGAAGCACATTTCTCATGAGAATAGAGCGATGGTTTCAAATGAGCATAAATAATTCAAAAAAAATCAAAATGACATGAATCCAACGCACCATGTTGTTATATGCGATATAGTTGCTCCTCAAATTTATTTGGATAATTTTGACAAGGTAGAATTTTTCATGAAATTACAAACAGGGGTGTTTACCCTAGCTTCACACCTCATTTGAAGCACATTTCTCATGAGAATAGAGCGATGGTTTCAAATGAGCATAAATAATTAAAAAAAATCAAAATGACATGAATCCAACGCACCATGTTGTTATATGCGATATAGTTGCTCCTCAAATTTATTTGGATAATTTTGACAAGGTAGAATTTTTCATGAAATTACAAACGGGGGTGTTTACCCTAGCTTCACACCTCATTTGAAGCACATTTCTCATGAGAATAGAGCGATGGTTTCAAATGAGCATAAATAATAAAAAAAAATCAAAATGACATGAATCCAACGCACAATGATGTTATATGTGATATAGTTGCTCCTCAAATTTATTTCAATTTTTTTGACAAGGTCGAATTTTTCATGAAATTTCAAACGGGGGTGTCTACCCTAGCTTGAGACCTCATTTGAAGCACATTTTTCTAAAATTTTGAAACGACTTGGTTCAACATCATCCAACATTATTCAAACATCATCCAACTATGGTCTAACTTAGATACATCACCAGTCAACATAAATACAACATTATTCAACAGAAATACAACACCAACTTAGTCTAAATAGCGTCGGGGCTTCTTTGTGATTCTTGGCTGTTTTGGTGGCCCTTTGCTCCTTGTGCTCATCTTGCTCACAGCTTCTGGTCTTCTCCTCTTGGTAGTCGGTACCTTGGCCTTCTTCTTTGAAACTACACCAGATCTGTACAAAACATAAAGGATCATGATAAATAAATAAAATGAAAAATGAAAACTGGTGAGATCATGGCAGGATTTACATACCCATCTAAGCTTGTAACTGGTGAGATCATGGCAGAATCATCCAATGGAGCATCCAATGAAACTTGTGAGACCATGGCAGAATCATCCAATGGAGCATCCAATGAAACTTGTGAGATCATGTTAGAATCATCCAATGGAGCATCCAATGAAACTTGTGAGATCATGTTAGAATCATCCAATGGAGCATCCAATGAAACTGGTGAGATCATGGCAGAATCATCGACTGGAGCATCCAGCGGATCATCAGCTGGAGCATCTGGAGCATCTTCTGGAGTATCTGGAGCATCTTCTGGAGCATCTGGAGCATCATATGAGTCATCAGCTGGATCATCAGCTGGAGCATCCAGCGGATCATCAGCTGGATCATCTGGATCATCGAATGGAGCATATGGAGCATCATGGACTTGATCATCATTTGAATAATCAGTTGGATCATGTACTTGATCATCATTCTTTTCTGGAGCATCATCTGAATCACTTGACTGCTGAGCATCATTTTCAAATGTTTCATCCGGCTGTTGATCATCATTTTCAAATATTGCATCCGGCTGCTGGCCATCATTTTCATCAGGCATACTCTCTCCAAACCCTGGATCTACTGCGTTATCACAATATTTGCCGAAATGACCAGTCCCACCACACCTTGTGCACTTACGCACCCTCGCTCCAACTCCACCTTCACTGCGACGTCAGTGTCCACTCTTCCTCGGTCTACCTGCAGCTCTCTTCAGAACCGGAGCACAAAGTTTGAATCCAGGGTCCACTCTATCCCACTGCTGTTTTCCCTCCACAGCAGGCAAGGCATGTGCATATGTGGCTCTGAACATTGCTACAGAGTAGTAATCATGGACATACTATTGTATATCCCCTGTTGGACCTGTGAGAGAAGTGATGAAAAACAAGGCATGAATGCATGTCAAACCAGTTATCTGCCATTGCCTACAACTGCAAGTTTTCGCTTCTAAATCCACTGGATATATCCATTCTTTGTTACTTTTATCAAAGAATGATACCTCTGATTTGGTATCCGAGACAAATCTCATGTTCATATTCAAGCCCTCTGTTTTTTGCTTCAAAGCCTTCATCATATTCGAGATAATAACGTGGCCCATGAATTTTGCATTAACTATTTCAAGACGGAAATGAAATTTCTCGGCGTATTCTATCCTTATCCTGTCAAGCAAATAAGCCAAATAAAGATCCTTTAGTCTCCGGATCGTTGAGTTGAAAGATTCTGCAAGATTATTGTGCACATAGTCAACTTTGCTCAATTCACTGAATTGGCTTCTAGCCCATAACTTCGAGTGGTGTGTTTCCAAGTATTCCTTCACTTTCTCATTTGTGTAAAACTACCTCATGTGGTAGTTGTGCTTCCTCACACTTCAAGTCAAAGATGCAGGCCATAAATTCTCGGTAAAAAACTTTCCTTTGAATTTCTTCACAAAATTTGCAGCAAGGTGACACATACATTCCATGTGCTCTACTCCTGGGAACACATTATCCACGTCCACTTCTAAACCTTTGCATGCATCTGTGTGGATTACCAATCCATTGGGATGTCCAATAGCCTGGCGCAGATTCTGCAAAAACCATGTCCAGCTCTCCTCGGACTCTGTCTCCAGCACACCGTAGGCAACTGGAAAAACAAAACTGTGTGCATCAACTGCACAAGCTGCTACTAGCTGGGCTTTAAATCTCCCTGTGAGAAAAGTAGCATCAATAGCCAAATAAGGCCTGCAGCCTACCAAAAAACCCATTTTGCAAGCTTGAAAGCACACAAAAACCCGCCTAAAGCATTGCTTGGTCCTTGCCACTTTCTTCAATGTGTAACCCACGACGTGGTGATCAATTTCAACAACACTGCCTGGGCTTGTCCTCTCCACTTCAGCTTTGAATGAATACAACAACTGAAAACTTTCATTCCAGTTACCATGGATAGATTCCAATGCTTTGTTTTTACCAGTGAACACCCTCATGTATGGTAAATCTATCTTGAACTTGTCTTTCATGTTTTTCTGCAATTGCTTTGCACTCACTTGATGGATTTCTGCCACCCATTTTTTTACTTCATCCGCCACCCATCTTGACTTGGCTCTGCTGATTGTTTGCTTCCTAAGGGTTGATTCTTCGCATGTGTGGGGAAAAGGGTTCACTTTTACCTGAACATTGGTGCTGCCACGCATTTTAGATGCGTGCATCCTCCATTGACAATATTCAGACACACAGTGCACGATGTAGCGTCTTTTATCGCTCTTGTCAACTATAAAGGCACGTTCTACCTTCATGCAGTACGTCACAAGTGCATTTCTACACTTAGCCATGGAAGAAAAAATGCAACCTTCTGTCGTAAGAGGGTTCGCAGGGTTCCATTCAACAGGTGTCTGGTCTTCCTCTTCTTTATCGTCACTGTCAGACTGATATTGGATTTCAACCCGAGGTGTCTGTCTTAAATTCCTAATAACATCAGGATATAACCTCTCTTCATCATCCGCAGAAATGTAGGCATCCTCCTCCACTTCAACATGAACCCTTTTCCCAGTGCCCACACTTGTCGAGCCACCACGTCGAGCTGGTTTTGAACTGTTCTGGCTGGAGTTGGCAGTACGACGTGATGGTCCTGCCACAAAAGATGAACCCGCCGCAACTGCCGGCACAACCACATCATTTTGCAGCTTCACATTAAAATTCTCTGCCTCCTTATGCTTAGCAAACATGGTAGCGAGCTCTTCATCATTACTAATTTGGATCCAATCTTTTCCCCATCAAAGTATCTAAATTCCACTTCATCGTGCAAACCCCAAGGATATGGGCTACAAACTATCTCCCCAAATTCTCTGAAACTCCAGTTACAATCCATTGGGACCGAATAACTGAAACCTCCTTGGTATTTCTTCTTACTGTCTGCATCGACGATGTAGCGCTCTCTTCTAACGTTCACCAAGAAAGCAAACCGCAACTCCATCCTAACCCACGAAAACAGAGACGCAATCAGCTGCAAATCAATGGCATCCCATGTCTAATCGACAATTCAAAGCTCAGTACTTACCCAATGGGAACCCAATCGTGGACGCGGTGTGTCTCCGGCCCCATGGCGTGGCCGCTCTCCATTTCATTCCTATTCATTTCGTCGAGCAGGTGGCGGGCAGAGTGGTGGAACGAGCGCCCCACCAGCGGCGTCGCAGGACGGCCCCGGCGGTGAAGCAGCTTGCCACGCGGAACGGCCGCGGCGGTGCAGGTGGTGCTGGTGGTGCTGGCGGCGCAAATGCGTGCTGCTGGCTGCGACACAGGTGGCGGTGGGGCGCTGGCTGAGGAAGGTGGCGGTGGAGCAGGTGGTGGTGGTGCCACAGGTGCACGTGGCGCAGCAGGGGGTGGTGCGGAGGTGGCGGCGGCGAGAGCGGCAGCGCACGACGGCGGGGAAACTAAATTGGGCGGCAGCGCACGACGGTGGTGGCGGGAAGCTCGGGTGTGGACTATTCAGATTAGTCAACTAACTGCGCGGTCCCACCTGTAAGCTCCGGACGGTTTCAACGAACTGGCAGTCCCACGCGGACCCACTTCGTGAAACAGAGTCTGACTCCTCCGGGCCCACTTCGCCTAACGGATTCGACTCCAAACTTACCGTTCCAGCCTCTCCATAGTAGTTGCGCACAGACTTGGGGCAAAACTGAGGTCGATTCGACGCTAGGGGTAAAACTGAGTACAAGTGGTCCGCTGTGGGCAATTCGATAAATGACCCTTTTTATAATGGTAAGAGTCAACTTATCAATTCTTGTGGGAGTAATTTCTATGATGTGTTTCTTGTTTTCAGGACTGGGGAAGGGAAGCGGTTTCTTTAGCTCAATGGTTGGTTGTGGCCTGATCGAACTTACCTTGCTCAGAAGAATGACCAGGAGCACCATCAGGAGGAGTGAGACCTGTTTTCAGAATAGATGAGGAGAAATGATTTATCAGGTTATACATATTGTCTTGTTGTAGAATGTAATGCCTTTTCCTGCTGTAGATATGGAGTACGAATTCAAGAGAGTTGCAATTGTCTTGCTACTGCAAGATTGGCTTGCTCCTATATGACTTTTAAAAATGTCAGTTTGTATGCTTGTATTGTCTAGTTCTAGGGTATATGCTTGTATGCAAGATAAATTGGATTAATGCTTGTATGCTTGTATTGTCACAGTTTATAAAGTTTTATGAATTTTCTTAACTGTAGCTTGTGCTTCTGAATTTAATTGTACTCGTGTCCCGAATTTAATTGTACTCGTGTCTGAATTTAATTGAACGAAATGAAAATCACATACTGGATTTGACAGTATTTAATTGAACGAAATGAAAATCACATACTAAATTTAATTGTACTCGTGTCCTTGCATAACAAGTTGTTCTCACTTTTCTTAATTTATCTTTTCCTTGTGTCGATGGCAGTATTTAATTGACAAGGAGAGGAAAGGGCAATACTTGGTAAAGGCTGTACAGGTGAGGATCACCTCATGCACACTTATCTTCATTGTTTCCCTGTCCCGGCAACTAGTGTGTGTATGTTTCTTTGAGTGATGATCATTAGCCGAATTTTTACCTAAAGATTGTGCCACACATCAAAAATGCCTTACAGGACTAGATCAAGCCTGTTGCGATGATACCGGTGGATGGCATTGATGGACGGGCTGATGTATGCGTGATAAAACTGGGAAGAACACCATCCAATATGTCATCTTGAACTTATATCTGCGTATGGAGGTAATAGAACTTGGCTATAACTCACACCTTACCATGTTCTAAATTTTCTATTTATTCTTGGACTAGAGGTTCAACAGTGCTCTGATTGTTCTGAACATGAACTATGTGCAAATCTTACCTTAATTATACTCAACAGTGTTCTGATTATGCTACAGTTTGCTGAACTGTTACGCGGTCAGACTGTCACTAGTGCTCTTCTATGATAAAATGCTTCTTTGAAATTCATATTCAGATAGATAAAATCTTCAGGGCACATGGTATCCATGTAGGAACTTGATATAATACTTTCATACTCCTAGTCCCCATGTAGGAGTACTTTCATACTTCTAATCTGATTTGATTAGAGGCGTGGCTGCGACCGGTGCTGCCGGTGCTGTAGCTCTGGTCCACTTGAATAGCTCAAAGGATCACGGACTAGCGATTCAGCTTGGTCTCAGAAACATAGGACATGCAGCCGGCCACAACGCGTCCGCCACGGCAGAAACAGAGGACATGCTTGGCCCAAATACATGAAGCGTGCTGCACCATCCCTGTCCAAAAACGAATAGTATGATCGATTGTAGAGGACATGCACTCCGCCATGACGCGTCGGCTCTTCTGCCTCCGCTTTGCATCCGATCTCCATGTACCATAATCCCTTTGTGTCCCTCATCTTCTTCCACTCTTTTGAATTCCCAAAAATTCAATCTGGTCAGTCGCTAAGATGAAAAGATAACATCGAAAACGAAAAAATTTCCACTAGCAGAAATTAGTAACCAAGAAAACACATAGACCGGAATGTTGTTGATCCCTTGCTCCCAATACAAATAAATGAGATTTATATATAGTTCAAGTTTTTGTGTGCAGCAAGTTAGCACCTCTCTTTCCCTGTTTCTGGCTCCGCCACTGGATTTTATTGATTGAACTATTAGACATATGGTACTGACATTCGTATCCGAATTTCACTTATGTGCAGGCCCTGATAATCAATTTTGTTCTGACCTGAGTGTTGGACAGGCTGGCCTGACGGGAGAGGGGCTGAGCCTACTGGAGACCTCCTACTGGAGGCGAGGAGGTGCTGAAGGGGCGGCCTACTGGAGGCGAGGATCTGCTGAAGGGGGCGGCCTGACGGGAGAGGGGCTGACCAGCCTACTGGAGGCCTTGCGAGGAGCTGGGCGGCCCTGCTGGAAGAGGCGATCTGCTCCAGGCAGCGGCGACCTGAAGCTCCCCCTCTCCCTCTCCCTCTTGTGGCCTCCAGTGACCTCCAGCAACGATATCCTTGGGCGACCTCCAACGACGATGATCCTGGTGACCTCTAGCGACGATTCCTTGCTGATTCAATTTTCCCCCACGATCCAGGGCAGCGACAAACTAGGATGATTAGCCGCGAGATGGGTCGTGATTTCAGTGTGATTTGAATTTCCGTTATGTATTGATTCGATGGGAGGATCCACTTTTTACGCCGTGTAACCGATCCACGTTTTCCGTACTGTATTGGTTCACTGGGAGAAGCGGACGTGGGAGGGCAGAAATGTCTTTTTGTCAATTTTTGTTGCTGTCCTAAAATCCCCCAACGTCTTATAATTCCAAACGGAGGGAGTAGTTGGTCTCTCTCCCGTCTTCTCGCTGGTTCGGGGCGAATAAGGGGCTTTCCTAGAAAGCTACCCGCCCTTGGCTGGCTGAGAAACTGCGGGGAGATCGATGATGACGGGAACGGTGGAGGTGGGTGATAGAGGCAAGACACCGATGGTCCCCCCGGTGGCGGGGACAGGGAGTTCTGCGAGGAGTGATCCTACAACTCCTTCTGCGGTGGCGGCTGCGACCGGATCCGATGAGAACGTCTCGGAGAGGATGGGGCGGCTTCATCTGACAGCGGCGGAGGCTGAGGTGGTGGTGCTAGATAACAGAGTGGAGGGACCGTTAGTGCACTCCAAGTGGGAGATCGTAGGCAAGGTGATGTCCCCGTCTGTTCTTCACATTAGCACGATCTCGTCGGCGCCCCGGCCGGCATGGGGGAACCCACGTGGACTGATTCTGAATCCAGCGGGTGAAAACCTCTTTGTTGCGGAATTTGGATCAAAAGCTGACATGGATCGCGTGGTGGATGGCCCTCCCTGGGTTGTTGGTAAGCACGCGGTCCTCTTCCAGGAGTTCAACGTAGATGGGAGGCCAAGTGACATGGTTTTCAACAAGTTGAGGCTGTGGGCTAGGATCTTTAATCTCCCCTTCGGTTGCATGAACAAGAAGGTGGGAGGGACAATTGCTAAACCCCTGGGCATGGAAGGAAGTGTCCCGATAGTGGACTGTGATGCAACGGGAAGGTGCTGGGGCAGCTATATGCGTGCTCGTGTTGAGGTTAACATTGACAAACCGCTAAGGCGGGGAGTCACGGTTTTCTCTCAGAGAAGGAACATGACTGAATGGTATGATGTGCAGTACGAGAATTTGCCGCACTATTGCTTTTCATGTGGGCTCATTGGCCATTCCTCGACCGAATGCAAAACTCCGGGGGAGAGGGATGAGGCCGGGAAGCTCCCCTATTCTGCTGACTGGTTGTGTGCCCCGGATGATCGGAAGAAAAAGTTTCAGGGTACACGATCATCTAGTGACTCAGTGTCGGCTGGTAATGGGCGATCCCCTACTCCAACTAGAAAGAACCCAAACCAGTCATCAAATAGGAATGCGGCTCCGGGTCATCAAAGCAAGAATGATGCATTTACTGAGGTGTCCTCACCTGTTAAAGAGAAGAAGACCCGGACTCACAAACCATCCACTACCAACAAAGCTGTTGCAAAGGAGAAGGGGCCAGCAAAGGAGGGTGCTGCGATTACTGGACATTGTGTGCACCCGTAATGTCATTAAGGTATTGTGTTGTTGTAGAGGTAGGTTGTAATTGCTATCTCCGCGATATTAATATATGCTCGTTATATATAAAAAAAAAAGGTCACGAGAACAATATATAGCACTCCTTTTGTAAGAGAATAATAGAACATTTGACTTATTCTATGACGTCAGTTGAGGATTGCAACTGAAATAAAGTAAAGAATATGGAACGATTGGATGGTAACAAAATTATTTTAGCTTGACCTTGGGTCAAAATCCACCAGCTTTGCTTAACACCGTTGCGAGAAACTCTGATCGGTCGGATGCAACGGATGTTCTCAAGTGCAAGGAGTAATCATGATGTCTTCTTTCGCGTAGTTAATTAGGCACTTGGGCTTAGCGACTGGCCAATCTGATTGCTTTTGGATGCTGTCAGGAGAAGGCGAAAGCGACCGAGGCGATGGCGATAAATGTAAACAAATGAGTCACCTGCGGAAACACAACCCATGTGTTGTCACTGATCTAGTACTACACTTTTTTAGATAAGTAGTTGCTGAAAATGTGAAGAAAAAAGGAAGCTGACAGAGCAAAGTGAAATGACGAACCAAAGATTGTGTGTACCTGCCGTGCTCCTTGTGAATCCGCCATGGGCGGGAGGCGGCCGCTCAGGCCGACGTTGTAGACCGGCGTGCCGTCGGGGTAGAACAGCCCGTAGTTGCGCTCCGACGTCGGGCCGGGCTTGAGGTTCTCGTTGAACAGCGCGAACACGTACACGTCGATGGGCACCGATGGCCGCAGCGGTGTCCCCTGTTTCATCTCGATTCTCCTCAACAGATTCCGGACGTACGTCCCGGCGTGCTCAGGCGTCGCCCCGTACTCGTCAGGGTCGCCCCGGGACGGCCACCCTGTCTCGGAGACCTTGACGTCGATGTCCGTGTGCCCCAGCGCCTGGATGGCCGTGTACACGGCGTCGATTTGCGCGTACAGCATGTTGTCGTAGTTGAGCCTCGTGTTGGGGTCCGTGACGCCGGCGTTGGGCTGGAAGAGCACGTACTCCAGCGTCACGCGCGCCGGGTCGTCCTTGTAGGCGAAGTACGGGTAGCAGTTGATCAGGAACGGGGCCCTCGTCGCCGATAGGAAGCTCAGGAACGGCTGCAGGTGCGACACGGCGCCCGGGTGGAACGCGCCGGCGGAGGGCGGGTATGAGACGCCCATGATGTCCAGCGAGTGAGCCGTGGTGACATTTACGCGTCCCTGTAGGCCTAGCACGCCGAGCGCCTGGTGCACCGACCGCATGGCCGGGAGGAGGTTCGTCTGCAAGAAGATGTCGTTGCCCTTGAACACCTCGTTGCCGACGGTGATGCAGGTGATGCGCGCGCCGGCGCGGAGGTGCGTCGCCACGTTCTGCTGGAGCCACGCCTGTGCCACGGCGGGGTTGAGCATGGCATGGACGTGCTCGTTGCCGATGCCGACCACAAACTCGACGCCCGTGCCGAGGAATGCACGCAGGACATGGGGGTCGGTGTCGAAGAGCTTCACCTTGCTGATCTTGAGCGAACCGAGCAGCTGCGATACCCGTCCTGGCGAAGGGAGGTTGTTGGCGATCTGCCCGTAGTTGACGCCGATGGACAAGGCCTCCGCCACCAGCTCCTGCTCTGCAAATTAAATTGTTGATCCGAATGGCTGTTATCGATATGAATGTAAATTTCTTTCTCTTTTATGCTTTTTTTTCTTGATTATTCAATAATTATCCCGTGACCAACACGAACTCGTACTTTATCATGCCATTAGGCACTGTCGGATAACGCTTTACTTGACTGTATATTGGCAAGTTGCTAGCATAACACGTTTAATTGGCTGCACACTACGGAATAGAAAAATGTTGAAAGCCCGACTTTGCAGAGAAACTTTGTGAAGAAAAAGCAACTACAGCTCGGGATCAGATCGATCAGATGCACAAACTTGGGAGAGAAAAAGAAAATGCGGCGGAAGAAATGCACGCATGCCTTTTTCTTTTTGAAACTTTGTGCAGTTTAGGCTTGTAAACAATGGACGAAAGCTGATTGCTGATTTTCCTCGAGTAATCAAATTATGAGCGTATCATGTAAAGTTGATGTGCTGATAGGGCTCTGTCGGGATAGTGGCCATATGGATCGATTACTCAGATAGGGAAACCACCGACAACTAGATAAGATTAATCTCAGCCGACGCACCTGCTAAATAATCTACGATAATTCCAATAAGCCTTCCAATAAATACAACCACCAATCAGTCTAACATAGTATACCAGCAAATCCAACCACTGATCCACAGACAACTTGCGAACTGGTAGCCGTTTATCTGCTGCAATTTTTTTTAGAGTGATGCTATGCGTACGACGCTTTGCGTCCGATTTTTGTACGACAGAAACAATGCACCCTACGATGGATTAGAGAAGCGACCATGGGACCGATGGATGGGGCGTCGGACAGATATCGTATATGAAGTGTCGTATGCATAGCAAATTCGTTTTTTTTAAATACGTCTTGAAGAAACGCTCTTTCTATGATGAATTCTGAATCGCACGAGAATGGTTAATGGTGGTACGAGCTGAAGAAGGATTTGGTTCATTCTTCTTGAAGTAGCCATGAACGAAACGCTCGTAGAAAGAGCTCCAGGATCTTGCATGGTGCAAGTCAAAGGGCGGAGCAAAAGATTGCAGGCGAGACGAAAAAAATTAACAAGAACATAGTACGGAAGCTGCAGAATGAATGACCATAACCTAATAGCCAGAAGAACACTCTCAGGTTATACGTACAGGATTTTGCATTTAAATTGGGTGACAAAACTCACTTGTGAGGAGGACGGCGAGGAGCAGGAGAACTCCGGTAGCTGCCGTTACAACAGAGGAAGCTGCTCCGGTAGCCATCCACCCGGCAAATCCAACCGCTCGTACCTAGCCCCTATTTGCCAAGGAGAATAGCCATGTCAGAGGAGAAGATAGAGAGCAAAAGCACTGTCTACGGGTGTGTTCAATTAAGCCGCGCGCGCTCTTCTCAATCGCTACGGCCGGACGGTGTTGTATCTCTGCGTACCTCCTTTGCCTTGTATTTCTCTTGGGATCACTCGCGCGAATGGACTTGCGCGGAGTTCACCAATGGCCTATTTAAGCAGAGCAAGGGAGCTCGGCTGTTGCAATCTTAGCAGGCAAGGATGGTGTTACCAATAATCTTGATTGATTAAAGGTATGGCCTCCCTTAAGTTGCTAAAAAGGCTTATATTTTGAAACAGAGTGGGTAGTAGTTTAGCGAAAATCAAAGTGTCACGTGTACTATAGTTACTTCAAAAAGTAACAAGTTCGTGCCCTAGTCAAGTTGAGTAAATACTAGCTGGTTAGTTACCTAATTAGTGCCTAGTATGTGTTACTACTGGCTCCGAGTTATAGTTACCTAACAACTAGCTCCTTACGGCACGGGAAAAGGGATCAAGGCAAGGTGATCCTTTATCGTCTTCAAAACAATCAAGAAGAAACTCTTATTTCGTTGTCTGTCTCCCGTGCTCTCGCGACCGAGCCCCCTCGCCCGGCGGCGGCGCCCTGGCGTGACCTCCTCGTCCTCTCCCCTCTCCCCGCGTCGTCGGCCACTCCGGCCGGCGCCGCCCACCGCCCCGTTCCCTCTCACGCGAGAGGGCGCGCCTCATAGCGATGGCATCGCGTGTAGATCTGGTAGGGTTCCCATCGTCATTGGAAGAGAGTTCCACCTCGATTAACTCGGCCCTCCGGGTGGCTTCGGCGGCGAAGACGGCGGCGGATGCCGCGACGATCAAGTGGAGGGAGGTCCTCCCGGTGGTGGCGGCGGAGGCGGCCCGGGGCGATCTCCGGTCTTCGTCGGTGTCGCACGTCTCCGCGACCCAGCCGCCGGTCGATGCGCAAGTGGATGCGGGGGTGGATGCGGACTGGCAGCCCCCGTCGTGGAAGAAGAGGTCACCCGCCCGTGCTGCTCCGGACCCCCTGCCGACGGCGGTTCCTCGCCGGCCGATGCCCCGGGAAATGTACGGGCTTTGCTACAACTGCTGCGAGCCCGGGCACATCAGCGCCAAGTGCGATGGCAAGCCCCGCTGTTACCTCTGCGGATCCGAAGAACACAAGTCTAACGGTTGCAAGCGTCCGCGCAGTCCGGCCGCGGCGGAGGGTGGAGGTGATGGGCGGCTCCCGGCCAGGCTTCGCGTTGGCCCGACGGGCCCTGTGCAGACTGCTGGCGGTGCCTCTCATGGTCGTCTTCCCGCTGCGGGCTTCGGTGGTGCTCGGCGTGCGCCGGGTGCTGCTGGGATGGCGTCGGCCTCTGGTTCCATGCCTCTGACTGGGGGCGGAGGTGAGCAGCGGGGTGTGGGGAGTGGCGGCGGTGCTCGTGGTCCGGCCCGGCCGTGGAGCGAGGTGGCTCGTGGGAGGGAGGGGCCGCCGCGCCTCTCGGTCCCCTTCTCGGGCGTGAAGCGTTCGCCGGAGTCCCTGCCTTCGCCCCCGCCGTTGCCTTTGTGGCCGGGCAGGCTCTGCATTATCGAGCCTTCCCCGGAGATGTCGCGGTTAGAAGAAGAGCTGGGGATGGCCCTGTTGGGTTCTCAGGGTGGCGATGGTCCCAAAGCTTCAGTGATGGTGGCGGCAGAGGCAATCCGTGCGCATTTTAACTTCTCCCTTGCAGATTGCTCGGTGGTTCGTTACCAGCCTGAAGACTTCCTGTTGCTGTTCCGCTCGACTGAGGCGCGTGACCGCGTTCTGCGAGCGGGGGGATGCGCACGCCAAGGCTCTGGCTTTTCGTGCGGCCTTGGACTCGCCAGGAGGGGGCGGTGGCAAGGTCCTTGTTCTCGAAAGTGGAAGTTGAGATGAAGGGGACCTCGAGCCACGCTTGGGAGCTGAGGTCGGCGGAGTCTCTTCTGGATGCGAGCTGTTGGGTGAACGAGGTGGACTTCACGACGGCGTCGAGGAGCGACATGTCCACGTTCCGCTTCACGGCTTGGACGCCGGACCCGGAGGGGATTCGACCGGCGAACACGCTTGCGGTTACGGAGCCGGATGATGGGCTTCGCCTTCGGCCGCCTATGCGAGGTAAGCGTTTCAGGAATCGTGTTAATCTTCTGTTATATGCTGTCGATATCTCGGTGCGTCCAATTGAGCCCTCGCCGGAGCCGAGTCCGGCCGCTCGCCGGATGACCACCGTTGGAACAACGGTGACAGTGGTCACAATGGCCAACCGAGTGATTGGGAGGACAGTGATGGCGTGGACGGGGGCCTCCCTCTACCTCCGCCTCCTCCTCGTGGTCCCATCCTCGGTCGTGGTGGCAGGAATCGTAACGGTGGAAGGCGACCGTCGGGGCCGTATCAGCGCCGTGGAGCTCTTGCCTCGCTGGTTGTGGCTCCGGCGGTGCCTCGTGTGGATGTGGGGAGGTCCCCTGGCCGCTGGGTGCCTAGGCGATCGTTGTCGCCGGTGGCGGAGCCCGAGGGGAGCGCCGTGGTGGAAGTGGAGTCTCTGTTGGGTGCAAGGGAGCTATCACGAGTCGTGCCGGTTGTTTCGACGGCAGGCTTGGTGGTGTCTCCTGATTCGCATATTCCAGTGGAGCTGCAGGTTGGTGACCGTGTGGGAGTGCTGGACTCTGTGGTGGAGGCGCCGTCTCCACGGCGGATGGTCGCAGACGCTGTGGCGACGGTGTGGTTCTCACCTGGTGTTCTGTGCCGGGGTGGGGAGGCAATTGGTCCGGCTAGCCTGGTGTCGCCGCGCTCTCCTGGCTCGGCGTCGCCGGGGCCTGCGATCGACTTCCGCGGGCGGCGGATGGATCGCTGGTACAGTCCGTGTGGACGGGTGGGCTCGCCGGGGTGCTGTGTCACTCCCGAGACTCCCTTGGCGAACCAGCAGGTGGCTGTTCCGCTGGTGGACTCGCATGTGTTGCCAGGTGCGGTACTGGACTCTGGGGCGGCTGGTGTTGCCGTTTTCTTGCAGGATCTGGAGGTGGCCATCTCCACTCCAGTACTCTCTACCCAGGCGAGAACCAGGAGGGCTCATCTGCGGGCTATTCCTCCGAATTTCAAGCCTCGTAGAAGTGGACGCATCGCTATGGATGCTAGGGCCGGATCCTCGGCTTTGAAGAAGGCGCAAGGTAACCTCATGAAGAAAATGGGCATTACCCATGAAGAGGGGATGTTTTCAGAGGAAGAACTGCAGCGGTACGTGGGGGCCTTCGATAACTCGCTGTCTGACGTGGAGGTTGGCGCTCTCGCTATGCTGTTCGGCGTAGCGGGGCAGGTTGGTGTGGAGGTGGAGGCCTAGGGTCGTTTGTGCTTTACAGTGGATGTTGTAGGTTTGTTTTAATGTCAGATACACCTAGCGAGTTCTTCCTTGTGTGGAATGTACGTGGATTGAACACGTCGGCGAGGCGTGATCTGGTCCGAGAATTTGTGTCCGAGTCGGGGGCCATTCTAGTAGCACTATCGGAGTCTAAGTTGGAGTCTGTATCTCTATTCGACATTATGCAAATATTTGGACCCCGCTTCGACGGGTTTGCTTACTTGCCGGCTGTGGGTACCTCGGGTGGAATTATTGTGGCGTGGCAATCCTCTCGCATTTCCTCTTCTAATTGCACCCTTACGGCTAATACTATCACTTTGGAGATTACTCCCGTGGAGGGTGTGAAGTGGTGGTTTACTTCTGTCTATGGCCCTTCGGTGGATGCTGCTAAGGAGGGTTTCCTTGAGGAAGTACGGGCGGTGGCTGCTGGGTGCCATGGGCCCTGGGTCATCACCGGGGACTTCAATCTTATCCTGGAAGCGGATGATAAGAACAAAGGCAGGCTCAACCGTAGGCTCATGTCTAAATTTCGTGAAACCATTAATAGTCTGAGGCTAAAAGAGGCGCCGTTGATGGGTAGAGCGTACACGTGGAGTAATGAGAGGGTCGAACCCACTTTGGCTAGGTTGGATAGGTGGTTCTCCACCGTGGACTGGGAACTGGCGTATCCTGACAATCTGTTGACGGCGTTGTCTTCGTCGATTTCTGATCATGCGCCCCTCCTGATGACTACCGCGTGTCATATTTCCTTCAAAAGGAGATTCCAGTTTGAGGCGTTCTGGACGTCGCTTCCGGGGTTCTGTGAGGAGGTGTCGAGGTTGTGGAGTTTGGCGCTGGAGGGTTACACCAACACCTCCAGGCTTAACGCGTTGGAGATTTTAGATCGCAAACTCCGGGCTGTGGCTGTGGGGTTGAAGAGGTGGGGGGAGAGATCGGTGGGTAATGTTAAGATGCAACTGTTGATGGCCAACGAGCTTATCCTTCATTTTGATACCGCCCACGAGCGCCGCCAGCTCTCGCCGGCTGAGTTTGCTTTCCGTAAGCAACTTAAGCTCAAGTGCCTCGGCTTAGCGTCTCTGGAGCGGACGATAGCGAGGTCCCGCTCTCGCCTTCTGTGGATGAAACAGGGTGACGCCAATACGTATTTCTGTCACTTGCACGCCTCTCATCGTCGCAAAAAGAACGCAATATGTCATCTCCGTGACCCTTCGGTGGTTACTGCGGATCAGGAGGCTATGCTTTCCCTGGCTTTTGATTTCTTCGAGGGGCAGCTTGGTGTGGTAGATGCGCGCTCGAGGACTATCCAGCTTGATCGTCTGGGTCTCTCGAGTTTGGACCTGGCAGATCTTGAGGTTCCGTGGACGCGGGACGAGGTGTGGGATGTGGTTAAACGGATGCCTGCGGACAAAGCGCCCGGTCCTGATGGGTTCTCCATCAACTTTTATCAGAAGTGTTGGACGATCATCGGGAATGAGGTGGTAGAGGCTTTAAACTGTTTGTATCGTGACCAGTCGAGGGGGTTCAAGTCGCTAAACCAGGCCCTTATCGTGCTTATCCCCAAAGTGGATGATGCCGTGGAGTTGAAGGATTTCCGGCCCATAAGCCTAGTCCACAGCTTTGGGAAGATCTTCTCCAAACTGCTGGCATCTAGACTGTGTGCTCGGATGCCGGAGCTGGTGGATATTAATCAGAGCGCGTTTATTAAAGGGAGGTCAATCCTCGATAATTACATGCAGGTCCTTAGTGCCATTAGGAGTCTCCACCGTAGACGCTCTCCGTCCATCTTCCTTAAGATGGACATCGCTAGGGCTTTCGACTCTATTTCCTGGCCTTTTATTCTTGAGGTGCTGCGTGCACGTGGATTTGGTGAGAGGTGGTGTAGGTGGATTGTGTCAATGCTCTTGGCGTCCAGCTCGAGGGTTCTTGTGAACGGACATGCCTCCGAGCGCATCTGGCATTGCAGGGGTTTGAGGCAGGGTGACCCACTGTCGCCTCTACTCTTTGTGATTGTTATGGATGTGCTTGGAGCCTTGTTCCGTGTGGCTGAGGAGAGACACTTGTTCCAATCGTTGAGTTCCTTCGGTATCAAATACCGCCTCTCACTCTTTGCGGATGATGTGGCCCTCGTTCTCCGTCCTACGCCTGTGGAGATTGGGTTGGCTGTGGGGATCTTTGAGCTGTTTGGGGATGCCGCGGGCCTGAGGCCTAACTATGCTAAATGTGCGGCTACTTTGATAAGATGTGGAGAGCTCGATCATGTGGCCATCGTTGATAGTTTGCCTTGTGTGGCTAAGGAGTTCCCTTGCACTTACTTGGGACTCCCGCTCTCTACTTCGAGACTGTCGAAGCAAGCTCTGCAGCCCTACATCGACCGTTTGGCTCGAAAACTTCCAACGTGGAAGGGCTCCCTTCTTCAGATTCAGGGCCGCGCCGTGTTGGTCCAGGCAGTCTTGTCTGCTATGCCTATCTACATCGTGATGGCGCTTGATTTGCCTAAGTGGATGATCGAGGCCCTTGATACTTTGTGTCGGGGCTTTCTGTGGAGTGGTAAGGCCAAGGCTAGTGGAGGGGCTTGTCCCATTGCTTGGGACAAGGTTTGTACACCTAAGTGGATGGGTGGGTTGGGGCTTAGGAACCTACAACTACTCAATGAGGTTTTCCGGTTGAAGTGGATGTGGTTTAGTATACGAGATTTCGACAAACCCTGGCTTCGTGTGTCGGTGCAGTGTGCCCCCTCGACTTTGGCGTTGTTTCGTGCGCCCACCAGGCTAGTAGTCGGGGATGGCGAGAGCTGTCTCTTTTGGTCGGATCCCTGGCTTAATGGGCTCAGCATTGCTGCGATTGCGCCGCTTGTGCTTCCGTTCGTGGAGGACCGGATCCAAAAGCGTCGGCTTGTCGTGGAAGCTCTCAGAGATAACCAGTGGATTAGGGACATTGCGCTTGGGATCTCGGTTCCGGCCATGGCACAATATTTGGAGCTTTGGCATGTCGTGTCTGCTGTGTTGCTACGTGTGGGGGTGGCCGATTCTATTGTGTGGACTTTGACTTCTTCATCACTTTTCTCAGCAAAGTCGGCTTATCTGGCTTTCTTCGCGGGTTCCACGACTTGGCCGCTTCATTCTCCCATTTGGGAGTGCAAAGCACCGCTGAAATACAAAATCTTTGCGTGGAAGGCCGCGTGGGATCGTTGTTGGACGGGGGTGCGGCGGAAGAAACATGGTCTTTCCTTAGTGGATACCTGCCCTGTTTGCCTCCAGGAGCCGGAATCGATTGATCATCTTCTTCTTAACTGTTCTTTTGCTAGACAAATTTGGTTCCAGGTGCTGACTAGTGTGGACCGTCCGGAGCTGACCCCTAGCCCCTCTTCTTCCTTAGAGGCGTGGTGGCTCCAGGTGGTGGAGGGGTGGCCGAAATGTCAGGTGACCAAGATGAGGGCCCTCGTGCTTCTGGTCCTCAGGTCCATCTGGGTGGAACGCAACAATAGAGTTTTTAAGGGTACTTCTAGGTCGATTCCTCTGTTCCTCGACTTTCTGATGGAGGAGGCGGCTAGGTGGAAAACTGTAGGGTGTTTGTGAGTAGTTCGTTTTTGTTTTTGGGTCGAGTGTGGACTGCCCGTTAGGGGTGGAGTGGACTTGCTTTGGTTCTTTATGACAATCTATTCTCTTCTATAAAAAAAAGACGTGCAATTCGCGCGTTCCTGAAAAAAAACTAGCTCCTTACCATAGCTTTCTTCTAGCTCCGAGTTATAGCACTACAAAATTTGTGTTGACACGTGACTTTCTTATAGTGACCGTGATTTATATGTCATAAATTTATGACCAATTTGAATCCATTGGTCATGAGTCATGCTCATTAGCTTTGCTGTCTTGGCAGCCAACTCAGAAGTGGGTCCCATTATCTGGTGGGACCAGTTGACATGTGGCATGCTTGACTACTCTGACCGGTAGGACCCGCCTCCCATGTACAACAATCTTTTAAGTATGTGATTATTTCGTAGCTGGGCTAGGCCTCACTTAGCTAGCGAACGGACTACACAAGCCTGTGATTATTTTGGGCTTCTCCCAACACGCCACATCCCAACTTGAGCTGGCGAACGGACTCAAACTCGCGACTACGCGCAAGTTTTAATCCGCAAAAAACTTGCGCAGACGGGGACTCAAACCCGCGACCACACGCTCGGCAGTAGATGCTCGAACCATTGGGCTAGGGAGAGGATGTTGTCCTACTAGCACACCACTTAGTATAGTTTTAGTTTAAAAAGGCGCCGCGTCTATCTTCAGACATTGAGATCTCTCAAACACTTTCCCCCACTAGATCCAAAATAGAAAGAAGATGATGCCTCATTCCACCAAGGCCAACACCCAAGATCAGGAACAAAGACGATACATGATAAGGTGAACTCATTCCTCTCTCTTTATGCCTTTGATGACTTGGTGAATGATGCGCTACCTCATGGAACCACCCTATGTGTGCTCAGGTTTGATCCCCAATGGAACCACCCTATTTGCGCGTACAACATGTTGTCGTAGTTGAGCCTTGTGTTGGGGTCCGTGACGCCGGCGTTGGGCTGGAAGAGCACGTATTCCAGCGGCACGCGCGCCGGGTCGTCCTTGTAGGCGAAGTACGGGTAGCAGTTGATCAGGAACGGGGCCCTCGTCGCCGACAGGAAGCTCAGGAACGGCTGCAGGTGCGACACGGTTCCTGGGTGGGACGCGCCGGCGGAGGGAGGGTATGAGATGCCCATGATGTCCAGCGAGTGAGCCGTGGTGACATCTACGCGTCCCTGTAGGCCTAGCGCGCCGAGCGCCTGGTGCACGGACCGCATGGCCGGGAGGAGGTTGGTTTGCAAGAAGATGTCGTTGCCCTTGAACACCTTGTTGCCTATGGTGATGCAGGTGATGCGCGCGCCGGCGCGGAGGTGCGTCGCCACGTTCTGCTGGAGCCACGCCTGTGCCACGGCGGGGTTGATCATGGCATGGACGTGCTCGTTGCCGATGCCGACCACGAACTCGACGCCCGTGCTGAGGAACGCATGCAAAACGCGAGGGTCGGTGTCAAAGAGCTTCACCTTGCTGATCTTGAGCGAACCGAGCAGCCGCGATACCCGTCGTGGCGAAGGGAGGTTGTTGGCGATCTGCCCGTAGTTGACGCCGATGGACAAGGCCTCCGCCACCAGCTCCTTCTCTACAAATGAAATTGTTGATCCGAATGGCTGTTAACGATATGAATGTAAATTTCTTTCTGTTTTATGCTTTATTTTCTTGATTACTCAACAATTATCCCGTGACCAGCACGGACTCGTACTTTATCATGCCATCAGGCACTGTCGGAGAACGCTTTACTGTCTATGACACTGAGGCGGAGCCAAGTCTCAGAGGATATGGTGAGGTGGAAGAGGAGGTAGGCGCAAGTCTTAGGCTGCACGCAACGCTCACAGCGGTCAGTCGGGGCACAACCTTTGAAGAAGAGGTTTGCACGCGAGCTTAGACGGTTGGCATCGGCGAGACATCCGAAGATTTTGATCTTCAAGGGAAGAAAAGAGCTCTAGACAATGATGGCAGAGGCATCAAGCGTACCCCCAGGCGACATAGCCATGTAGGCCTCGTGGGAGCTGAAGGAGAGCTCGGTACCAAAGGCCATGGAGCGGGTGTCCGGAAGGGTGTCGAGAACAACATTGCTGATGATGTGGAGTGCGTCCGGAAGCTCACATGCGACAGCCGAGGAGAGCCAGGGCTGGGATAGTCCGCTAGTGCACGCAAGGGCAACCGAGGCACGTCTCCTCGTGCAATGAGAAAAAAGGGCAGCGCCGGGGAGCCACCTATCGAACCAAAAAGATACACTTTACCCGTCATGGGAAATGCATCGAGTAAGAGAGCGGTAGAGGGGGAGGCAGTGGCGGACAATCTTCTCGATGAAAGAAGGAGTGGAGGAGAACTCACCAAGGTCCCGCTCTGAGTGACCGAAGAACCAGTCCTTCTAGGGTAGGTCCTCGTGGAGGTGCAATTTGTGGACGAAGTTCATGAGCAGCGGGGTGTTTTGTCGTTGGAGATCCCGCATCTCAAAGCCTCAAGCCTACACAGGAAAACACATCTTGTCCTAGAAAATTAGACAGCGGGCACCGGAGCAAGTGTCCTTGCCTGTAAGCACTCCTTCTCTTATCAATCACATCTATCACACCTTTTGGAAGAAGAAAAGAGCACATGAAATACGTGGAAAGGTTATGAAGGATAGTGTTGCAAAGCACGAGGCGCCCACCGGTTGAGAGCAGCATAGCACTCCATCCGGAGAGTCTACAATCGAAAGAGGAAATGAGAGAGGAGTATGCCGAGAGGGGAAGTTGAGTGCGAGAAAGGGGTAGACCTAAGTAGGGCTGAGGGAAGTAGGAGATGGAGCAGCCGAGGATTTCCGCAATGGATGAAGCAACATGGGCGTCGGTGTGCATAGGAACGTAGCAGGATTTGTGGAAGTTGATGGCAAGCCCCGTGGCCGAGGCAAAGTTGTCGAGGATAAGCTTGAGACAAGTTGCATCGTCCGTAGTACCACGACAAAGGATTAGGGTATCGTCAGCCTATTGGAGGATCGGGAGAGGTTTAGAGCGATCAAGGGGATGAGCAAGGTCACCTGAGAGGAAGGCAGACCTAATTATCCGTTGAAGGACATCTGCGACAATAATAAAGAGGTAAGGGGAAATCGCATCACCCTACCGGAGTCCGTTTCTGCAGCGGATCCAGTGCCCAGGTACTCCATTAAGGATAACAACAGTGGGGCATGTGTACAAGTTATTGCGCATCCAGGAGCACCACCTATCATAAAAACCACAGATCTGAAGGATGGCGATGAGGCTATCACAGTTAACCAAATCAAAGGCCTTCTGGAAGTCAATTTTGAAGACAAGAGTGGGGGTTTTACGGGCGTGGCAGCAGCGGACAAGGTGCACAACATAGATGATGTTTTTAGAGATCCTTCTGCCGGACAGGAACCCTGTTTGATAAGGATCCACAAGGGCGTGGATGTATTGTTGTTGGCGAGTGGTCATCACCTTAGTGATGATCTTGATCACACAGTTTTGAAGAGAGATAGGCCAAAAGTCTTGAGGGCAGCAAGCAGCTTCGTACTTAGGAAGGAGAACAAAAAAGCGTGGTTGGTTCGGGTAAGATCGATGGAGTGGTTGTATAAATCATGAGCAACGGCCAGGATGACGGAGGAGACGGTCGGCCAGAACTCCTTGAAGAAGTTGGGGCCAAAACCGTCTGGACCGAGACTGGAGTTCATGTTCATAGCGAAAAGGACCCGGTGATTTCAGAGAGGGAGAACTGAGAGGAAAGGTTAGCCGGGAGAGGGGGTGGTCGGGGTAAAGCTCCAAGATGGGGAAGCGCCAAGAACAGTGTTTCGCGACACCAAGGAGGTTGCAAAAGAAATCATAGAGAATGTTGGCTTTGTCGTCATGGGATGAGAAGTCGATGCTAGTGTGTTATAGGACGGGGATGTTGTTACGGCGACGCCTGGAGGAAGCGAGGCCATGAAAGAACTTAGTGTTCTCATCCCCCTCAAGGGCATAGCGGGTTTTTGACCTAGTGTGCTAGTATAACCAGCGCTCGCGGATAAAGAGGTGAAGCGCATCCATAGTGAGGGTTCAAAGCTCGTTTTCGAGGAAGGAAAGAGGCATGATTTCTTCGAAGTAATCAAGGAAGATAATGAGGACCCGAGCGTCCGCTTCACACTGCGCGAAGTGGTTAGATCACTACAAGAAATATGTTGCTACATGACTCTCAATTTTTGTCACTAGAAGGTCACGGAGTTTCATTCATGACCCTTTTTTGACCAAAGATGGAAAGTCACATACCTAGCGTCTTATTTGATCGTCAATGACTAATTTAATGGAATTGTCATAGCCTCTATGACCCAATCAGAGGGGTCATAACCCTATGACAATTGATTTGGTCATGTGATATCCTGCCATAGCCACGTCAGATCCAACGTGGCTAATCCTACGTCACAAAATTATGACCAACTGACTAGGTCATGGAAGAGATTCAGCCCAGTCTACGAAACTCCTCTAAACGGGCCAAGCCCAATATTTTGGCCCTTTTGAGATAATTTTTTACATGTTTTATTCTGGCTAAATGGACCAGGTCGGATTTGGTATGGGTTTTTTCTTCATGGGCGTTGGCCTTTTCACGCCTTTTTTTGTTATTTCCAAAATACGGGTCCAATATAATTTTATTTTGTTCATTATTCAGAATATTCTATGGCTTGGCCCAGTTAGTGTTTCATTTCTACATCACCACGTGCTATCTTAGGTCTAGCACGATTCGGATTAGTTTTCATAACAAATGAAATATTATGAAACCTGACAAAGATATGGATCCTGGACCCTGCGAATAAGGACACCCCCTCTCAGGCCCAAGGTTAAGGCCCAAGAAGAGGAGCCCTTGGAATACTCCAGAATGCCCACGTGAAGCCCACCCGCACTATCTTGCGGGTTAAGCAAGGAAATATGTAACCGACCTAGTTAGAGTTCGAGTCCCCTCCGGGTAGGGTTCGAGACCTGGCCATCTATATAAGGCCAGGAGAGCCCCCCCGGAGGAGGACCAAGCAATACCGCAAGACCCAAAGCCTTGAACTCGAGACCTACTCTCGATTCGAGCACCACCATTGTAACCGATCTAATCATCAATACAAATCGACAAGAGGCAGGAGTAAGGGTTTTACCTCTACGAGGGCCCCGAATCTGGGTAAATCTCGCCCCCCGTCTAGCCGACGATTCCACCAGCGCTCATGAGTTCTCCTAATCGAAACCCGATAGGTTCACCGAAGGGATTTGTTGAGTCTGGGATTCGAGAATTGGCGCCGTCTGTGGGAACGGCGGGCGCTGGATCATCGGCATCTTCGGCTTCATCGACAACCAACTCCCGTTGGAGACCTTCGACTACGGCTCCGAACAATCCTATACGGATCGGATCTGTCGTGGTCACGCCTCACTCGCCGAAATCACGCCCGGTATTCGAAGATCTGGAGAAGAGCGTCACCCTGACGTTCGGAAGCCTCAAGTTCGTGACAGACAGGGACGGAATCCTCCACTTCTCGGATGAATCGGAATCTGAATCTGGAGCCGTCGACTCGCGCTTTCCTCTGGGGAAAAGCGGCGAATCCATCCGCTTCAACACGAGCGATTACCATACCCTCTCGACAAAGGAACCATCTCGGGTACAAAGAGCTATCCAACCTACGCCTAGGACACACGGGCCACGACTGGCCCAAGTCTGCATGGCAGGATCGGAACAGCCTCCGGAAACCGAACTCAACGCAACATAATCGGCGTCTCGTGGGAGGCCTGGAACCGAGCTAAGGAAGCCATGCGAACAAGTCAACCACCCGCGGCAAGAGCGCCACATGAAGATCTAACTGCCTACCACTACCATCTAGTGAGGGCAGCATCAACCATTAAAAACGCCCGAGCAGATCTGGCCCGTCGCAGAAGAGAGGCGGACGAATCAAGCTTACGACGAGCCGAACTGTCCCTCGCACCCTCGGTCGGTACCCGACCAGCGAGAAAGGGACACGCGTCATCATCCAGGAACTATGAGTCTTTAGCCGGGACCAGCCGGTCAGCCACACCCTCCTTCATGAGAGTCGACGACGACGGCAACGTCTACTCGCAAACCCCCCCCCCCCCGCTGCGGTTCTAGCCGCAGCAACTTACATGCAGATGAACCAACCGACAGAAAGTGATCCTCGGGCGGAGCAGTAAAAGCAAATACGTAAAGGACTAGGATTGGCAGCCGCAAGGCTCGCCTCTCACGACCGCAAGAAGGCTGAAGAGCAGCAGGAGAAGGAGCAACGGGAGAAGGAGAAAGATAAAGAAACGCCCCGCAGGCACAGAGGCTCTTCACCAAGGAAGGACAAGTCACCGCGCCGCGGTCGAGGAAAAGAAGCTAGACGCCGCGGCGACAGTCGAAGCAGCAGTGAAGATAGCCCGAGAGACAAAAGCTCGCGGCATCATAGCAGCCGCTCGAGAAAACGAAGCAAGGAACCAAGGAAAGATGTCGACCGCGACCAGCCAGAATACGACGCGCGATCAGATCTCGCTCAAAAAAGGGTGGATAAGGCAAGGGCTTCGCGATATCGCGAGCGCTCTTCGTCCGGCTCCTCGGATGATGAAACCCGCGGAGCACTCTGTTTCGCTCGCAGTATCCGCGAGGCACCTCTACCCAAAAGGTTCAAGCTCAGCACGGAAGTGACGAAGTACGACGGCTCACTCGAGCCCTCCCAATGGCTAAGCGACTACCTCACGACAGTAAAATGCCAACGTGGGAACAAGAACACGGCTATGCAATACCTCAATTTGCATCTCACCGGCGCGGCCCACAGTTGGCTGGAAAGAAGACCAAAATCTTGCTACGCATCATGGGATGATTTGCACCGCGATTTTTGCAAAAATTTCTAGTCGACTTACAAGAGGCTAGCCACCATCGAAGAACTGCGAGCATGCAAGCAGAAAAGTGGCGTATCCACACGCGAGTACATCCAGCGATGGACTACGCTCAGAAATACCGCTGGAACTATCTCAGAAGGAGTAGCGATTGAAGCCTTCGCAAAAGGCGCCCGAAGAACAACTTTCAGAGAAGAACTAGGCAGAGCTGCACCCAAGACTATTGGGGAGCTAATGATCATAGCCGAAAAATGGGCTAACGGAGAAGATGCAGTGCGCAATGAGAGAGCATCATCACCCGCACACGAAGACGACCGTCATGGCCGAAGAAAAAGAATAAAATATTACGATCATGAGGATAGAGAGGAATTGGTCGCAACGGAATTCACGCGAAGCCGCGACTCTAGTCGCCGTGGAAACCACGAGTGGAAACCAAAGACTGAAGAAAAATCCCCCGAGGAAGACCTCGATGCATACTGCTCGCTACATCTATTCACAGATAAGCGCACGGGCAAAACTAAGGCAACACACCTTCTTAAGGATTGCCGAAAGTTTATCGACATCTCGGATGCACTTGCAAGGAAAAGATCTGCCTCCACTCAAAATTACCCGCCGCTTCCAGGAGGAGGGCACCCAGGATTCCATCCGCCACCACCACCACCTCCACCAGCAAATACAAACATGGCGCTAGCCGCACTGCCCGCACCACCGCCGCAGAACGCCGGAGCCAATGCGTACCCGAACTCGGCAGGACAACTCGCGATGATCCAGAAGGTATGCCCCTCTCGCAGAGCTCAAAAGACTAACACAAGGCAATTGTGCATGGCAGTGCAGACACCGCCAACGAAGACCGAGTACTTGAAGATGGCAGACCAGCCGATCACGTTCTCGATGAAAGATCACCCACCACGAGTCTATCGACCAGGACACGCCGCCCTCGTCATCCAAGCACAAATTGGCAACTACGACCTAGCCCGCATATTCATGGACGGTGGCAGTGGCCTCAACATTATCTACGCGGATACACTCCGTCGGATGAACAAGAACTTGGACGGCCTCCCGGAATCGGAAACATCCTTCCACGGGATAGTCCCGGGCAAGGCAATCCGTCCACTCGGAACAATCAACTTAGAAGTCGTGCTGGGCACCCGGAGCAACTACAGAAGAGAGTTCCTCGACTTTGAAGTTGTCGACTGGCCCTCACAGTACCACGCCATTCTGGGCCGAACAACGTTCGCCAGATTCATGGCAGTACCACACTACGCCTACCTGAAACTCAAGTTACCTGGAGAAAACGGTGTAATCACCATCGACGGGGACTTTCAGAAATCCAACAAGTGCGACATTGAATTCAATGAGATCGCAAAGTCTTTCGGGATGCAAGAAGAACTTCAAGAGCTGGCAAAGACCACGGACCACTCCGTGATGCCCCTCACGAAGTAAAACGCGCCTGAACTAGAGTTTAGTGCAAACAGCAACACCCGAAAGCATCAAGTACACCCGACAGACTCCGCGAAGACAGCGATGGTCTCAACAACCCTCTCGCAAGCATAGGAAGGCGCGCTCGTCAAACTCCTCCGTGAGTACTGGGAAATTTTCGCCTGGCAGCCCTCAGACATGCCAGGAATACCCAGGGAGTTTGCCGAGCACTCACTCGAAGTCTTTCCTGATGCTAAACCCATCAAACAGACGACTCGACGATTTTCAGAACCCAAACAGAAGGCGTTTGGAGAAGAAGTAAACAGATTGCTAGCTGCGAAATTCATCAGGGAGATCAAGATATCCACTTGGTTAGCAAACCCGGTGTTGGTCCCCAGAAAGAACACGGATATCCTTCGGGTGTGCATCGACTACACGTCGTTAAATAAGCATTGCCCCAAGGAGAATTTTCCTCTCCCACGAATCGACCAGATCGTGGACTCTACGGCAGGCTGCCAACGCCTCTCCTTCCTAGACGCCTATTCGGGATATAATCAGATCCGGATGAAAAGGGAAGACGAAGAAAAAACAACATTCATCACACCTCACGGTGTATACTGCTACACGACAATGCCCTTCGGGCTGAAGAACGCAGGTGCAACATATCAGCGCTGCATGCAAAGGTGCCTCGCCAACCTCATTGGCAAGAACGTGCAGGTGTATGTTGACGACATTGTCATCAAGACTCGAGTTGAGGACACACTCCTCGAGGATATTAGAGAAACATTCGACGCCCTCAACGCATACAGGATCAAGCTCAATCCGACCAAATGTGTCTTTGGCGTTCCGGCAGGAAAACTTCTCGGGTACCTGGTATCCGCCAGAGGCATTGAAGCCAACCCGTAGAAAATACAAGCCATCTTGACCATGAAGGAGCCAACCAATCTGCGCGGAGTCCAACAGCTCGCAGGGCGATTAGCCGCCCTAAGCAGGTTCATCGCACGATTGGGAGAGCAAGCACTACCCTTCTACAAGCTGCTGAAGAAGACAGACAAATTCGAGTGGACACCAGAAGCTAAGCAAGCGTTCGCAGATTTGAAGCGGTCATTGCAAAGTAGGCACGTCCTTGCAACACCGCAAGAAGGGGAGCCACTTTACTTGTACCTAGCCGCCACAAACCAGGTCATCAGCACATCAATCGTGGTCGAGCGACCTGAGGAAGGCAAAGCGTACGGAGTTCAACGACCGATCTATTACATCAGCGAAGTGCTCTCGCCATGGAAGCAACGATACCCTCATTACCAGAAGCTCGCGTACGGAGTCGTTCTCACAACCCGAAAGCTCAAGCATTATTTCCAGGAACACGCCATTACAGTGGTTAATGATGCGTCACTGGGGACGATCATGAACAACCCTATGGCATCCGGAAGAATAGCAAAATGGAACATCGAGTTGGGCGCTTGGGACATCACCTATGCAGGACGCAACGCAATCAAATCCCAGGTACTTGTGGAATTTCTAAGCGAATGGACAGAACTACAAACGCCAGGACCACCCGAGTACACGAGCAATTGGATAATGTACTTTGACGGGTCCAAAAGAAACGAAGGAGCAGGAGCTGGAATTGTTCTCATATCGCCTCGGGGAGACAAGTTGCAATACGTTCTACGATTGGACTTTCCACCAGATGATCCAGCATCAAACAACGACGCAGAATATGAAACCTTGTTGCACGGGATGAAGATGGCAATCGCCTGTGGAGCTACCCGATTGATGATCTACGGCGACTCCAATCTCATTGTGCAACAGACAATGAAAGAATGTGACGCAATCGCTGAAAACATGGTCGCGTATCGCGACATGTACAATCTACTCGAAGAAAGTTTCAAAGGGTGCGAGCTGAAGCACATCGCAAGATCCAGCAATGAAGAAGCAGATAGACTGGCAAACATGGGTTCCACGAATACACCCATACCACCAGGAATATATTTCGAACGGATGATCAAGCGATCGGTCAAAGTCAAGAAAGCTGCAGGAACACCCGCACTGCCAGAAAGAGAGGTCAGCCCGCAAGTCGCCATCATCGAGCTCATTCATAACATTTCACGACAGGTTTTTCTGGTCGAGCCAATCTGGACGCAGAAATATCTCGACTACCTGACCAACAGACAGCTCCCGGCCGACCCACGCGAGGCTCGACAAATAATCAGACGCAGCAAATCCTTTCGGGTAGTCAATGGGGAATTATACAAGCAAAGCATCTCGGGAATACTTCAGCGCTGCATCGCACCCAAAGATGGCAAAGAATTACTCCAGGACATCCAGCAAGGAGACTACGGACATCATGCTAGTTGGAAAACAATAATGGGAAATGCCTTCCGAGCAGGATTCTACTGGCTAACAGCAGCTACTGATGCAAAGAACCTGGTCGAGCGATGTGATGCTTGTCAGCGATTCGCACCAAGACCACATGCACCTGCTACGGAATTGCACATGATACCCATTGCCTGGCCCTTCGCGCAATGGGGGCTGGACATGGTTGGACCACTACGCAAGTCCACGCCTGGCGGATATACACACTTGCTGGTCGCAGTCGACAAATTCACCAAATGGATCGAGGCCATGCCAGTAACTTCGGCTAGCGCCCAATGCGCCGTCAAGTTCCTCGACTCCATTGTATGCAGATTTGGTGTGCCACACGACATCATTACGGAAAATGGTACAAATTTCACGGCAAAGGAAACGCAACAGTTTTGCGAGGAAAAGGACATCAACTTCAAGTTTGCTTCGGTTGCCCACCCGCAAACAAACGGACAAGTCGAAAGATCTAACGGCTTAGTTTCGGATGGCATCAAGAAACGCCTACTCGATCGTCTACACCCCGCAGCAGGACATTGGGAAGAAGAGCTACCCTCCGTACTATGGAGCCTACGCACAACTCCAAACCGATCCACAAAATACACACCATTTTTCATGGTATACGGGACAGAAGCAGTCCTTCCCGAGGACGTTAGATTCAGCGCCCCACGAGTTGTAGCCTACAGTGAAGAAACCTCCAACAAGGCACTCGCGGAGGACATGGACGCACTCGACGAGATGCGGGATATCGCGCTCGCAAGATCCGCAGTATATCAGCAATCACTGCGAAACTATCACAGTCGCCGCATATGCCACAGAGCATTCGTGGCTGGAGATCTAGTGCTGCGACTCAAGCAGAAGGAAGGACACAAGCTCGAACCACCCTGGGAAGGACCCTTTATCATACACGAAGTCATTCCAGGTGGAGCCTGCAGGCTGAAGAATCCATCGACTGGAGGAATCTATTCCAACGCTTGGAATATTGCACACCTCCACAAATTTTATCCCTAGTTTTACTTGTTATCACAACAAATAAGGCTATATTAGCCACTCTTGTAGCTCGAACACATGGCTTCTCAGTCATTGCAATAAAAACATGGTTTCTCCATCACATTCACTCGAAGCTTCCTATTTTTTACATGCTAAAAAGTTACAGGTACACACCCATAAACACACGGGGGCTACACCTACAACTGAGCATCACAGGAAAAAACATACATACAAGGTTACACACCTTACAACAGTTTTTACAAACTACACAAGATTACAGGATATGCACATCCGACAATCAATCAAAGCGCTGAGTATTCTCAGTCGCTAAAACTCTATCTACTTCTTCAGAGGTCAATCGGATGATTTTCTCCGCTGCAGGACGAACAACATCGTAGTAGGGTGAAATATCATCGATCGGACCATCTGGGAGCCTGGCTACGGAGTTAACATCTATTTCAGGATGCCATATCCGGACAAAGGATAGAGCTACAACCGCGCCGCATGTCATTTGATTGCGCACACACGCGCGAACCTCTCCCTCACGTCCAAACAACCTGAGAAGATAGCTCCAGTCTTCGGGACCCCTTTCGAGTGGGTAGAAAGCAGCATTCATCGCGATCAAGACCTCGTCAAAAGAACTCACGAGAATCCTCGCCTGGCGGACACGGAACTTCAAGGTGGCCATCACAAATCCTCGATTGCGATCAGACCAGAAATTGTTCGCATGAGGCTTTGAACTCCCAGCCTCCTGAAGAATGTGGTTTTCCACCCACTGTTTTTCTTCCCTGTCATCCGGTCTAACGACTGAAGAGCAAACATGCTTAATCAGCTAAGGAAACAAGACAAAAGAAGACACGGAGGTTGTATTACTTACACAGCAAATCCCTCGCAACCAAAGCTAACTCATCCATCAGAAACTGTTCGCGTTCAGCCGCCAGTTTCTGCTTGGACTTCGCCACATCGGCTACACCGCGCGGAGCTTTCAGCTTGCGCTCACCTTCCTGGACTCTATCACGAAGACCCGCGTAGGTCCCAACAGCGGCGACGAGGGGATTTACTGGAGCAGCACGTCCACCTGAAGATTCCGCAACTACCCCAGTAGCCTGGAAGAATACAAGGAAAGCAGTAAGACGCCCTATTCGAAGTATCTCTAGTCGCACATCTGACAAGTGCTCGGGGGCTACTCCCATCGGGAGGAAATACACAAACTACAAGAAGTAATTTCCAGACGAACACTTCGATTAAAGACAATGAAAATACGGGAATACATCTCAAAGTTCATTACAATCAGGAGGGAAAAGAAGAACAAAACTACGCAGCTACAGTGGTGCTCCCGCTAGCGGCAGTCGCCCCTCCTTTGAGTCGAGCAAATAGCTCAGACAGCTTCCGAGCAAGGACGGTGGCCTGCTCGCCAAAACGAGAGAGCCGTACCTTTTTTCCCGTGGAGGGGTCGACTGGAAGAGCCGAGTAGGCTTCCTCCAAACCATTGACTCCATGTGCCAGCGCGAACTGGATCGCAGTCTTCGCGCCAGACTCCGACTGGACAACCACGTAAGCATCCAGGAGATCGCTACCCGAGAAGATCTTCAGCAGGTCGTCTAGCGCGGATGGAGGTACAGCGTTGGCGAGGAAGCGACTGTGCAGTTGCGTCAACACATGAGTGGCATCGCCAATCAAGGAGCAAACTCCTTCGGCGTGCCTCTTGAGTTGAGCAAGAGTGTCGGTTAGCACGTCTACCCACTGGATCCCAGGGATCTCCAGAGGAACATCCAGAAGACCTGCAAAAGAAAAGAATGTCAAGACTTCGCAAGTTCAGCAGGATAAAAGATGCAATCGCGAGAGCCTAAATTACTTACCCGCGAGACGCTCAGCAAGGGGACAGAGGAACGTGACAAGGTCAGAATCGGCCTTATTGCCAGCATCCTCTTGATCCTTCAAAGCTTTCCGCGCATCTGCGAGTTTCCTGTCAAGATCCTCCGACCGCATGCGGGAGGCCTCCAGTTCTTGTCGGATAGCCGCCAGATCAGCTTCCTGAGTGGTTACCCGCCCAGAGAGACTATCCTTCTCAGACTCCGAAAATTCGAGTCGAGCTGCATAGTGATACTCGTCAGAAATCAAGACGCGATGAGAAAATAGGAACAAGAGAAGATGATAAGACTTACTTTTAAGGAGCTCGTTCTCGGTGCGGAGTCGACTGCGGTCTGATCGAAGCGACTCACATTCAGACTCGGCAAGAACTACACGGCGGCCAATCGCCGCGAGAGAGTCAACAAGCGACTACAAAAGTACATAGGTAGAAGAATTAGAAGATATAAAGTGGAGCCTGTACCCGATTAAACTCAATCGACTACAGCCTCGGGGGCTACTCCCATCGAGAGCACTGCCGTGCACCCGATAAAATCAAGAAGAAGAAAAAGACAAGACTTTGAGCCTGTAGTCGATCGCACGCGATCGACTACAACCTCGGGGGCTACTCCCATCGGGAGCACTGCCGTGCACCCGATAAAAATATACTGACGAATGACAAAAGTTTACCTGGCCCGTGGCGCGGGAGAGGGGATCTGCGGAGCTGTCCGTCGCCTCTTTCCAAGCTGAAGTCCTGGCGGCAAAACTAGGAGCTTCACGTTCCTCAGTCGCCACATTGGGGGCTGCACTGGGAAAATTCTGGACGGTGCCAGCAGTGGGAGTCTCACCCGCAGTTCCTGCTCTATTCCTCTTTTCAGGAGGAACGGAAGAAGCGTACTTGCGAGGACTGATGGTCTGCAGACTGCAACAAAGAAAATGAGCAAGACGTCAACATAGGTGCAAAGAAATATGTTCGACTAAGAACGAGGAGGAGGAAAACTTACTTGTCTTCTTCATCTTCATCCAGCAAGTCCGCGTTCCAAGCGGTTGCGATTACAGGGAATGAAGGGGAAGGGGCGAGTGAGCGAAGGGGAGTCGCGGAGATAGGAGCCTTCCCAGGCGATTCCTCCAAAGAGTTATCCTTGGAAGTAGCCTCGTTATCATCCACCCGACGATGCTTGCGGTGACGGAGGTCGCCATCCGAGCCCTCTGCACCATCCGAAGAATCGTGCTCGGAACTGGAAGAAGCATCGGCGACACTGGTATCGGCTAGGCCGTCCAGGTGACTCGCCAATAACTCCGAAGCGTCCTCTCCCGCAACTGGCGGGTAGCAGTTTGCCACTGCTAGACTCTATAAAGAAGGGAGAAGAAGGCAAGGAAAAATTCAGTCGACTAAATTCAGATCAAGGAAGAAAACAATAGGAGACAAGAAGAGTAAACTAACCGCGGCTGGTGGAGGTCTCGAAGCGTCGAAGGCTTCGACTGTGCAGTCGGGGAACTTTTCCCCCACCTTCAAGCTAGTGATAGCCGCGATTTTCTTTTCGAACTCGACGTTCGAAAGCTCCTCGCGGCTCACTCGGCTGGGATCCTCAGAGCCTTGGTATTCCCACATGGTGGAGGGCCTTTGCTGCAGAGGTTGGATCCGGCGCTTCAGAAAGATGCTCGCCAGGTGCAGCCCGTTGAGTACAACTCCAGCGGCTTGATCCCGGAAGGCAGTCACCCTTGCGAGTAAGGGCGTAACGACCTGGGTTTCTTCGGCTGACAACTTGTGCGCCCAGGACTTCCGCCTCTTCAGAACAGCGAACGGGTGGAATTCTACAATCCCACCCGAGCTGTTGTCGATGACGTAGAACCACTTTTTCCGCCAGCCCTGGGCGGAGTCGGCGAAATGCATGTTGAAGTAGCCGGACTCCAGTCGAGCTTGGATCCCGAAGCCACCCGTGCGTAGCGGTTCGCCGGGCTCGGAGTCTACCTGCGATTTCTCGCGGAAGATCCGAACCTTGAAGAGGGCCTTCCAGCGCCCAATGCGGGCGAATGCCAAGGAAGCATTCGCAGAACACGATGAAGCACGATATGTGCTGCACTGCATTCGGAGGAAGATCGTGAAGCTGTATGCCATAGACATACAGCAACCCGACTAGGAAGGGATGAAGAGGGAAGGAGAGACCACGGGACACGTGGTCCGCGAAGACCACGCGCTCGTTCGCTTGCGGGTTTGGTACTTCTTCTTTCTTCCCGAGGCGCACCCGCTTTTCAGCTTCCGCCGGCAGCAATCCCTCCCGCTGCATCTCTTTGATGCTCTTCGCGGTGGTGTTGGGTGAGCGCCAGTCGCCGGCGCGAGGCGCAGGTTGCGTGGAGGCTTCTCCGGATGCGGAAGTGGCGGCGCCACGTCTTTTGCCTCAGGCCATGACTAACAGTGCGAGCTCGAGCACGAGGAGGAAGATGAGCGCGAGGAAGAAGATGGATGAAGGCAAAGGCTGGGAAAATTTTACCGCAGCGCTAAGTCCCGTATTTATACACGGAGCGGATCAATCCCAGCCATTCGATGCGCTACGTGGCACTTATCGCAGCCACCACGTGTGAAGATGAAACGAAGGGACGGTGAACGCTGTTCCGTGCCACGATCTTAACAGAAGATCGTGCGCATTTACTGCGCAATTCGCGTAAAAACCGGGAGCGACGTCTCGTTTCCCGGTCAAAAAGCTGACTAAGTGGGCCAGCCTATCTGCTACCACTCTGTCACGTCCCATCGGGAGGAGAAAAGTGCGCCATGACGTCATGGAACGCGACATCAAACTCAAGAATTGTCGAATGGAAAATTCAAACACGAAAACAACTTCGTACGAAACTCCTTCGACTAAAGGCAATTCTTTTGAGAAACAAATCATAGAGCAAGACCTCTCTAAGACAAGAGAGAAAAGCCCTATACACGAAAATCTTTCGTATGGGCACGGCATTCCAAACATGAAAACTATTTCATATGGGCATAACTTTCCTCAGTACGGAAATTCTTTCGATTAAAATTCAAACAGTCACTCGGGTAGAAAAAACCTACCTCTTTTCACACATGATATTTTACATCATAAAAACCTGGACTGTTCAGCCGACTAGGCACATCCGGATGCCATATTCTTCGAATATGAAGGTAAGACCCAAAAAGATCTCTCTTAAGGGCCTGGAATCGCACTCAAAAGCTGCGTCCTCCGGTTTGATTCCGTGTCAACAACACGAAGAAAAATCCTAGCGGACGTGCCGGGTACCCCCATAGGTTAAGTTCGAGTCGATAAGTCCACAACGGCCCAGTCGCAACAATCACCTTATCGGGTTCGAGTCGGAGGTCTCGAATCTGTGTAGGCCAGAAATGTTTTTGCCCTAGTCGCAATTAATTGGCCCTGATCTCTCGGGCGAGCCAAGCTACTGTGCCACATCCTTCTGCAATAAAAGCCGCAAAAACAGGCACCTACGTCGCTCGATACTCGAGCATAAATACTCATCGCACAAGGAACACACCCTTTAGAAAGAAAACAACTAAGCTGGTTATCCAAAGGAAGACCAAGAAAGGTTTGACCGTCTACTCGACTGGAAAAATCCCACTCGAGCAAACGCTCGGGGGCTACTGACGAAGATATGGATCCTGGACCCTGCGAATAAGGACACCCCCTCTCAGGCCCAAGGTTAAGGCCCAAGAAGAGGAGCCCTTGGAATACTCCAGAAGGCCCACGTGAAGCCCACCCGCACTATCTTGCGGGTTAAGCAAGGAAATATGTAACCGACCTAGTTAGAGTTCGAGTCCCCTCCGGGTAGGGTTCGAGACCTGGCCATCTATATAAGGCCAGGAGAGCCCCCCCGGAGGAGGACCAAGCAATACCGCACGACTCAAAGCCTTGAACTCGAGACCTACTCTCGATTCGAGCACCACCATTGTAACCGATCTAATCATCAATACAGATCGACAAGAGGCAGGAGTAAGGGTTTTACCTCTACGAGAGCCCCGAACCTGGGTAAATCTCGCCCCCTGTCTAGCCGACGATTCCACCAGCGCTCATGAGTTCTCCTAATCGAAACCCGATAGGTTCACCGAAGGGATTTGTTGAGTCTGGGATTCGACAAAACCCAAAATAATATTACACATAATTACAACCATTTGTTTTAGCAGTACAAATCTTTACAAATTAATCTCCGCAAAATGCTTTGAGCGAAGTGCCCAGCAAACCTATTCTTCACACTATACAACAAAGACATAAAAAAATTAAGGTGATAAAAAATAGCAGAAGTCCTTACCGCTCCTCCTCTTCGAGCTTCAGAAATCCACATTCAGCTGGAAGTGGAAGAATCATGCATGAGAAACTATAGAACACCAAGAAAACGAACGTTCCAACGATGCAAGAAATGACAGCCATTTAACGGTGCAGACAACATAGTATTCATCATCCATTCTAGATACAAGCGATAATTAATTTTGTTATGATCAAATATTAGGATTACAATACTATGAAAGATGCAGCAGCTACAGCTAGATCAAGTATATCACCGTTTAGATACAGGATGCTGCGACAAGGCAGAAAAGAACAGGTATCCATCATTCATCTTATCAAGTGAAAGAATAATTTGTGCCGATAGAAGAGGCTGAAGAAAGAGCTTGCATTTTTAAACAACTTAAAGAAGAAAGAGCTATTTTTTCATGCCTATAGAAGTATGCTGCTCTCTTACAGGTTTAAACAAGCGCATTTTCATGATCATTGGAACAAAAAGAAGAAAGAGCTTCGTTTAGCATGGAATAAACAAAGGTATTTATTTTTTTATCTTCCAATGGCAGTCTGTGCATAAATAGCTGTAGAGTAAGCAAAACGAGACATACTATCAGTGAATACTAGTACTAACTGTGAGCAAACAATAAATACTATCAGTGAGAAACAACATAATGGGAAGCAGGTGATAAAGATAACAGTAGGGTGCCACAACTGAAAGGAGCTGGCTATTTTTCATTTGAGGACAAAAAACAATTCCAAGGATGGAATAGACCATCAAGATGACATACCTTGGGCGGCAAAGACGGTGAAGGGATGATCTGTTGTTCTTTGGCCCCTCGATTCCAGTTTGGTTCCAGGAATGTACTGCAAAGGAATAACAAGGATTTTGTTAGGACGATACAATTGAAGAGAATGGAAATGCAAAGGAGGTGCTAGGAACTGAAATACTAGTATCCAGAGTATGAATCAGGATTCCATGAAAATTGTAAGCAAAGCTTAAAAGCTCCTAATAAGACATTTTGGTAGAATACATGCAGATTAAGTTCATGTACATATTTGAACAATATCAACGTATTTGAATATGTTGCCTACTTACTTGCCTTCCATCACAAATCTGATGTATTTCCGAAATCTTATGTTCAGATTTTGTAACAATGAATGAGAAAATCTAGAAATGCTTCTAAACTAGAAAGGGAGGGCATAGTATCCAAATCATCCAAACAGAGGCATCATGAACTTGATGTGACATAACGAGCTTGGTGGCTACTTTGCAACACAAGGACATTTCCATGACACATAAGAAGCTGAACCCAAGACTAGACAACACATGGTAAATGTTAGAGAGCTCATATACTGGACTAATAAGCAAGGCAAGTCTGCTTGCATCGACAAACAAGGATGATTACACCAGGTAATCAACAGTTCAAATGAATTGGAAAATAAGTCATAAACATCAGTATGTTATTACATATACAAAAGTATGGTTATCTGATAATGGCACTGTTTTTTTTACTTCCACAAGTTAACAAAGATGATTTGTGAAATCACAAGTGCCAAACTATTGTGTTGTATCTAATTATCACTACTGTTGGTTCGAAATGGACGACGCACCTCTCTTGCTCCATCTAAATGGCAGGGCACGGACTTGGAAGCCGTGCACATGGAAACTTGCATCAATGCGGCAGCGCAGCAATACAAGGAACTGGTATTGAGCACAACGCAAGTTGAGAGAAATTTAAAGTCAAGGAGCCGACCTTCCAAGGGAGTAGCACGGCGCGTCGTCACAGTGCCTTCATCTAGAGTTGAATGGCGGTGTCGTGAGCTATCACTTTGCTTCCCCATATAGCGTCCCTAGGTTTTTCTAAGATAACAACCCCAAAAAACAAAAAACATGATCATGGAGCTGGTACAACAGAAAAGGAATCCATGCAGGAATGACATATACAACTAAAAAGAACATGATATCACATATTATTAGAACTTGCATATTAGATGGCTGCAACTTTGATGTCTTTATATTTACTAAAAAAGACATACCAAGTTTAGTAAAGACCACTATGGAGCACCCAACAAATGTAGTATTTGATATCAATATACATGATTGAGGGTTGCATTTACTAATTCCAATGAAAAAGACGGTTTCACAAGCACATTGACAGAATAATCTGTACTAGGTAAAAGAAACCAGGTGCATTAGAATGTTCACAATATTGATAGGTAAAAAAAGTGTGTTCTTTTGCACGGTTTCAATTTCCTGCTCTCATCTGTAGATCGTAGCTGGAAACAACGCTTGCAAAGACTAGAGATAACTAATGATTCTGCATCAAGATATATGAAGAAGGGAACACACCTTACTGCTGAACTTGTTGATGTGGCAGTCGCCGATCTTGCCGCCGGTGAGGTGGACGAGGTCGATGCAGAGGTTGTCCATTGCCTAGAACAGGATAGCAAGGCACCCGTCGAGGTGGTGTTTGTGAGCTTGAAGTTGATCACATCACGACATCGTCTGCAAAAAGTGAGAGAGAGACTGAGATAAAAGCCGAGAGAGACACGACATGCGAGATGAAGTAGAGACGGTGACCTCGTCGTGTCGAGATCCGGCGCTACTAGATTCGAGGGACATGAGGCCGTTGAACGGGCACACAGTAGGGGGAGCTCGAGGAGGCGGATGGGGCCGTGGCCTTGAACGAGGAACGTCGATGGGGAGGAGACAAGAGGTCGTCGCCCTTGTCCCCTTGCTCTGGACGACATCGTCGGCTAGGGACAAGAGCGGAATCGGGCCGGACGATGGCGCTGGTTCTGTCTAGTGTTTGGTGGAATCGGCCTCCCACCCCGCCGACGGTGCTGTCAACGAGAGAGGAGGATGATGCGCCGACGGGAACCAGATCGAGAAGGGCAGCGAGGGGCGAGGAGTTGCGGGTGTTTTCGACCCAGATCGAGATCATTTTTCCTTCGCGCCATAGGGAGGATAAGGGGTGGGATTCGGGCGGAGGATTTGGGCTTGTGGTTGCCAGTTGGAGGACGCGGCAGCGCGAGGACGGTTGATCTACAAATAACCAAATTGTTTCCTCTAAAAATATTTTCATACGCCTCTTTCAAAAAAGACAAATTTCTGTCGGTTCGGCTGAAATCGAGCCAAATTTGAATTACTTGTGCCCCGTAGTTTGCTCATGATTTTTTGTAAAAATCATTTTTAGGTACAAAAGTACCAATTTCATTAGGTATACATCAAGAGTTTTGCGAGATTCAACACCTAGATACGAACGACCACGCCCCCCGTTTTGAACGTTTTCCGAAATCGGCATAAAAGGTTCAAAACAGGTTTAAAAAATCAAAAAATGGATAACCTTCACAATGTGTCATCATTTGTGACCCGGTATCCATAAATAATAATAAACTTGGAATATAGAAGTTATCTCGAATTTTTTTCACAGAAATGAGCTATCATCTACGAAGATTCATGGCTTTCGGGCCAAATGACGGATGTTATAGCCACATTTATGTCATAGTTTCTTAAAATGTGCCCATATTCCACACAAATATGTATAATTTAACAACTAACAATGTTGACGAAGAAAAATTTATTTTTCTTTGAATAAAAACATCATTTTCCATTTTCGGAGTGTAAAAAATGGGTTTTTTGTGAAGCGCATACACAAAATATGACACAAAATGGTACAAAGTAAAATTATAAAGAAAATGTGTCATATTTCATCTACAAATAACCAAATTGTTTCCTCTAAAAAGATTTTCATACGCCTGTTTTGAAAAAGACAAATTTCTGCCGATTTAGGTGAAACCGGGCCAAATTGGAACTACAGGTGCCTCGTTGTTTGCTCATGATTTTTTAAAGATCATTTTTAGGTACAAAAGTACCTATTTCATCAAACATACACCAAGAGTTTTGCGAGATTCAACACCTAGACACGAACGGTCACGACCCCCGTTTTGACCGTTTTCCGAAATCGGCATAAAAGGTTAAAAAAGGTAAAAAAAAATCAAAAAAAGGATAACCTTCCCAGTGTGTCTTCATTTGTGACCTAGTAGCCATAAACAAAAATAAACTTCGAATCCGCAAGTTATCTCAAAAAAGTGTTTACAGAAATGAGCTATCATCTACGAAGATTCATGGCTTTCAGGCCAAATGACAGATTTTATGGCCACATTCATGGCATAGTTTCTTAAAATATACCCATATTCCACACGAACATGCATAATGGAACAACTAACAATGTTGACGAAGAAAGTTTTATTTTTATTTGAATAAAAACATAATTTTCCATTTTCTGAGTGTAAAAATGATTTTTTTTTTTTGTGAAGCACATACACAAAATATGACACCAAATTTTACAAAGTAAAATTAGAAAAAGACAAATTTCTGCCGATTTAGGTGAAACCAGGCCAAATTTGAACTACGGGTGCCTCATAATTTGCTCATGATTTTTTGTAAATTTTTTTTAGGTACAAAAGTACCTATTTCATCAAAGATACACCAATAGTTTTGAGAGATTCAACACCTAGATACGAACGGTCATGTCCCTGTTTTTACCGTTTTCCGGAATCGGCATATATAAAAGGTTCAAAAGAAATTCAAACAATGGAAAAACTTCGCAATGTGTCATCATAAGTGACCTAGTAACCTTAAAAAACAATAAACTTGGAATAATGTCTAAACCCTGCATTTTTTTATTATCTTGCATTCGAATTTAAACGAGTAATCCAAAGTTTTAATTATGAATGTTCACAATCCTATATGATGCAATATATAAAGCTTAGGGGTATTTTTATTTTATTTTGACAAAAATGGCCCCTAATAGTCTACAATAACAGAATACATTTTTTTAAAAAAAATCGAAACTGCTTTGGTTGAAATTGAAGTTCAAAAGCAAAAGTTATAAAAGAAGACAAAAATGAAAAAAAGTGAAAAGAGAAAAAAATACTGCCAAAACGGCTAGCTAATCCTAGCAGTGGCCTAGCCCTGCAGCGAGGCCCATCCCTCCCAGCAGCACGGCCGACCCAGTCCAGCTTGCCCTAGGACGGGATATTGATAGAACAGATGTAATGGCTATGTGAATCACAAAGCATTTCGTGATCTGGTGGTTAGAGCGGTAGAGCGGGCGCAGGAGGTCGTGGGTTCGAACCCTTACCTCCGCATATCAGGCAGGTGTGGAGCCTACGTGTTAGGATGAGTGGCTCCGCCTGTCAGGTCAATGGTGGGCCTTGTGTGTAAATCTATATGGGCATACGTGTCAGCTGTGGTGTGCTCCGCCTGTCAGGTCGATGGCGTCTCTTGTGTGTCAACTTCCACATGTCATGGGTTCATGGTCAACTAGTCAACTTTAGGAGAAAATTGACACATGGACGGACACACACACAGGGGCGAAAATTGACACGTGGAAGTGACACATAGGCGAAAATTGACACATGGACATGACACATAGGCAAAAATTGACACGTGAAGATGATACATAGGCAAAAATCACTGCCAACAAACTCATGACTAATTTAATTGGTCTTAGTTAAGAAAAAAAATTCATACACTAGGTATTAGTTAAGAAAATCATGACTTTTTGTTGCCAAAAAAGTCATATGAATATAGGGGTTTAGTCCCTCCCAAATATGTCATGACCAACAAATTAAAAATGGTCATGGATCTATGACTAGTTCATCCACGGTCATTATAAAAGGGTCATATATCAACATATTTCTTGTAGTGGATTTCTTCATTCCTTTTTTGCACGTGAAACGGCATACGCGAAGACGAGAGACAACCCTGGCCGTGGTGTCCTCTCAAAACGATGAGTTCCAAGCAGAGCGGACGGGAGTTTTCGTGGAGCGCCCAAGAACTATCGAAGCGAAAGATATTGGTCCGATGCATCTCCATTATGCATTCGGAGCTATAACTAATTTAGTTATCATTATATTTGCTATGTATTGTATATCTTTGTGCACTAGATAGCTTTCCATAGGAAAAGAACGTCGCTGCATATAATGCATGGATTTTGGGAGAGAAATATAAGGTTCATGATTGTAGAGCACAAATTTAGGGGTGGTCCGATCATTGTTCGCGTACGCCTCCGCGGACAGTTTGAGGGCCGGATATGGGGGCTCCGACGAGATATGCTCTTATGTCATCTTATTGTACTTCCTGTCATCACGAAAATTCGAATTGGAGTAAAATTTTGAAAAAAATATTTAAAGGTTTAAAAAACTGTAAAAATAAATCTGGGTGTAGCCAATATTGTATCCTACGTACACTTGTGCAAAATTTCAATTCAAAATTCCTTTTATTCTAGCAACATAAAAATGACAAATTTTGTTGTTGGTAAAATGAATGATCAAATTTGACGCACCACATAAAATAGTGACGGCCGGAGAGAGAGTATATTCTACAGCATAATCCATGGCTGTGAATGCCAAAGTCTCTACGTGTGACGTGTCCGAGTGTACTTGCGCATGGTAGTACGAGAAGAGCAATGCACCGTCTCGTTCGAAATCGTGTTCTCCTCCAGTCGTCAGTCTTCCCTGTATTAATTCTCGAGTCGTCTCGTCTTTCGATTACTCGCTACTCGAGGCGAAGATAGACAGGCACGAGCAATCGTTGGGGAGGTAGTGCGGTGGTTGTGGGAGTATATACGATCTCTCTTCCACTCCCACGCAACAGAAACGTGAGAACCGACCGCCGAGCAGGAGGAGGAGGAGGAGCACGCAGTCCATCCGTTGGCGCCTAGAGGTTTTTTATTCATTTCCCTGCTCTCCTTCTCCGTCTCGATTGCTCCCGCTCGCCTTACTAGTCTGTACAGCACTTCGCAGCCAAGGCGCGTCTAACCTGCTCGACGCAATGCCCGGGAGGGATCACGACAACGGGAAGATCACGGTAGCAGCCGTCGACGGCTGCGAGGACCGCATCGGCGCCCTCCCCGACGACGTCCTAAAGTACCTGTTGTCTTTCCTGCCTTCGTGCAATGCCGTGCGAACCTGCGTGCTCGCCAAGCGCTGGCGCACGCTCTGGAAGTCCGTGCCTGCCCTGCGCATCAAGGACGACCCGCAAGGCTTCTGGGGCAACGAGGACCCCACCGAATCTGAGGGAGACAGTGTGGATGAACTGTATCATGACGGCTTGCCAGACACGAGCATTTTCGCCGACGAGCTTCTGCAGCATCGCGACGCGACGCCTCTGAATGTGTGTGAGATCTATTCCAGCTATTATTATGCTAATAGTTCGCTCGACGACGACAACGACGACAACATATTTGACCATTGTGCCCACATGGAGGCATTCGATCGCATCGAGCCGTGGATCCGGTATGCTTTGTCACATGACGTTCGGGTGCTACAAGTTGACTGTGATTCCTTGGTAACCAGCCTGGCTCTCGTCTCTTCCCACCTCAAGAGGGTGGAGCTTACGCTCATGAAGTTTGAATGCTCCCTGGATTTTTCGAGCTGCCCATTGCTAGACGTCTTAGAGATGACAAGTTGTACCATCTGTGCAAACATCTTGTCCCAATCATTACGACATCTTAATATCGAAGACGGGAGTTTTGCCTATGATACCCGCTCTCGTATTTCTGTGCCTAATCTCATTACCTTGAAACTGAATCAAGATACTGGTGCACTTCCTTTGCTGGATAGCATGCCATTGCTGGGAACAGCGTCTGTTGGTGAGTCTAATGTTTATGAGCAGCGTGGTGAAGAAAGGTTTTCTGTTGTTCTTGAAGGGTTGTCCAGTGCTACGAATTTAGAGTTAATAACACCTTGTTATCAGGTATTCTCCTACTTTTGGTAACACCTATTGCTATTTTTCATCTGCTAGATCTCGTGCATGTTTGTTTCCTGTTATTTATATGCACCGTTTCACATATTTTAATCCTGTTTTTTTCTAAAGCGTCTACTACAGATGGTTTCTTGAGAATGGCAGTACATTATGCATAACGTGACTTGATACTTTAGTCATCTAAACTGATCAATCACGTAGGGTTGATATTAATTTGTGAACCATGTTTATCAGTAAACCAGAAACCTGCAAAGTACAGCTTGGGATAACCGTTGATTATTGTGAGAAAAAACAGCAGAAATTTTTTGAAAGCTGCACTCTTGTATCTCAAAAATCATCATGTACTTCATCTTGAATTGTTTTGTAACCCTTTGACTTTTTTTTTTCCAGAATTCTGTTTTCAGAATGGATTTCAAATGGTGCCCTCTATTTAGCAAGCTAAAAACATTGTTACTCAATGATTGGTGTCTGGCTGATAACTTCACTGGAATGGTTTACTTTCTACAGCACGCACCAATTCTAGAGACACTTACGCTTCAGCTTGATTTTAAAAAATATGAGGTATATATATGCATATTCTCTAAGCCTGGTAGCTTGTCTTTGAAGTTACCATCTACCTTTTGTTGACTTCAGCAAAATATTTTGTTTGCTACAGAACTATTATTTGATCGAAACATCTGAAAATTGTAACTCAAGGGAACAGAGCTATAACTCAAGGGATCAATCATTCCTACCGAAACATCTAAAGGTCGCCAAAATTATATGTGGCAAGAAGGAAGCTGTGATAGTTCAGCGTATTTTAAAGATCCTTGGCACGCATGGAGTACCTTCTGAGCACATTGACATCCAATAGAAATTATTTTCATCTGTAACTGTAAGTTACCACAATCACTCTTCACGATTGTTTATTTTGTAGTCAGCCTACATGAAACATGCTTTTATAAAAAATAATGTCAGTTGTCAGACCCATGCAGAATTAAATGCTCTATCTTTGTGCATCACATTACATTCTTTTAGTCCACCATGACACTGTACTGTTAGAATACGAACACGTATATGTGTAGGGATAGATTAGGACTCTAGGTGTCTTGTACTCCAAGTCTTCCTCTACCCCTTGTACCTCCTTTATATATCCCAATATGAGGGCCAAATCAATACAACGAAATATTAGGGCTTCACAACTTTCTACATGGTATCAGAGCGGTTAGCCTCACGGCGCCGATCCTAGGTTTCCACTACTTCCGCATCGCGCGCCGCCCCCGGGGAGATCTCTCCTCGGGGGCGCGGCACCCGGTTTCGATCAAAGATCGGATCGGTTCTTTAGATTAGATTTTAGCCAAATTTCGAAATTTCTAGTTTGGTATATTAGATCTAGTTTAGCCACAAAATAAATCCCTAATCTTCACACACCCTCGAATTCCGGTGAAAACTGTGCAGATGTCGACATCAACGGCAACTGCCTCCGGCGCACGTCCTCTGTTCGCGTGCGCGCATCTGCCGCCGGTTTCGAACTCGCTACGAACGACCAGTGCAGGACAGCAGGAGTCCCTCGATTCCAAGATCGTCGCGTACACAGCGGCAAACCCTGCAAGGCTGCAAGCATTAGCGCACGGGCTCCCAAACAGCACCAGCAACTGCTCAGAGCCAGCGCCTCGGCGGACGAGCCGAGCCCAAAGCGCGGCCATCGCACGTGTTCTCCAGCGCGCCAACTCCTCAATCCATGTTTAGCTACCTGTGCAGGTATACCATCCACGATCTCTTCATACATGGAGAAAAAAAAAAGGTGCATGCATTAGCTGCACGTGCAAGCCACGCGAGTCCAGGCACGACACGGATCACGGGAGGACCGTGACGGATCACTCCAGGCCACCAAGGGACACCGAGCTGAACTGCCAATCTGCACGACATCGAGCGCCGAACCACGACTACTTCGGGCCGAACATCTACATCGAGCTGTACGACTACTCCTACAATATCTTCGTCGAGCACGTCTACAAGAAGCGACAACAACCACACGCAGGCCGGTGTGAAACTTTGTCGACTTCTCCGACACCATGACATCTACATCATCGTCGCCACGAGGGACGCCTCCAAGCGACGGACTACATCGCGCATCATCATCTCTGCTCGCCGGTAGCGAGGATCTACACTGCACCGACCTGGACTACATTGGCCCGAACCACGACATTACGCTATACGACTACGCCAGACTACGCGCCAAGATCTTCGTCGAGCACGTCTACAAGAAGCGACAATAACCACACGCAGGCCGGTGTGGAACTTCGTCGCCTTCTCCGACACCATGACATCTACATTATCGTCGCCGTGAGGGACGCCTCCAAGCGACGTACCACCTCATGCCCACTACCACATCGCCGACACCGCATCGCCAAGGTCTACATCAACGTGGCCTTCATCGACAACCTCGTCAACACAACGCCGCTGCCGCTACAACTACGACGTCCACAAGGCTGGACACGCGTCCTCTGACAGTATAACTGCAAGACGCCACGACACCGACGACGGCATCGACCGCGTCCGACGGCTAAGACTGCATCGACAACCCGGCATCACTATTGTGAAAGCCCCTATGACCGCGCGCACGGTTCTGACAAAACCGTTGTGTGCTTGGTGAGCTTCTCCCAGTCCTGGCAAAACTGGTGGACTCAATTATGACCTACGACCGCGTCCTTTGACGCCCGCGACGGTACCTATCAAGGTGCGAAACGTCGTAAAAAAACACAACTGCAGCACCGTCATACACATCGCGCAATTTTTTTGCGCCTCCGGCATTGCGGCTACAACAACTACGACGAGTACTACATCGACCACTACTACCTCGACTACGGCTACATCACCATCAGCTACCTCGACATCGACATCACGGCTACGTCTACAGCAGCACATCGACAACAACTCCAGTCAACAGCGTCCGCGTCGTCACTTGCGTCCACGCCACTCCCGCTGTGACTGCGGGAGGGAAGAGAGGAGAGATGATGATGACGGAGAGAAGGAGCGACGGAAGTGCAAGACTTCAATTCCAGTCGCAAGCGTCCGCTTCACTCCCGCTACGACTGAGGGGGATGTTAGAATACGAACACGTATATGTGTAGGGATAGATTAGGACTCTAGGTGTCTTGTACTCCAAGTCTTCCTCTACCCCTTGTACCTCCTTTATATATCCCCATATGAGGGCCAAATCAATACAACGAAATATTAGGGATCCAATACTTTCCACATGTACAATACATGACAACCAAAACGTTACCGCTGCAATGGTGTCAGTGCCATAGATGCAGATTGTACCCAGCATCAAAACTCCGGAAACAACTAGTCAACTTGAGCTGCTATAGGTGCTTAGTAGCTACAGATTCAACAACAAGAAAGTCCAAGAGAAAGCATTTAGTTTCTGTAGTTTACTCTGTATCTATGGCAATGGCACCATTGAAGGGACATTTTCTGAAGGTAGAATACTTCTGTCATTGTGTACATTTTCTCGTCGTAATTGCACAGTATGACGAGCTTGTTCTACAGCCGTTTGATGTTCAAGTAAATGTTTGAAGTGCTACCAGAAAACAGTGTACCAAACATTAGTTAAAACTTGTGCTCTGCTTCATGTTAATAGGACATCCTTCCATCATTCTCACTGTATTCCCTGCATTTCTTCCAAGTCTGACTGTCGAATGTGCTCACAGAGTTCTTTGTTATTTATGCAGCCTTCAGTTGTGCTGGTCGACTTCGTGTCCGGTTTCGAACTTTAATGTCCCTGGTTGTAGTACCATCAAGTGTCTGCGTTTCGTCAAATAGTACCTATTAGTATGAATTCAGTATGTAGCTTGTTGCTTGGATGCAGATGGAGCTTATTTAAGTGTCACCGTCGTCCTAGTGCACTTTTGCTAATTTCCTGAACTCGGTGTCAGGCCTGAACTTGTTTACCAGCATATTTAGAAGGCCGATATTTCATAATTTTGTTAAGATATTTCAGAGGCATGTGTAGTGTTGTTTCAGATTCCGCTTATACTCTTTTGATCAAGCCTGGCTATGTACGACTTTGTGTATGCAATTAATATCTAGATGCAATCTGGGGATTGAGCAAGTTATGATTCCTTTTTACAACATTGACAAAAAGATACAGATACCATGCTTCAAAATTTAATTTTGAACTCTATACAAGTTTAAAAAAATAATTTCAGAGTTCATATGCATTGAGAGTAGTACTTGATTCTACTAATAAAATGAACCAAATTTCTTGTTGCTGCTTCCTTCTTTGCATGTTACTTAACGTCAGTTCGGTGAAATTTTCTTAATGCATTATTATTCATAACTTTATTTCTCTCAGTGACTCTAAATTATTTGGGACACTTTTCCAAAATGCTCCTAAATGTATTTGTGGCACTTCTCAAAAATGCTCCTAAATCATTTAGAGGCATTTTCTAAAATTGCCCCAAACACTATTTTTGAGGCATTTTCTAAAAGTGTCCCCAAATACTATTTGAGGCATTTTGACAAAATGCCCCAAATACTTTTTGTGGCAATTTTAGAAAGTAAACCAAATACTTTTCATAGTTCATATCAATTCTAATTAGATCACAGTTACAGAATTTATTCAGTTCAAAGTTGCAGAGTAACACAAAAGATATAACTGGGTACCAAAGAAATATTAACTATAAAAAATGGTGTTTCTAAAGTATAATAATAATCATGCATCTTTTGTGGAATCATTATACTTATACTTTCAACTGTTAATTCAAATAGCCTGACTTGTACTTTTAATTTGTCACCCATTCAGGTTTTCTAAAACAACTTGAGTGATAAATATAGCCTAACCTAGAGGCATTTTCCTGCAAGTGAAGAATAATTGCAGGTAAGCATCCCGATCCAATCTAGTAATTAACCTGCAAACCAAACATTTGTGGAATCATTATACTGCAAGCGAATAATTACTGCAATCACACATACCAATCTGGTAATATGAAATGCACCAGATCACAATTTCAAATCCAGTGTAGATAAAGCACATCGTAGCATGTGCAATAGACTGTGTATTAATTTGGCGGTTAAATTAATAGAAGGTGCATGTACGTACGGTAGTATATTACTGAACCAGATTCAAGTTCGTTGCAGTCGTTGGATTCCAATCGGTCTCGGTTTGATTGGAAAGTAAGGCAATCAGACCATGATATATATATATACACGGAAGAGGTATATATCGTGGAGATTGAAGCTAGACCATGGAGTCCATCGCCGAGGAGACTCTGTGTGAGATTTTTCTCAAGCTGCCAACAAGGGACGTCGCCCGTTGCCGCTGCGTCTGCAAGCAATGGAGGTGCGTGCTGACCGACGACCCGTCCTTCCTCACCCTTCACGCCTACTCCGCGCACATCATCTCAGGTGCCGGCGTGGAGGGGCTGCTTGTCGTCCAGACCAACTGTGCGCCTGGGAGGAATCCAGAGATCGCGCTGTGCAGCCCCTCCTCGGTGGTGCCCATGTGCCGCTTCTCCGACCTCGACACGTACGTGTACCGTCCGTCCAACGCATGTAACGGCTTCATCTGCCTCGTGTCCGATGTCGCTCCTGTCATCGTCTGCAATCCGGTCACCCGCGAGACGCTCCAGATTTCGGCGCCACCCGTGGTGGAGTCCATCTCGAAGGTGAACTTGCACCTCTTCGCCATGGGGTTCAGCCCGTCCACCCGTCAGTACAAGCTCTTTCGCCTCTCCTTCCCCGGGTTGTTCGTGGAGGATGCCTACCTGTTAGGTATCGCCTAGGATGAATCACAATATCAAGGTGCAGAGATACAATCGCCAATGGCGAGTTCGGATCAGGGGAAGGAGACGGGGAGTAGAAGCAAGGACAGGGACACGAGAGTCGTTCGATCTGATCCTTCTCTGGATACCGATCCTACCACACACATCTCCTTAAGTATCACTTGGTCCAGGCCGGCCCATAGCATCTGGGATTGGGCCGTTTCTCTCGCTGCGGCCTGCGGGCTTCGTTTGAATCTCCCGTCGGTGTCTCAGGCTCCTGTACCTCGCTCCTCCCTTGTCGTAGCCGGTGTGCTCCCCTGACACCCCCCTCTTCTTGAGAAACAGCTTGTCCCCAAGCTGGAGCTGCCGGGAAACGACTGCGGAGTTCTTCTCGATCCTCCCATGTCGCTGACGCAGCCTCCCCCGATGACCATTGGATCAAGTCTTGCTGCACCACCTTATTTGCTTTCTTCCTCCAACGGGATGACAGCACTTTCTGTGGAAATTCTAGCGCATCAGTAGCATGAGGCAGGCAGGGGGAACAAGACGTACCAGTTTTCAGAGCCTTGCGTAGAAGTGACACATGGAACACGGGGTGAACTGTTGATCCTTCCGGCAACTGCAGTTTGTAAGCTGTTTCGCTGACCCTGGCAAGTATGGTGAACGGCCCATAGTACTTGAATAACAGCTTGTGGTTAGCCCTTGGAGCCACGGATGCTTGAATGTATGGTTGTAGTTTGAGGAACACCGAGTCGCCAACTGTAAACTCCCTGAATGTCCTGTTCTTGTCCGCGTACTTTTTGATCAGCTGTTGTGCACGCAATAGATGCACTCTCAACAGGTCATGGATTACCTGACGCTCTGCTATCCAATTCTGCACATTGTCAATAGATGAACTCCCAGGTGCCTCTATCCCCCAGTGACGCGGTTCATGTCCATAGAGAACCACAAACGGTGATGAATTCAGAGTAGCGTGGTGGCTCGTGTTGTACCAATACTCAGCCAACGACAACCAGCTACTCCACTTCTTGGGGCAAGCGTGCACAAAGCAACGGAGATAAGTCTCGACGCACTGATTCAGGCGTTCAGTCTGTCCATCGGTCGCCGGATGATATGCTGAGCTCAGTTTCAATTCTGTACCAATAGCTCGGAATAAGTCTCGCCAAAAATGGCTTGTGAATACGGGGTCTCTGTCTGACACAATAGTTTCCGGCAGGCTGTGCAATTTATACACGTTGTCCACGAACAATGTCGCCACCTTAGCTGCTGTATACGGATGCGACAGGGGTATAAAATGCCCATATTTAGAGAATCGATCAACCACCACCAAGATGCAGTTGAAATGCCCTGACTGTGGCAGGCCTTCGATGAAATCCATGGCAATGTGTTGCCATGGTTTCCTGGGAATCTCCAATGACTCCAACAGTCCTGGATATTTTACCCTCTCTGGTTTTGCTTGTTGACATACCTGGCACGACTGTACCCAGGATTTAACTTGCTTCTTCATGCCTGGCCAGGAAAATAGTTGCTTGATCCTTTTGTATGTAACCGGTGCCCCAGAATGGCCTCCCAGTGCACTAGCATGGAAAGCTATGAATATCTTGGACTGCACTGTTTGGTTGTTGCCCACCCAAATACGACCATTATGTCTGATAAGATGCTTATCCAGAGAGAACTGAGGCTGAGATGTACCATCCACTGCTAATGCTGATAGTATTTTGACGGTTACAGGGTCTTGCTGATACCCTGCTATCACCTCAGACAGCCAAGCTGGCTGGCACTTGGACACCACTGACACTGCCATGCATATACCATGGTTTTTTCTTGAGAGGGCATCAGCCGCTGCATTTTCTTTCCCCTTGTGATAAACGATCTGATAACGCAGACCCAATAGTTTGGCAAACGCTTTCTGTTGCCACGGTGTGTTCAGCCTCTGTTCCTCAAGGTGAACCAGGCTGCGCTGGTCCGTACGAATGATAAACTCCGCGTGCTGCAAATATGGTCTCCAATAGTCCACTGCTAACAAGATTGCCAGGTATTCTTTTTCATAGGTAGACAACCCACTATTCTTAGGGCCCAAAGGTTTGCTCAGATAAGCAATAGGGTGCCCTTGTTGATGCAGGACAGCTCCAATCCCTTGTGCACTTGCATCTGTTTCTAGTACGAAGGTCTTGTTGAAATCAGGTATAGCCAAGACTGGTGCAGTCACCAAGGCTTTCTTCAGGGTCTGAAACGCTGTATCTGCGACACTATTCCACTTGTACACCGTGTTCTTCTTGAGTAACTGAGTGAGAGGTTTAGCAATAACTCCAAAATGCCTGACAAATTTCCTATAGTAGCCAGCTAGTCCAAGGAACCCTCTGAGTTCTTTGACATTAACAGGTGCTTTCCAGTTTTGGATTTCCTGGATCTTGGAGGGATCAGTTGCCACTCCATTACCACTGACAATGTGCCCCAGATAAGCCACACTTTTCTGAGCAAAAGCACATTTAGACATCTTGACTTGCCACTTGTCTTTCCTTAGTAGTGCCAATACAGTGGACAAATGGGAAACATGGTCTTCTAATGTCTTGCTATACACTAGGATATCATCGAAGAATACCAGCGCATACTTCCTCAATGCAGTTTGTAACGTTTCATTCATAGCACTCTGAAAAGTTGCTGGCGCCCCTGACAGACCGAATGACATCACTTTATACTCATAGTGACCCGAATGAGTATAGAAAGCAGTTTTATATTCTTCTCCAGGCGCCATTCTGATCTGGTGGTATCCTGCCCTCAAGTCCAATTTGGAGAACCAGTGTGCCCCCGTTAATTCGTCAATCAATTCATCGATGATTGGTACAGGGAATTTTCTAGGCACAGTCATGGCATTGAGGCGCCTGTAATCGATGCACAGCCGCCATGTCAAATCTTTCTTCTGGACTAAAATAGCTGGGGAGCCGAAAGCACTAGTGCTATGTTGGATGACACCAGATTTGAGAAGTTCTGTCACCTGCTTCTCGATCTCATCCTTAAGTGCTGGAGTATGTCTGTATGGCCTGATCTGGACTGGTTGAGCCCCTTCAATGAGTTGTATCTGATGGTCACATTTCCTCTGTGGTGGTAAACCGGTTGGTTCAGCAAAAACATCCTGAAACTTGTCAATTACAGCCTGTACTTCTGGTGGTAACTGTGTTTCCTCTGGTTGCTTCTCTTCATGTACAGAACGAATCAAGAATAACTGTTCCAAGTCGTTGTTCTTGGACAGGCCCACCAACTGATCCACAGATATTTCTTGGCAAATGGTGTCCTTGTCACCTAATCCTTGCAGAAACACCGGTAACCCATTATCAGATACCTTGAGCCGCTTGGTAGGCCAATCCACATACATAGGACTGTGCTTGTATAACCAATCTTGTCCCAAGATGACATCAAAAATGCCCAGCTGCAAGAACTTGAAACTGGTTGAAAACCCATGCCCCTGTGAGGTCCATGAACAATCAACAACTTCTTCAGTGCATTGTAATTCCCTGCTGTCAGCAACCTTCACCCTGATAGGTGATTGCACAGTTGTTGCTTCTGGAAATTTGTCCTTCCAGTTACTGTTGATGAAAGAAGCAGTACTACCAGAATCCACCAACATCAGTACTGACTCTCCCTTTATACACCCCTGCAATAAGAGGACCGAAGGAGATTTCTCAGTTTCAGACAGAGAGGAGGCCATGGCATGGACTGAAATGCAACAGTTAACTTCAGACACCACTGATGCCTCTTGCTCCTCACCCATTCCCAAAGCATCTTCACCCAATAATTCCAACAATTCTTCCACAACATGTAGCTGGATAGTCTTGGGACACACATGCTCCCTGCTGAATTTTTCCCCACATGTGAAGCACAGCCCCTTGGCTCTCCTATAATTCCTGAGTGACTGCAACTTAGACAAATGGTCGCCACTGTTCCTTGCAGCTTCCTGCCCTCGTTTGTCAGCACCAGCTGTGTTAACAGGCATCTGGATGGCCTTAGCTGGCGGCAATGGCAGAGGTACGGGCTTGCTCCTGAACTGATATTCACCATAACGGTACCCAGATGGCTTGACACTCTCGGCCACTTCCTCCTGCAGCAATGCCAGTGCGCACGCAGAATCCAGGTCTTGAGGTCGTTGCACCATCACCACAGCGCGGATATCATTTCTCAATCCCTCGATGAAGCGAGTCAGAAAATAGAGAGGATGAATAGCATCAGAATATGATATGAGGTTGTTCATAATATTCTCAAAACGTTCAATATAATCGGTAACAGTATCATGCTGTTTAAGAGTATAAAACTGTCTAATCAACATTTGGTGCTTATCCCTACCAAACCTAGTGCAAAGTAAGGTGCAGAACGAACTCCAATCTAGGCTCCCTAATTTTTTTCTAACTGAATGTAACCAAACTTTAGGTGAACCGACAAAATTCAGAGTAGCCATGGGCACCCAATAAGATTCATGAATTGCAAACATTCCATAGTACTGCTCTGCTAGGGTTTGCCACATCTGTGGATTATCGCCATCAAAAACTGGGTACTGGAGTGAAGGGTTGGCCTGCCCGATCTGAGACGATAACTGATGCGCAGAGCACTCGAGTTCAGAGAAAGCAGAACGTTGATGGATGGGAGTTTGGAAATTGACCGTACCCGTGACCGGGGTTGGCCCTGGAGTCGTGCGAACCCCAGCGACCACTCCCCGGTGAAGCAGTAGGTCGCCGTGGCCTAGCCCTGGACCGGTCCCCACCGGCGGTGCGCCGAGCACGGATGCCGCCGCCGATGTATGGGCGTCAGCAGCCGCAGCTGCTGCCGGGTCCACTTGCGTCGTCGGTAGGGGATCGACGAGCGTAGTTCGTGCCACCGCTTGCTGCTGGAGCGCGATGACGGCGGACTGGAGCGCGTCCACCCGCCCTTCGAGTTGGGGGCGCCACGCGTTGAGGTCGTTGGCGATGTTGTCGAGCCGCGCCTCCACCTTCTCCGATCGGCTGATCTGCCGGCCCTCCGCCGCGCTAAGTAGGCTCTGGAGCTGCTTGAAGAGGTCCATGTTGGAGAGCTCGGGTTCTGGCATGGCTGCTTCCCTCTGCTCGCGGGCTAGCCGTTGATGGCGGGTCTCGATGATGGACTCCAGATCTGATGAGTGGCGTGGTGTGGTTGGTGGTGTGGTTGGTGGTGGGCTTGGCTCTGATACCAGGTGTTAGGTATCGCCTAGGATGAATCACAATATCAAGGTGCAGAGATACAATCGCCAATGGCGAGTTCGGATCAGGGGAAGGAGACGGGGAGTAGAAGCAAGGACAGGGACACGAGAGTCGTTCGATCTGATCCTTCTCTGGATACCGATCCTACCACACACATCTCCTTAAGTATCACTTGGTCCAGGCCGGCCCATAGCATCTGGGATTGGGCCGTTTCTCTCGCTGCGGCCTGCGGGCTTCGTTTGAATCTCCCGTCGGTGTCTCAGGCTCCTGTACCTCGCTCCTCCCTTGTCGTAGCCGGTGTGCTCCCCTGACACCACCTCAATGTGTGCACCTTGGGTGACGACGCCGGTTGGCGAGGCCGGCGCCTCCGCCTCCGCACAAGCGGTCATAAGATGCGCTCCTGGCCGGTGTTCATCAATGGCAAGTTGTATGTGGTGACCAGACCGTTGGGGGGTGACAGCAGACTTGACGTGGTACTGGCCATCGACGTGACCAGCGAGGCGGTCCGCAAGCACGGCATGCCAAAACAGCACACGCCGGGGGAGAAGACGAACGTAGACGCCCTGGAGCTTCACGGCCAGCTGTGTGTCGCCGTACGCGATTTCAACATGCCCTGCCCCAAGCTCACCTTCTCGGTACTTAGGACGACGGCGGGCCAAAACAACAAGGATGGCGACGACGATATCTGGGAACTGCGCTACAGCTTCCATATGGACGCCCAAGACTGCTTAAGCTACCACTGTTACTACCGTTGCGAGTGTCACCCCAGGGGCGCATGGCTCCATGATGCTGATGGTGTGCTATCCTACCAAACCGGTGGCCATCTGTACAAGTACGACACCCGCCCCGGGCAATATTCATCGTCGAGCAACAAGGAATGGGACTACCGGCTGAGGCTGGAGTCAACTCACGGCTGCACGTGGAACGTCTACGGGGGCTACCGTCCGAGCCTTCTCTCCCCTCAGTGTCTCGCCATAGCCTCATCATCCCTGCATCGAAACCACGATCGAGCAGCCATTCAAGAACCATTTGCTACTGACCACCATGCGGTGTAGTACTACACCATCGAAGAAGTGCGGCCACTCGATCTCCATGTACACATTTTATTTTGCAGATTATCTGTAGGAGTGAAACAAACTTGCCTAAAATATCACGCATGATTTTTGCCATAAAAAAAACTGCTCCAGTATTTTGCATTGGATTCAGTAGCACGCCACGCCACAGCAATATAGACTTCTTTTAATTTTGCTGCACCGTGGATGCTGGTCTCTTTGTATTTTGTTATCTGATGATAATGAAATTCGATCCGTCGCGTGTGGAAACAAATATTGTCATTTTTCATGGAGATAATTTATGTAGGTGAGTATCCAGGATTTCAGCATGAGGAGATACAACATGCAAATACGTATATTATGCATAATCATATATTGTAACAATATATGTTTTGGAATTGAAAAAGAAGGCTGCATTTCTACTAGTTTGAACCCAAATCTATGCTTTCTAGCTCACACTTTTCAATTGGCTTCCTTGGAAAGAGGAAATAAGTCAAGCAATGTGTGTGATTTGCCGAAGGTGAATACTGAGCCAATGATATTTTGGTATATTTGTATTGCTTGAGTCAGCTAAATTGGATGCCACAGAGTAATACAAATGGTCTCTATTACTATCAAAATTTTGTCAAAATGCCTCAAATAGTATTTGGGGAAAATTTTAGAAAAATGCCTCAAATAATGCTTGGGGCAATTTTAGAAAATGCTTCTAAATGATTTAGGAGCATTTTAGAGAAGTGCAACAAATACATTTTGGAGAAGTGTTCCAAATAATTTAGAGGCACTTTCATAAATAAGTTTACGAATAATAATAATGCATCAAGAAAATTTCAACGACGTGACATCAAGGAACATGCAAAGAAGGAAGCAACAAGAAATTTGGTTCATTTTATTAGTACAATCAAGACCTCTCAATGCATATGAACTCTGAAGTGTGGTATCTATATCTGTGTGTCAATGTTGTAAACAAGGAACCATAACTTGCTCAATCCCCAGATTGCATCTAAAGACTAGATTGCATAGAAATTGCATTTACAAAGTCATACATAGCCAGACTTGATCATAAGAGTATAAACGGAATCTGAAACAACACTACACATGCCTTCGGAATATCTTAACAAAATAATTAAATATCGTCCTTCTAAATATGCGGGTAAACAAGTCACTGCATTGTCGGCAAATGGAGCCATATCATGGAAAAGCTGCAAACAAACTGTCACTGCATCCTCGACAAGGCATGCGGAATTTGTGACATGTTATGAGGCTACCGGGCAGGCAACATGGCTGAAGAATTTATCCTAGGATTGAGAGTGATTGACAGTATTTCCAGACCACTCACTTTCTACTGCAATAATCAACCAGCGGTGATCTATCCGAGTAACAACAAATCAAGTGGTGGTGCCAAACACATTGACAACAAGTATCATGAAATACAGAATCCCCAATCGATGTTAGGTACATTATTGCTAAGTTGATGTTAGCGGATCCGCTCACAAAAGGCCTACCACCCAGGGGTTTTAGAGAGCATGTTGTCGGCATGAGTTCGATTGAAAACCTTTAATCCTGGAGAAGGGTCGTGGTGTGGAAAAGACAGATGTCATAGGATAGCTAAAGTTGGGGCCGATGGACGCTGTAGGTATTCGGGGAGGGATCGCACGCCAAGTAGGCGCGCTCAGGAACACTAAACAGCACAATCTACCCAGATTCGGGGCCCTCGTGTGGAGATAACAGCCCTACTCCTTCCTATCTCTCTGTATAATGCCCAACCGAGTAGCGGAGTTACAAACTCTCTCTATCTTACTCTCAGCCGAGTAGCCAGCTCCTAGCTCTCTCTACTGTTCTCTCTCAGTGAGTAGTGCAGCCTCGCAATAAATGCGCTCAGATCCAACGTCCCTCGCAGGAGGGGGCTAGCCACCTTATATACTGGTGGCAGCGAGTATTCTACACATAAAAGTACTTGACGTGACAACACCACTGTGGAAATGGCGCACGCCTTCGTGTTCCCGCTGACGCCGTTGCCGAAACTCTTCGCGCCGTCCGGCTGACACGTCTTGTCCACTCTGTCAGCCCCTCAGAGTAGGTACTGTTCCCACGTCTCACCGTGGATAATCAGGCGCCTAGTAAGTTGAACCGCATGCCGGTACGGCCCCTGGATACGCGGGATCTTCTCCAATGGCTCCATTGATTTTGTGCCCGAGTAGGATAACTTCCTGTCTACTCGGATCACACGAGCTCTACCCGGTTGATCCAGAAGGATTCTTGTATCTCTTCTCTTGGCCTTCAGTACTTCTCACCGAATAGCGCCTACCGGATACCGGGTAGTCGTCTACTCGGCAAACCGTACAATGAGCATTGTTTATCATCAGCCTTACCCCTACTCGGGGGTAACCCCCCGAACTCGGACCTTTCTTACTGTGGCCCTAGGAGTTTTCATCTCTGCACCGAGTAGACCAAGTAACGCTGAGTTCCACTGAGAACGCAACACTTAGCCAAATTTCCAATATTATGCCGCTCAGAGCGGTTCTATCTCTGCGTGTCCAGGCCGGACACGTGTCATGCAACCGTACCCGTGACGCCTCGGTTCTGGTGTGACCGCATGGCACGCGTCCATCACTGCACCTAGGGCCCACAGACCGTCGTGTCGCGTCACGAAGGCACTTGATAGCCCACGATTTGCATCGTGGGATTAACTGCGTCCGTTACGCACGATTTATTCGTTGTGTGCGTTTCTAATGGGCGCTTTAACTCCCGCGCCGCACGATCTCGCCCACGTTCAATCATAAGTGGCAACTGCACTCGAGGTGGGTTAAATACCCCCGCGCCACCCTCTATTCACTTTTCCTCGCACTTTCCCCCTTCTCGCTTCCTCTTTACCTTCGCCCTCGCAGCGGAAACCAGCGCCGCCGCGAACTCGCAACACATCGAACTCGCAACACATCGCCGTTCCACGCGCACCCCTCGCGCCTCCGTCTTTGATCTCGTGCCTCCGCTTCTTCACCAGAGGAACATCTATGGAGCTCGAGGCCGCCGCCGGAGATCTTCACTAGGAGGAGACTGCGCCGATGCGCGCCGGATGGAGGTATACCTGGCAATCTGGTCGGGTTTGACACCCTACCCATGGGTCTTACAACAAACCCACGCCCGAACCCGACAGGCAACCCGACCTGATCGGGCAACCCATCGGGCATGGCAAGAAAACACATTTAATATTCCTTAACCAAAAGTTTTCTTATACAGTACATAGTCGTTCGCTGTACGATTTATACTTGTTACAATGCTGCTTGAAGGAAGACATCGGACACACGCTATATTTATAGGGTCACTGGTGCTCCCATTTTTTCTGGCTCGCCGAGGTGGTACTAAACTACCTACAACGCTCAACGCCTGGTCAGGTCCCATATACATGTGCACAAATATCCAGTAATAATTCTGTTCGTCCTTATCTACGGGTTCTCCTATACAGCGCTCGTAGCGAGCGCTGCAATGACTCGCCCGCGTATGATTAAAGGTGTGCCGTCCCATTTGGTAAGAAAAACGATAATAAAATTGGAGAAAGTAGGAATCGAACCAGGATCGATAGCTCGTTGTTGAGCCAAGCAAAGCCACCAGACTAGGCCACACTATTTGTCCAAACTCCCGTTTTAACCTTTTTATTGTCACCTTTTCTGTTCTTTTTTCTCATTCTTTTTAATGGTTTTAAAATATGAACTATTTTAATTTTGAACAAATTTTAAGTTTGAACAATTTTAAAAAAATAAACGATTTCAAACATGAACAATTCTTAAATTTGAACAGATTATAAATTTGAACACAGATTTTAAAATTTGAACAGTTTTTTATCCGAAAAAATTTCGAATTTGAAAACATATAAATTTGAACATTTTTTAAGTTTGAACAAAAAAAAATAAAAAAACAGAAAAGAAAGATAAATGAAAAATAATAAAAACAGAAGAAAAATAAGATACTATAAAAAATGTTAAAAGAGGACTATGTACAAAGAATGAGTTCTAGCCTGGTGGTTGTGTTCCTTCGGTCTTAATCGGGGTTTGCGGGGTCGAATCTTGCGCGCGCCTCCTTTCATCATCTTTTATCTTTTCCATGTTCATCTATTTTGGCCGGCCCGTTTAAAAAATTTACGTGAGGGAGTCGGTACACCGAATCGCTATAAGCCATATATATAGCGATGGCACGTATCTACTCCTACTTGGTTTGCAGACTTTGCACCGTGGACTTCTTTACTAATATAAGGACTACTATATGGTCCAAATTTCCACATAAAAATGACATGTAAAATAAAATTATAATAATTAATATTAATCGGGCGACCCATCAGGTAACCCACGGGCATAAACTTGTGCCCATACCCTACCCGCGACTAATCGGGTCGCCCATGGGCGAGATCCATGGGTGAAATAGCAACCCATACCCTACCCATTAGGGTCGGGTGCCCATGGGCGGACGTACCCATGGGTCTCCGACGTGAAAGCGTCGGATTGCCAGTGGCTCGTGAACACGCGCCGGGTTCCTCCCGGCGTCATCTATCGCCCGCCCGGGAAGGAGCTCGCCCCAACTCCCGGCCCCGGTGAGTATGTGGTGTTCTTGAGTAACTTCAAGCGTGGATTTGGTCTTCTGATTTCCAAATTCATGCAAGAGTTTTTGCGACATTTTGGCCTCCAGCCACACCATCTACCCGCCAATGCCGTAGCCATGCTTTCCACCCACGCAGCGGTCTGCGAGGCCTTCCTTGGTGTTTATCTCACGATACATACCTGGGCCAAATATTTTTACCTCCGCCAACAAGTAGTTCCCAATCCCCCAAATCGAATCTCCACGAAAGAGATGACCCAGACTGGTACCGCGATGATGCTCCAGTGCTCCACGGGTAGCCACCCAAGGGTACTCGGGCTGGACACTTGCCGCAAGTGGCAGAGGGGGTTCCTCTACGTCAAGAACCCACCTCCCGCAGAGGGAGAGGAAGCGGTGGATCTGATCAAGCTGCCCGAGTTCCAGAACGTGGTCCCCGCCGAGATGTGGAATTGGGGCTACCACCCCAGAAATACAGTGAGGGACGCCAATCAGGTTGACGAACGCCTGCACACGCTGGTACAGGAAGGGCTCCTCAAGGACGATCCGGTCACCTGCTGGGTAGAGCGCCGAGTTCTCCCGCTCCAAGAGCGAGTGCACAAGATGTGCTACATGGGTGGGGCCCGCGACTGCACCCGGACGACCACCTTCGAGCTCACCAAGGCGGAGGTGGCGATCTGGGCCAAATCCATCCTCTGGACCACGCTCTCGGACACCTGGTTCTACGGCTTCGTGTCGTATAGCCGCAATAAGCCCATTCCCCAAGTAAGTATTCCTCTATGCATACTTAGTTGATCTCAATCCTCATTTCTTCATTTCATACCGAATAGGGAATACCTTAGCCACTTTTCCTTGGGCTTATCCCTACATGCTTTATGTCTGCATTTTATACCAGATAGAGCTCCTCTGTTAGAAATTAGCTTACTATGCTTTATGTGTGCATGATGTTCAGAGTAGAGCCTCCACCTGTTTCCCTACTTAGGACTTCTCGCAAATGCTTTCTGTTTGCATGTTAGGACGAGTAGAACTTGTACTCGCTTTCCTCTTCTAGGACTTAGCATTTTGTGCTTTATGCTTGCACGCTAGACCGAGTATAACCCTTATGTTGAGATTTAGCTTACCGTGCTTTATGCTTGCACTTTCAGTTTATCGCTCGTCAGAAATAGGAGGACGATGTCGTCTTCGAGAGGAACTGGAAACCGGACAGGACCGAGGACGACGCGACGACGTTTGACGTCCAGGATACGCTCTGTATCCCTCGTGCTGGCCAGGATGGTAAGTCCCGAGATTACGCCTCTATTCGGGACTGGTCTGATGATGAAGAAGGTGACTGAGTTCACCTATCTGCCTGCTTGCAATGTGCCCTAACTTTTCTCTTTTCTCACTCTATTACCTGTTCCTTTCAAACAAAGACGAACCGGAAGGGGAGGAGTGGGAGGAGCTTCTTTGACGTGGTACCTGTGTCAATGTCCGCCCCCACCGGAACCAAGAAGAGAGCGGGCATCGGGGCACTAGAACCCCCTGCCAAGAAGATGAAGAAGAAAGCAGGCAAGAAAACTGTAGTGCGCAAGAAGCGCCCAACTGCGGACGGGTAAGGGCTTCCGAGTTGATATTTTCTCTTGTTTCCTTCTTTGCTCTCTGCACCCATCTGATTCTGTTTTTTCTCTTCTTAACTTTTCTCAGCGCAGCACTTGACGCCGAGGCCGCCAACGAGCCGACCCCAAGAGAAGCACGCCTCGAGACGTCGTGGACCTCTCCGATGACGAGGACGATAACCGGCCTGAGGACAGAATGCAGATGTCCTCTCCTCCTAGGGAAGAGCACGATCTAGGTGCCGAGAACACCAACGTCGAGACGGAGACAGAACAAGCTCTGGACCAGCCGCAACCCAACCCTTAGCCGGCTACCCAGGAGTCCAGCACCGAGAGACCATCATCGCCACCTGCGGCCTCCGCCGAGGAGCCCAGAGAAAATGCTGCCGAGCAGCGACAAGATGACTCTACCATGGAGCAACCAGATCCCGCTGTCGAGCAGCGGGAAGAGATTCCCGCTGAGCAGCGGCAAAGGACCCCGCCCGCGCAGGACCGGGTTGCGGAGCAGCCAACGCCTCAAGGCCAAGTTCAGCCTGATGCTGCGCCGGTTGGCCAGCCACAGGCGCCGCCACCCAAGAAGACGCCTTCTCCGGAAGCTAGGCAACCCAGTCAGCAGCAGTCGCGAGGGCCTCCGCCAGCTACACAAATGCCGCCCCAAGGCCAAGAACCACTCCTGCTGCTCCTGGCGCCGGCAGACCACCAACTGCTCCGAGATCCAAACCCTCGGCCGCAGCGACCGCCGCCGAGAAGACCGCACCCAAGACAACAAAGATCATCAAGTCCAGCGGCAACAAAGGTCAAGATCAGACCTACCGGGTACTGGCCCCTACTCCCTCAGCACCGAGCGGCACGTTGGTGCCCGTCAAGATTGGGCCGGTTACTCAGAGTACCAAGCTTGTCCAGACCGCCCTCAAGTTTGGCTCTTCGGAGCAACAAGCTCCTAGAGTTGGCGCCAGCGGCACCGCCAAGATCGTGGACTTCCCAGAACACTAGCGCCAGCTGCAGGAGATCAACAAGCGGAAACAAGAGCAAGAAGCCGCGCGGAAGGCGGAGCTGAAGGAAAGGAGGCAGGTGGCCTGCTTCCGAAACACAGGAAAAGCTCCTTCCATCCGGATGGAGGATATGCCGCCCCCTCGGAGTACGAGCTCCAAGAAGACACTGAAACCATCGTCGACCGGATAGGCTTTGTTGAGCAGTTCTGGGATAGCAAGGGGTACGGTCACCCCGAATGGGATGGCGTGCACCTGAAGAATATCGATACTTACCGGCAAGCCTGGAACAAGGCTGATGTCGGTCCTGTCATGATGGCCATGTCCTCCTCGAGTAGCACCTTGGCGCACAAATTGTACTGCCTGCGCAAGTCTGCTGAGCACACCGAGAACACCAACCGGGCCGGTAAGTGCTTTTTCCTTTCTATCCGGATTTCCGAGCTGTCGTTTCTCTCCATTTTACGTTTTTGCTTCTATCCACTACCCAGTCCCCGAGATTCGGGCCGAGTAGGTAAGGCTCAACCGAGTTGCGATCTACTCGGGCCAAATCTTCCAACTCATCATACTTTCTTCTTTTCTGCAGGAGAGCACTGAGACCCAAACCAACGTCTTTCGCCAGCTCCTGTGGTCCCATCGCTCTATCCGGGATAAAAATCGGGCGCTGGAGACTGAGAAGGGCGAGAGGGCGATCCTGGAGCAGACTGTCACGAATACTATCACCAAGTTATCCTCTGTGGAAAGTAAGTACCTAGCATTTTGGTTTATTCGTTTTGTGTTTACACCCATTTTCTGCTTTTATTCAATCTTTATCTTCTCTGCAGGTGAGCTCAAGGCGCTTGTTGATGCGCACCAAGACTGTGAGGTCATGGCTGCATCTGCGCAGAGTAAAATTTCCTCCTTGGAAGGTGAGCCAATTCTTCTCTTCTCTTCACTTAGTTTCTATTGCTTCTTCATACTGCTAAACATGTTGCTCTTTCCGCAGAAGAGTAGAAAACCTTCCGTGAGCAGCACCAAGGGTGCCTCACCCCGGCTGAAGCGCAGCAGCAAGTGCAGGCCCGAGAGGCCCAGCTGGAGAAGAGCCTGAACACCGAGAAGGCTGAGCTTCACAAGCTCAAACTCGAGCTTACTTACGCACTCAAGACTGCGATTCAAGCCGGGAACGAGAAGACAGTCGCATTGAACCGGGCTGCCGCGGAGAAATAGGAGCTCGAGAGGGAGAATAGATCTCTAAGGGAGAGAAATCAATCTCTCGAGGGCATGGTGAATGATTCACGCCGTCTCCAGGATAGGCATATCCGGCTCGTTGATGACTGGACGACCCGACTAGGGGCCCTCGTCCTGGAATTGAGCTGTGAGTTCCCATTATTCTTCATTCTACTTGGTTTTTGTCTTTCCATCTTTTTCTATTCGGTTTTCCCTTCTTCCCGGTTCTCTCTTCTGACTCAAACCAGCATGCCCTTCACCAGATACCTTCCCGAACTTCAACGTCGCTGCCGCGACTGCTGTTGAGAAAGCAAGAAGGGCGGGGGAAGCTTCTGGCCTCAACACGGAAGAGTCTGCCACCATCGATGATCATATTGAAAATATCAAAACTCGGGTGATCTCCCTCAAGGGCTTGGGCGCCTCCCTGGTTTCCACTGCTATGAATCTGCACAAGTTGTTCTGGCCAGATAGGCAGATTCCAGATACTATCAACGAGATGGCTGCTAATCTGAACCATGTCAAGGAGGAGCTGAAGAAGTGGCACACCTCCGCAGGTCGGGCTTGTGCGGATGAGGCCCTGCACTTTGTGCGGTCATGGTATGAAAATATTGATCTTGAGAGGATCAGCACCCTCCGGAATGGCTCTAAGTGGACCGACCGAGATGAGTGCATCTTGTGACGGAAAGAAGTTGCCTACGAGCTCGCATCATATGCGGAAACGCAGCAGTACATTGACGGCCTCCCGGAGCCAGATACTGATGTTGATGAAGAAGAAGAAGAAGACAAAGCCGAGGGCGACGGTGAAGCTGGGGAAGACGGCAGCATGGGTGAGGAAGAGGAGGAGCACGAAGAGGAGACCGAGCAGCGTAACGCTGCTGAGGAGCCCACGATGGAGATGGACTCGGAAGTGATCAAGCCAGGAGCTGGCTCTGATGAAGTCCGAGAGGAGTCGCAGCCCACCACCCAGGATGGAGTTGTCACCACCGAGATGGTGATCGACACTCCTGCTCCCGAGTTGGGCGCAACTGGGGCTGCAACCGAGAACGTCGCCTCCGAGCTCGCTCCTCCACCCGGTGACTCTGCTGCCCAGGCCACCAATACCGCATCTGAGCCTGTCTCCGCTACTCCAACATCCACTACTCCAGATCCTGCTTCCACAACTCCAGCTTCCGAGCCCGTCGAGCCATCCAACACCGAGACGAACTCTACCTCATCAACTGTTGCCTAAACTCCTGCACTTTTATCCTTGAACTTTTATCAAATCCCCGGTATGCCGGGTGCAAATGTACCAAACACTTTATCGCTCTTATGCTACTCGGTTTTATTTTGTTCATTTAGCAAGACTGGCTCAATGCCGGATTACGTTAAGATGCAAGTACCCGAGTTGCTTTTCTCATCCACTTAGTTCTTTTGTCTTTGCTCTTACCTTCCACTTCTGGATTTTTGGTAGTCGAGTCACAAGATTTCAAAAACCAAGTTTCTGGTACTTAACCACTTTGAGGTTTGAATGCTAACGCTGCCCCACACTTAGCCGAAAAGAAAACAAATACGAAAAAACACCCTACTCGGTTGTTGTACTCTTCTTTCCTTAGCAGTTTTTTCATGTGTTCATTGACCTTTGGCTTGTTCTCTTGCTTGCCATGAAGCCGGGTTGCGGACAACAACAGAGTCGAAGAGTTGGCCCTTAGGTTTAAACACACTACTAAATGTACGCGTGAAATTTTGAGTAGAATAACAGAGTAGGCAAAGGAAATAAAGTAAATGACACAGAGCAAGTTTAGCACAGCCAGTCCCCGAGTTTGAATTCGGAGTGCCGACTTGAATTTAACTCGGTTTGAGGAGATACATAGAATGTTTGCTCATGAATGAAAACGACGGAGTAGAGCTACATTGCAGGGACGTTTGGATTCCTCTCCGGATTTATCTGCCCTGTTCTTCTGTGGTGCCTGTGCATCGATGAGATAATAGGCATCATTGCGCAGAGCCTTGCTCACAATGAAAGGCCCTTCCCACAGAGGGGATAGCTTGTGCATCCCGTTTGTGCGCTGCACGAGCCTAAGGACCATGTCTCCTTCTCGGAAAACCCTTGGGTTTACTTTCCGGCTATGGTATCGCCTCAGACTTTGCTGATATATGGTTGAACGTGACAGAGTTAACTCGCTTGCTTCTTCGAGAAGGTCAACGTCATTTTCTCGGGCTTCTCTTGCCTCTTTTTCAGTGTAGAGGGTTACTCTGGGTGAGTCATGCTCAAGGTTAGTGGGCAACACGGCCTCAACTCCATATACCAGGAAGAATGGTGTGTATCCGGTTGATCGGTTAGGGGTAGTCCTTAGACTCCATAACACCGCAGGCAACTTGTCCAGCCAACAACCAGGGGTTCACTGTAATGGCTCAATTAGCCTTTGCTTTATTCCGGATAGGACCATGCCATTATCTCTTTCAACTTGCCCATTTGAAGCCGGATGGACGACTGATGCAACATCTAGCCGGATCCGCTTCTCCTTGTAGAATCTGGCTAATGCTACCTCGGCAAAGTTTGTTCCATTGTCCATGATGATGCTATACGGGTACTCGTATCTCAGAATGATGTCTTTCAGAAAGCTCACAGTTGTGTTTCCATCACACTTCCAGATAGGCTTTACCTCAATCCACTTGGTGAACTTATCAACCATGACCAAGATATGAGTCATGTTGCCTCTAGCTGGCTTGAAAGGTCCCACCATATCCAAGCACCATACGACAAATGGCCAAGTAATAGGGATGGTCTTCAACTCGGATGCGGGTGTGTGTATTTTGCTTACATACCTTTGGCACCCATTGCACTTTCTCACTAGATCTTCTGCTTGACGCAAGGTAGTGAGCCAAAAGAAACCATGCTGAAAAGCCTTGTTAACTAGAGCCCGAGAAGAGGCATGGTGCCCGCATTCTCCCTGGTGTATTTCCCTTAGGATCTCTTCTCCTTCTTTTGGCTCAACACAGTGTTGGAGCACACTAGAAGGACTTCTCTTGTGCAGTTCCTTGTTGATAGTGGTGTAGGCCTTGGATCTTCTCTATATCTACCGGGATGTGACCTCGTCACTAGGCAAGGTGCCATACATCAAGAAGGACAATATGGGCAGAGCCCAGCTTGGCATGGGCCGGACAGGGAATATAGGTTCATCCACCTCCATTGGATCAGCCACCATCACTTGCTCTGAGTTGGAGACGAGACCTCGAGTCCCTGAGTACTGAGAAATGATCCCCTCAATGAAGGGGACAGTCCCCGAGTTGGGAGGGGCAGTCCCCGAGTTGAATACGGCAGTCCCCGGGTTGGAGATGGCAGTCCCCGGGTTGGAGACGACAGTCCCCGCGTTCTCCTTTGCACTCTCCCAGTCAATTTCCATGGGAGTAGTCTCTGAACCTGGCAGAGATGGAATGAATATAGACTCCGAGTTGGGCGATGGCTTGATAGATGGCTTTCTCAAATGTTCCAAGGCAATCCCAGGCGGGATGAACTGCCGAGAAGATCCCAACTTGGACAGAGTATCAGCCGCATCATTCTCAGCTCGGTGTATGTGATGAAATTCACACCCATTGAAGAATCTAGTCATGTTTTGCACCAGAAACCGGTAGGACTCCATGTTGGTATCCAAGGCATCCCAATTTCCCGAGACTTGCTGAACCACCAAGTCTGAGTCGCCATAACATACAATCCGCCGGACTCCAATCTCCTTGGATACTCTCAGGCCATGTACCAGTGCTTCGTACTCGGCTACATTATTGGATGCCGAGAAGTGGATCTACAACACATATCTGAGTTGATCTCGCTTGGGTGAGGTGAGACCCACGCCAGCACCGAGCCCTTCTTTTACTTTGGAGCCATCAAAATGCATCCTCCAGAAATTGGTTTCCGGCAAGGGAGGCTCGTACTGCATCTCGGCCCAATCCACCAAGAAATCCTCCAGGGTCTGAGGTTTGATTGCTTCTCTTATCGCGTACAGAGGGGTGTCCGCGGCTAGCTCAATCGCCCATTTGGCTATCCAGCCGCTTGCATCCTTGTTGCCCATGATCTCCGAGATGGGAGCAGTGCTCACCACTGTAATGGGATGCTCCTGGAAATAATTCTTGAGCTTCTTGGCGCCCAGGTACACACCGTAAGTCATCTTCTGGTAGTGTGGATAGTTTTTCTTGGAGCTGGATAGCACCTCACTGAGATAATACACCAGCCGCTGCACGGTTTTGCCTTCCTCTTCTCTTTCTACTACAACCACCAAACTCACTACCCGGTTGGTAGCTGCAATATAGAGCAGCATTGGCTCTTTGGGCAGAGGGCTCGCCAGGATGGGAGCACTACCCAGCATGGTCTTGAATTCTTTGAAGGCCACATCAGCTTGTGGTGTCCAGACAAATTTGTCACTTTTCTTCATGAGCTGATAGAGAGGCAAGGCCTTCTCACCCATTCTTCCCAGGAAGAGGCTAAGGGACGCTAGGCACCCGGTAAACTTCTACACATCCTTCAGTGATCTCGGTAAAGACATGCTCTCTATAGCTTTTATCTTTGAAGGATTGGCCTCAATGCCCCGACTGGATACCAGGAAGCCGAGTAGCTTTCCGACCGGGATGCCAAATGTGCACTTGGTTGGATTCAATTTCATCCGGTACTTGCGCAAGCTGGCAAATGTTTCCTCAATATCGCTTAGCAGAGTGTGTTTTTCTTTTGTTTTGATGACAATGTCATCTACATACACCTGCACATTCTTGCCTATCTGGTCATGCAAACATTTTTGCATGCACCTCTGATAAGTAGCCCCAGCATTTCTCAACCTGAAACACATAACACGATAGCAATAAGCCCCGTACGGGGTAATGAAACCAGTCTTTATTTGATCAGCCGGGTTAAGAGGAATCTGGTTAAAACTAGAGTAGGCATCAATGAGAGACAAAAGCTCGCACCCGGCAGTGGAATCGATCACCTGATCTATGCGGGGTAGCGAGAACGGGTCCTTGGGGTAGGCCTTGTTCAAGTCGGTGTAGTCCACGCACATGCGCCATGCCACCGCGGCCTTGGGATCCTCCTTCTTCTTCTCCACCATGACCGGATTGGCTAGCCAATCCGGATGCAGTACCTCCATGATAAATCCGCTTATCAACAGCTTTGTGATTTCGTCACCAATAGCTTTTCTTCTCTCATCCACAAAGCGGCGCATCTCCTGCTTAACCGGCTTGGCGTCAGGGCGCACATGCAACGAGTGCTGAACCAACTCCCTCGGGACACCCGACAAGTACTCATTGGACCATGCAAAGACATCCTGATTCTCATGGAGGAAGTGGATGAGCTCGCTTTCCTATTTCTCCTCCAACCCGGCACCAATAATGGCAACACGCTCCGGGAACTCCGGGTCCATCTGCACCTTCTTGGTTTCTTGGGAGGCCTGGAAGGTGGCTTCGTACTGAGAACTCGGCATGCCGGGCATACCAACTTGAGCTGCCTGGGCCATGGCCACCACCTCATGTATTTTCTTCTTCTCGGCAACAATGACCAAGGATTCTGCCAGCCGAGATCCAATAGAGGCGCAGTCCAAGGAGCGCTTGTAATCACCCGAGATGGTGATGATGCCGTTAGGACCGGGGAGCTTCATCTTCAGATAGGCCGCATGAGTTGAGGCCATAAACTTGGTGAGTGCAGGCCTGCCGAGTAGAGCATGGTAGGGGCTCTGAAGATCAACTACCTCGAACTGTAGGAACTCGGTGCGACAGTTCTCCCAGGTGCCGAAAAGTTCATCAATCCAGATGCGGCCGATAGGAGCACAAGACACTCCCGGCACAATGCTGTGAAAGGTGGTCCGGCTGGGTAGCAGCATGTTCTCGGCAAGGCCAAGCTTCTCCAGGGTATCTCGGTACATGATGTTGATGCTGCTCCCGTTGTCGATCAGCACCTTGCTGAACTTCACATTCTTCTTGGTCCCCAGGAAGGTAGGGTCCGCTACCAGAGCATATGTACCCGGATCGGGCATCATCCTGGGATGATCATCTCTAGACCAGACGATCTCTTGGTCGCACCAGTGCATGTACTCCGGTACCGCCGGCATCACTTCATTCACCTCCATCGCGTGCCTGCGCTGGAACTGCTTGTCATCCCGCTCGGTGGTGAACACCATGTAGCTCTCATGATGCTCCTGGTACTGGTTTCGGTCTCCACCACCATCATTGCCGTTGTTGTTATTGCCATTATTATTCTTGTTGTTGTTGTTCCGGTTGTTCTTGCGGGTGTAGTAGTTGCGGTTGTTGTTGTTGCGGTTGTTGTAGTTGCGGTTGGCTCCCTGAGCCACTTGATTCACATTCTCCCTCCTCGGGTCTCAGCCGGCCTGGGAGGAGCTACCCGAATAGGCTGCACAATGGATCCCGAGAGCGGAAGAGGAGGAGGAGGGGGCAATTTCCCAAAGCATTCACTATTGATGCGATTCCACCAGCTGCAATGCCGGGTCGTATGGTTGGCTGGCCTACTCGGATGCCGAGTACGGAAGCTGCAATGCCCATCCTTCATGTTCTCAAAGATAAATATCTGAGCGTCATCTCTGGCTTCCTGGGCAGCATTGCCCTGCTGGGAAGCATTGTACTGCTTCTTGAAGTTATAGCCCTGATTCTGGTTTTTGCCCGTACTGGGATCCAGCAGTTTTTTGCCTTTGGCTGCTCCCGGTGTTGGAACGCGTAGAGATAAACGAAAACTTTTTCCTACGCGGTGCTTCCAAGATCTAGCCGAGGTAGAAGGCCACGAGTATTACCACTAGACGCGCAGGTGCGGATTATCGAGGCAGCGCGTCGGGGCAATGCAGTGCCACGATCCGGTCCGGCCGATCCAATCACTCGAACGTCGAAGTGCTGAACATAAAGCACCTCTGCCGGTATCCACACGTACGAGGAGGAGCTCCGACGGCAGACTGCTTGGTCTGGTGCGACGGATGGACTGACTGGGGATAGGGTTCCCAACGCATGGGAGTGGACTAACGTGCCCGCTGGGCAACCTGCGCCCCTCTTTATATAGCGTATGGTAATGGGCTTCACAACACTTGTGGTCCGTTCCCTCTGTGAGTCCGACTCACAAACCCAGTCCATTTCCGGTTCGGGTCCAACCCGACCAATACATTGCTCCCGCTCTTAAGTATGCGACCCTACAGGCTCATGGAGACTTGGACACGATTGGAGTCCGACTCTCAATCGATCAATCGGTAGCGGCTCCTAGCAGAACGAGCCGACTCCCAAGTCCCATTGAGTCATGACGACATACCTTTCAATGTGATATTCATCTTAGTCCCTTTTTCCTCACGATATACCTTGTCGAACTATAGGAGATTTATCGTCATCCCTTTAATAGTTTAACTCTCTTCTCGATCCGTGATATGTGATTCATCTGACTAACTCTTAGTCAACAGACACAGTTAACACTTAACTGAGTCGCGCATGGCCATGCTTCCTGAATCATATGACTCGAGAGGGCCCAGAGAATATCTCTCCATTCGGAGGGGCAAAATCCCATCTTGATTATCCACATCACGCAGCTTGCTTCTCATTCGACCTGAACTCTGCCTTTATAGTTGCCTTGTCACAGAACAACGTTTGACAGAACCTAAGTCGGTGATCCACAACTCGGATTGTGCGACAACCTCAGGTCTAAGGTTTACATTGATTGAGACATGCAAATGACGACTTGCTCGTTGCATCTCAATGTGGGTCAGTCCGACTTGCTAAACTCTTTAGCCAAGTCCGTGAACGTTGGAATGGCATCACCATGTCCATGACAAGTGGAACCGTGTCATCAGCCAACACTCACATTAGTCTAGGGTGTGTGTCCAACACAACCTAAATTACCAAGGACAATCTAGTATGAACAACATGAATATATAGTTCCACAATCGAATCACATATTCAATGACATATATAAGATGTTCAAAACAAGGACAACCTAATAACTTTATGAATACAGTGGAAATTACATCATACATGATTGCCTCTAGGGCATATTCCCAAGAGTCTCCCACTTGCACTAGAGTCAATCATCTTGGCATCATATGTCTAGGCACCGAATGCCCATGCCTCTCGTGTGCGCCCCATGCTTAGGCTGTGGTAGCGCCTTTGTCAACGGCTCTGCAATGTTTGCATCCGTGTGTACTTTGCATAACTTGATAACACCTTGTTCGACAAACTAGCGAACGAGTTGGTACCGCATGAGTATATGTTTGTTCTTCTGGTGTTGTCTAGGTTCCTTGGCTTGTACGATAGCACCATTGTTGTCACAATATACGTCCAAAGGAATGGACGCGCCCTGAACCACACCAAGATCTATCAGGAGGTTCCTGATCCAAACAGTTTCCTTTGCCGCCTCTGAGGCAGCAATATACTCAGCCTCTATTGTAGATGCAGACACCGTGTCTTGCTCGGAACTCTTCCAGTTCACAGCCCCTCCGTTCATTACAAACACGTATCCAGATTGCAAACGAGAATCATCTGAGTCGGTGAGATAACTCGCATCCGTGTAACCCTTTACACTGAATTCCTCATCACCTCCATAAACTAGGAACATTTCCTTAGTATTTCTCAACTACTTAAGGATGTTTTTAACCGCTGCCCAGTGGGCTTCGCCAGGGTCAGCCTGGTATCTGCTCGTAACACTTAGAGCATAGGAAACATCTGGCCTAGTAAAAATCATGGCATACATGATGGATCCGATTGACGAAGCATACGGGATCACACTCATCCGACTTCGCTCATCAGTCTTCGAAGGACACTGAGTCTTGCTAAGTTTTATGCCATGGGACATCGGTAAGAATCCCTTCTTGGACTCTTCCATTTTGAATTTCTTCAAAACCTTGTCTAGATATGTACTCTGACTCAATCCAATGAGCCGCCTGGATCTATCTCTATAGATCCTGATTCCTAATATGTAAGTCGCATCACCCAAATCCTTCATTGAGAAACTCATTTCCAATGATTCTTTGATTTCTTGCAACATCATGACATCATTTCCAATCAGTAATATGTCATCCACATATAAGATTAGAAAGTTTACTTTGCTCCCACTAAACTTCTTGTATAAACAAGAATCATGATCGCTTTTGATGAAGGCAAACGATTTGACTACCTCATCAAAGCGAATGTTCCAACTCCGAGATGCTTGGTTCAACCCATAAATGGATTTCTGAAGTTTGCATACCTTGTCAGCGTTAGCTGGATCAACAAAACCTTCGGGCTGTATCATATACACGCCCTCAGTTAAATTTCCATTAAGGAAAGCCGTCTTGACATCCATCTGCCATATCTCCTAGTCGAAATAGGCTGCTATGGCTAACATGATCCGAACTGATTTAAGCATCGCTACGGGCGAGAAGGTCTCGTCGTAGTCAACTCCTTGAACCTGTCGGAACCCCTTCGCGACAAGTCGTGCTTTATAGACGGAAATATTCCCATCCATATCAGTTTTCTTCTTAAAGACCCATTTGCACTCGACGGGTCTTGCACCGTCAGGCTGATCAACCAAATTCCAAACTTGGTTTTCATCCATGGACTTGAACTCGGATCTCATGGCTCCAAGCCATGAATCGGAATCAGATCCCACCATCGCTTCCGAATAAGTTGCCGGCTAATTACTGTCTAACAGTAAAACATCTCGAGCACTCTGTAATCTGGCAGATCTCCGTGGTTCAGGTGCTATAACCGGTGTAGGTACCACGACCGGCTCAACCTCCAAGGCCATTGCCGACTAGCCCCTAGCTGGTTCCTCTCAAATTTCTTTGAGTTGCACCGTGCTCCCACTGACTTCCCGACTGAGAAACTCTTTCTCAAGGAAGACACCATTCCGAGCAACAAACACTTTGCCCTCTTCCCGGTTGTAGAAGTAGTACCCCAAGGTTTCCCTCGGATACCCCACGAAAATACACTTATCTGACTTGGGCCTGAGCTTGTCCGACTGAAGTCGCTTGACAAATGCTTCACAACCCCAAATCTTAAGAAAAGACAAACTTGGCTTTTTACCAGTCCACATGTCATGTGGTGTCTTCTCTACTGACTTTGATGGTACTCTGTTTAGTGTGAAAGCTGCAGTTTCTAGACAATAACCCCAAAATGATAAAGGTAGATCTGTCCGACTCATCATTGATCGTACCATGTCCAACAGGGTCCGATTTCTCCGTTCCGATACACCGTTTCTCTGCGGTGTACCCGGCGGAGTGAGTTGAGGAACTATTCCACAACTCTTTAGATGGTCATCAAACTCATGGCTCATGTACTCGCCTCCACGGTCCGACTGTAGAAATTTCATTTTCTTGCCGAGTTAATTTTGTACCTCACTCTGGAATTCCTTGAACTTTGCACTCGACGGGTCTTGCCATCCATATCAGTTTTCTTCTTAAAGACCCATTTGCACTCGACGGGTCTTGCACCGTCAGGCAGATCAACCAAATTCCAAACTTGGTTTTCATCCATGGACTTGAACTCGGATCTCATGGCTCCAAGCCATGAATCGGAATCAGATCCCACCATCGCTTCCGAATAAGTTGCCGGCTAATTACTGTCTAACAGTAAAACATCTCGAGCACTCTGTAATCTGGCAGATCTCCGTGGTTCAGGTGCTATAACCGGTGTAGGTACCACGACCGGCTCAGCCTCCAAGGCCATTGCCGACTAGCCCCTAGCTGGTTCCTCTCGAATTTCTTCGAGTTGCACCGTGCTCCCACTGACTTCCCGACTGAGAAACTCTTTCTCAAGGAAGACACCATTCCGAGCAACAAACACTTTTCCCTCTTCCCGGTTGTAGAAGTAGTACCCCAAGGTTTCCTTCGGATACCCCACGAAAATACACTTATCTGACTTGGGCGTGAGCTTGTCCGACTGAAGTCGCTTGACAAATGCTTCACAACCCCAAATCTTAAGAAAAGACAAACTTGGCTTTTTACCAGTCCACATGTCATGTGGTGTCTTCTCTACTGACTTTGATGGTACTCTGTTTAGTGTGAAAGCTGCAGTTTCTAGACAATAACCCCAAAATGATAAAGGTAGATCTGTCCGACTCATCATTGATCGTACCATGTCTAACAGGGTCCGATTTCTCCGTTCCGATACACCGTTTCTCTGCGGTGTACCCGGCGGAGTGAGTTGAGGAACTATTCCACAACTCTTTAGATGGTCATCAAACTCATGGCTCATGTACTCGCCTCCACGGTCCGACTGTAGAAATTTCATTTTCTTGCCGAGTTGATTTTGTACCTCACTCTGGAATTCCTTGAACTTTTCAAAGACTTCCGACTTGTGTTTCATTAAATAGATATATCCATACATACTCAAATCATCAGTGAAGGTAATGAAGTACTCATCGCCACCTCTGGCTGTCGTGCTCATTGGACCACATACATCACTATGTATTAGTTCCAACAAGTTGGACGCCCTTTCACAACTCCTTGCAAAAGGTGTCTTGGTCATTTTGCCTAGCCGGCATAATTCGCATGTCTCGAATGACTCTAAGTCGAACGAAGTTAGAAGTCCATCATCATGGAGATTCTTCATGCGCTTCCAACTTATATGACCAAGCCGACAGTGCCAAAAATAAGACATATTCAGATCATTTGGTTTCAACCTTTTAACATTTATGTTATAGACCGATTCACTATCAAGATTTAAAATAAATAACCTGTTCTGAACGGGTGCAAAACCATGAAACATATATTTCAAATATAAAGAACAACCATTATTCTTAATATTCGACTCATAACCTTGTCTCATCAAACATGAGGCAGAAATAATGTTTCGGCTAAGCACTGGAACATAATAACAATTATTTAATTCCATTAAAAATCCTGAGGTAAATGAAGTTGCATCGTGCCGACTTCCAACGTAGCGACTCTCGCCTTGTTGCCGACCCGGATATCAACCTCTCCTCTTGCCAAGCTCCTAGTTCTTACCAGTCCCTGCAACGAGTTGCAAATGTGAATGACTGATCTGGTATCATATACCCAAGAACTATTAGGCGCATCAGCAAGATAAATGTCTATATCATTGCACACAAGTGTACCTGAGTCGGAAGTCATACCTCCACCCTTGGCCTTGTCAGCCAAATACTTGGTGCAGTTCCTCTTCCAGTGGCCATCCTGCTTGCAATAGAAGCAATTGGCTCCGGCTGTAGGAGAAGGCTTAGTCTTTGAGGAAGCGCTCTGGACAGGGCCATGGGCGTTGCCTCCTGACTTATCCTTCTTCTTAGTCCAAGAACCCTTCTTGAACTTAGTCTTTTTCTGCACAATCAACACTTGACTGTCGCCTTTCTTGAGATCAGCCTCTGCCGTTTTGAGCATCCCATGTAATTCAGTGATCTTCTTATCCATACCATGCATATGGTAGTTCGAGATGAACGGACCATACGCACTAGGAAGAGAATTCAGAATTATATCAGTAGCGAACTCTTCGTTAATGGGGAAGCCCAGCCGATCCAGAGACTGTATGTAACCAACCATCTTGATTACATGCGGACTCAGTGGATCGCCGTCTTTCAGCTTACAGCCAAGAAAAGCTTGAGAGACTTGATACCTCTCGGTCTTTGCCTGAGCCTGGAACATACTTTTGAGGCTTTCGATCATATCGTAGGCCTCAACATTCTCGAACTACTGCTGCAAGTCCGGTTCCATGTGTGCAAGCATAAGACAGTTTATCTCCGTAAGACTCATCTCTAGTCTTACGGTAGGCATTCACGACAGTGACAGTCGCATCGTCATCTGGCTCTTCTGGAAGTGGAGTTTCTAGAACATGTTCTTTCTTGTCATGCTTGAGGACTATCCTCAGATTACGATACCAGTTGGTGAAATTAGTTCCATTAAGCTTATCTTTCTCTAGGATTGATCTCAACGCAAACGCGGATAACTGAGGAAGGTTGGTAGGTGCCATTGATTTACAACAGAAATATGCAAAAACACTTAAGACATGTATTCATAAAAGAGCAGGCATATTAAACGCTTTAATACTTATGCTCCCACTAGAACCAACACCCCTCCGATGGTTGCTAAGTGATTCAAGATCCTAAATAAGCAAGCCGACTAGTGAGTTTTAGCATCACCGCTAGTTGTCAAGTGATCTAGGTAGGCAACACCTTGCCAATCGTATCCAATACGACTCCTGTTAGTTGGGTGACATCACATGCCCCGGCTCCCAACCTACCTCGCCCAGAGCCCCACAACCGTTGCGATGGACTCGTCTAGATTACCAAGTGCTTCTGCAGTAAGAGTCCGACTCAAACCCACCTAACTGGAAAGAATTGGTAGCATCTCAATTTTATGAGCCCACTACCAAGAATGTCCGACTTGTGATGGTGCAGCACTGGCGGGACGACCGACTAGACCTTCTTTGAGGGATTAAAGAATCTACCAACTATCTAAATAGAGGTAAACAGAGACATAACAATAACACAAATAAAGCAATTATAATGTGAAATGGTATGGCTCTCTTCATGGTGATCTCCATCTCCACAAAGCTTGTAAGTCGACTCGTGCCAACTCTTGTCACGTGTCATCTTACTCCATGTAGCCGACTTGTACATCAACTTGCATATCACCGGGTTCTCCAACAAGCTACACTAGCTAGTAGATCACAATTTACATAGAGAATCTGACACGCAGGTCGGTATACAATAAAATGACAGCACCTAGGCTCCAGTCGGCTGACAAAAACCATGATACGCAGATCATGTATGGATTACACACATCACATGTACATAATCCATACCATTCACAACTTGCTGCAAAAACAAGTTATGCATAGATACGATATCTACCGGCGTTGTGAAACTCACAACGACATCTAAGGCGCTACGACATCTAAGCCCGACGATTTTACCCGATCATGGATTTCTTCATCGATAAAACGATTTTACCCGAATCTGATCCGTATTCCGATTCGACCAAACTCTTTGATCTTCGATCACCGCAACTGGATTTATGTGTCACGGTATACCCCGATGGAGGAAACCGACCGGTAGGGGTAAGTTGTTCCACGACCTTAGCAGTATGATCACGGAAATCTGATCATCCATTAACCCGAGTATGATTGATCCAATCAACCTTGTACAAAACCGATCTATCTCATAGAACGGCCATCAAAATAGCACTTATATCCAATCTAATGCTAACTACATATCACATATGTGCGGATCTCGGGCCTAATACCAGAAGCTACCGCTCTGATACCACTGTTGAAACGCGTAGAGATAAACGAAAACTTTTTCCTACGCGGTGCTTCCAAGATCTAGCCGAGGTAGAAGGCCACGAGTATTACCACTAGACACGCAGGTGCCGATTATAGATGCAGCGCGTCGGGGCAGTGCAGTCCCATGATCCGGTCCGGCCGATCCAATCCCTCGAACGTCGAAGTGCTGAACGTACAACACCTCTGCCGGTATCCACACGTACGAGGAGGAGCTCCGACGGCAGACTGCTAGGTCTGGTGCGACGGATGGACTGAGTGGGGCTAGGGTTCCCAACGCATGGGAGTGGACTAACGTGCCCGCTGGGCAACCTGCGCCCCTCTTTATATAGCGTATGGTAATGGGCTTCACAACACTTGTGGCCCATTCCCTCTGTGAGTCCGACTCACAAACCCAGTCCATTTCTGGTTCGGGTCTAACCCGGCCAATACATTGCTCCCGCTCTTAAGTGTGTGACCCTGCAGGCTCATGGCGACTTGGACACGATTGGAGTCCGACTCTCAATCGATCAATCGGTAGCGGCTCCTAGCAGAACGTGCCGACTCCCAAGTCCCATTGAGTCATGACGACATACCTTTCAATGTGATATTCATCTTAGTCCCTTTTGCCTCACGATATACCTTGTCGAACTATAGGCGATTTATCGTCATCCCTTTAATAGTTCAACTCTCTTCTTGATCCGTGATATGTGATTCATCTGACTAACTCTTAGTCAACAGACACAGTTAACACTTAACTGAGTCGCGCATGGCCATGCTTCCTGAATCATATCACTCGAGAGGGCCCAGAGAATATCTCTCCATTCGGAGGGGGAAAATCTCATCTTGATTATCCACATCACGCAGCTTGCTTCTCATTCGACCTGAACTCTGCCTTTATAGTTGCCTTGTCACAGAACAACGTTTGACAGAACCTAAGTCGGTGATCCACAACTCGGATTGTGCGACAACCTCAGTTCTAAGGATTACATTGATTGAGACATGCAAATGACGACTTTCTCGTTGCATCTCAATGTGGGTCAGTCCGACTTGCTAAACTCTTTAGCCAAGTCCGTGAACGTTGGAATGGCATCACCATGCCCATGACAAGTGGAACCGTGTCATCAGCCAACACTCACATTAGTCTAGGGTGTGTGTCCAACACAACCTAAATGACCAAGGACAATCTAGTATGAACAACATGAATATATAGTTCCACAATCGAATCACATATTCAATGACATATATCAGATGTTCAAAACAAGGATAACCTAATAACTTTATGAATACAGTGGGAATTACATCATACATGATTGCCTCTAGGGCATATTCCCAACACCCGGCAGTCGCAGTATCCTGGTTCACATCATTCATTTGCCCCGAGCCATACCGAGTATCAGGGCCATCATCTCGGCGCTTGTTGCGGAAGTCTTGGCGGTCATTGCGCCGGTTTCCATCTTGGTTTCTTTATCTTGACTCGAAGGAATCGAGCAGAGGTTGAGTAGGGTCACCGAGTGCATACATATCAGAGATCTTGATTGTCTCGGCGAGCGTACTCGGCATCTCTCTCTGCATCTTTTGCCACAACATGCTACCATGCCTGCAGCCTTGAGCAAACCAGGTGATCGCCTGTGACTCATTCACACCCTCGCAAGTGTTCCCCAGGGTGCTCCACCGAGTAAGGTAACCGCGGTCAGTTTCCTCTTCTCTTTGTCTGCACGCCGAGAGCTGTTGTGGCCTATTCGGCCTCTTGTAAGTGCTGGTGAAGTTGCTGATGAAGGCCTCCGAGAAGTCAAGACAACAATGGATACTGTCCCTTGGCAAGTTATTGAGCCAAATCCGGGCATGGTCCCCTAGCATCTGGGGCACGTATCTCACGGCCCATCTCCTGTTGCCACCAGCAATATGCACGGCGGTGACGTAGACGTTCAGCCAGTCATCCGGCTTGGTGCTCCCGTCATAGGTCTTGGTCCCCCTGGCCAACTAAAACGTGGGTACATCTGATTCTCCCATGATCCTGAGACCAAAACAGCTTGGGCCGGGTGGGCCTCTTGCTTCTATCTGTTCAGACCGATGAATTCGGTCCAGCTCGTATCTTGCGTCACTGGGCTCCAGCACTCTGCCACCCAATCGATCAGTAACATCTCTTGGATCTGCGTACCCGACTTGCTCCATCGCCGAGTACCCGCATCATAGCGGTCCTGCTGCACCAGACCGAGTTGAGCAACCGGGTTGGCCGCTGGCACAACTGCTTGCGGCTGCACCGTCTACTGAACCGGGTTGGAAGACTGGCGCCGAGATGGACCATCTCGGTTTCCTCCTTGTCCCTCATGGCAAGCTCGGGTGGAGTGATAGCCAGTACCTGCAGCATTGTGTTTTTGGTGGGCTGCCGCTCTACAGCGTGCTGTTTTCCAGTGACAGCCGGGTCGTACACCTGCATCTGTTTATTTCTCCCAGAGTTCACACTTTGTGCCCTTTCACCGCCGGGAAATGGCGATGAGGCCTAGTCTACGGATCTCGCCCCATGCGAGTGAACAACATGGGACACATCGGCTCCCGGGTTGGCTTGCCGGGAAGCCTCATTCTGCCTGCCAGCCTCTAGAACTAGCTCATTAAGCCGGTCCTGCTGCCTAGCGCGAGCGTCGCTAGTGAGATGCGGCAACTCGGCCGCGACTGCCTCAGCAGCCCTAAGTGTTTTGGCAGGGGAGCTGTATTTCGGCCTACCAACTGTATTCAAACTAGCTGATATGCTAGAAGGCCTACCATCTCTAGCTATCTCCGCGCCCAGGTTGCGGCGAATAGTTCCTATCTTGCTAGGATTTCTAGAAATGGAAGTAAAACCATGCGCTCTATTGTACTCGTTCTGATCTAGGTTAAGCTCAAGCCTAACCTTCTCCAGCTCCTGGTCCAAGAGTAGAGCCTGACGCTGTTGCTCGAGCTGCGCCCTCACCACAGCGGGATCCGCGCCCGCAGGGAGAGGCATGCCCAGCTACTCGGCGGCGCCAACACAAGCAGCCGGTACCGTCGTTGACGTGGAAGGATCCACGTAGCCCGGTTGGTTCCGCGGCGTGTCGTCGGTCTTGTGGCCCCTGCGAGCAGCCGGCTCGTCGACGACTTTAGGCGCAGTGGGCGCGCCCTTCCCGGCATAGATAGCCGAGCCCGTCATCATCACCTCCACGCTACCCACAGAGCAGCCGACCGACTTCCGCGGACAGCGAGAACATCGGGTGGATCCTCAGCGACGTACACCAAATGCGCGCCAAAGGAGAGGACAGAGACGCCTACTGGCATGGGCCTGCCGCGAAATCGCCGGCATTGTCGGTAACGAAATCGAAGGAGCCGAATCTGTGGACAAGGCCACAAACTACATGCTCCCCGGACGGAGAAACGGGTCCCGTCCGAATATGAACCCGAGCCAGCCCCACTACTGGCCCCACGGTGGGCGCCAACTGTCGTGGTGTGGAAAAGACAGATGCCATAGGATGGCTAAAGTTGGGGCCGATGGACGCTGTAGGTATTCGGGGAGGGGCGCGCTCAGGAACAGTGAAAACAACACAATCTACCCATGTTCGGGGCCCTCGTGTAGAGGTAACACCCCTACTCCTGCCTATCTCTCTGTATAATGCACAACCGAGTAGCGGAGTTACAAACTCTCTCTATCTTACTCTCAGCCGAGTAGCCAGCTCCTAGCTCTCTCTATTGTTCTCTCTCAGTGAGTAGTGCAGCCTCGCAATAAATGCGCTCAGATCCAACGTCCCTCGCGCAGGAGGGGGCTAGCCACCTTATATACTGGTGGCCAACGAGTATTCTACACATAAAAGTACTTGACGTGACAACACCATTGTGGAAATGGCGCACGCTTCCGTGTTCCCGCTGACGCCGTTGCCAAAAGTCTCCACGCCGTCCGGCTGACAGGTCTTGTCCACCCTGTCAGCCCCTCAGAGTAGGTCACTGACACGTCATATCCCCCCTGTCAGTGACAACTGCCCACCCGTAATATTCCCACGTCTCACCGCGGATAATCAGGCGCCTAGTAAGTTGAACCGCACGCCGGTACGGCCCCTGGATACGCGGGATCTTCTCCAACGGCTCCATTGACTTTGTTCCCGAGTATGATAGCTTCCCGTCTACTCGGATCACCCGAGCTCTACCCCGGTTGATCCAAAATGATTCTTGTATCTCTTCTCTTGGCCTTCAGTACTTCTCACCGAATAGCGCCTACCGGATACCGGATACCGGGTAGTCGTCTACTCGGCAAACCGTATAATGAGCATTGTTTATCATCAGCCTTACCCCTACTCGGGGGTAACCCCTGACAAGAAGTTGGGACCATTATGACACAATCTCCCGAAAGGGCTCATTTTGATATCAGATGGGAACCATAGCCACTTGGTTCAGCTATACTTAATTGAATACTGTAATATATTGTCTTGGTGTACCATTTTATCAAAAGATGAGTTTATAATGTTTACGATGTTTATTTAAGTTAATGAGTTATGTAAATTAATTTTATGGAACTCATAAGTTTAAGAAGTTTCATCTAGATATGGAGTGATGTATTATAGTCACTAGGTTCAGTTGTATTTCATTTTGGCCACTACAAACTTTTCGTCTTAGCGCGTTACTTTGTTGAAGACTGAACTTAAGATCAGCCTTACGATAAAGGGGGAGAATGTTGGACATGTTGAGTGATCTAGCCTGCTCTCCTAGATCAACTTTGGCTGCTACTTAAATTAAGCTTGTCCTGATTAGGGACACCAAAATTCTACTTGTGTGGGTCCCTCATACGTGCATTTTGCATACTATTTTATATAATAATTTTCTGTTATTCATCGATATATTTCATGTTATGATGCATGTCTAATGTTATTTTATCTTATTTTGCATGTTTTATGATTTTTGGACAATAAACACTGGGACCAGAAATCTGATGGAAAAAGCACCGTCGAGATACCACATTTCAGAACATCGGAAGAAGAAGGGGGACATCCGGGGGTTCCTAAAAGTTCAGAGGAGGAACTCAGCCAAAAGGGGAGCCAGAGGGGGCCACAAGGGGCCCACACCTAGGGCTGGCGCGCCCTCCCCCTGGTCGCGCCACCTAGGGGTGTGGCCACCCTGGCCCACCTCTAGGGGTCATCTTTGGCATGCTTGCCCCCCCAGGGAACCCTAAGCCTCATTCCATCAACGAAGAATTATTTCGCCGCCACCTCGGGGCGGAAAACACTAGAGAGAGAAAATATCTCTCGTAGGGAGAAATCTGCCGGGGGAAATTCCTTTCCGGAGAGGGGAAATCACCGCCATCGTCACCTTCATCACTCCGGGCATCATCAAGATCGTCATCATCATCACCACCATCACCATCGCCCTCATCATCCACCTTCATCCCGCTGGAACAATTAGGGGCCTCTATCGTTGTTTTGCATTAGATCTCTCTCCCGGTGTGGATTAGTTGTTACTAGTTGATGTGTGTGATATTTATCGAAGTTTCCATTCACGACCAGATTGTCATCATCAATTATATCACCTCTGATCATGATCCATATGATGTGTTGTGAGTAGTTCGTGTTGTTCTTGAGGACATAAGAGAAGTCAAGTTGTTAGTAGTGAAGTAATGTTGAATAATAATTAATGTTTGATATTTAAGTTGTGGTGTTATTCTCCTAGTGGTGTCATGTGAACGTCGACTACATGATACTTCACCATTTATGGGCCTACGGGAATGCATCATGTATTTGTCTACTAATTGTGGGGTTGCCAGAGTGACAAAAACCTAAACCCCCTTTAGGAAACCATTACACGAGGGAGCGTAGGATCCCGGAGATATGGAGTGATGTATACTTAATTGAATACTGTAATATATTGTCTTGGTGTACCATTTTATCAAAAGATGAGTTTATAATGTTTACGATGTTTATTTAAGTTAATGAGTTATGTAAATTAATTTTATGGAACTCATAAGTTTAAGAAGTTTCATCTAGATATGGAGTGATGTATTATAGTCACTAGGTTCAGTTGTATTTCATTTTGGCCACTACAAACTTTTCGTCTTAGCGCGTTACTTTGTTGAAGACTGAACTTAAGATCAGCCTTACGATAAAGGGGGAGAATGTTGGACATGTTGAGTGATCTAGCCTGCTCTCCTAGATCAACTTTGGCTGCTACTTAAATTAAGCTTGTCCTGATTAGGGACACCAAAATTCTACTTGTGTGGGTCCCTCATACGTGCATTTTGCATACTATTTTATATAATAATTTTCTGTTATTCATCGATATATTTCATGTTATGATGCATGTCTAATGTTATTTTATCTTATTTTGCATGTTTTATGATTTTTGGACAATAAACACTGGGACCAGAAATCTGATGGAAAAAGCACCGTCGAGATACCACATTTCAGAACATCGGAAGAAGAAGGGGGACATCCGGGGGTTCCTAAAAGTTCAGAGGAGGAACTCAGCCAAAAGGGGAGCCAGAGGGGGCCACAAGGGGCCCACACCTAGGGCTGGCGCGCCCTCCCCCTGGTCGCGCCACCTAGGGGTGTGGCCACCCTGGCCCACCTCTAGGGGTCATCTTTGGCATGCTTGCCCCCCAGGGAACCCTAAGCCTCATTCCATCAACGAAGAATTATTTCGCCGCCACCTCGGGGCGGAAAACACTAGAGAGAGAAAATATCTCTCGTAGGGAGAAATCTGCCGGGGGAAATTCCTTTCCGGAGAGGGGAAATCACCGCCATCGTCACCTTCATCACTCCGGGCATCATCAAGATCGTCATCATCATCACCACCATCACCATCGCCCTCATCATCCACCTTCATCCCGCTGGAACAATTAGGGGCCTCTATCGTTGTTTTGCATTAGATCTCTCTCCCGGTGTGGATTAGTTGTTACTAGTTGATGTGTGTGATATTTATCGAAGTTTCCATTCACGACCAGATTGTCATCATCAATTATATCACCTCTGATCATGATCCATATGATGTGTTGTGAGTAGTTCGTGTTGTTCTTGAGGACATAAGAGAAGTCAAGTTGTTAGTAGTGAAGTAATGTTGAATAATAATTAATGTTTGATATTTAAGTTGTGGTGTTATTCTCCTAGTGGTGTCATGTGAACGTCGACTACATGATACTTCACCATTTATGGGCCTACGGGAATGCATCATGTATTTGTCTACTAATTGTGGGGTTGCCAGAGTGACAAAAACCTAAACCCCCTTTAGGAAACCATTACACGAGGGAGCGTAGGATCCCGGAGTTTAAAGCTGTGGTTAGATTTATTTCTTAATTACTTTCTTGTAGTTGCGAATGTGTTAAAGGGGTATAATCACAAGTATGTATTAGTTTTGTATGGGATGGTACATTAGCATAGGTTCACCCATACAACACTTATCAAAACACCAAAATTATTCAGCTGCATGGAACAAAAGCACTTCACAGAAACCTCATGTGTATCATAAGTAAACTCACCGGCTTGTACTTTGCTGAAGAAAGGATTGGGCCACTTGGTGCAATTATTATTACTGCATTTTATTTACTCACATTTTATTTTACCTGCAATATCAAAACCCCCTACAAATCTATTTTCCAGTATTTACAGTTATTCCTTCATTGAAACCGTTTGTCAACACCTTCTTCTCCTCGTTGGGTTCGACACTCTTATTTATCGAAAGTACTACGATACACCCCCTATACTTGTGGGTCATCAAGACTATTTTCTGGCGCCGTTGCCAGGGAGTGAAGCGCTATTGGGAAGTGTAATTGACAAAGGAAGCTTCTGCTGTTAGTGCTGTTTTTACTACTGTCTACTTCTTTATTACGCTATGTTTGGAACTCCTCTTCAGTCCTTATTTGCGGGCACTGCTGCCACTGCTAGGGTAGTATGTGACCCACCGCCTGATGATTTGGATCCTTATAAAATACCTATAAAGATTGTTAAACATGAAATGAATAACTGCTATTCACGTGATGGAAATGTCCATCCTGGTGATCATTTGCTCTTTTTACATGAATTATGCGAGTTGTTCAAGTGCGCAAGTATTATGATGAGCAAGTGAAGAGGGAATTATTCTCTGTATCATTGAAAGCCGAGCCTCTGAATGGTTCAAACTGCTGAAAAATAGCCAGACTATTGAATGGGAGGAAATTGTACCTCTCTTTTATTCTAAATTCTATCCTCCAAGTGAAATCCATAGAGATCGGAATTATATATAATTTTTGGCCTCATGACGGATAGATTATTGCCCAAGCATGGGGGAGACTGAAGTTACTAATGCTCAAATGCCCCATTCATGAGCTCCCCTGTAATATTGTTATTAATAATTTCTATGGAAGGCTTCCTCTTCATGATAAGGATTTATTGGAGGCTTCTTGTTCTGGATCATTTACACGTATGAAGGATGAAGCTAAATGGGATCTTCTTGACCGTATTCAAGAAAACACTGAAGCATGGGAGAATGACAAAGATAGAAAGTCAGGTATAAATTATGACTATGAATGCGTTAAAACCATTATGTCATCTGAGGATTTTCATAATGTTAGTGTTATTTATGGTCTTGATTCTCAAGTTGCTGCAAACTTATACAAGGCTTTTGCTTCTTATATTGATATTCCTAAAAAGGAATGGGATAAGTACCATGCACCTTATAAAGATACTATTAATTGTGTTCCTGCTAGAGATATAAAGGTTCATATTGTTGATTCTATTGTGCATGAACCTTATATTGAGAAAATGCATTTCCCTCCTAAGGTAAAAGAACACTCTATGTTAGCTAGTGTGATTAATAAAAGTGCAAAGAAACTTGTAGAACCCGAGGAACAAATAACTGTAGAACCTACAGTAGCAATAGTAAAGGACCTTGTTTCTGAAAATGTAGAAGAGGGACACATTATATTTTGTGAAGATGCTTCTAATATTGTCTCTCATCCTAGTAAATATAGGAAACCTAGTGTTCCTGTGCTATCTGTTAGGATAGGTGATCATTTCTATTATGGTTTATGTGATATTGGTGCTAGTTCTAGCGCTATTCCTTATGAGCTTTATAAAGAAATCATGCATGAAATTGGTTCTTGTGAACTTGAAGACATTGATGTGATCATTCAACTTGCTAATAGGGAAACTATTTCTCCAATTGGTATTGTTAGAGGTGTGGAGGTATGTGGTAAAACTAAATATCCTGCTGATTTTCTAGTACTAGGCACTTCTGCTAGTGATACTTGTCCTTTCATATTTGGTAGACCTTTCTTAAATACTTGTGGTGCTGTTATAGATTGTAAAAAAGAGAAAATCCTTACGAAGTTTGATGGAGAGTCTTATGAATTTAATTTATCCAAATTTGCTAAAGCACCCTATAAAGCTCAATTACCTAATGAAAATTATAGAGTTGAATAGTTTGCTGCTATTTCTCTTGCTCCTAATAATCCTTTGCAGCAATACATGGAAGACCACAAAAGTGATGTCTTTATGGAAGAAAAGAATGAAATTGATGAGATTTTCCTATGTCAGCCAGCAATGCTGAATCATAATTTACCTGTGGAGGACTTGGGTACAACATTACCACCCAAGGAAGATCCTATTTTTGATTTAAAGCATTTGCCTGATAATCTTAAATATGCTCATATTGATGATAAGAAATTATATCCTGTTATTATTAGTTCTCAACTTTCTGATAAAGAAGAGGAGAGATTGTTGGGGATATTGAAGAAACATAGAGGTGCTATTGGTTATACTCTTGATGATTTGAAGGGGATTTCTCCTGCTATATGTCAGCATGCTATTAATATTGAACCTGATGCAAAGCCAGTTGTTGAACATCAACGTCGTTTAAATCCTAAAATGAAGGATGTGGTAAGAAATGAGGTATTGAAACTCCTTGATGCTGGCATTATTTATCTTATTGCTAATAATAGATGGGTTATTCTGTGCATTGTGTCCCTAAGAGGAGGGATGACTGTTGTGCCAAATGAAAATAACTTATTCCTCAAAGAGTAGTAGTTGGTTATAGAATGTGCATTGATTTTAGAAAGGTTAACAAAGTCACTAAGAAAGATCATTATCCTTTAACTTTTATTGATCAAATGTTAGGAATGTTGTCTAATAAAACTCATTTCTGCTTTCTTGATGGTTATTTTGGGTTCTCTCAAATTGCTGTTAAAAAGCTTGATCAAGAGAAAACAACCTTCACTTGTCCTTATGGAACCTATGCTTATAGATGTATGACTTTTGGTTTATGTAATGCTCATGATACTTTTCAAAGATGCATGCCTGCTATCTTTCATAGTTTTTGTGAAGAAATTGTGGAAGTTTTCATGGATGATTTCTCCGTCTATGGAACTTCTTTTGATAATTATGTGCAGAATCTTGATAAAGTTATGCAGAGATGTAAGGAGACTAATATTGTTCTTAACTGGGAGAAATGCCATTTTATGGTTAATGAAGGAATTTTTCTTGGACCTAAAATATCTGAAAGAGGCATTGAAGTTGATAGAGCTAAAGTTGAATCCATTGAGAAAAGTCCCTATCCCAGGGATGTCAAAGGTATTCGTAGTATCCTTGGTCATGCTGGTTTCTATAGAAGGTTTATTAAAGATTTCTCTCAAATATCTAAGCCTCTTACTAATCTTCTTCAAAAGGATGTACCTTTTGTTTTTTATGAAGATTGCAGAGAAGATTTTGAAATTTTAAAGAAGGCTTTAATATCTGCTCCTATTGTTCAACCCCTTGATTGGAATTTACCGTTTGAAATTATGTGTGATGCTAGTGATTATGCTGTAGGTGCTGTTCTTGGACAGCGGATAGACAAGAAGTTAAATGTTATTCATTATGCTAGTAAAACTCTTGATGCTGCTCAGAAGATTATGCTACCACTAAAAAAGAATTCCTAGCTGTAGTTTTTTCTTGCGATAAATTTAGGCAGTATATTGTTGATTCTAAAGTTACTATTCATACTGATCATGTTGCTATTAAGTACCTAATGGAAAAGAAAGATGCTAAGCCTAGGCTGGCCCTCGCATTTGCGAGGGTATCTTCTTTTAGAGTATCCTAGAACTCCTATTGATGTTTTCTCTCATTTACTCCCTTTGTTGCATAATAAAAGATTGTTTAGTCCCGGTATAGTTTGACCTTTATGTTGTATTTGAATCTTTTTGGTATTTCTATATAAATTTTCATATGCTTGTTAGCGTATGTTGTAGGTTTCTGCATGGCTAATGATCATTAGATTTTTATTTAAAAAGATTGTACTAACTATTTTGTTACTTCTTAGGAATATAGTCACACATAAAAATAAATTCAATTTACAACATAGGACTTACAATGCTTGCATAAGAATTTTCATGGACTTATATAGTTTGCAGATCTTGATTACGATGAAAGTTGTTTAATACATTCTCTTGTTTCCGGTGTCACCATCTACTATCCGCTTCTCAATAGGCTTGCCTTGTTATTACTTTTAAATCACACCATAGAAAGATGTTTACTCACAACAATTTGCTTTTCTTTGTAACATAAAAACACCATATGTTAAGCTCCAAGAAGCTCTATTGATTGGGTAGATAAAATCCTAGTACAATGTAACCAAAGAAATGATTATGCAACATCATTTATGGGACAAAGAAAATCAGAATATCACTTTGTTATTTCATATGTTAAAGTTGGTATTTTTTATCATCAAGTCAACTTGGTTACGTGTTTGACAAAAAAAATATCTGAATACTTCTCGAACAGGTGAATATTAAAGAGGCTATTTCATTTATGCTTTATCAAGCTCAAGAGAGGCATCATCATCTTCTACGTTTTTTTTGCAAACTATGAAAAAATGAGAGGAACTTCACCACACCAATCATGGATGACCAACATACATGGAAAGTAAGTCTCAAATTTGTATTGGATAAAAACTTAAACAAAATCTTTAAACCGATTATGTCAACAATTCTCAATCTTAGACTACTTTCGTGTCGTTGGGTTGCACTGTGATTCTTGATATGCCGGTTCATATGGGTTGAAACTGGAATTTCTCAATTGGGCGCTAGATTGTACTAATCAAATAATACAGTGGGTACACTAATCAATGATACATTACCAAAAATTTCAATAGAAAAACGTGAAACCAAGTAATTCATGTCTCATGTGTTTGTTAAACCGATTCGATATTAGGGTTCGATATTAGCTGAGAGTACCAAGTTAACTGAAATCGGCAGACTACGCCATTGCAAACTAAGTATATATTGAGTAATAATGGAAGGAGAAGATATGTTGCAGCTGACCACACACCTAATCTGCTTCATGATGATCGTCTCATTCTCGTGAGCGGGTCGAAAGGCGCATGTCCGAGGACGTCACTGCAATATGCCAATATATGTAAATTATAATCGTGGAGCCGGAAGATGCTGCATCTCATCAAAGACCTAATCTGCTACACGCTCATGGTAATCGGATCGTCTTCTGTGTTGATCGACGATTCACAGTATATAATAATTATAATGGAGGAGTGGATGCTGCAAGTGATCGCGGACATAATCTTCTCCAAGCTCATGGTGATCGCTTCGTTCTCCTGAGCGGATATAGGATGCGTAGGTCCGCGGACGGCAGTTCGTGCGAAGCAACAATCATTGCAACAGCATCGAACTTGAGCTTTTGTGTCTCATCATTGGGCGTTGAGACAAAGAAAGAAGGCACCGACGCTGCAGGGGTCGGCGCTCGACCGAAGATTCGCAGGGCTGAGGAGCGTCGACTTAGGAGATCGAGGACAGAGATTTTATTTCATTGACAACGATCGAGGCCAAGTTCATTGCTTGCATGTTCAAATCGTAGACAGGCTGAGCCAATGAGTCGTCTCCTGTGTCAAGCTTCCCATCGTAGTCTCGGACCTACGCCCTACGGTCTGGTCTTCGTGGCATCACAACCAACTCGCCGAAGCTGCTAGCCTGCTTTCCTGTTCGAGTGTCAAATCGCTTCCAACCCGCTATTCCTATGTATTGGAAAGGGTAACCATGATGGGTAGATATTGTTATTGTACCAATTTTCATGCGCATGCTTGTCGTAAAAATGTTTTAAATACCTGGATCAAGCAAGATGGTGTACGTATATTTTAGAGAAGCTAGCAAACAGACTTTGCTGTTCATACGGGTCTCTTTCCTGGAGAGTCCATGTATAAGAGAAAAAAAAACTATTGACATGTTTTCAAGCTACCAAACCATCTTTCTCAAAAAAAAAAACCATCTCAGCTATTCATATGGGATCTGTTTCCTAGAGAGTCCATGTATAAAAGAAAAAAAAAATTAGACGTACGTGACTTTCTAGATATATGTCGATCTCTTTCCTAGAGAGTCCATGTATGGAAGGAAAATACCGTTGACACGTACATGACCTGCTAGACATATATCGTGTCAAATGGAACCACACAGTTACGCAATTAATTATCTTTCCTAAATCATAAACCATAGATTTCTGATCTAAGTGCTAAAAATAATTTAGGTGATGTGGACTAACGTGGTGTCTCCGTTAGAGTTCCGTATATTGCTTTTAGTATATAATAGATGGAAAAGAAAGATGCTAAGCCTAGGCTTATTAGATGGGTGCTTCTTTTACAAGAATTTCATTTACATATTGTGGATACGAAGGGTGCTGAAAATCCTGTTGCTGATAATTTGTCTAGATTAGAAAATATCCCTGATGAACCTCTTCCTGTTAAGGATAGTTTTCCTAATGAACAGTTAGCTCAATAAAAGTAAGCTCTCAAGAGAGTCTATGGTATGCTGATTATGCTAACTTTATTGTTTCGAAGTATTTGCCTCCTACCTTTACAGCTCAGCAAAGAAGAAATTTTTTCTATGATTTGAGGCATTATTTTTGGGATGACCCACACTTATATAAAGAAGGTGTTGACTGTATTATGCGAAGATGTGTCCCTGAAAATGAACAACGAGAGATATTGAGAAAATGTTATAGTAGTGCTTATGGAGGACATCACGCTGGAGATAGAGCTGCACATAAGGTTCTACAATCAGGTTTTTATTTACCTAATCTCTTTAAAGATGCTAGAAAATTTGTTTTATCTTGTGATCAATGTCAAAGGGTTAGAAATATTTTTAGACGTAATGAAATGCCTATGAATTATTCTCTTGTTATTGAACCGTTTGATTGTTGGGGTTTTGACTTTATGGGTTCTTTCCCTACTTCACAAGGCTATACACATATTCTTGTTGCTGTTGATTATACTACTAAATGGGTAGAGCCAATACCTACTAAAAGTGCTGATGGTGAAACCTCATTAAAAATGCTTAAAGACATTATTTTCCCTAGGTTTGGTGTACCTGGATATCTTATGACTGATGGGGGTTTTCATTTTATTCATGGTGGTTTTAGAAAAACCCTTGCTAAATATGATGTTAATCATAGAATTTCCTCATCCTATCATCCTCAAACTAGTGGGCAAGTAGAATTATCAAATAGAGAAATCAAATCTATCTTCCAAAAGACTGTTAACAAATCTAGAAAAAATTGGTCTAAGAAATTAAATGATGCTTTGTGTGCTTATAGAACTACTTACAAAAATCCCATGGGCATGTCTCCTTATAAAATGGTTTATGGAAAAGCTTGTCACTTGCCTTTAGAATTAGATCATAAAGCTTATTGGGCAGTGAAAGACCTAAATAGATATTTGAAACTTGCTGGTGAGAAAAAGTCGCTTGACTTCAGTTCTTTAGATGAATGGAGGAGTGAAGCATATGAAAATGCTAAGCTTTTTAAAGAGAAAGTTAAAAGATGGCATGATAAGAGAATTATTAAGAGAGAATTTCATGTTGGTGAAAAAGTGCTATTGTATAGGTCTCGTCTCAGATTTTTTGCTGGAAAATTACTCTCCAGATGGGAAGGACCTTTTGTTATTTAAGAGGTATATCGTTCGGGGGCAATTTAAATTGTTTCCCTTGAAGACAACTCCTCACAAGTGGTTAATGGCCAAAGACTCAAGCATTATATCTCCGGAGATCCTTATAATGAAAATTTTGATTGTATTCAAGCCATGATCTCGGAGGAGTTCATTAAGAAGCATATTTTAGAAACTACAGAGTCAGTTGTCTAATAGGTAACAGTTTTGGTAAGAAAATGTTCGGGAAACATCTTCCAACTTATATTTTTACTGTTTTGGGAAAATATGAAAAATTATGAGCCGGAAACGAGAGGGAGATGGAGCCCGGAGGCTCCACACCATAGGGTGGCGCGGGCCCACCCCTAGCTGCGCCAGCCCATGGTGTGAGCGCCCCGGAGCCCCTCTCCGAATCGTTTTCGACCTGGACTTTCCTTTCGTTATGAAACTTTTTGCTATATAATCCCCCGGATCCCCCGAGGGCCGTATATCGTTGTCTCGTCGTGTTTCTGTTTTGAGCTGTTTCTGCCAGGATCCTTTTCGGTTTAGAAGCAATATGGCCTCCACCGGCAACAACAAGGGGAAGGAGCCAATGGAAGATGATTCCCAAAGTCCCAAGCGCAAGAAAGTGGATCAAGGCGTGTAGAAAGAAGCAAAAAGGACGTCATCAAGTAGTGTTTATTGTTATAGTGTGCAGGGACCAAGACCATCAGTCCCGGGCCTCAGTCCTGTTCCTGGAGTAGAAGAATCTCTTCGGATTGCATATGAGTTTTCTGAACGTTATCGAGCTTTAAGGACGGAGGTAGAGATTCTTCAAGAGGAAAACGACAGGTTCCGTGAGATGTTGCAACGTTACCACGCCTTGCTTGAGAAGAGTATTTCACCACCACCACCGAAGAATTGATTCGTCATTGGGTTTGGCATCCCCTCGGCTTGTTCCAAGCTTGGGGGGAGTGCCGCGGTATCACATCACTATCTTTCATCTTTTACTTTTTCAGTGGAGTCATATCATGAGTAGAGAAGTTATCATATAGGATGGTTTGTAGTATGGAAGTGTCTCTCCCTAGTTGGTTATCGTTGTATCCGGTCGTGTGAGTTGCCGGTTTGAAATATTAATGAGAAGTTTCATCATTTACATTCTGCACACATTATTTTAGTTTTTAATTTCTGTCATATGGTTGAGCTTGTTATTAGTATTTGGTATCACTCTAGAGATCATCAAGGTAATTTAGTTGGTTTTGGCAAACTTTGCTTGGGTCACCAGAAATAATAATTTGAGATGCTAGTATAAGAAATAGGAATTTTCCTGTTAGCTCATAAACTTTGTATTCACGAGTTAAGATCATTTGGGCTTTCAATGAAGATTGCGTGATTGGTTTCATCATATGAATATTTGTTTATTTTCCTCAACTCTTATGCTTGCTACCCAACCTTGCTAGCCAAAAACCCTGTACTGAGAGGGAATGCTTCTCGTGCATCCAAAACCTTGAACCCCAAAACCTTGCCATTGTGTACACCATACCTACCTACATGTGGCATTTAACTGCCACTCCAAGTAAATTGCTCATGTGCTACCTTTAAAAACTTCAAAATTATTCATGTTTTGTGCCCCTGTTTTAGCTCATGAGGACGTAAATAGAGAATCTTTATCTCACCTGTTGATTGGACTTCAAACACCTGGACTAGTGGCTTCATCCTCTTATCCGAATGCTAGAAGAGCTGGCAGCGGGGTGCTCAGCCCCAAAACTAATACACAAATTCTCCTCACTATTTTTGCCCCTCATTTATCAGTCAAAGCATAATCGTGTAAACAAAAGAGAATGAGGGATGACCTTCTACACCAGTTGAGTCCCTCATATGGGAGCCGCTCTTATGAAGTCTAGTTGGCTTGTGACATACTGTTTTGTCTGTTTACCATTCGTTGACATAAGCATACACCTCTCTTAAAAATGTTTTCAATACCTCTGTTTAATAAAATAAATGCTCTAGCACATGAGTGATCCATGCTTCCCTCTGCGAAGGGCCCTTCTATTACTTTCATGTTGAGTCAGTAAACCCATTTTTCTCTGTCTCCAGCAAGCATTTGAGTTGTTGTGATCTCATCATCTATATGTTGATTTATTTCAATCATGTTTTCTATCCTTCTTTGTTTATCACATGCTTTATTATCTGAATGAATATTACTTTGAAAAGCTATGAATCACTGTAAAAGAATTGCTATAATTAAACATGTTAGGCTCTACAAAATGAGCCTTATTATAAAGACTTCACCTAAGATAAGCATGATATCATTAAATGTTCTCTGACCAAGAATGAAGTTTTCCATTACCAATTTTGATTCTCTCTTTTGCATCTTTGTTTGTGACTCCCTTTACTCGTTTCAAGTTAGATTATATGATGGGAAGTTGCTGTCTATAATGATTGGTGCATAGATAGAGGTGATGCTTCTTGTTCGTATTTTATTTATCGACTCTTCACTCCATAAACCTGTGGTCATGTTTTCTGAGTTCAGTTTCGCTTGGGGACAAGCGAGGTCTAAGCTTGGGGGAGTTGATACGTCCATTTTGCATCACTATTTTATATCACGATTTTCTGTTATTCATCGAATATTTCATGTTATGATGCATCTCTTATGTTATTTTATCTTATTTTACATGTTTTATCATTTTTGGAGAATAAACACCGGGACCAGAAATCTGATGGAAAAAGCACCGTCGAGATACCATATTTCAGAAGATCAGAAGAAGAAGGGGGACATCCGGGGGTTCCTAAAAGTTCAAAGGAGGAACTCAACCAAAAGGGGAGCCAGAGGGGGGCCACCAGGGGCCCACACCTAGGGCTGGCGCGCCCTCCCTCTAGCCGCGCCACCTAGGGGTGTGGCCACCCTGGCCCACCTCTGGGGGTCATCTTTGGCGTTCTTGGCCCCCAGGGAACCCTAAGCCTCATTCCATCCCCGAAGAATTATTCCGCCGCCGCCTCGGGGCGGAGAACACCAGAGAGAGAAAAGCTCTCTCGCAGGGAGAAATCTGCCGGGGAAATTCCTCTCCGGAGAGGGGAAATCACCGCCATCTTCACCGTCATCACTCCGAGCATCATCAAGATCGTCATCATCATCATAATCACCACCAGCACCATCACCCTCATCATCCACCTTAATTCCTCTGTAACAATTAGGGGCCTCTATCGTTGTTTTGCATTAGATCTCTCTCCTGGCGTGGATTACTTGTTAGTAGTTGATGCTTGTGAGATTTATCGGTGTTTGCAATTTACGACCAGATTGTCATCATCTATTATATCACCTATGATCATGATCCATATGATGTGTTGTGAGTAGTTCATGTTGTTCTTGAGGACATGCGAGAAGTCAAGTTGTTAGTAGTGAAGTAATGTTGAATAATAATTAATGTTTGATATTTAAGTTGTGGTGTTATTCTCCTAGTGGTGTCATGTGAACGTCGACTACATGATACTTCACCATTTATGGGCCTAGGGGAATGCATCGTGTATTTGGCTACTAATTGTGGGGTTTCCGGAGTGACAAAAACCTAAACCCCCTTTAGGAAACCATTACACGAGGGAGCGTAGGATCCCGGAGTTTAAAGCCGTGGTTAGATTTAATTCTTAATTACTTTCTTGTAGTTGCGGATGATTGCAAGGGGTATAATCACAAGTATGTATTAGTATTGGATGGGATGGTACATTAGCATAGGTTCACCCACACAACACTTATAAAAACAGCAAAATTATTCAGCTGCATGGAACAAAAGTACTTGACAGAAACCTCCCGTGTGTCTTCGAGAATGGTTGCTAATCATAAGTAAACTCACCGGCTTGTCCTTTGCTGAAGAAAGGATTGGGACACTTGCTGCAATTATTATTACTGCATTTTATTTACTCGCACTTTATTTATCTGCAATATCAAAAAAAACCTACAAATCTATTTTTCAGTATTTACAATTATTCCTTCATTGAAACCGCTTGTCAACACCTTCTGTTCCTCGTTGGGTTCGACACTCTTATTTATCAAAAGTACTACGATACACCCCCTATACTTGTGGATCATCAGTCCCCCTAGTGTACAATGCAATATACAACGAAAACATGAAAAAAGAAGGGAGGTAAGGCATCCAGTTCTGGCTACTGCTCTTGCAGCTCTTTCTCTATCTCTCTCCCTAATAACACTTAGAAGGACTACTGATCAAATCCTAGACTCGAGCACCGGGAAGGATTCTCACGGCCACCGGACCAAAGCCGGTGGTGGTAAGGAGTTAGAAGAAGGCAATGGACGGATCATGAGGGTAAGGTATTGCCTGTTTCTCAGGAGTTACTTAATGGATTGCCCTCAGAGGCCTTCATGTACACAATGTTGTCCCTAGGTTCGAATCGTGCTTAGTTTTGCACCTAGTCTGTGCGCAAGAACTCATTCCGTGAATAATGCCTTATCCGCCAGGTCAATGTATTTGAGTCGGCCCTTACAGGTGGGACCAGGCGGATGACGGAGACGCGCTACACGATCAGACTTTTGTTGGCCGCCACTTGTGGGACCCAGTAGACAACCGGGTGCTTGTGGGACCCAGCAGGGAACTGTTGCTGGCCGTGGGTGCACGATAAAAGCGGCGACAGAACACGCCCCGGAGCTCGCAGTGGTGAGCAGCAATAAGCCGAGTGGGGACGGGGTTGGAGGCGGACACGGGCACAGATGGGCGGCGACCTCTGCTGGCAGCTAGGATCTGGGCGGCGACCCCGCCTGTCGCCATGCCTAGCTGGGACGACGGGTACTCGAACCTAGAAGTTTTAAGTGTAAGTTCTCCCTAGTTTTTAGGGTTAGGGTTAGGGGTTTCTTCGATTCGGGAATTGTGGATTTGGAATCGATTTCGTCTCGGATCTGACTATGATCCAAAAACTTGTGAGGACCCAGATTTCAAAGGGTTGGCGGCGGATTCTTCCCATCTATGTTGCTTGCACAAACTACTGTAGCAGAATTCTGTTGCGTTTGGTGGTTCAGACATAGGACATCGCCTCTTAATGTGCTCAGTGCCTAATGTGAGTAAATTTCTTGTTTTGTGTTGTGAAAATTTCAGTGATATAGAATTTGTGTAAATACCTTTAATGTAGCTTATTGCAGTATGTTTAGTGGTCAGGGTGGGGCATTAGTGTAATATTGCAAATGTGCATCTGTTAATGCTCTCAGTTAGTAGATTGGTCTTAGTTAGTATATTGGATTGTGTTTACTATGTCTCTTTCAATGTGCTTAAGCATTGTATACCGTGTCTCTGTCATATGTCTGAAGTAATGTCCATAGAACAATTGTAACTATCAATTGTAAATTGGTACGATCTGCTAATATTTCTATGTGCGTTTATTTTCTTAGCAAGTCAACAACTGCGGGTTTGTGGCTTGGATAGATGGAGAGTGGCCAGCAACTATGAAGAATTCTTTAGAAAGGTTGTGGTCTATGTATGATGAGGCCAACAGTGAAAGGATTAATGACAAGATTCATACTGGTAAGATGTTGGAGGAGCTAACTGCTCAGAAGAACAAGGTTGAGAAGGATTACTCAGGGCTTATGGCCGATGTGAATAAATTCATATCTGACACTGACAAAAAGGTGCTTAAGTAAAACTATAGGAAGATTATGGAAAATAGTGAGGAGGAATTGGAGAAGCTGAAGAATGAAGTGATAGTGCTTGTTGTTGAAGTGCTTATGCTGAAGAATGTGCAGAAATTTCAGGCAGAGGCAATTAATGAAGGCCAAGCACAAGACAAGGGATGAAGAAAAGGAGGCTTTGAAGGAAGAGAAGAAAAAGGCGGAGTACATGCTCTTTGATATTCTCAAAGTTACTGAGGCTAGCAAAGAGAAGTTGAAGAGTATCTAATCCAACTGTGATAGGTGATCTGGCATTAGAATGAAGTCTATTAGGTTGTTTGGAATGTATTTAATTAGCTGACATGTAGGTGTTGTGTTCAAATATTTGTGTTCTCATTGTAAGCACTGTACTAGTTAAATTTGGAGTTGGACTGCTGTTGTGGCAGTAGTAAAATTTGTACTAGTTATTTAAAATTCCTAGCCATCATCTATGTTTACTTTCTTTTATATGTCTTGTCAGTGCACATATTATTATTCCAGATCATCATATCTGTTAGCATTGTACAAAGCTAGGTGTCTTGTTACTGCACAAAATCAAAGGGAAGTGACATCACAAAGAATTTAGTCACTTTAGTCAGTTTACTGTAACCTATAGTGCATTTTGTTGCTTTTCTTTAGTCACTTTACTGTTACTAACAGTGAAGTTTGATGCTTTTCTGTAGTATATAAGAGAGCACAGCAGGCAGTAGACAACATTTGTACTTCCATATATGGAGAAGCAAGCATCCACTAGGAGGAGGAGGTCCACTAGAACAAGATCACGACCTTTTCTAAGAACGAGTGAGGAGGAGATGCTGGAATGGAGAGCATCAAGCAGCTATAGACATGCAACAACTAGGAGAATGCATTGTATATTTTTCAGTAAATGGCTCTCCCAGCACCAAATGCTCCATCTAGTCCAGGTATTCCTATTATGCATGAGCTACTAAGAAGGGTGGATGTATTACATCCTAGAGAGGCACATATGCAAGCTTCCCGGGAAGGCATGTTCGGAAGATCTTATCATGAGTATGTCTTGCCTCAAATGGTGTCAAAAAAGAATTGTTGAAGATCTTAAAGAAGCCATCGCGCCATGCAGGATTGAGAGGGGAATCCGTTCTTTGATGAAGAAGTTCAGAAATGGAAAAGATAAGTAGATCCAAAGAGTTCTAACTGAGTTGTAATAGAAATGTGTTTCATTTAGTGTGTTAGTGTTTCTTAAGTGTTGAAGTGTGAGACAAGCGCATACGCTTCATCACCTCGGTGTGAACGAACTTGCTCGGCCGATTTGTCCAATACGCCCATACGAGGAAGTAACCACCGGAATCGCATCCCTAGACCACCGCTGCGACCAGTAGAACAGGGAGGGCGAGAAAGGGAACAACCACGCGCATAGAATTCCTCACCTCGGCGCGAGGGAGCTCGTGGAGCCGATTTGTCGAAGCCTCCCGGACGAGGACCCAAGCCCCGGAATCGTCTCCTCCGACCATCTATGCGACGAGAAGAACACAGGATAAGCCGAGGAAGGAAATCGACACCGGAACTCCTGGGCGCATTTCCCAAAAACGAGTGGGCTCTGTTCTATGCGAGGTGGACGGCGTGCTGTAACTGACTGTTGCGCCTAACGATCGCGGGCCTACTTGTTAGTGGCTGGGTGCAACGTGAAAAACATGCAAATGGGTAGGAGATGTGGGCGACACGCAGCAAAACGTTCGCCCGAATCTGTACCCTTGATTGCGAAACGGAGGGCTCAGATTGCGTCTGCGCTTAAGGCGTTTTCAGGGCGCCCTGAGAATGGAAAATCCTGGTTTTTTTCACCACTACAAACTATATATCTGCAAAATAAACTTTGTGGCCATACGTATTTCGTTTTGAAACTCAAACCTTGGTCCCTGAGTAGAGATCAACGGTCGTTGAGAGAAGAAAATTAAGGTCGGTGACCAAGTCTAGCTTAAGCTCAGTTAACGCTTCTCTAACAGCCCAGTGTTTAACCGTATCCCTGAACCCATCGCTATTCCAGAATAAACCTCTCATGACTACTTATAATGCAAAGTTTTAATTCTAAGACTTCTCCTACTAGGACATGGAGAGCGGCGGCGTATCTTAGCATCTCCCCGGTTGTTAGTGCCATTATCAGCAGATCTAGAAGGGCATGGAGAGCGGCGGCGCTTCTTGGATGGTGTACTACACCGCGGCGTGGCCTGTAGCACAGGGTTCTTGAATGTCTGCTCGTGGTGTCGATGAAGGGATGATGACGAGGTGGCGATACAATGAGGGGAGAGTAGGCTCGGACGGTAGCTCCCGTAGACGTTCCACGGGCAGCTGTCGTCAGGTGGCGGCAGGCTGAGGGTATGGTCCCATTCCACCTCGTTGCTCGACGACGAATGTTTCCCCGGGCTGGTGTCGTACTTGTAGAGATGGCCACCGGTTAGGTAGCATAGCACACCATCACGGTCTTGGAGCCATGCGCCCCTCGGGTGACAATCACAGCGGTCGTAACAATCGTACTGGGAGCAGTTTTGGGCGTCCATGGAGAAGGTGTAGCGGAGTTTCCAGATATCGTCGTGGCCGTCCTTGTCATTTTGGTCGTCTGCCATCGTCCAGAAGGTGAGCCTGGGGCAAGGCATGTCGATATCGTGTATGGCCACACACAGCTGGCCGTGCAGCTCCAGGGCGTCGATCGTCGTCATGTTCTTCCCTTCAATGTGCTGTTCCGGCAGGCTGTGCGTGTGGACCGCCTCGCTGGTCACGTCGATGGCCAGTACCTCGTCATACCCCAACGACCTAATCACCACATACAGCTTGCCATTGATGAGCACCGGCCACGAGCGCATCGTTTGGCAACTAGAGCTGAGACCTAGGTGCCGGCCCCGCCACCCGGCATTGTCTCCCATGGTGTACACGTCCATGTAGGCATCCTCCGTCATGGACTCGGAGTCGGAGAAGGTGAGGCGAAAGATCTTATACTCACGGGTGGACGGGCTGAACCCCATGGCGAAGAGGTGCCAGTCCACGTCCGAGATAGACTCGACCACGGGCGGCGCCGGAATCTGGAGCTTCTGGCCGGTGGCGGGATTGCAGAGGATGACCGGAGCGTCCTGGAGATCGGGCACGAGGCAGATGAAGCCGTTACACGCGTTGGACGGGCTGTACACGTCCGTGTCGAAGTCGGAGAAGCGGCACATGGGCGTCGCCGAGAAGGGACCGCACAGCACGATTTCCGAGTTCCTCCAAGGCGCACAGACGGTCTCGGCGACGAGCAGCCCCTCTGCGCTGCCGGCACCCGAGATGATGTGCTTGGAGTAGGCGTGAAGGGTGAGGAAGGATGGGTCACCGGTCAGCAGGGAGCACCATTGCTTGCAGACGCAGCGGAAACGGGCGACGTCCCTTGTCGGCAGTCTTAGAAAAATCTCTCGCAGAGTCTCCTCGGCGATGGACTCCATGGTATGGTACAGCTTCAATCTCAGGGGCGTACATCTTGGGTGTATATATCATGGAAGCCTGACTTTCCAATCAAACCGAGACGGATTGGAATCCAACGACTGCAACGAACCTGAATCGGGTTCAGTAATATATATACTATGGTATATACACCTTCCATTAATTTAACCGCCAAAAAAATATGTGTTCAGGTTTGGAGAACAAGTAATCTACTATGCACTAACGGATCGATCCTAATACTACGTCTTCCCTAATTTAATGTAAAATCCCTTTTTTTCACTTAAAAGAAGTAGAAATCATATTTTTGACTGTCCAGGTTTTTTTTAAGATAAAAGACAATAATGCCCGATTATAAATTAACAAAGCCCAAAAGTTTCACAACGGCATTTACATCATGCTCGGCATAGAGGTTTTGGATATAAAAAACAAATGTCCCTTGTTCAAGTGGCTCTATAAGATTCTGAATGAAGAAGATGTTTGGCATGAGTTCTTGTGTAATAAATACCTTCATGAGAAAACTTTGTCTTAGACGGTGCAGATAAAACATTATGACTCGTCTTTTTGGAAAGAGATCATGAGGGTGAGAGACGAGCTTTTTAGACGTGGGGCTTTCGAGGTGGGTAATCGCTTGCGGACTCGTTTTTTGGAAGATTCATGTTGAGTGCTGAACGGTTGGCGGTGCAATATATATCATTATTTATTACAATTAGAAATAAGAATGTGTTGGTGGCATGTGTCTTATCTCACACTCCGTTGAATATTGATTTTCAGCGGAACTTAAGAGGGGACAAGTGGAGGGCATGGGAGGATTTAGTAGCGAAACTAATGAATGTTTTTCTTACTAATTAACCTGACACATTCAGACGAAAGTTGATGAATAATGGTGTGTCTACGGTCAAGTTCATGTATGCTGATCTAATGTTTGGACATACTTCCTTTTTATGCAAAGACCTTTGAAAGCTCAAAGTACCTCTTAAAATAAAAGTTTTCATGTGGTTTTTCTTCATCATAAAGTCATACTCACCAAAGATAACTTGCTTAAAATAAATTGGACAGGGTCTAAACAATGTGCTTTCTCTCAATCGGAGGAGTCGGTTGAGCATTTGTGTATATCATGTCCTTTTGTGAGAATTGTTTGGAGACTACTTTAGTTTACCTTTAACATTGCACCACCAACCAGTATTAGTAATATGTTTGGTAACTGGTTGGATGGGGTTGATATGTGTTCTAAACGTCGTATTTGTATGGGTACTTGTGCCTTTATGTGGGTGAATTGGAACCGTTGGAATGATGTGGTGTTTAACTAGATTCGAGATGCTCACTTTTTTGAAGGTTGTTCACTGCGCTATTTACTGGATCCATAAATGGTCCTTTCTCCTACCACCTGCTCAGCGGACGCTCATGGATTCCGGTTGCACACGGTTGATAGTGGTCATTCGGGCTATCTTCAATCGGGTGGCAGGCAGCATGGTAGAAGACTCCAATATTTGTAGTCTTCTGACATTATGTCTTTTTTGGTGGCTAATATTTATGGCCACGATGGTTGATCCTTGAATTGTATTTGTCTGATGCTTTGCGGTACTTTGAACATTTTTTTAATGAAAACGGATGCGTGCATCATCACGATGCAGAGGTTGAGGCTGTGTTCCTATTTCCAAAAAAAGAAAAAAAAAACATGCTGCTAAAATAGAATACTAATAAGATCACAACTTAATCTTTTGAGGCCAGCATCGGTCGGCAAGGTCAGCGCCAACTAAAGAACATGGAGAAGCAAGGAAAGCCGCCGGAGTCCCACCTTCATCAACCCCATGCTTGTCGTCACCGTTATGCCATTCACATACACCTTCAAAGATGACGCATGTCTTCTCGCCCTGGCTCGAGGGGCACCGTACTGACAAAAAGCAAAGCAACTCACCCTAGAGCACGAAGCGTAGACACAACGGCCCGCGATCTACCTACATGTCGCCGCCGACACTGACAATGCAGCAAGACACAAGCTATCAGACGAGCTAACGCAGAGAAGAAATACACCAATGAAATCAAGAGCCGCCATGAAAGGGCAGTGCTCAACAAGGTCTCTGTCTTTAGACCAAACACCAGGTTGCTGCCGCCACCTAGGCTTGAGGGCGCAGACCCGCTGACAGACAAAGCACATGCGAGGTGAGCACCAAGTTGGATAGATATTTTAATTAGAGACACTCTAATTGGTTTAGGGCCTCTTCTAATAGGGATAGGACGTTTCATCTCCCGATTAGACCTAACTCTAATCTCTCTCTCTCTTTCCCATGTGTTGAGATATCTCCACCTCAATTGTGAACACATGCGAGGTGAACACTAGATTGGATAGATCTTCTAATTAGAGACACTCTAATTGGTTTTGTGCTTCTTCTAATAGGGAGAGGACGTGTCATCTCCCGATTAGACCTAACTCTAATCTCTCTCTCTCTCCCCCTCCATGTGTTGAGATATCTCCACCTCAATTGTGAACTTGTATCGATTAGCCTTGTACGACGAAGCGCTCACTACAAGTAAACGCTTAGTACCGGTATGAGGTTTTTGACACTACCGGCGAGAAAGTGACATGGAAGTGGTCTTGCGCCAATGATATTTGGTATCACCGGCGTGTATCTATCAACGCTAGTGAAAGTGCACTATGTTCAACTAGAGGAGGGGGTGAATAGGTTGACTACCAATTTTTATTATTTTCCTTTTAATTATGGCTAAACAAGATAAGACAAGGTTCTCTAGATGTGCAACTAGGTGAGCAACCTATATGATGCAAGATAAGATACGCAATGGAAGTAAAACGAAAGGTAACAAAATAAACCACAAGTATAAATAAGGAGACAAGGAATCTTTCCCGTAGTTCCTTCTCAAGAGAAGTACGTCTACGTTGGAGAGGTGGGGATCCACCTAGGCGCTTCTCAATAGCACGGTTGTCCACACCTTATTCTCCTTTAGCTTCTCCGGCGAGGGAGATTCTCGTTTCCACTATGAGGCCGACTTGAAGGAGTTGACCAAACCTTTACACGAGGATGAGGACACTCCATGTCGGATATATACCAATTAGGGGTATATCAGATGGTACTCTAAAGTGCCGGATTACCAGGGTGGCCTAAATGGTAATGGATTACGGTCCATTGGGCGGCCCAGTAAGCTCACGCGCAGAAGCCGGATTCTAGAAGAACCCGGACGACGGACCACGTGGTATGTCTTCGAGTAGAAGGCGGATTCCTTGCCTTCCAAGTTAGGACATACCGTAGTCTTCTAGGTTTCCTATTCTGTAAGCCCTAACCCGGCTATTATATAAAGCCGGACGGGAGATAAGAAAGATGGACAAGAAGCTAGAGGCTATCTTGCCGAGAGGTTGATCCTTGTCGAGTAGCTAAACCTAAAACTCACATTGTACTCTTTATACCTCAGGCTTCAGTCCTGATTAGTGAGACTGCAGGAGTAGGAACGCCGCCTAGTTGCGACGTACCGAACCTGGGTAAAACCCTAGTGTCATTGTTCGTCATACGATCACGCCCCCACCTCTCTATCGGTAGTCTCATGGCACCCCCGTCTATGAATTCTACTACGATGTCTCGATTGTTGGTGCCCACCGTGGGGCCGACGACGTCAGGCGTTATGTTCCGATCAGGGATACTCGGCAGAATCGGCAGTACCATAACTGTCGGAAGCTTGGAATTCGACAACGACGTCGTGCGCTTCCTCGACAACGGATCGTACATGCCAGCACGGAATCATCTAGTAAGTGCCTGCATTTTACCGATTGGATCTGCAAACATCTTTATCGGATTAGCTGCATAAGAAATGGGATTCTGTTGTGGAAGCAAATTTATCCCACCCGCCCTATACCCAGTCGAAGAAGACTATGACGCCGGATTTTGCTCTGATCGCCGATATCATGCTGAATCGCACTTAATTGCTATGGTGCAATCCGAGATCGCCGAAAACACGTATGAAAACAATCTCGTGGAAGAAGCAGAAAACAGCAATCCCACAGTAGAGGTGGAAGATCCGACATCCGTCAATATGACGACGAACTCGGAAGCTGACTCTGTATTAGCCGCCATAGAAGCGAGATTGGAATCAGAACCCGGATCAGATGATTTCGATTCCGAAGATGAAGATGAGGATGCTTTCGAAAGAAAAGTCAAATCTCTTCAAGAGGGATTCCATGAAGTACTAATGGCAAAACCGGCTGAAAACACGGATGCCGATAGTCAGGAAAGCCCTAGAACACCTCCGCCAGGGGAAGAGAGAGAAGATGGGGAAACCACTCCAACATATCCCGATGTCAAAGAATTGATAGAGGATGAACCTGGTAAAAAAACCTCTTCCAAGAAAAAGCACAAAGCTTCCAAGAAACTCCAGTACAAGCTCCGGAAGAAAAAACTGGCTGATCCAGCCAACGAAAACCTGGAAGCAGGAGGAGGAAGTGGAGTTAAACCTGCGGAGAAGACAACAAAGGACTTCTCTGTTCCGCAAATGTAAAAACAAGAAGAAAAAATCTACTTGAAACACCAGTGTGACCACACGAACCCCGTGAAGTGCTGGAAGCCAGGAGACAAGCTCTCCAAAGGCAACAACAACATCTATTCCGAACTCGGGAAAATCTCCAAAAAACCCAAGCTGACATTAAGTTAAAACAGGAAGAAATTGAGGAGTACGAGAGGAGGAATAGATCTAGAATTAAACCTACACAATTACCCAAAATCGCAAGATCGGAAGTACTGCCGCCAAAGGAACGGTTTCAAAACCCGGCCTGGCAAAAGCAAGTAAACGGAAAAGATGCTAGGGGCGAACCTATATACAAAACCACACCAGAGAAACGTGGAAGCCGCGTTCGCCATCCTCAATAACGATATGCACTCCAATGGCGAAAAACTTTAAGGGGTGTGTGCTTTCCTAGGAAAGGAATTGCAACAGCAATAGCGAGGGCAAGCAAGATCAGGGAAGTTGCATGACGACTCGGCCCTATGCAAAACAGCTACATGCGCTGCTGGAGCACCTGGACCTGAAGAACCTGGAGATTCAAGTAATTCGAAAGAGAAGAAATCAGATCCGACAAAGTACAAAAAAAAGCCCGACAACAAGGATGCAGCGTCCAGAACCGGATCCCATCTGCCGAAAGATGGAATTAATCATCGAGACCGGGAAGAACAAAACCGGAAGGACGGAAAAGCAATGCCTCCTCTGAGACGCCCTGCTGAAAAAGCCGGAAGACACGATATACCTCGCAGGCGTGAGAGATCCCGTACGCCCCCCAGGAATAAGGAAAGACACAAGAGTAGAACTTCACCTTATCTGTCGTGGGATAATCACGGCAGACGTTACCGGGGGTAACTTATCTTGGGGCAATTCGACTCTGGTGTTTGGGAGAGGGTTTAGCTCAAGGGAAACCATGGTGATATGCGATCTGGTAGCCGGCAATCGAGTCGCCGAGTCTCCGATCTGAATATATTATCTCAACTCTCGTGTTACAAAGGATACTCGAATATCTCGTGATCGTGCGATTGTGTCTAATCTAACCCTAGGGGCCGGCTTATATAATATCCGGACCCCCTGGCTTACTATCCAAGGCATACTCGGAGTCCTACTTGGACACTGCTTACAAACCCTAAATTTCCTTATCGGAACCCACAATTCGGGTTACGAGGCCTACACTCTTGGGCCTTCTAGAAACTCCTTTTCCCTAAGCCGGGTCTTGCGCAGCGCCCTTTGGGCCGAGTTACACCTTGGCGTTGGCCTACGGGGTTATCATCCCTCCATCAGTAGTCCCCAGAATAGCTTGGGCTTCACGGGACCCTCCTTGAAGCGCACGCTATTCCCTGCAAAAATAACAAACATACAAGTTCATAGAGGCCGGGTTAGGTTGCTTTGATAAACAGCTAGGCCTAACTCCACTGGTGGTCCATATAATAACCCGGCTTTCTCTGAATCCGCCTTTACTTTTCCGGGTCAATACCCCGAAGAAAATGCAAAAGACCCGGCTCACTTTGTTCACCAATTAGTTCGGATATCGCGGGAGTGATTTAATGCCTATCCTTTCCGGATATCGCGCACGGGCACTTCAATGCCTATCCCAAAAAATCCGGACGGGTATCCTTCTCCAAAAATTTCGGCACCCGCTTCTTAGTCTAGGTTTTCCCGCCCGCACCTATAAATAGGTGCCCTAGGGGGTAACCTAGAACGAACGCTCCACTATCTTCTTCCTCTCCTCTTGCGCTCGTGCTCAAGCTCAACCTCGACGCCGCGCCACCACGGAGCCCGCGAGGGAACAGCCGGAAGCGAGCCGCCGTGTCCTGCGCTCCGCTTCCGCCCGCACCGCGCCGCCGCCAACCGCCGCTACCGCGCCGTCGAGCTGCACACCGGAGGACCCAGAGGGCCACCGCAACTGCGCCGTTTGCCGCCGCCGCGCCCTCCTCCGGACCTTGCCGGTAAACTTTCCTCCGCCATGAGTTTCATTTCCAAGCATTTTGCTCGACCCAGATTGGATCTAGGCCCGCCCGTAGGTTATCTCCTTACTCCGTACCGATTTAGATCGCTCAACTCCATTCTTGCTTGTACAATTGCTCAATGATAGATCCAACAATGCTCTCCTGTCGCTCGTAACCATTAATTTCTCCGCAAATTTCTCTGCAAATTTCCCAATCTAGGTGTAATCTGTTAAGATTTTCCGTAGTTGTTCTTCGTTACCCGGATAACCTACTATTTCCGGATCTTTCAGTTACTCTCTAGTTAACCATACAACCAACCCTCTTCCATAATTGCTCACCGATACCAGGATTACCTGTAATTTCCGTAACTGCTCGTTGATACTCGGATATCCTGTAGTTTCCGGGTCTTAGTTACTCATGTTCTGCACTCTTTTATCCCCTGTTTTGCAGGCCGCACACATGGCTCCCAAGAACAAGGGAAAACAACCGGCCAAAGCTAGGCCGACTCAAGCTATTTCCGCCAACTGGGCCAAGTCCACCGTGACCCAGGCCAAGCTGGAGGAGCTTGCCGAGTCTGGCGTCCTTCCTCCTCAAAAGGAGATCCACTGGCGTGTTCCGAGTGATGAAACCCGGCCATCGCCTGGTCCAAATGAGGTAATATGTTTTGTAGAGCACGTGATCCGGGGATTCCGTCCCGCGGGTCACTCTTTTTCCGCGAAGTCCTCAGCCACTACGGCCTCCGAGTCTTCGACATAGGGCCTAACTCTATGTTGAATATAACTCACTTCATAGTCCTTTGTGAATCCTACCTGTGCATCCCGCCAAACCATGCTCTCTTTCTGGAACTGTTCCAATGCAAACCGTGCCGCGAAAGCGGTGACGGGGCCCTTTTGGCTTGCGGCGGGGTGTCCATTCAACGCCGAAAGAATTCACCTATGCCGACTCTTAGTTTAAACTCTCACGTCAAACATTGGCAAAAATCCTTCTTTTATTGCCGGGACACCTCCCCACCCGGTGAAAAGAGATTGTCGGGTTTCTCGGAGGGCCTCCTTGATCTCTCGGACACCTTTAATGCCTTCGCCTCAGAGTCGGACAGGGAGTCCATCCAGCCCTTCCTGGCCAAGATAGCCGCCCTTTCCGCCCATGGTCTCCTTGGGCTCAATCTAGTTAAGACTTGGGTAGATTTCCGGATTCAGCCCAACGCCATCCGGCCTAAGCTGATGTCCGGGTATTCCGGGCACGTGACGGATTCCCTCTGTTATTCTTCAAAGAACTATCCGGCTGGTGACACGAACAAGACCATCAAAAGTTTCCTGACCGAGAAGATGGAAGTAATCCGGAACATAGCCGGGTTAGAGCCATACACTCGGGACAACCCGGCTCCCGCGGTAAGATCCGGCACTTATTCTTTTACTCTTGTACTTTTACCTGATACAATTACTAACTCTCACTTTTATGCCTTTATCTCAGGCTGATAGCGCTTTTTGGAACATCGAGACTCCCCCCCACCTCCGAAAATCCAGAGGAGGACGAGGAGGCAGCTGACTCGGAGGAAGGTACTTTCCGGGTTTCACCCACCCTAGTTTTTGTTAACTTGTTTCTCCACACTCTCCTTTTTCCGACTGTATGCTATGTTTCTCCGGAATGGAGGACAGGGAGGACAAGGAAGAGAAAGAAGATCCGGAAGATGGGGAGGAAACCCAAAGTGACGAGAGCGAAGCAGAACCGGTCATCGAGGTCGGACCCAAGAGGAAACCCAGAGGGGTTGTTTTTAAGGTTCCATGTCGCTCCCTCGCTTCCAAACCATACACTTCTGCTAATATGTGCGAGCTAAACCGAAAATTATCCGACTGGCCACACTTGAAGGAGCCCCCCATTGTCAAGCGCAGGGTGACCCGGAACTCTCCGGGTGAAACCACACTCAACTCGGGTATCCCATCATCTCCAGCCCGGCGCGCCGGTACTTCTCAATCTCAACCTTCCAATTTACCTCAAAGATTTCCTTCTCCCAATCACCCCTTAGCGGGACAACTCCGAGTCTCACTTTCTCAATCTTTATCAGCCTCGTCCGGGTCTAGCAGCGAGTTCCCCTCAGATTTCATGGTGAACTCCGGGTAAGATTCCTCTCTTGCTATTCTGACACTTTTCCATAATTTTCTCCAGTTATATACTAACTGTTTACTTGTACTTTTCTCAGAGCTAAGGTCACAACCAGTGACCCGGATAATATGGAAACTGATGACCCGGCCAAAGAAGATCCGGTTGATGACGTGAAGGCCGCGGCTGGCGGCGACGAAGAGCAACAAGTGCCACCGAAGGACCCGGCTGATCAAGAGGCCGAGTATCCGATGGCCTCGCATGAACGCGAGGATGAAGAGGTCATAATCCTGGGCACAGGGGGAGGTGAGCTGAACTCCGACACTCAAGTGACTCGGATGCCTTCCCCCATGAAGGAAAAAACTCCATCTCCTGATGACCAGGATCCCGGGTCTTCCAATCTGGGTCTGGGCAACCACTCCTTTGACCAGATGATGAGCTCCATCCTCGCCATGAAGGCCACAGAGAAAGATATACTAGAACGCATGGCTGCTGAACACCAGGTAGACTGATATACTAGTCCCCAAGTTCCGAGTTTAACTTGTCAAAGTTTTACTCGGTACTTCCTTTGATATTCGGCTTATTGTTATATCCGGCTAACCTTTACCTTTCCTGCCTTTATAGGCACAGATGGCCCGGTACGAGGAAATTTTGGCCAAGACCAATCAACTCCTGGAAATCGAGGTAAAGCTCCGAGAGGCACTTGAGGCTGAGGTGGAAACGCTTAAGAAAGATGCGACGAAGTACAAGAAGAAATACACCACCGCTCAAGCTGCGCTGAAGAAACTATCAGCTCAAGTTACCGACACTTATCGTGTCCTCCTTGGTAAGATTTTATTACTTGCTGTTTTGTAACTCAGTTTCTTCTTGATCCATGATACCCGGGATTTTTGCTTTAACCTTTGTTGTTTATACTGTAGGCCCTGGTCTTGCGCCCGAGAAGACGATAATGTCCAGAAGGCGAAGAACTTGAAGACTGTGCTCCGGAGGTTCTGCGCCGGCACTAAATGGATCCTAGACGCCGTGCAGTGGCCGGCTGATGGACATCCGGGTATGGACACCTTGATCCATGCGTGCTCCACAGTCCCCTCATGGATTGAGCTCTGGAAACGCTCGGCGTGCCGGGTTGGGATGACCCGAGGGCTCATGCTGGCTAAGGCTTGCTTTCCTAAGCTTGAGCCGGCAAAGCTGGTGGCCGGGTTTCCAGAATTCAAGGTCGATGGCTCCAAATTCTCCGCCAAGGACTTCAAGGCTATACAGCATGAGGTGCGCCACTCGGCATCTACAATTGCCGATACTCTGGACCTGGATAGATTTGCAACTCCATATGATGCCGAAGATAAACCGGTGAAGGAAGATATGCCCTTGCCCTTTGTTATCCTGGAGAAGTGGAACGCAGACTCGGCCAAGAGGAAGGAGGAGGCTGCAGAGAGGAAAGCCGAGCTTGAGTCTGCGCCTACCACCTCTACTCCAGCTGTCCGCCCGCCTGTTCGTCCTGACACTGCCAATCCGGGTGACGACGCTGGGAAGGCCCCTAAGGAGCGAAACCAGAACCAAGACCCGGAAGACAAGGGCAAGGCTGTAGACCCGACCCAGGAGGCCGAGTAAACCTTTATCCGCTACCATCTCAAGCACTTTATTCGGCCGATGGGCCTTTAAAACAATTATTCTTTTGATAGTGCGCCTGTGCACTTTTTGATACTACTATCGTGGCTTGTAATACATTTAAAACCTTAATAGTTTTCATGGCCCTTCTGGCCTTTGCGTAAATTTGATATTTCCCTGTCTTTGGAACTTTTTCATTCCTGATTTTCTGACTTTCCGCTATGGTTCCTTTTGTGAGACTCGGTTTCCGGGTCTCGTGGGTTTTGACTAGTGGACTTTTTCTAAGTCCCCAAGTCCCCAAGACTCGGATTTTTGGGTTTTTGAGCTGAATAGCTAGATGATTTGTTTCTTTTTTTCAAATTCCTAAGTCCCCAAGGCCCGAACTTCCGAGTCTGGGGTTTTGGACTTTTCCAAAAGGACAAATTGTTTCTGCTAAGGCCCAAAACCTAGAGTCATTCACATAGGTTTGAAGTTATGCTTAATATGCTTTGAGTTTCCGGGTGTTAGCCTTGTACTCTGCATAACTTGTGGTTTGGATGACCGTTTTGACCTTCTTCTACTATAAGCCGGCTTTCGCGTGGATAATCAATGTTGCTACAGCTGTACGAAGACAGGGTCAGGCAAGTCCCATTGGGCATCATGACTGATTGTAATCGTACGCTAGCAAAGCATGCCACTTTAGTGCGAGTCACATCAAGCTTAAGCGAGAAAAGTCAACAAAGTTTGGCTCCTTTGTCCGGTTATAAGCTTGCAGCCGTACTTATTACAAGTAATCGGCCCTTATAACTCAATGGCATTGTGGCCGGGTCTTTGGGTTTGCAACTGTGTTGTTCAAGCAATCAGCCCCCAAGACCTAGATATATGCAATTTACTAGAGAAACTAATATATTAAGAACAATAAATAATACTTACCTGGAAGAAAAATAAGAACACAACAGAAATATAAAAACTTGATAAAAAACACACACACAAAAGGAACAACATATTGTTTAACCATCTCTTTATTGATACGAGAAAAGTTAGGTCAGCAAGCCGCCTCATTAAAAACCCTCCAGTCCCCTTAGGTACCCTGGATAGGAAAAGAGTGCGTCTGAAACCTGCTGCCTGTTACATCGTGTAATTCCACTTGTGAATCTAGTCTATTCTAGGTATAGTAGGGACGCAGCTGAGCCACGTTCAATGGTCTCTCCCTTTCTTGCATAGATGAAGTTGTATGAGCGGTGTCATTGACGGTAGCCGACTCTTCCCTTGCATCTACCAAGTAATACGATCCATTGTGTAGATTCCGGCTTATAATGAACGGTCCTTCCCAAGGTGGGGATAACTTGTGTTTTCCTTCCTTTGACTGTGCCAGGCGCAGAACCAGGTCTCCTTCCTGGAAGACCCGGGTTTTCACACGCCGACTATGGTATCTCCTCAGATCCTGCTGGTATATGGCTGATCTCTCCAAAGCTTGTTCCCTGTGTTCTTCTAACATATCCACGGCGTCCTGCCGGGTCTTCTCGTTCTCCACCTCGACGTAAGCCGACACTCGAGGCGAGTCATGGATAATATCACTCGGTAATACCGCCTCTGCATCATAAACCATGAAAAACGGTGCCATCTGAGTAGATCTATTAGGTGTGGTGTTAATTCCCCAAACCACTGAAGGTAACTCCTCAACCCATGCTCCAGCAGCTCTGATGCATGGGACTCGTAGCCGTGGTTTTAATCCACGAAGTAACTCCTGATTTTCCCTTTCCACTTGTCATAGCTTGTGGATGGGCTACTGAGGCTATGTCAAGCCGGATTCCATTGTTCCCACAGAATTTCTCCATCTCACCTAAGGACATGTTAGTTACATTGTCCGTAATTATGCTGTGAGGGTACCCAAACCGATAGATAATCCTTTTCAGGAACTTGACTGCCGTGATTGCTTCACAATTGGTGACTGGCATAACTTCAACCCACTTGGTAAATTTATCAATAGCCACCAAGAGATGTGTCTTTTTGCAAGGTGACATGTGGAAGGGGCCAACCATGTCCATACCCCAAACGGCAAACGGCCAGGTTAAAGGAATTGTTTGCAACTCCATAGCCGGCATATGGATTTGGCGGGCATACCTTTGACATCCATCGCACCTTGCCACCAAGCGTTCCGCGTCTGCTAAGCCTGTGAGCCAGAAGAAACCGTGCATATATGCTTTGGCCACAAGGGACCTTGTGGATGCGTGATGCCCACAGTCGCCTTCGTGGATCTCATTCAGGATCTGCATGCCTTCTTCTGGTGCCACACAGCGCAAAAATACTCCTGCAGCACTCATTTTATATAACTCCCCATTGATGATGGAATAAACTTTTGCTCGCCTCAGAATTTGCCTTGCTAGTACCTCCTGCTGTGGTAACTCGCCCCGTGATAGGTAAGCCAGGAACGGCTCTGTCCACTCGGGAACAGTGCGTATTGTGGCCACGAGCTCCAAATCCGGGTCTTTGTTAGCCACTTCTTCCTCAGACTCGGTTTTAACTGACGGCCGCCATAGTTCGTCCAGGAAAACGTTGGGTGGAACCGGCTCTCTGCGCGAGCCGAGTCATGCGAGTGCATCTGTTGCCTCGTTCTTTCGCCTGTCAATGTGCTCCACCTCATACCCGGAAAAACACCCGGCAACCCTGTCCACCTCTCTGCGATATGCTGCTATAGTTGCATCCTTCCTATCCCAGGTTCCTGATACCTACTGTACCACAAGATCCGAATCTCCATAGAATCGTATCCGCCTGATGTTCATCTCCTTGGCTATTCTCAATCCGTGTAATAATGCTTCATACTCGGCCACGTTGTTGGAACAATCAAAGTGAATCTGCAATACGTAGCTCAACTTGTCTCCTTTGGGTGATGTGAGCACTACTCCAGCTTTCGATCCCTCGTACTGCTTGGAGCCATCAAAGTGCATTATCCAAGACTCGGAACTTGGTGTCATTGTGGGCATGCCAGTGTGAGTCCAATCATTAATGAAGTCAACTAGAGCTTGAGATTTTATTGCTGACCTGGGCTCGTAGTTGATATGGTAATCTCCCATCTCGATCGCCCACTTGGCTATTCTACCTGTTGCATCCGAGTTTGTGATGATATCCGACATTGGTATAGAGGTAACCGCTGTTATGTGGTGTTCCTGAAAATATGGCTTCAATTTCCGGCTGGCCATGAAGACCCCGAAAACCAGCTTCTGCCAATGTGGGTAGCGCCGCTTTGCCTCTGATAATACCTCACTGGCGTAATAAACCGGCCTCTGAACCGGGTGATCTTTCCCATCCTCCTTGCATTCACAACAACCACTGCGCTAACCGCCCGGGGCCTGGCTGCAACGTACAATAACATGGGCTCTTTAGGACCCGGGGCTGCTAGGACTGGTGCTTCAGATAGCTGCTTCTTTAGTGCCTCGAACGCCTCGTCCCCCTCTTAGTCCCAAACGAATTTATCGGATTTCCTCAAGAGCCGGTACAAGGGTATTGCCTTCTCTCCGAGTCTTGATATAAACCGGCTCAGCGCTGCTACACACCCTGTAAGCTTCTCAACATGCTTCAGGTTTTCCGGCTTTTTCAGACTCTGGATAGCTTTGATTTTATCCGGATTTGCCTCAATCCCTCTTTCTGAAACGATAAAGCCGAGTAACTTCCCTGCTGGAACTCCAAACACACACTTTGTCGGGTTAAGTTTCATCTGATATCTTCTCAGGTTCTTGAACGTTTCCTTTAGATCGTCGATAAATGTCTCCGCTTTTCTGGTCTTGATCACTGTAACATCCCCAATTTTTGCTAAATTAGGGTTGTGATGTTGTTGGCATCTCATACATGCATGAATCAAAAATTCAAATCATGTTTTAAACAATTTGGTTTGTAAATTCAAATGGTTTGAGAAAATTTCCAGCAGATAGTACTTCAAATGGGTTTCAAAATTTTGCATTGAAAAATATTTCTTATACACCAAAGAAAAACATGGTTAGGTTGGAAATTTTGCAAGGTTTCCAAAACTTATTTTTGCCAAATTTTATCATTGCAAAAAGGCCCTCAAACTCTCAAGTTATGTTGCTGTTTTGGGGCAGACAAGGACCTCTCTACAATTTTCAGAAGTTGCAGGGGGTGTTGTGGAATTTCGGTCTTCTTCAACCTGTGCCAGTAGGAGCAGCTCGGTGGCCTTCCGTGGATGCTGCCGAACGCCACCTCCAGCTTGATCGGTTGCCTGCGTGGATAGGGCGCAAGGAGGCCGCGGAACCCTCTCTCCCCTAGTCCTCTCACTCTCGCTCCTCCCTCTGTCTCTATTCTTCCCCAACCCGAAACTCTAGTGGCCGGCCGCCGCCGGTTGTCACCGTCCCCGGCGTCCTCAAGCCCCACCGAGACCTCAAGGAGGTCGGCCATGCTTCCCTCTTCCTCCACGACGAAGGAAAAGAGCAGGGACCGCGCGAATCCTCGGGATCGAACTGTCTTTCTCGTCTCCGGCCGTCGGCCGCCGTGCCCGATTCCGGCCGGTTCCGCCACTCCCTCGCCTCCATGACCACGCCAAAAGACTCAGGGTGCTCCGGTGAGCTTCCCCATGCCCTCCATCTTCCCGCTCTCTCTCTGGTTCTTCCCGGCGTCGTGCCCCGTCGGCCGTCGCCGCGCCATTGCTCGCCGGCGACACTCCGGCGACCAAATGGTCGTTGCCCCGCCACCCCTAGCTTCGCCTCGAGTTCCTCTACGTAGTGGTACAGTTTAATTTGGGTTTGGCGCGAGCAATTGATCAATTGCTTGATCGGCAGAGGAGATTGTCTTCCGAGTGGTGTCACTGTGACGTCACTATGACGTCACAAATCTCAATTTCTTAAATTCCAGAAAATTATAAAAGTTGTATATTTAATAACTTTATTTTGGTAGCTCAGAAAAATATGAAAAATACATGGTTGAGTTCAGAAAAATATTTGGAACCCAAAAATGTCACTTTCATACATGTTGGACACATTTCATTTTTGGACATTATTTAATGTTGTTTAATCATTTAAAAAGAGAAAAATAAGTTTTTATTCAATAAAATTAGAAAATTAAAAGTTATATACCAAATTGCTCAAAATGACAAATGGAATCTAGTTATGATGTTTTCAACCTCTTTTGAGCACTTTAAATTGCACTCACCTTCAGAATCGTCCGAAGTACCCCTCCGGGGCCTATTTCGGACAAATTTCAGTAAAATTGCATAATTGCCATATGAACCCTAGCAACCCATCAAACATGTTTACGGCTTTATTTCAGTGCATTAACCTGCTCATGCATACATACTGCGCATTGCATCGATGCCATGTGTTGATTGTTATTTCTCTTTCGGTGTTATTTCTTCCTCGGTAGAACGTGACTCCGAAGAGAAGGCCAACAATCCAATGACGAATACTTGATCCTAACCGACAAGTCAAGCACTTATTCCAGAAGATCTTTATCTGGTTTTCTTATAACCAAGGCAAGCATAACCTCTTATCTGCTCATATATGATTTCAAAGTGATTTGAATCTCGTACTTTGCATTCGGTTCCAAACTATTTGATGTCAGTAGATAGAGTTCTCCTATATACTGCATAACCTAGATATCCTGATCCACTTCACCTAGCAGCTATAGGTTTGTTTGTGCGCGCTCCGCTAAACCTTGTGAGTCTTGCTTAGCCATGCCTAGTTGATGAATCTGGTCAATGCGTGAATCTACTATGTCAGGTGTTTATGATTTGAATTACCGTTGATAACTTGACTAATCACGGCATGGATGTGAGGCCACAATGGGTTGTGGCGTTTTGTCCTGTTCATGCCCCTAGGAGCGAGTTCTCGCCTTCGAGCCAAGACTGAGCGTACAGCCACACGTGGGCCGATGAACCCCGCCCGGCTGACTAACTTGTTTAACCTTATCCATGAGCCACGTAGTTTGAGCTTTCCATCTGCGTGTGAGTCGGAAAATGTTTTGGAGAAAATTAGGTCGTGACCGGGACAAGTGATGGACGTACACGGATCTTGTTCCCGACTCACAGAACAGGTGCCGTCAGGAGGTGGCCAACTCCCTGTTGACGGGGTGGCCCTGTTTGGGTTGACTCATGGATATGGTTCGACAAGGTAAAGGCTGGGAATCGACCACCCTCTGCCGGCACTTCCCGGACTAGTGCTAACCCTGGTGGCACTAAGAGTCGGTTGGTACGTGTGGGTAAAGTTGTACACCCCTGCAGGGTTAAATCTTTTCGAAAAGCCGTGTCTGCGGTTAAAGACGACTTGGTGACGGATTCTGTGATCATAGATAACTTAAACGGAATGATTAACACTTGCTGATAACGATTGAAGGATGCCTCCTCGGAGATGCCGAGAGGGGTTACCTTGTAGCATGAAATAGTGTGGAACAATTGGAGGAGGTGATCTTTGAAGCACGAGGTGCTGAAATGGTTTGGTGGATTAAAAGATGATGATATCAGTATTTGAGTAGCTTTCTCATCTGTTTTCAAAATATTCCATGAGACGTGCTATTCCTTCCTCAACTTGCAAAACAAAGATTGCTTTACGCAAATCAGCCTTCATGAAACCCTTTTCGAAATAGCAGATATATAATAGGTTAACTAAGTCTTGTTGAGTACCTCCCGTACTCAGGTTTGCTTAATTTTGGTTCAGGACAAGATCTCACTTCGGTGGTGGTTCAACGTGGACATCGACGAGTAGTCTGGGGTTCCCAGGTAGCAGCCTGGAATCTATGGGCTGGGACGTCGCCTTATGTTGCGGCCTCTTAGGCCTTTTTGGTTCTTGTTGATTAGCAACATAATTTGCCTTCCGTTGTCTGATGTAATGTTGGGTCGTGTGACCTCTGTTTGTAAGCTATACTCTAGTAACATCTGTTTAATACAAGTTTCATGTCTAGAGTGTTGCTTTGATCGGTTGTTGGTTTCGAGCTCATTGTTATACAGTTTTGGCTATGCCTGCATAGTTGTCGCAGTCGAGGGGTTGTGGAGCCGATGATCCATGTCCGAGCCCGCCTGTCGATTTGATCGGCCTGGGGCGAGGTAACCCCAGTAACCCTCGATTGTTGTTGCACTTTCTGGACACATAGCAGCTCTGTATAACTTTGGTCCCGTTCCTTCAGTTTCATCCGACTCGTGGACACTTGGGTATGCATAATTGGTTATGACTAGCATGGATACAAGGAGTAGTAGACCGGGGATCCGGACTACGTGCCGATGAATCCGGTCTGCCTGCCGTTGTTTGTTGCGGCCGGGGCTGGTAACCCTGAAGCCCTCGTGAGTCCATGGCTAGGAGCACATAACAGTATGTATATCTCTGGGTCCGGGGTCTGACAATCACCACATCATCCACATAAGCATGAACGTTGCGTCCGATTTGGTCCTCAAAGCACTTCTGAATACACCGTTGATAAGTTGCGCCAGCGTTCTTCAATCCAAAAGTCATGGTCTTGTAACAAAAGGCCCCAAAAGGGGTTATGAACGACGTTTTCTCCCAGTCCTCCTACTTGAGCTTGATCTGATGATACCCGGAATATGCATCCAGGAAACATAATAAGTCACTTCCAGCCACTGCATCTATGATCTGATCAATCCTTGGAAGGGCAAACGGGTCCTTTGGGCAATGCTTGTTGAGACTCGTGTAATCTATGCACATCCTCCATTCATTACTCTTTTTCATCACGAGAACCGGATTTGCCAACCAGCCCGGGTGAAATACTTCCATGATAAAGCCGGCTGTCAATAGCCGAGCAATTTCCTCCCCTATAGCTCTTCTTCTTTCCTCATTCATTTTTCTCAGGCCCTGCTTCACAGGCCTGGACTTGGGGTCAACGTGCAAGCTATGTTCCGCTAACTCTGTAGGAATACCCGGCATATCGCTGGGTGTCCAAGCAAAAACGTCTTGATTTGAACGAATGAACTCCACGAGTGCTTTTTCCTGCTCATTGTCCAGGTTAGATCCTATAGCAAATTGCTTGGAGGGATCACCTTCGACAAAGGCCACCATCTTGGTATCCTGTGCTGCCTTGAATTTCGCTCGCTCATCCTCCGTATTTGGCCTTTTAAATGTTGTTCTGTCATCCGGGTCTACTTGAGACCGATAATACTTGAGCTCCTCCTTTCTACAGGCTTGTTCTGCCATTGCCGCGTCTCCTTCCTCACACTCAGCCGCTATATCCCGGCTCCCATGTATGGTGATGGTCTGCTTAGGACCCGGGATTTTTAGCTGTAGGTACACGTAACACGGCCTGGCCATGAACTTGGCGTAAGCCGGCCTTCCAAATAGCGCGTGATAAGGGCTGCGCAACTTTACCACTTCGAACGTGAGCCACTCCACCCGGAAATTATCCTTTGATTCTCCAAAAGCAACCTCCAAGGTAATCTTTCCTTCAGGGCACGCCGAGTGACCCGGGACAATCCCGTGAAAAACTGTTGAACTTTTCTGTAGCTGAGACTCCTTGAGACCCATACGTAAGAAAGTTTCCCAATATAGGATGTTGATGCTGCTTCCGCCGTCCATTAAGACCTTTTTCAGCTCATAACCATTAATCTCCGGCGCAACCACCAATGCTAGGACTCCCGGGTGTTCTATCCTTTCTGGGTGATCTCTTCTGCTCCATGTTACATCTTGCTCCGACCACCTCAGGTATCTCGGGACAGCCGAGGAGACCGAGTTTACTGCCTTTTTTAGTATCTTTCTATCCTTGTTAGAAGTTCATGTAGTGTGAACGTGGTACTGGCCCAATTGCTTGGGGTTGGCTTGGAAACCTCCAGCTCCTCCCTGATTGTTACCCGGATTACCGCCTCCCGGGTTTCCTGCTGGGGGTGGGCCATTGCCCGGGTTACCACCTGGACCCGGCCCTGCTCCCCGACCTGCACCTCGCATAGCCTTATTTACTTCCTCGTTCTTGCAACTCTGTAGATCCACACACTGCTCCAATGAGTGGTTAGCCGGCCTTCCGTTCCTGCTGTGCTTTGGGCACGCCATTCTGAAAATATGCCGGTTATTACCGGGCCTTGGTGGCCCTTGATAGTTTCCTCCATTATGGTTTCCTCCGTTGAAATTTCCTTCTGCTCTTGGTCTCGAAGACCCGGCTTCTGTGTTGCCGACAAACTCGGAACTCCCTTCAAACGGGCGTTTATTCTGGTTGTTTCCGTTATTTCCTCCATGGTTACCCGGCGCAGATCCATTGCCGGTTCTTCCATTATTACCCGTGTTTGCTTTTGCTTTCTTGTCATCAACATCCTCTTCTGTGGTATCCGTAGCAGCGTGTTTGTTGCACACATCCATTAGCTCTCCCATCGTGACCTCTGAAGCATTCCGACTAGATTTCATGCGAGTTAACTTCTGCACTAAAGGTGTGTACTTGCATGTCTTGGCCATAGCTTGCAACGCGTCCTTTGGCTGGATATCAGTAGATGAATGAAGTATCTCCATAACCCCGCGCACCTAGCTGCGCGCCGACTCTCCCTTCTTTTGCACACACCGTTCTAGATCGTCGATAGTGAACAACTTCCTGCATGTTCCGTGAAAGTGCTTGACAAACGCAGTTTTCAATTCACTCCAAGATTTGATAGATCCTTTAGGTAAATTGTTGAACCACAACTTTGCTGCTCCTTCTGACATCATTAAGTACATGAACTTGGCTTGAAGATTTTCAGATGCGTTGCGAATCGACATAGCCATCTCATAACTGCTCAACCATGTTTCCGGATCCATAGTCGGCTCATAATTCACTACTTTACCCAGTTCCTTGAATTTATCCGGGTAAGGTTTAGCCCTGATGTTATCCGACAGACACTTGGGCCCAGCGAGATTAGTCGGTACTGGCCTCACCCGGGAAACATGCGATCCTGCGGGGGGTACGGCTGGACGTGGCGCTGCTGCTGGTCCGTGCACCGCAGACCCGGCCGCGGCTCGCCTGGCTCTGGAACTATCCACAATAGCTTGTGCTGATGATACTGCTGGTGCTGCCTGGATGCGGGGAGGAGGCGGCATTTGCTGCTGCTCTGCCCTCCGCCGTGCTGAACTTGTTTGAATGTTGCCGGTGTTGCCCTGATGCCGGCTGATATATGGCGTGCCATGCATTCCACTCCTGTTATCCGGATAATTTACTTGCTGTGCCACTGCCGTGCGTAATAGATCTATCGCCCGCCGGGTCTCCTCCGCGTGGGGTGACTCTCTTACGGGGATCTGATTCAATGCGATTGTTGCTGCGTATACGTTGTCCATGGGGTTGTTGAAGTGACCTGGCGGCATGCGAAATCGTGATGGTGGTGGTGGTGGTACTATATTGCCGGCAGTGACCCCTGTCTGCAATGTGGGTAACCCGGCCTGCACGTTTGCCGGCTGTCCTCCTCCAGTTGCGGGCTGAGGTACAGTTCCTTGGTTTGCGGCTGGGATTGGTTGATCCTGAGGTGTGATGAATAATGCGGCCGGGTTTATGACTCCACCCATCGCCGGTAATCTAGTCTGATGTCTTTGGTGCACCCTGGTTGTCTCTTCCCGGAGCCGGTTCTCCAATGCATCCAGCTCACGTTGGCGCGTGGCTATCCCTTGCTTTTCTGCTTCCACTTCTCTCCTCTGTTGCTCCAATGCGCGACGGGCCACATCTAGATCCCTAACCCGTGCCGCTGCATTCTCCGGGGTTATGACTGTGGCTAACACGGTGGGATCCAGGATCATGTTGTTATTGAATAGGGCCGGGTGTTGTGGATTTGAAGGACCCGCCCCTGGCGTCCGGTTCGCCAGATACCCGAACATGTTTGCTTGCAACTCGCTTTCCGCTGCTCGGCTAGTGACCGAGGCCGATTCTCCGTCAACCCGGGTTAGAACCGGATTTCCGTCAACCGGATTTTGCTGCTGGGCCATCGCTCGCGCCGCTACAACCGCGGCCGTAGTCACGTCCCCCTGATTGAGATTGGTTGCAGGGGCCGTGTAGACCGCGACCTGGCGCACGATGCTTGGCGTAGATTCATATTCTTCCTCATCACAACTATCCTCCTCGTACCGGTCCTCCAGCAGGTGCAGGATAGACTCGGTATCATCTTCTCTCATGACCCGGCCACGCGGGGTCCATGCCGGCTCCTCCGGCTGTTCCCTCTTCGTGGGGGGCTCTTCTACCGGATCCACTGTCCCGACCGATTCTTCTCCATCCGACTGTACGCAGGTCGCTTCTCCTGACACAGAATCAAATCCAAAATCATCAGGGATTGAACCGAACGTACGTACCATGCCGATGAAGACGTTGACCCGGCCGATTGTGATGACAGATCCGGATTCGAGCAGATCCGACTCTGGCCCCCAGCCAAAATCGTCCACCATCTTCTCTCCTTCGGGGTCGGTGTAGATCTCGCTGATGACAAGGTTCTTCATGTTCTCCCGAGCTTCTCCCGTGATGTAAACACCTTTGGACGCGGGCCCCACGGTGGGCGCCAACTGTCGTGGGATAATCACGGCAGACGTTACCGGGGGTAACTTATCTTTGGGCAATTCGACTCTGCTGTTTGGGAGAGCGTTTAGCTCAAGGGAAACCATGGTGATATGCGATCTGGTAGCCGGCAATCGAGTCGCCGAGTCTCCGATCTGAATATATTATCTCAACTCTCGTGTTACAAAGGATACTCGAATATCTCGTGATCGTGCGATTGTGTCTAATCTAACCCTAGGGGCCAGCTTAAATAATATCCGGACCCCTGGCTTACTATCCAAGGCATACTCGGAGTCCTACCTGGACACTGCTTACAAACACTAAATTTCCTTATCGGAACCCACAATCCGGGTTACGAGGCCTACACTCTTGGGCCTTCTAGAAACTCCTTTTCCCTAAGCCGGGTCTTGCACAGCGCCCTTTGGGCCGAGTTACACCTTGGCGTTGGCCTACCGGGTTATCATCCATCCATCATTATCCCAAAGGGCACGATAACGGAGGAAATAGAGACAATCCCGGAAAAGCACGTTCGCGCAACAATAGAAAAGAAAGGAGCAGATCCCCTTCTATCCATTCAGCCGGTAGATACTCCGCACATATTGACAGAGCGGAAAGAGATGAATTATACTTCGGGCCTAAGTGTTTCACTGACAGGATCCGAAGGACAACTCTGCATTCTGGCTTCGCCAAAGTTGGTCCAATATATCAAAAATATACCGGCAGTACAAACCCGGATACCTGGCTCTCAGACTTGTCGTGGGATAATCACGGCAGATGTTACCAGGGGTAACTGATCTTGGGGCAAGTCGACACAGGCGTTTGGGAGAGGGTTTAGCTCAAGGGAAGACATGGTACAACTTGATCTGATAGCCGACAATCGAAGTCGCCGGATCTCTATTCTCGCTACGATGATTCGATTAGGGTTTACACTGGATACTCGATATCACGCGATATTGCTAGGGTTCTTAGATCTCTATCTAAAACTATACCTGAGGGTCGGTTTATAAAGCACCCGTACCCCCTAGCTTATTCGGCAGGGCATATTCTGGATCCTACATGGACACGGCGCACTAACCATAACTTTCCTTTACAATAGCCCATAACCCGGGCCGTTAAGCCCACAAGTTCGGGCCTCCACAAGCTTCTTTATTCTTAGCCGAATCCTGCACACCATCCTTTGGGCCGGGTTACTTCCTCAGAGCTTGGCATACCGGGTTAGCATCCCCCTGTCAGTAGTCCCCAGAATAGCCTGGGCTTCACGGATCTCCTTGAAGCGCTTGCTATTCCCTGCAAAGATATCGATCATACGGGCATAAGAAGACCGGGTTAAGATGTTTTGATATTCGGCTAGGCCTCACTCCATGGTGGCCATGTGATGACCCGGATTTGGCCTCCAGACATTTAGGTTCAAATTCCCGGGTCCGGACTACAACAAAAATGCCAAGATCTCATGCTCGATAATCAGTCCCGTCATTACGGGGCAAATCCCTTCCTTCTTCTATCCCAATGCCTCGCCCAATACTTGACGCATATTTCGCAAGATCTTCGCTGATAACCATTACCCCGCGGTTTCCGACTACTGGCCGTTAGGATAGGCTCACCCTTGCCTTATAAATAGCACTTAATGGGCAACCCTAAGCCCCTCACCACGCCACAACTTCCCCTCTTCTTCCTTGCTCCCAACACCCTCGCAACACCACGTGAGGAGCCCGCACCTGTTACCTACGCAAGATCACCAGCGGCCGCGCCCGCCTTTGAGTCGCCTTGCGCCACCGTCAAGTGTCACCGTTGTTCCTCCATTTCTCTCATTCGAGCTACGCCGCCCGTCGCCATCGTATTAGACTCCAATCTCCCCGGTAAGCTCCTCGCAACCAGTTAATTTAATCTCACAACTTTCAATTTATCCAAGATCAGATCTAGGTCAACCCGCAAGTCATTTGTCCGATTGCATCAAATTAGATCGATTCGAGGCTTGCCAACTCCTTTAATCATCTGCCCTATAGTCACAAATGATCCTCCAACCATCATTGATTACCAATTTTACTTAAAAATCATCCGCAAGCATTTCCATCTAGATCCGTTCCTCCTCGATTTTCCGCTTATTGCATTAACACCCGGAAAAACCCTCCTTTTCCAGCTATCTCATTTGCGATATAAATATGGGCAACCATCCGTCATCCCCAAATACCTATCCCTACGTAAGTGACCAACAATTTCCACAAGTGTGCTCAATACCCGGACAGTTCTCAGCTTCGTACCTTCTTGATACCTTTATACTCGGATGTTTCAGCATTCCCGGGTCTTATTTCACACGCCTCTTCTTTTTGTGTTTTGCAGGCTGGCCCCATGGCTCCCAAGCGACAAGGAAAACAACCGGCTCCGGCGAGGACCACCCAAACCATATCCGCCAACTGGGGGCGTTCCACAACCACAAAAGCCAAATTGGACGAGCTAGCCGAATTAGGAACCCTCCCTTCTCAAAAAGACATCCACTGGAGGGTACCGGGTAATGAGACTCGTCCCACCCCCGAAGAAAACGAGGTAATCTGCTTCATTGACCACGTGACCCGAGGATTTCGTCCTCCGGGTCATCCTTTCTTTAGGGAGGTCTTAGATCATTATGGACTCCGGGTGTTCGACATAGGGCCTAACTCCATGTTGAACATTACCCACTTCATTGTTCTATCTGAGTCGTACTTGTGCATGCCACCGAGTCTGACTCTTTTCATTGAGTTATTCCAGTGCAAGCCGTGCCGCGAAAGCGGCGACGGAGCGCTTCTCACTTGCGGCGGGGTATCCATCCAACGCCGTAAGAATTCTTTGATGCCAACCCTCAACCTGCACTCCCACGTTAAACATTGGCAACTATCTTTCTTTTACTGCCACGATACCTCCCCCGACAACGAAAAGAAGCTGCCGGGTTAATCAGAGACCCCCCTCAAGCCCTCCGAGTCTTTCAATGCCTTCGCATCAGACTCAGACAGGGAGGCAATCCTTCCTTCGCTAGCCAAGATAGTCATTCTCTCAGCCCAGGGCCTCCTAGGGCTCAATTTAATAAAAACTTGGGTCGATTTCCGAATCCAACCTAATTCCGTTCGCGCCAAATTGATGTGCGAGTATTCGGGGCACACCACAGACGCGCTCCGCTACTCCACCAAGAGCTTTGCGACCGGTGATACTATAAAGACTATCAAGGGCTTCTTGGCAGAGAAACTGGAGGCGATAAAGGGCATCGCCGGGTTACCCCCGTTTACCCGGGAAAACCCAGCTCCAGCGGTAATACCCGGCGCTCATAACTTGTTTCCACATTTCAACTCGATACTGCTTCTAAGCCTTAATCTTATCTTTTTACCTCAGGCTGATGACCCTTTCTGGAGAGTTGAACCACTCCCCCCCCCCTCCAGAGACCCGGAAGAGGAGGAAGAGGCGGCTGACGATAGTGAAGGTACTCACTCAGGATCTGCATATTTTTACTTGCATTACTTTCCTCTCGTCTGTCCTTTTTCCAATGAATACACACCTGGTTCGCAGGGCTAGAGGACGAGGGTGGAAACAATGAAGACGACCCGGAGAGAACCGAGTCTGACCCAGAGGCAACAGTCGGGGCCAAGAGGAAAGGCAGGGGGACAGTGTCCAAGGTTCCTTTTTCCTCATTATCCTCTGAACCTTACTCCTTTGACGTCATGCGACGGCTTAACCATCAATTATCAAATTCGTCATGTTTGAAGGATTCCTTCCCAGCCAAGCGCAGAGTAACTCGGAGCTCCCCAGGTGAAGATCCACTTAACCCGGGCATCTCCGCCCCCTCGGTCCCTCGTGGCAGTGCTCCTCCATCTCGTTCTTCCAACTCTCCTCAGCGCCACCCTTCTCCTAACCACCCACGTGCCGGGCAATTCCGGGTTCCACTAGTGGTTCCTGCGAATACCTCATCTGTTTCCAGTGGCGAGCTCCCACCGGATTACACCGTAAATGCCGGGTAAGTTTTTGCCATATTATTTCTTTTTGCATCTGACGAACTTTCATTCAAGCCGCCGTCATCATTAATAACTGCCTTTTTTCATCTTTCCTTCAGCGCTCAAGTCACCGTCAGTGACCCGGAAAACACAGAAACGGATAACCTCCAGGTGGAGAAGCCGACTGACGACGCAGACGCCGCAACTGGTGGTGATGCGACAACTAACCGGGAACAAGGCCCTCTGAACAATCCACTTTCCCAAACCGTCGGATCTCCTTCCTTATCGGAACCAGTAGACGAAGAGATAGAAATTCTAGATACAAGGATGAGCTCTCCCAACCCGGACACTCAGACTGTCCGGGTCTCCACTCCAACTGCGAGGAGAACCCCCCTACCAGATGATCAAGCTGCCGGCTCTTCCGGGACTCGCTCCGAGGAGTTAACTTTTGCCCAGATGCTGGAAACTCTGCGCACCTTAAGGGCTAACGAGGAAAACATCTTGGGGTCTTTAATAACCAAACACGAGGTAAGTTCGATTAATATTGCTTGTACCTTTGTCCAGTCCCCAAGTTCCGAGTGAGTTCATTCATGACTTGCTCGGTACTTTTATTATTCCAATTACTGATAACTGTGCTCTTCTACCTGACTAATGCTTTTTTAACATCCATGCAGTCTTTCGTGACTCAATACGAGGAGAAACTTGCGGACGCCGCCAAGCTCATTGAAAAGGAGATATCTTTACGTGAAGCAGCCGAGGCTGAAGCCAGGAGGAATAGGCAATTAATGAAGAAGTACCGAAGAAGGGCTCACCAAGCCGAAGATGACCTGACAAGCCTTTCCGTCGAAATATCTGACACCTATCGTTCTTTGCTTGGTATGCTTCCTTCTCCGGGTTTATCCTTTTGACAAACAGCAAAAGTTTTCCGACTTATATCTTCATTTTACTTCAGGCCCGGACGAAGCCATGCCGGATGAAGATGACATTGCCAAGCTGAAAACCATAAAGAGTGTTATCCGGCAGCTATGTGCCGGAACCAGATGGATCCTTGACGAGTTGCGGTGTCCGGGTAGAGGACATGTTGATCTGAAGAGGCTGTTGGACGCCCTATCCACTATTCCCGAGTGGATTCGCCACTGGAAGCGCTCATCTTGCCGGGTTGGAGTGACCCGGGGGCTTGCACTTGCGAAAGCTTATCTCCCCAAGCTCGAGTTAGCGAGGCTTATGGGCGGCTTCCCAGAGTTCAAGCTTGACGGATCCAAGTTTTCAGTAAAGGATTTCCAGGCCGTCCAGAAGGAGGTCCGTTACCCGGCCAGCGTAATTGCTGATGAACTGGATGTTAACATACTTGTTCCAGCATATGATTCTGCCGATAAAGTAATTAAGTCGGATCTTCCTGAGCCGTATGACATGCTGGCTCGGTGGAAGGAGGAAGCTGCTGCGATAAGGGCGGAGGCTGCCAAGAAACAAGCTGAAGCCGGCTCTGCTCCTGCTGCCTCAACATCAGTCGTTCCGCCCCCTGCAGGGGCTGGCACCGCCGATCCGGGTGCTGCTGCTACCACCAATGATGGCAAGGGTAAGGCCAAGATGGGCGCCGAGTGATATATGGTTTCCAATGCCTCTTCTTAAGCGTCAGTCGGTCGACATACTTTTTGAAACAGTCATATTTTGGGCGGTGCGCCTGTGCACCTTTGATATTTTTTCACCAGTATTTTGTAATGCACGCTAAGGCCTTGATATACTCGATGCCTGTTCCGACCTTTTTAAGTTTAAGCTCATCTGTTCTCGATATCTGGTTTTATTTATTGTTCCTTTTGTGAAAACTCAATTTCCGGGCCTCATGGGTATTGACAAGCGGATTTTGCTTCGAAGTCCCCAAGTCCCCAAGACTCGGATATTTGGATTTTTGCAACTATACAAGTAAGCCAGTTCTTTTCAAGATAACAAGCTACCGGGCCCGGATTGCCGAGTCTAGGACACTTGATCTTGAAAAGGGAACAAAATGCTTATTGCTATTTTCACAAAGATCCATGAGTTGTTTCACATCGGTTTTGAAGTTATGCTTAATAGTCATTGAGTTTCCAGCTATTCAGCCTTGTACTCTGCATAACTTGTGGTTTAGATGACCCTTTTGACTGTCTTGTACTGTAAGCCGGCTTTCGCGTGGATACCATGTTGTTACATCAATACGAAGACGTAGCCAACCAATCCCCGTCGGGTTTCATGACTAACTGCCATCGTAAGCGAACAAATCATGCCACTTTAATGCGAGTCACATCGAGCTTAAGTAAGAGTAGCCAAGAAATTTGGACTTCTTTGTCCGGTTATAAGATTGTAGCCGTACTCGTTTGCAAGTAATCGGCCCTTATAACTCATAGGCATCATGGCCGGGTCTTTGAGTTTGTAACTGTGCTATTTAAGCGACCAGCCCCCAAGACCTAGATATATGCATCGTACTGAGAATACATAACCTGATAACAATCATCTCTTTTCTTGATAACCACCTCTTTACCTGATATGAAAAACTGATAACAACCATCTCTTTTCTTGATAACCACCTGTTTACTTGATATGAAAAACTGATAACAACCATCTCTTTTCTTGATAACCATCTCTTTACTTGATATGAAAAATGTAGGTCAGCAAGCCGCCTCATTAAAAACCCGTCCAGTCCCCAAAGGTACCCTGGATAGGAAAAGAGTACGTCAGAAAACCTGCTGCCTATTACATCGTGCAATTCCACTTGCCAATATAGTCTTTACTAAGTATAATACGGACGCAGCTGAGCCACGTTCCATGGTCTATCTCTTTCTTGCATAGATGAAGTGGTGTGTGCGGTGTCGTTGACTGTAGCCGACTCTTCCCTTGCATCTATCAAATAATATGATCCGTTATGTAGGCTCCGGCTTATGATAAATGGTCCTTCCCATGGCGGTGATAATTTGTGTTTTCCTTCGTTTGACTGTACCAGACGCAGAACCAAGTCTCCTTCCTGGAATACCCGGGTCTTCACACGCCGGCTATGATACCTCCGTAGATCTTGCTGATATATGGCTGATCTTTCCAGGGCTTGTTCTCTTTGCTCTTCTAACATATCTACGGCGTCCTGCCGGGTTTTTTCGTTCTCTACTTCGACGTAAGCTGATACTCTAGGCGAATCGTGAATAATATCACTCGGTAACACTGCTTCCGCACCATAGACCATGAAGAAGGGTGTCATCTGAGTGGATCTGTTAGGTGTAGTGTTGATACCCCAAACCACAGAAGGAAGTTCCTCAACCCATGCACCAGCGGCCCTGACACAGGGAACTCGCAATCGTGGTTTTAATCCGCGAAGCAATTCTTGGTTTGCCCTCTCCACTTGTCCATTGGCCTGGGGATGAGCCACCGATGCCACATCGAGCCGGATTCCATTGTTGCCACAAAACTTCTCCATCTCACCAAGGGACATGTTGGTTCCATTGTCGGTAATTATACTGTGGGGGTACCCAAACCGGTAGATAATCCTTTTCAGGAACTTGACTGCTGTAGCTGCTTCGCAATTAGTAACTGGCATAACCTCAACCCACTTGGTAAACTTATCAATGGCCACCAAAAGATGTGTCTTCTTGCATGGTGACATATGGAAGGGGCCAACCATGTCCATACCCCAGACGGCAAACGGCCAAGTTAACGGGATAGTCCGCAACTCCATAGCCGGCACGTGGGTTTGGCGAGCGTACCTTTGACATCCGTCACACCTTGCTACCAATCGCTCTGCATCCGTTAGGGCCGTGAGCCAGAAAAACCCGTGTCGATAAGCTTTAGCCACAAGAGACCTTGTGGACGCATGATGTCCGCAGTCGCCTTCATGGATTTCCTTGAGAATCTGTCTGCCTTCTTCCGGCGCTACGCAGCGCAAAAAGACTCCTGCTGCACTTCTCTTGTACAATTCCCCATTGATGATAGAATACCCCTTTGCTCGCCTCAAGATTTGCCTTGCTAATACCTCCTGTTGTGGTAACTCGCCTCGTGATAGGTAGGCCAAAAACGGTTCTGTCCACTCGGGAATAGTACGTACAGTGGCTACGAGTCCTGAATCCGGGTCTTGATTTGCCAATTCCTCCTCTGACTCGATTTTAACTGATGGTCGCCATAATTCGTCCAGGAAAACGTTAGGTGGAACCGGTTCTCTGCGCGAGCCGAGTCTGGCGAGGGCGTCGGCTGCCTCATTCTTTCTTCTGTCTATATGCTCCACCTCATACCCGGAAAAACATCCTGCAACCCTATCAACTTCCCTGCGGTATGCTGCCATAGTTGCGTCCTTTCTATCCCACGTTCCTGACACCTGCTGTACCACAAGGTCCGAATCTCCGAAGCATCGTATCCTCTTGATGTTCATTTCTTTGGCTACCTTTAAGCCATGCAGTAGGGCCTCATACTCGGCCACGTTGTTGGAACAGTCGAAGTGAATTTGTAGCACGTAACTCAATTTGTCTCCTTTGGGTGATGTTAACACCACCCCAGCTCCTGATCCCTCGTACTGCTTTGATCCGTCGAAGTGCATGATCCATGACTCGGAATTTGGAACCGTTGTAGTCATGCCTGTATGTGTCCAGTCGTTAACGAAATCAATTAAAGCTTGAGATTTGATTGCTGACCTGGGTTCGTAGTTGATATGATAATCCCCCATCTCTATCGCCCATTTGGCTATTCTTCCCGTCGCGTCCGAGTTTCTGATGATATCCGACATTGGTATTGAACTAACCACTGTTATGGGATGTTCTTGGAAATACGGCTTCAGCTTGCGGCTGGCCATAAAGACCCCGAACACCAACTTTTGCCAATGTGGATAGCGCTGCTTTGCTTCTGATAATACCTCGCTGACGTAATAAACCGGCCTCTGAACCGGGTATCCTTTCCCATCCTCTTGGCGTTCCACAACGACTACCGCGCTGACGGCTCGGGGGCCAGCTGCCACATATAGTAACATAGGCTCTTTAGGACCCGGCGCCGCTAGTACTGGTGCTTCAGATAGCTGCTTCTTTAGTGCCTCAAATGCCTCGTACGCCTCTTGATCCCACACGAACTTGTCTGATTTCCGCAAGAGCCGGTACAAGGGTATTGCTTTTTCTCCGAGTCTGGATATGAATCGGCTCAAGGCTGCTACGCAGCCCGTGAGCTTTTGAACATGCTTCAAATTTTCCGGTTTTTTCAGACTCTGGATGGCCTTGATTTTATCCGGGTTTGCCTCGATTCCCCTCTCGGAAACTATGAATCCGAGTAATTTCCCAGCTGGAACTCCAAACACGCACTTCGTCGGGTTAAGCTTCATCTGGTACCTCCTCAAGTTTTTGAACGTCTCCTTTAGATCATCGATGAATGTCTCCGCCTTCCTAGTCTTGATGACCACGTCATCCACATAGGCATGGACGTTACATCCGATTTGGTCCTCAAAGCACTTTTGAATACACCGTTGGTAAGTTGCGCCAGCGTTCTTCAACCCAAACGTCATAGTTTTATAACAAAAGGCCCCAAAAGGGGTTATGAATGATGTTTTCTCCCAATCCTCCATTTTGAGCTTAATCTGATGATACCCGGAATATGCGTCCAGGAAGCATAACAGATCGCTTCCAGCTACTGCGTCTATAATCTGATCTATCCTTGGCAGCGCGAACGGATCCTTTGGACAATGTTTGTTGAGACTCGTGAAGTCAATGCACATCCTCCACTCATTGGTCTTTTTCATCACCAGAACCGGGTTAGCCAACCAATCCGGGTGAAATACTTCCATGATAAAGCCGGCTGCCAATAGCCGAGCGATCTCTTCGCCTATAGCTTTCCTTCTTTCCTCATTCATTTTCCTCAAACCTTGTTTCACGGGCCTGGACTTGGGATCCACATGCAAACTGTGCTCAGCCAATTCTGTAGGGATACCCGGCATGTCGCTAGGTGTCCAGGCAAACACATCTGCATTCGAGCGAATGAACTCCACGAGCGCTCCCTCCTGCTCTTTTCCCAGGTTAGACCCAATGGTAAACTGCTTAGTAGAATCCCCTTCGACAAAATCTATCTTCTTGGTGTCTTGCGCTGCCTTGAATTTTGCTCTCTCATCCTCAGTATTCGGCTTTTTCAAGGCTGTTCTATCGTCCGGATTTACTTGAGACCGGTAATATTCGAGCTCTTCCTTCCTGCATGCCTGCTCGGCCATAACTGAATCTCCTTCGTCGCACTCGGCCGCTATATCCCGGTTCCCATGTATAGTGATGGTCCGTTTAGGACCCGGGATTTTCAGCTGCAAATACACGTAGCACGGCCTAGCCATGAATTGGGCGTAAGCCGGCCTCCCCAACAGCGCGTGGTAAGGACTGCGCAACTTGACCACCTCGAACGTGAGCCACTCAACTCGATAATTATCCGTCGATTCTCCAAAAGCAACTTCCAAGGTGATCCTTCCCTCGAGGCTCGCCGAGTGACCCGGTACGATCCCGTGAAAGATTGTCGAACTTTTCTGCAGCTGAGACTCTTTGAGACTCATCCGTAAGAAGGTCTCCCAATAAAGGATGTTGATGCTACTTCCACCGTCCATCAGGACCTTCTTCAGCTCGTAACCATTAACCTGTGGAGCAACCACCAACGCCAAGACTCCTGGACGCTCCACTTTTTCCGGATGATCTCTTCTACTCCATGTTATCTCTTGTTCTGCCCATCTAAGATATCCCGGCGCGGCTGATGCAACCGAATTTGCCGCTTGCTTTGACGTCTCTTTGTTCCTGCTAGAAGTTCCTGTAGTATGCACATGATATTGTCCTTTTAAATTAGTCGTTCGTACCGTGCTGACGAAGGTGTTGATCCGGCCGATCGTCAATATAAATCCGGACTCGAGGTGATCCGACTCTGGCCCCCAGCCGGAATCGTCCACCATCTTTTCTTCTTCGTGGTCGATGTAGATTTCGCCAATGACAAGATTCTCCATGCCCTTCCGAGCTTCTCCCGTGATGTAAACACCTTTGGACGCAGGCCCCACGGTGGGCGCCAACTGTCGTGGGATAATCACGGCAGATGTTACCAGGGGTAACTGATCTTGGGGCAAGTCGACACAGGCGTTTGGGAGAGGGTTTAGCTCAAGGGAAGACATGGTACAACTTGATCTGATAGCCGGCAATCGAAGTCGCCGGATCTCTATTCTCGATACGATGATTCGATTAGGGTTTACACTGGATACTCGATATCACGCGATATTGCTAGGGTTCTTAGATCTCTATCTAAAACTATACCTGAGGGTCGGTTTATAAAGCACCCGTACCCCCTAGCTTATTCGGCAGGGCATATTCCGGATCCTACATGGACACGGCGCACTAACCATAACTTTCCTTTACAATAGCCCATAACCCGGGCCGTTAAGCCCACAAGTTCGGGCCTCCACAAGCTTCTTTATTCTTAGCCGAATCTTGCACACCATCCTTTGGGCCGGGTTACTTCCTCAGAGCTTGGCATACCGGGTTAGCATCCCCCTGTCAAGACTATTACACAGCCGTTCAGATTAACAATGGGACAGACCTAGAGGAAGTAAAATTCCTCCTCCTTATGTTACGAGATGGAGCCGGAGATTGGATCAATGGGATTCCGTCAAGAACTGTCGACATCTGGGATGATATGGCTAGAGTTTTTACTCAGCATTTTCAGGGAACCTACAAACGGCCCAACAGCATCAACCAGCTAAACCGCTGCATCCAGTTTGAAGATGAGCCATACGTGGATTTTATCTCAAGATGGACTGCAATGAAAAATAGCTGCTCTGGAGTAACTGACGTACAAGCAATGCATGCTTTCGTCAATGGCTTAAAACCCGGACTCGGACCGTTCATGATCAGTTCCAAAAAGCACAAAGATCTCGGATCTATGCTTACAACCGCCAATGAGTATGCAGCGGCCGAAGATGATATCAGAGCGAGAGGTGGCAATATTGACACTTTGATTCAAGCCAAAAATACCCCTCGCCCTGAGAAAAAAGCAACTCCAGAAGCACAACAAAAACCCAAAGAAGTTAACATAGCCTTTGGAAGAGAAAATGGGAGCAAATGGAAAGGACGAAGCATAGAACCGATCAACTACACCAAAGAAGAGTGGGAAATAATCAAGTTGGAAAACTGTGTCCACTATTCGCAATTTGGGAAACCCACCCATACTAACGTACAATGCCGGCTCAACAAGCATATGAAAGGCAGTGCAGGATCCGGAAGCAAAGGGAAGAGTTCCAAGAGGAAATTCTCCAAGCAAAAGCCAGAAGCTGAAAAAGAAGACATTGAATCAGACACTGACAAAAAAAATCCAGGAACAACAGCGAAAAGGCGAGCCTAAGTTTCCGAGAGTTGACGGAGAATGCAACTTAACTTTCCTAGCAAGTCCCTCAGCAAAGGTGGCAAAGAGAACACTTTGATAAATAAACACGGTTGTTCTCGCAACCCCGAAATTCTTGAAATACTCAAATACACCAATTACCTGGGATCAGTCTGATCATCCCGGAAACATCCCAGAACCCGGCATGCAAGCTCTAGTTTTAAGCCCTATTGTTCAAAATACTAGGCTAAAAAGAGTGCTGATGGATGAAGGATCCAGCATTATCATAATGTACCTGGATACACTGAAGCATTTGCGAATCTCCGAAACTCAGCTCAATCATAGCAACATACGTTTTCACGGCATCGTCCCTGGCATGCAAGCACGATCCCTAGGATAAATTTCCCTAGATGTAACCTTTGGAGAGAAAGATAATTTCCGTCAGGAAAAAGTATCCTTCAAGGTTGTGTCGTTAGAAAGTGTGTATCACGCAATACTCGGACGTCCAAGTTTCGCCAAATTCATGGCAAGATCGTGTTATATCTATAACAAGCTGAAGATGCCAGGGCCAAAAGGAGGAGTAATCACCATAAAGGGAGACTTCAAATTGGCGAACAAGCTGGAAAAAGAAAACGCCCTTTGCGCAGAAAAAGTGATAGCAAAGGAAGAACTAAAGGAGCTGACAAAAGAAGTATCGCCCATAGAAATGCCGGCAGGAAAAGAAAGCCGGAAGCCGGCAGACAGCTTCAAAGCTTCCGAGAATACAAGACATGTTATCCTAGATCCTAAAGATCCGACAAAGTTTGTCGTAGTAGGAACTGGGATGACCGACAAATAGGAAAGCGAGCTCATCAAGTTCCTCCGTGAGAACTGGGACATTTTCGCATGGTGTCCAGCGTACATGCCAGGCGTACCTAGGGAACTTGCTGAGCACCAACTCAAGGTGATTCCAGGATCTAAACCCGTCAAACAAGGTCTCCGTTGATTTGACGGAAGAAGACGGAAGGCTATTGGCAAGGAAATTATCCGGCTATTGGCAGCTGATTTTATCCGGGAAGTTATACACACTGAATGGTCTGCAAATCCAGTATTAGTCCCGAAGAAAGATAGTACCATTCTTAGGATGTGTATGGATTACATTGGCCTGAACAAATTGTGTCCAAAAGATAGATTTGCGTTACCGTGAATCGATCAAATAATAGATGCCACTGCTGGCTCTGAGCTCTTATGCTTTTTGGACGCTTATTCCGGGTATCATCAAATACGTATGAAGGAAGAAGATCAAATCAAAACCTCCTTCATAACCCCGTATGGAACGTACTACTACATAACCATGCCCTTTGGCCTGAAGAACGCATGTGCAACTTACCAGCGTTGCATGCAACGGTGTTTGCATAGTCAGATTGGCAAAAATGTTCACGTTTACGTAAACTTATGGGTTTCATCGTTTCTCACAGAGGAATAGAAGTAAACCCGGAAAAGATCAAGGTAGTCCTAAACATCTCAAGGCCTACGTGCGTAAAATATATACAAAGATTGACGGGTTCTGCAGCTGCCGTCAGTAAGTTTATTAGCCTGCTAGGAGACAAAGCTCTGACATTGTACAAATTGTTGAAGAAATCCAAAAATTTGTGTGGACAGAAGAAGCAGATGCAGCATTAACCCAGCTAAAAGAAACCTTGATTAAAGCTCCGATTTTGTCATCCCCAAAAGACGAAGAACCCATGTTATTGTACCTCACAGCAACAAACCGGGTTATCAGCGCAGTAATAGTTGTGGAAAGGCGGAAAGACGAGCAAAGCATACCAGGTCAACATCCGGTGTATTATGTAAGCGAAGTTTTTTCTAAGTCCAAACAAAGGTACCCACACTATCAAAAACTGGCATATGGCGTATTTTTCGCATCTCGAAAACTTCGTCATTATTTCCAAGGACATTCCATAACAGTGGTATGCAAAACACCACTACTGTATATAATCAACAATGCGGACGCAACAAGCCGAGTAGCCAAATTGGGCATCGAGTTGGCTGCGTTCGACATTAAGTACCAACCCCGGACGGCAATAAAATCCCAGGTGTTGGCAGATTTTGTTGGTTATTGGACAGAAGCAATGGAAAACAGACCAATGCTGGAGTCGGAATACTGGGTCCTGCACTTTGACGGATCCAAGATGAAAGAAGGCGCTGGAGCTGGTGTAGTCCTAAAATCTCCCAAGGGAGACACAATGGAGTATGTATTACAAATACACTTCAACGCCAACAATAATGTGGCAGAATACGAAGCTTTGCTTCATGGCTTGCACATTGCAAAAGAAATAGGTGTCAAGTGCATCTTATGATATGGTGACTCAGATTTGGTACAACATCAGCTCAACAAAACATGGGACGCCAAAAGTCCCATCATGGCCGAATATCAGAGAAGGGTGGACGAGTTTGCAATCTGCTTCCTAGGATTTGAAGTACTTCACGTCAAAAGGGAAGAAAACTGGAACGTGGACGCATTAGCCCGCATGGGATCGGAAAGAGTGAAAACCCTACCGCTAGGTGTGTTTGTCCAGCATTTGCACGAATCATCCATAAAAGGTGGAGATGTCGACTATCCTCTCGTTTCCGAGTCAATCGAAGTCCTGCTTGTTAGCCCGGATTGGACAATTCCATATTTAAACTTCTTAGTAGATCAGAAGTACCTGGATGGAGCAGACGAGGTCTTGCAAAGACAAATAAAACGTCAATGCAAAGGATACACGATAATCAATGGTTGCCTGTATAAACGCAGTACTACCGGAATGTTTCTGCGATGTATTTCGCCAGAAGAAGGACGAGAAATCCTGCAAGAAATCCATGCTGGAGATTGCGTACATCATGCTCAATAAAAAGCATAGTCAAAAAAGCATTTAGTGCGGGGTTTTTCTGGCTAACAGCCAAGAAAGATGCCGAACACATAGTAAATACATGTGTCGGATGTCAATATTATGCCAAGCCCAATCACTCAAAACTATCCTTATTACATGGCCGTTCGCGGTCTGGGGGATAGATATGATGGGACCATTTAAAACTGCAAGAGGTGGAGTTACACATCTACTCGTTGAAGTGGATAAGTATACCAAGTGGGTGAAGGCAAAACCCATAAAAAAGCTTGAGGGTGTAACTGCCAGAAATTTCATCATTGACATAGTCATGAGATACGGCGTTCCACACGGCATAATAACAGACAACGGGACAATTTTTTTCTATTGGAGAGTTGGCAAAATATTGCCGACAAACGGGAATACGCCTAGATCTTGCATCTGTGGCACACCCGCAATCCAATGGACAGGTTGAAAGAGTGAACAGCTCAATCCTGCAAGGAATACGCCCAAGACTCGAATCTCCTCTTCATAGAGCAGCTGGAGCATGGGTGGAAGAATTACCCTATGTGCTTTGGGGCATTCGAACGACGCCAAACAGGTCAACAGGGAAAACCCCGTTTTTCATAATTTATGATGCGGAAGCAGTTCTTCCAACGGACATGATCCATGATAGCTCAAGAGTGCAGGGTTTCGATGACTCGGATGCCGAAAGTGCACGACAGGATGCCGTCGATCTCTTAGAAGAAGAACAAGAACTTGTGCTTCAAAGATCCTCCATCTATCAGCAGGGTTTACGACGTTTCCAGGAAAATCAGGCATCGTTCTTTTAAAGAATGTGACCTAGTGTTAAGATTGGTGCAGCAAAGAAAGCACAAATTGGCCCCAGTTTGGGAAGGACCATTCGTCATCAGCAAGGCTATGAAAAATGGATCATATTATCTTGTAGATATTCGAGACACGGAAGACGATCCCGAGAAGCCGAATCGCAAAAGAAAGAGAAAGATAGATGATGAACTAGGATAGACAAAAAGGCCATGGAGCATCCAGCAGTTACGTCCCTTCTATACTTAGTTCAATTTCTATGTAAACATCTTTGAGATCATGAAATAAAGTTGTCGGAATTCTTACTCTATGTTTTTACATGTTTATTATAGTATAAAGCATAATTCCGTCCTATCTATTTCCCAATGATCTTTCAAAATACTCAATATTAACCCGAATTGTGCCTGCGTGCTCGGCGTTAAAAAACTGAATGATTTTCAGCCTAAAGTGGCTTAAGGAAACCCAGATTGTGCCTGTGTGCCTGAGTTTCATTCAAAAAATTCCTTACTGTTCTCTAAGTATTATCTGATTATTTTTATGCTGGATCGCTGGAGCTAGTAAGTAAAAATTCCTTTAGTATGATCCATGTTTCCAAGTTTAGACTGAATGTTTATACCCAGTCACTCGGCATGAATATTAAAATACTATCAAGCCATTTCAAACACTAAGGAAATTTAAAGCATATAAACCAGAGAACTTAGAAGATAAAGGAATAACAACCCGGAAAACTTGCAAAAGACTTAAATAATATTGCTGCAAAAGGTAGAGTACTTGTTCATACAAAAGAATAGGAAGCATTACAATAAGTTTACATTGTAAGATCAGTTTTGATCCTATTTCCTATCTATCTACCCAGGTCCAGGGAATTTCCTTTAGGCACCGAGTCATCTTCACTGCTGGACTCCTGGGGAAGTTCTGGAATTTCTTCCTCCGGGTTGAAGATGGAGACGTTCACCATGGAGGCAATCTTGGTGGCGTGGCCTTTGATCTCGTCAAAGATGCTGGTCCGCTGCGCCTCCGTGTATCCTTGCGGGATGCTGGATGCCACGCTCCAAGATTTAACAGAAGGGTAGTGCATGCGCATGAGCCCTAGAGCCATGCGCGCACCACCGCGTGCCGCGGAGCGCAAGGTGGATTCCCTGGACTCCGGCACCTCCACGATAGCTCCCGAAAGTTTTTCAACTTCCGAGAACTCCCCAGTCCTTGCGGGAAGGCATTTGTTGACAAGCAACATTCCCGCAGCCTTGATTGCGGTGAATACCTTCCCAAAGGCTCGGATTTTTTCAATCCGAGTAAGCGCTGGGTCATCTCCTGTTTTCAGAAACAACACAAAAGTGTTAGAGAAAAACAGAGAAAAAATACAAAACATGGAAAACTGGTAAATATAAATTACTTACCGAGAATCTTGTCCATCTCGGATCCCTCCTCCAGGCGTAGGGTCAAGGCGTTCTCCAAATCTCGGATGGTCTCCTTGTCCTTGGCAGCTTGATTGGAGGCATTGGACTCGGCAATACCGACATCCAGCTGGCTGGCCTCTAGTTCCTTCTATAACTTCATATTCTCCTTACGAAGTTCCAGATTTTCCCGGCGGAGGTTTTCTGCATTGCTGGCATCTTCAACAATTTCTTGGCTTTCGCCAAAGAAGCTGAAAAGCAAGTAAAAATGATGAGTTAGAAAACTCGGAAAAATACTTAGAAAACATTAAAACAATTGGAAGCAGAGAAACTTCTTACCTGTTGTTTCTTTCACTTGATGCTGAGAAGATGCCAGTTCCGCCTCCTTAACATCAAGAATAGAGAGAAGGTTACTCCCCTCCTTATTCTTGGTGGTAAGTTTGTTGAAAACTTCCAGGTTTATGCTTTCAGCGGTTTCTTGAAACACGGAAAAGAGAAAAATTGCTTAAGTTAATAACAAGCATAAAAATGGAAAAAAGCATTAAGTTAAAAGCATGCATTTGACTTATTGCTTGGGGGCTAGAGATATTACCTGCCTCATCCGCTATAAACATAACAAGTTTTCATTGAATTCTTTTGCATATTCTGCAAAAAGAATACCAACGTGGTGAAGGCCGTCCTGGATGACCTGCCGAGGTGAAAATACGAAGTTATTTCTGACAATTAGTCCGCCTTGCGGCCAAGGACGGATCAGAGGGACAGGAGCGAAGAACTTCTTAGCCCCTGGATGAATGTATCCGAGTTCATCGAAGGGTTCCTCCTTTACCTTGAAATCCTTGTTAAAAGTAGGAATGGGCTCCTCCTCAGGTGTGCGAGAAGGACCGCCCATGTCCGGCTCCGCCCTTTCCAACGCATCTGTCTCGGATGCAATAGGCTGGCTGGTCGGCAGGGGGTATTCCTCCGGCTTTGCAGACTGATCCTCTCCACCAAGAGTAACTGGGGTAGGAGGATCTGCAGCTGGAGATGGCACTACCTTAATGACAGTGGCTTTATGCTTCTCAGCTTCTTTGATTTCAAAGAAGTTGGAGCAAGGCTGAAAGGGGAAAGAAGGAAGACAAAGTCCGAGAGATAAATATCCCGAGAAACCAAAACAACTTATGCAACAAAAAGCAGGAAGTATAAAGTACCCAGATAGTTACCTGGATGTAGCGATGGGAACCTCATCAAGATTCACCACTTCCTCAGTGGTCACCGTCCTCTTGCGCTTCCGATCGCCGTAAAAGTTGGCATGTAATTCGTCAAGCTCGGCGTCAGACACAAGATCTCCTTCCGTAAGGTCCTCGAACTATGGAAATGGCAGAATATCCGATTAAGTCAGGAAATCGGGGAAAGATAAAAAATCCGGGAAATTGCCCAAATGAGACAAATGCATTACTTGGGAACCGGGTTTTCTTCGTGATACATCCCCAGGATTTCCTCATACTGATCGCAAGTAGCAACCAAATGGTTGACCCGCTTTTTGAAGTCCCTTTTTAAGAAAGCCTTGTCCGTTCCTCTCATCTCGTCTTCCGGACCTTCGTATTCGTAAAGAAGCCGGGTTCGGTGGGCAAGAGGTTGGATACGACGTCCAAACCAACACAAGACTGTGTCGGTTCTGATAAAAGGAGGTTTTGATGAGGTAAGCTTGGCGATGCGCCGTTTGATTTTCATCAGACCGTCTGGTAAAGTCTGTACTGCTTATGCAGCCTAGTTGTCTTGAGGAATAGCATCAGCATTGACAAATGGAGGAACCCCGTTTTCTTTTCCGGGAAATGGGATGTCTTGATGATAAAAGAAAGAACCCGTCCAGAATTTGACGGATTCTGATGTTTTTATTTTCGGGAACCAATCCTCCCTGAATCTACGCAGGGTAAAGGATATGGTTCCACGGGTTGGAAGAGCGCCCTCTGTAGGGTTTCGCTTAATCCCAAAGCAATATTGCCAGAAATCTAATGTAGGTGCTATCCCTAAATATCCCTCAAAAAGGGCTTGGAAGCCGGCTAGATATAGAATAGAATTCGGTTGGTAGGTTGTGGGGCTGGATACCGTAATGGCTAAGAACTTCGAGGAAGAAGGCGGAAGGCGAGATTCCCATACCTCTAGCAATGTGTGAGGTTAGGAGAACTCGTTCCCCGGCTCTGGGCAAAGGCTCATACTCCTCTTCCTCATGAAGCCATTTTCCTTCCAAGATCATTCCCTCCTTCTCCATTGTCGGAAGAAAAGAGAGGGGGAATATTGCACCGGCTCCAGTTGTCGGCACTCTCGCCCTCGTCCTCGGCTCCGGCTGCCGCGGACGCAGCGGCGAGTTCCTCTCCGATGTGAGTGATCTTCTCCTCCACCGTTTCGGGAGCGAGACGTGGAGGCGGCGCGGAAGATGACACGGCCAGGTTATCGTCCGCGAGAGGTGGATCCTCGCGGGCCTGGTCGCCGGAAGATTTCTCCGGCACATCGCTGGTGGCGCCTCTCGACGAATCCACCATGGGATCCATGGTGTTGATTATGTCTTCGATCTCTGCGGCGACGGAGCGGTCCGGAGAGGCGCGCGAAGAGTCCATATCCTAGCGGAGCGACGAGGACTCCGTGCTCTCCGACGAGAAATTCGACGAAAAGTCCGGGAACGGCGCGGTCGCGTGTACGGGCTCGGGTTTTTCTCTGCTCTGCTCTCACTGAGGCTAGGGGGCTATGGCGCTTGGGGCTTGAAGGTGAGAGGAGAGTGGAAGGTTTGCCGGAGGGGATGAAGTGGGCTATTTATAGTCGGAAATCCATTACGATATGTGCTAACGGTTCTTTTGACCGTTGGATGCTCAACGCGTGTCACTCGCCGGAAATTTCGGGAAATGAATCGACAGGTGATTATTGCTATCTCCTCGTTTCCCGCGAGAATCTGTCACAGATACGTTTCAGGGTTTCACACTCGAAACCCAAACGTCCCAGACGTCAGCATGATTTCAACGCTGACGTAGGAGGTTCCTTCTCCATGAAGGTTCGTGGAAGAAAAGACGGATTTTCCGAAATCCGAGTTTCGCGTTCGAGCATGATTTGAAGGAACAGAAGAATCAAGATGAGAATCCGATATTTCTCGGAAAGAATGCAAATTTGACGAAAGACGGCGAATTGAAGTCTTAATCCTTCTTGGGGGCTACTGTCGGATATATACCAATTAGGGGTATATCAGATGGTACTCTAAAGTGCCGGATTACCAGGGTGGCCTAAATGGTAATGGATTACGGTCCATTGGGCGGCCCAGTAAGCTGACGCGCGGAAGCCGTATTCTAGAAGAACCCGGACCACGGCCCACGTGGTACGGCTTGGAGTAGAAGGCGGATTCCTTGCCTTCCAAGTTAGGACATACCGTATTCTTCTAGGTTTCCTATGCTGTAAGCCCTAACCCGGCTATTATATAAAGCCGGACGGGAGATAAGAAAGATAGACAAGAAGCTATAGAGGCTATCTTGCCGAGAGGTTGATCCTTGTCGAGTAGCTAAACCTAAAACTCACATTGTACTCTGTATACCTCAGGATTCAGTCCTGATTAGTGAGATTGCAGGAGTAGGAACGCCGCCTAGTTGCGACGTACCGAACCTAGGTAAAACCGTAGTGTCATTTTTCGTCATACGATCACGTCCCCCCACCTCTCTATTGGTAGTCTCATGGCACCCCCGTCTATGAATTCTACTACGATGTCTCGACACTCCACAAGATGGATGGAGGCTCTCAACCAATCCGAAACTTCTTTGGAACAAGGTGGAAGATACCAGCACAAGATCTACTAAGATTTCTAGGCCTCAAGTAGGATTCCAAATCTACTAGGATGTGGTGGATGGATTTGCAATTCCTTTGGTGGAATCACTCATCTAGGTCTCCTCTAGCTCTCCACAAAGTTATGGAGTGATTGGGTGGTTGGACAGGGAGATCTAGGAGGTTGAATCTTTCATTAATGGCTAGGAGAGAGAGTGGGAAAAAGCTTAGCATTTATGAGGTAGGGGAAGGGCTTTAAATACCCCTTCCCCATTCAGACTGTTTCGCCCTCCCACGCAGCACCGGAAGCTCCGGTGGTCTTCATACGGGCTGGCACGCGCGGCTCCTTTTCCCTTTGGTGGGATCTTCAGTGGCGGAGGCTCCGCCCACCGGAGGTTCCAGTGGGTTCCGCCACAGCCTCCGCTCTTATGCACCAGAAGGTGATTTTAGCGGAGGTTCCACCCGAGCCCAGCCCCACCTGTAGCGTAATGGAAACCGCGGAGGTTCCGGTGGACTAACCGGAGGTTCCACCCACCGGAGGTTCCGGTGGGTTCTGCTCCGGGCTCCGCTCTTATGCACCCGAAGATGTTTTCAGCGGAGGTAGCACCTGAGCCTCCACCTAGGATAAGCTGAGAAATAGCGCGGGGCAGAGGTTCCGGTGGTTTCACCGGAGCCTCCGCTGCCTGTAAAAATAGCTTCCCAGATTTGTCTTTTCGAGCACTTTCCTTTTGGATAAAACTTGTATGCCTTTGAGGATATTTATTGGGAGTGCTTTGGCATTTTCATATGTATCAAACAAATCCTACACAAGCTCTAAATAGAGATTAGTCCGGTAGTTATGTTGTCATAAATTATCAAAACCGTAGATGATCTTTCATTCTCCCCCTTTTTGGTAATTGATGACAACACAACCATTTGCATAGCTAGATAACAAAGAACATGGACGGAGCTCCCTGATGTCTATGCACAATTCTATTCTTGTAGACAGTGTTGGGCCTCCAAGTGCAGAGGTTTGTAGAACATCAGCAAGTTTCCCTTAAGTGGATCACCCAAGGTTTATCGAACTCGGGGAGGTAGAGGTCAAATAAATCCATCTCAAGCAAGCCTGCAACCGAGATACAAGAAGTATCTTGTGTCCCCAACACATCCAATATACTTGTCAGGTATATAGGTCCACTGGTTCGGCGAAGAGAGAGTAAAATACAAGCAGTATGGATGATTATAAGTGATAATAACAATCTGAAATAAATATGGCAACAAGCAAACATGTAGCAGAACGGGCGGAAAACGGTGTTTCAATGCTTGGAAATAAGGCCTATGTCTCCTACTTTCACTAGAGGACACTCTCAACAATGAAAACATAACTGAATGCATAAATATCATTTCTTAACTATGCTACTCCGAACCACTCTCCGGTCGAATAATGAACACCAATCATTGCGTAGGGCTTTAACAACACTCCTCGAGTGTATATTCCCTCTCTAGGGCACCCCAATGTCAGTACGAGCGCCATAAATTGGTACTAAACAAACGCCACAATTTCATAGGTTCATCTTCCAACACAAGATATAAATATCATGCTAAACCACGCGGTGCACACACTATCACCTTTACACCGTGATCAAATTGTTTACAGAGATAACAAAACCACTTGAGTAGCATAACAGATGAAGATCAATCTACATATTCAACTAAATTACAAAGCTCATGATCACATAAAGATCACACCATGGGAGAGAGAGATGAGTACCGGTAGAGCCCTCAGCCTCGGGGGAGAACTACTCTCTCCTAATCATAGGAGACAACAACAGCGATGGAGATGAAGGTGGAGTCGATGGAGATGGCTTCCGGGGGCACTTCCCCATCCCGGCAGGGTGCTAGAACAGAGATCTGGGGCTCTTCGGGACTTCTGGAAGCTTCCGAGACTTTTAGGACTTCTGGCTTTTGAATTTTCCAATTCCGAGAATATTTCCAGAACAACTTTTCTGAAACACAAAAACAGCAGAAAACATGGAACTGGCTCTGTGGCATCTTGTTAATAGGTGTTTGACACGAGAAAAACAAATTGTCGAGGGTGCTAGAACGCGATGGCTAGGGTGACGTGTTTCTCTCATGCGCCGGGTAAAAGAAAAAAAGTGCGGGCGTGCCAGTGTACCGTAGTACACAAAAGAAAGAAAAGATAGGGAAACATGTATTTCATTAATCTCTCTTGGAGAAACAAATTACAAGGTCCCTAATACAATGCGCTCCGTGGCCTGCTAGCACGGCCATCCTAACTGTGGCGATTGCGATCTCCGGTTCCCGAGGCCTCGGAAGGCACCCGGTTAATTACTCCCGCGGGTTACGCCGCGAGACACCTCCGATTAAGCCGTGTGGTCGTCTTCATCGTCTTCGCTTCACGTTCTCCATGCATGATGTGGTGGTGATGTGTGTATGGGCAGCGGCAGAGCCCGTGTCCTCGTCGGTACACGCGCCGCAAATAGTGTGGCCTTAGCTCCGGCCACACCCGCCCTCGCCGTCGAGCCTCGTCGGTCTTGACGGCGTTGTTATAGTCGGAGTTGAAGTAGCATGGATCCGCTCAGCTGGGACATCTGGACGATCAATAGGTCCGTCGGGGTGTGCAAGGGGTACGCCTCGCGGGAGTATGTTGGTGGAGATTGGCATCGGTGTAAAACCGACGCACGCGCACGAGTGGGTTTGGCCGACGTGGTCGGTGTCTCGCCTTGGCCAACGCCAAGTTCATGGCTGTTGGCGTAGACAAGTACGCCGCCTCACGAGTTCAGATACAAGTGGAGGTGAAGATGGCGTTGGGCTGCATGCCGGACGCCGACGTCGTCATAGAGATGCACATGGCGCCGGCTGCACGCCGCCGACATGGAGATGGACATGGCGTCGGGCTGCACGGAGGCCGCCCCGCCGACGTCGTTGTGGAGATGTGCATGGCGTCGGCTGCACGGAGGCCGCCTCCTTGACGTCGTTGTGGAGATGCGCATGGCGCCGGCTGCACGCCAGCTACGCCGTGGAGATGAAGATGGCGCCGGGTTGTGCGCTGATCGCCCCGCCGACGTTGTTGTGGAGATGCGCATGGCGCCGGCTGCACGCCAGCTACGCCGTGGAGATGAAGATGGCGCCGGGCTGTGCGCTGGTCGCCCCGCCGACGTTGTTGTGGAGATGCGCATGGCGCCGGGCTGCACGGAGGCCGCCCCGCCGATGCCGTCATGGAAATGAAGATGGCGCCGGTCTGTACGCCGGCCGCCTTGCCGACGTAAAGATGAAGATGGCGCCGGATGGCACACCGCTGACATGGAGATGGACATGGCGCCGGGCTGCACGGAGGCCGCCCCGCCGACGTCGTTGTGGAGATGTGCATGGCGCCGGGCTGCACGGAGGCCGCCCCGCCGATGCCGTCATGGAAATGAAGATGGCGCCGGTTTGTACGCCGGCCGCCTTGCCGACGTAAAGATGAAGATGGCGCCGGATGGCACACCGCCGACATGAAGATGGCCATGGCGCCGGGCTGCGCGGAGGCCGCCCCGCCGACGTCGTTGTGGAGATGCGCATGGCGCCGGGCTGCACGGAGGCCGCCCTGCCGCCGTCGTTGTGGAGATGCGCATGGCGCCGGCTGCACGCCGGCCGCCTCGCCGACGTCGTCTTGGAGATGTTCATGGCGTCAGGCTGCACGCCGCCGTGGAGGCGAAGACGATGTGAGGCTGCACGCCGGGCCGCTCTGCCGACGCCGTCACGGAGAAGGCACCGTGCTTCTTGCGGTCAGCCCCTCCTCGTCATGCTGGTGGATGACGTAGGGCTGCACCTGAGGGCGCCACCGTCTTCAGAAAAGAGCATGTTGAAGATGGCGGCGGGCTGCGCGCCGGCAGCGCCACCGGCCTCGCGTCTTGAGTCCGATGTAGCGATGAAGATGACGATAGGCTGCGCGCTGGCGGCGCTACCATCCCCATCTGTTCGCAGCGGCGAGCTACACTTCATCAGTTCCGGCGTCCGCACCATCGGGCCACCAGTCACGTGCTCCAGTTATGCTGCATGCCGCCGGCTCCAAGCATCACGGACTCACGGTGGACGACGGCGTGTGTGTTGAAGGGAGAGAGAGAGTTCATAGGTAGAGAGAGGGAGAGGGATTTAACCGTGATGCTCACCATTAGGAGATCGGATCTTCACCTCCATGATCGCCCTTCCTTTCTTTCCTGACGTGTTCACTGGTGTGTGTGTAGGGTGGCTTGGCGTTGATGAAATGGAGAGATCGAGATTGGATCTTGGTTTTGGACGTGGGATTTCTACGTGTATAGGATTGCTAAGAACGAATGTGTGGATGTTTGTGGCTGTTTCTGCGTCTCCTCGTGCGTGAACTCCTCCAGCGAGCTGTGCGTCCGGGTCCGCGTGTTCCCTGGAATCTCATTGCGCGTGTGCTTTTATAGGGCGCTGGTGTGAGCGGATAGAGACGTCCGGCCGATCCATCGCCAGAACTACGTGATCTTCGGCGTCTGTTGTGCATGGCGAGCATATCTCCTTTGCTATCCAGCCGGATGCGTCGCCTTCTTCCGAAAGAAGCGGTGAGCCTATCTGTTTGATTCAATGGCGAAAAATATCTGGTTAGCTAGTAGAAAACCGATCCGACTAACGTGACCAGCGTCTCGGCAGACCTGCACACATTTATCGGTATCTAATCCGTATACATATAGGCGCTTGTACAGGTCTAGCTGCCCGACGCTTGTACACGTTTTAGTTGCCCTGGCCAATGTTCATGCAAAGCCGACTCAATTAGCCAGCTCCATGCATGTATACATGAATCGATCGATCATGGGCACAGCTAGCTCAGCCACATGCACGTGTATTGATCGACGAATTGCAAGCTATACATGTACGTGAAAAATCAATCACATAGCTAGCCGATCGATGGAATAACCAACCAGCTGATCATTGAAATAGCTAGCTTCATGCACGTATATATATTTGAGTGCAAGCTCAATTCTTGTGCATTGCATCTTTTAACGTGTCAACCAAACCTCGAAACTTTGTGCAAATTTGCGTCGAACAAATGCCCCTCGCCAAGGCGAGGTCACGTGCGAAGCAAGAAGAACTTGGCTTGGCGAAGTTTCGGCGCAATCATTATATGTGCAGCCTGATGTCTTCTACGCGACGCAGCAGGTGCAAGCGCCAGCGGGGTGCCCCTGCCGATGGCGTGATTGCGACGCCGTAGTAGCGGCGACAGGCCTGTAAGCACAGTTCGTTGAACCGGCTCTTGTTTAGCCCCACTGTTGGAGTCTGGTTGATGTAGTCGATCCTTCGGCCTGACGGGACTCGCCGCGGATGCCGAATGCCGATGTCGAATAGCGCGGGCATGTACGTCCACAGCCAGGATAGGTAGTTGGGATCATGTATGGTGCCAGCCAACCCGCTAATCTTGTCTTGTCTTCATTCCATGGTGAAAGAACTTGCCATGTTCTGAAGGTGATTTTATCACTCAAGTTGGGACCGCACATTGCGGTGCCAGCCAACTGGATTGAAGGGTTTCACAGATCCGCGCTCGCCGCACTGGCGCGCTTCACTGCTCCCATATCTTGACGTGTTGGTGTAGGTGAGACGCCGGGAGGAAGCCATCGGCGTGAACTCCGTCATATAGAACCAACGCCACAAGGTGGATGGCCTAGGTGAGGTGATGATGTTCCGCGGCATTGTCGATGACGTAGACATGACGCCCCGGTGTTGTAGACGACCAAGGACATGTTGCCCCTGGTGTTGCCGATTTAGGTTGGAGTAGGCGCCTCCTCGAGGTTGAGGAAAAAGGAACCGAGAGCAAGAAATCACGAATGAAGAAAACAAAATTTTGTTGGTTGTGTTTTTAAAAATGTTGGCTTTCCCGTTATACCCCAGCTATATGTGTGATATCCGAAAAGGCCGCCGAAGGATTTGTCATCGGGAATCGTCGAAAGACCATGACGATCACAACTTTTCCTTCCGTGTACGTGTATGGAGACGCCGTCTTTAGGGATGCTTCCGAAGGCAGTAGAGAGTCATACCCTAGCCCATCATGGTATCGAGGGGACCCACGGCTCAACCATGACCCCTGCGAGATACCCCACGAACCCAGAGACTTGGGCATGGTAGGATGAGGGTAGATGGTTTTGGGACAACGGCTTGAAAACTTCCGTGCCTATTGAGGGGTGGTGAACAGCTACCTCCCGCCTTCTTTCCAATGGTGCCCTCGATGCTTGGGACCTTCGGATCTTCCTTTTGGACTCTAGAGTATTTGTCCGCTGCTGGGGACTGCTTGTTGGGGCCACTTGAACGGCCATGGACTTCATGAGCTTGCTTGAACTTTTTTTTTTTTTTGAACTTCTTTGGACTTCTTCTGCGTTTTCTTGGGGAAACACCTTGAGAACTTGGAAGGCAACCATTCACCTTGGTGGACTAAGGAACCCTCAGGCACTTTATCTGGAGCTTCTGATGGCACACCCCAAGGTTGTCACGCGGCTACGCACCAAGTTGGGCAGCCCTTTCATGATCTTTTCCTATGGTCTCCCCTGGGGCATGAGCCTCTATGAGCGTGTGGCCCACCAGGAAGCATGAGTGGCGTGGAGCCTCAGCCGAAGTGCCCAAGTAGTCATCTCTACTGCCTCTGGAAGCATACACTTGGGACGTGTCGTGCTTTGTGGGTGTAGGAGCCGATCCACCTGCCACTTGGCACTTTGTGCCGCCCTCCGACAAATTCTAAGGAAGCCCAATCTTCAATCAGCAGCGTGGTGTGATAAGGGAAAGCCATTTGTTTTGTTAGATGAGGAAACAAATATCCACATTATGCAAAGTGAAATGCATTATGGATCCGAGCCGATAGAAAAAGTTTCCTCATTGGAAAAAAGAAGCAAACAAAATGGCAATGGAAGAACCAAAATTTTAGCAAAAATATTTTTTCAGAAATCTTCCGTTGATCGGTGGCATAGGCCGGGATCCTTGATGGTCAACCAGCTGGTAGGCACCTCCATCATATACCTGCTCGATGACGTAGGGTCCTTCCCACTTCGGCTCAAACTTCCCCTTCGTCTTGTGCGTGACGACGATGGGACGTCTTAGTACGAGGACTAGTTCGCCTTTCCGAAATACGCGCGGCCTGACAAGCTTGTCGTAAGCTCTCACCATGTTCTGACGGTAGAGCTCCAAGTTCTGCAGGGCATTAAGGCGCTCTTCCTCAAGAGCATCCAGCTCCTGAAAGCGCAGCTGTACCTGTTCATCCTTGGTGAGTTCTTCTTGGATGGCCACCCTTAGAGAGGGCAGTTCGACCTCGAGTGGTAGTACCGCCTCACTCCCGTAGACAAGGGAGTAAGGAGTAGCTTGAGTTGGGGTACGGACTGTAACACGGTACGCCCATAAAGACTCGAAGAGACGCTCGGGCCAGTCTCTTTTGTGTCTTGTCACCGTCTTCTTGAGTATCTTGCCAAGCGTCTTGTTGAAGGCTTCGATTGCTCCATTGGCTTGGGGATAGTAGCCGGTGGAGTAGTTCCACTTGATCTTGTACTTCGTCATAAACCTGTGCATCTTACTAGATTTGAAGGCTTTGGCGTTGTCGGAGGTGATGCGATGTGGTATCCCAAAGCGATATATGATATTTCGCTCTAGGAAGTTGATGACGTTGTCGCTCTTCACCTCTCGTAGGGGAACGGCCTCCGCCCACTTGGAGAAGTAGCCCGTCGCAGCAAGAATGAAGCGATGACCCCTAGAAGATGGCGGATCAATGGGGCCGATAACATCAATTCCCCAGGCGTCGAATGGCCAGGAGGGAATTGTGGGGTGTAGAGGGACCGGCGGTTGGTGCTTGAAGTCGCCATGAATTTGGCAGCCATGGCATGACCTGGACACCTGCACGCAGTCCCTCGCAATTCCTGGCCAATAGTACCCGGATAGACGTACGCTGTGATACATCTTGGCACCGCCTTGGTGACCGCCACAGACCCCATGGTGCACTTCCTACAAAATTTTATCAGCCTCACCTCGGTTGACGCACCTTAGCAGGATCTCCTGCCCATGAGACCGCTTGTACAAGACACCAGCCTTATAGATGTAGGATGGAAGTCGCCGTTGCAGTTGGCGCCTCTTGACGGGGTCGTCGGGGAGGCTGCCGTGCTTGAAGTAGTCGAGGAAGGGTCGTCGCCAATCATCCTCCTCCACGGCATTTGCCATGATGGTATTGACTTCATACTCCGCCGGGATGAGCTCCAGAACGGCGGGTAGAAGCCACCTTTCTTCAACGGTCACCTGCATAGGATTCTCACTTGGGAGCACCAATGCCGCCGCCAGTTTTGCCAAGGCGTCAGCAGGTGCATTCCTGCTTCGTGGAACGTGGAGAATGTCAACTTGCCGGAACTTGTCCATGAGATTCCGGGCCGCGTTGTAGTACGGCACCAGCTCGGGCTTACGCACCTCATAGATGTTGTTGACCTGCCGGACGATGAGTTGAGAATCTCCATAGGCCCGTAAGGAACGGACTTCCATGGAGAGAGCCAAGAGAAGGCCGAAGATGAGTGCCTCATACTCCGCCTCATTGTTGGAGCACTCCTCCTTCATCAGGGAGAATGAGTGATACATCACCCCACCTTGTGGATTCTTGAACACCAAGCCGGCGCCCGCCCTCCTCCTAGGGGCGCCATCGGGGTCAGTTTCAGTGCGCGAGGCGCCGTCGAAGTAGAGCTCCCATGGTGCTTCGGGCTCGATGGTGAAGACTTCCTCGTCGGGGAGGTCGGTGATGAGCGGGGAGTCATCAGGGACAGGGTGAGCTGCGAGGAACTCCGCCAAAGCTTGACCTTTTATCGCCTTCTGTGGCACAAAGGCGAGGTCGTACTCCATCATGAGAAGAGCCCATTTTCCAAGTCGCCCAATGAGTGCAGGCTGACTTAGCACGTACCTTATAGGATCCGCTCTTGCAACAAGCTGGATTTCGTGATTTAGCATGTAGTGCCTCAGCTTCTTGAGGGAGAACATTAGGGCCAAGCACAACTTCTCTATTGGAGAGTAGTTGCGCTCGGCACCCACCATGGTGCGGCTCAAGTAATAGCATGCCGCCTCTTTGCCTTCCTCATTGTGTTGGGCAAGCAAAGCACCCAATGAACTGGGCAGGGCTGCAATATAGAGTATGAGTGGCCGCCCTTTTACAGGGGCTGCCAAGACAGGAGGATTAAGCAAGTACCTTTTGATCTCATCAAAGCCATTTTGACAGGCCTCATCCCACACGAATGGAGCTCCTTTCTTCATGAGGTGTGAGAATGGTTGAATGCGTCCGGAGAGATTGGAGATGAAGCGTCGGATATACGCCAACTTCCCCTGCAACGTCCTCAACTCCTTGAGGTTTTGAGGCGCAGGCATATCCAGGATGGCCTTGATCTTCTTTGGTTCGACCTCGATGCCTCGATGGCGAACCACGAAGCCAAGGAAGAGACCAGATTGCACGGCGAATGCGCACTTGAGCGGATTCATCTTGAGTTGGTGTTGACGTAGCCGTTCGAAGACCACACGTAGGTCTTCTTTGTGATCTTGGCGATCTTTGGTCTTCACCACCATGTCATCGACATAGCACTCCACTTTATGGTGGATCAAGTTGCCGAGAACACGTGTCATGGCTCGCTGATACGTGGCACCGGCGTTCTTCAACCCAAAGGGCATGACGGTGTAGTAGTAGTTGCCCCTTGGGGTTCTGAACGCGGTGTTGATGGCATCATCTGGGTCCATCTTGATTTGGTTGTAGCCAGACGAGCCATCCATAAAGGATAGCGCACCATGCCCCGTGGTGGAGTCCACGATGATTTCCGTGATCGGAATAGGGAAGTCGTCCTTGGGGCACGCACGATTCAGGTCGCGGAAGTCCACGCAGATGCGCACCTGGCCAGTCTTCTTCTCCACAGGAACGATGTTGGCCAGCCACTCAGTATATTGAGCCTCCTTGATGAAACCTGCAAGGATCAATTTGTCTACCTCGGCGATGACCCGGTCTTCAAATTCTGGCCTCAAGTGTCGTGGTGCTTGCTTCACGGGACGACAGCGTGGGTCGATTGCTAGCTTGTGTGTAGCAACACGAGGGTCCAGCCCCGGCATCTCCTTATAGCTCCAGGCAAAGCAATCTTGGTACTCCACCAGGAAGCTTCGATAGCCTTCACGCTCCTCCTCCGTCAGCGTGGCGCTAACGAAAGTGGGTCGTGGATGCTCCTCCGTCCCAAGGTTAACTTCAACGAGCTCATCGATGGTGGGTTGCCCACCATCTTCAAGCTCTTGCGGAGCTGGAGTGGTGTCCTGCCCCACGTCCACCTCGGCGGGCTCGTTCTCGATGGAGTTGTGTTGACGACGACCGCGATGAGAAGGTTCAATGTCGTCTCCCGAAGAGACAGACGTTGCATGGCAAGAGACTCGTCGAACACCATCGAGTTCCTCTCCTTCATCGTCCGAGTCTTCAATGTTGACGTAGCCGAGCCCGAACCTGGGTCGAGTCTTGTACTTGTTCTTGATGAGATCTTCTGCTTGCCTCCACCACTCTTCGCATACAGCGGGTGGTGGCGGCACCCTATTGTTCCGCCAAAGGGTGAAGCCGGCATTTTCCATCAAGCGAGCCAGCTTGGGCTCAACCTTCATAGTGGATAGGGCTTCTTCTGTATCACCGCGAGGTCGTGGGAGTTCAAATATAGAGTCACAATGTTGTACCTGTGGAACTTTATAAAAAATGGTTTGGGTTCGAGACCCAGATGAATTTGGGATAGCCCAAACCTCTAATGGGGAAGTCACAGATATGTAGAGGGACGGGGGCTGCACGCCTTGAGCTCCCCGTGTAACTTCCTCCATTTCTTGTATTCTTCTTCTAACCACCCCTCCTTGGGCAGGCACCGGTTCTTCTTTCCGAGCGCTGTGTGCCCGTAGCGTGATGGCTGACGGCGCATTACTGCTGCCTGTCAGCGTCTTCAACACTTCCTGGGCACCTGCAGAGCTTCCAAGTGTTAAACAACCGGGCTCTTGGTGCACCAAAGTCGATGAAGGTGTGGTAGCCTCTCGCAGAGGCGTCGTGGCAGACCTCAATGTGATTGGCGTGGATGAAGGAAATCTCGCCTTCAGGAGCAACGGGGTTGATGGGGCGGGCGTAGAAGATCCTGCTCCCAGCAAAATTGGAGTAGAGCTCCCCGTCGCTCCCGGGAAAGAGGGCTTGTAATCATGATGCGTGTTCGCAGAAGATCGTGTACGCCCCGGATACCTGCGGCCCCGAGGGGAGGGACCATGGGTGCCGATTGGTGATAACGGCATGATGAGACGCCTTGTCTCGGTCGCCGGTGTGACACCTGGTTTGATTAGGACATCAACCACCGGTGTCGTTCTTCCTTGTTGCTGGTCACTATCTTCAACAGGGAAGTAGTACTTCGCATCCGCATGGTGCGACTCCTGGATGGTGTAAGGGTTGGTGTTGCCGGTGATGCGTTGTTGCGTGCCGTCACCATCAAGGAACTTCAAGCATTGGTGAAGAGTAGAAGGCACCACCCTATACTTGTGGATCCACGGCCTTCCTAATAGAGCCGAGTAGGAAGTGTTTGCTTCAATGACGAAAAACCGCACCTTGAAGCTGAATGTTGACATTTGAATCTTCACCGTGATGGCACCCAACGTTGGCTTCCCTTGGTTGTCGAAGCCGCATATCATCACGTCGGTGAACTCCAAGTCATCTACTGTGAAACCGGCCCTCTTCAAGCTCCGAAGTGGCAGAATATTCACAGCAGATCCTGGGTCGATGAGGATTCGCCGAAGGTGTGCAGCGCCAATATTCCCTTCCACATAAAGTGGCCGGTTATGGGCACCATCTTCTATAATATTGTCCTCCTCGTCGAACGTAATCTCATTCACGAACAAGGGGTTGGTGAAGAGACGGTGTTTTGCCATGCACACCTCATATACTTCCGGAGCTTGGAGCGCCTTGACGAGGGCTTCACGAAGATCCGGCACCAACATGAGTGCATCATGCACACTCAGAAGGGCAGGAATCCGCTTGAGGTGGGCAATGATGTTGTAGTCGACGTCGTGGGACTTCACCTTGCCCTCGGCCTGAGCTTTAGATGATTCCTCCTGTGAGGGTATCTCCTTCTGCGCCACTGGCTTGTCCACCTTGGTTTGCTTGGGCTTCACGAGATCAGGTAGAACCTTGCCTCCGCGCAAGTTCATGTTCACCTCTTCCAGCCGCAATTTCTTCATCGCCTCTTCAGCATCAAGTGCTTCATGTTCTTGAGGGGTGAACATGTCATCTGAGTCGGAGCTAGGCTCTTCCTTGTAGTCGAGAACGACATTGCAACTCTCAATAACCGGTGGCTGAGAAGGGCTAGCTTCATCTTCTCCTCCCTTTGCATCTTTCTTTAGTCTTGACTCCCACTTACATGGCATGAATTGCCCCAAGGTGGGAAGCACGCGTCCATGTCGGGGAAATGACTCGTCCCCCTCAGACTTCGGGACAAATCTCGGTGGAGGACGTCGTTGACTTGGGTCAACTCGCCTTAGGATTGTCGGGGAAGAGTGTGTTGATGATGACGTCCGAGGAGGTCGAGGTGGCAGGTTCCTCGGGTACGGCCTTCGTCGGACCATGTTCCAAGGTTCCTCCTTGCACATGGACGGAGTCACCTCCCGTCGCAGGATGGGTGTTGATGTCGTGGAGAGCACAAGATTGGACAACTTGTCCTCCACTTGTGAGAGCGGCACCCATGAATCATCATGCCCCACACCTTGCCTTGGTGCAGAGGGTGATGTTACGCACACCATGTTCACTGCACGGTAGTCTGGGTTGATAGCTTCTGGGTCCAAGTTAATCCTCTTCTCATTAACGGCCCTTTGGAGCCATTCTTTGAAGGCGATGCAATCCTCAATGGTGTGACCCACGTACCTGTGATATTTGCAGAATAATGCATTATTAGTCATGCCCACCTGATCAGGCCTTCGAGGTTCTGGCAGATTCAAGGCTCGATGTTGCATCAGCTGCTCGAACATGTCCTTCACCAGCTCCCTACGGAAAATGTATTGCTTCTTGAGGAGCTCTTGTATCGAGGGGCGTTGACTTCCATCAGCTTGTTCACCTCTTGCACCTAGGAAGGGCACATTGCCTTGTGGAGTGGATGAGAAAACTCTGGTGGCGTTCGCCTCTGCCGATGCCTTCATCTTGCCACCGTTATTGATTGGCTTTGATGTAGAGGCAAAGCGCTTGCTGGGGTCGAATGCGCTTGCATTTTTGTAGAGCTCCATGATTTGGGGTGACTTCTCAAACTCTAGCTTCGTGGCCGCCACCGCTGTGCTCAGAGCACTAAAGTTCTTTGGTTCGCGTCGAGAGACTTCAAGTGACCAGTGTTGTTGCATCCCATGAACACACATCTCAATGGCATCCTCTAGGTGCATCTCCCGAGCGAGACGCACAAAGCTATTGCGGAAACGAATGATGTAGTCGTCGATGGACTCATCTCGTCGTTGTCGAACTTGTGCCAGTTCAACGACGGAGAAGTCCTTCTTCATGGCCACGAAGTGCTTCTTGAAGACATCCTTCATGCCTGCCCAACTTCCAATGGATCCAACCGGCAAGCGGCTGTACCAATGGAAGGCGGGGCCGGTTAACGACCCTGAGAACTGGCGAAGAAGAAGCGACGAGTTGTTCGCTGTGTCGCCGCATGCCGCCTCGAAGTACGCTAGGTGCTCCCTCGCATCACCAGTTCCGTCGAATTGACGGAACTTTGGTGGGTGCCACCCTGCAGGAAATGACATAAGGTCATGCCATGCCTCGTACGGTTTTTCAAGCTCGCTCTCTGAAGTGTGAGGGGCTCGATCCACCGTCATCTGCTTCAGCTTCTTTGCTACCATATCTTCGACAATGTCGTGGTAGCCTTTCAGCATGCTTGGTTGTGGTGCCGCGTTGGAGGCACCAGCAGGCGTAGCCCCCTGATGTGCATGAGCTCTTGATTCTTGGCGCCCCTCGTCGTGTTGCGTTCTTATTAACATGCCGGCCTGCAACTCCTCCTCTTGCGGGTCTTCTACTCGATGCGGCCCGCCATGTGGCGGAGTGCCCTTATTGCTGTTTGTCATGAGCTCGATGAACTGATCAAGCTTCGTCGAAAGTTCTGCAATCTTCTCGCGTTGCTCTCTCATTTGTTCCTCAAGGGCAGCTCCACGTGTCGTCGCTGCACTCGCCTCTGCAGTCGAATCCTCATTGCTTCCCAAACCGTCCACCGCCATGTGGGCTGGTGCAGTATGGAGGTCTTCAATACCATCTTCTCCATCTGATGGTACAGAAGGAGCAAGCTCGGTGTATCGAGGAGATCGTGGAAGTTTCTCCAACGAAGACGAGGAAGATGTGTCAGAGAAGCTTTCTTCGTCGCTGTGGTCCTCTCCGCGCTCCCCCTCGCTGGTCAATCCATCTTCCAGACTTCGGCGTGCGATGTTCCTTAGCCGTGTATTGACTCCGGCTCGGCTTGCAACCTGCAAAATCACGTTTGGATCCCGAGGGAGCCTTGAGTGAATGTCAGTGTAGCGGCGCGGCGAGATGTCCGAATGTTGCGCCGCATCTCCATCAGAGAGTGAAGCCTTTCCCGCTGTGATAGGAAGACATGGGGCATTAGATCTTGCTCCCTCCTGTGACGTGGAAGTGTTGGACTTGGGCTCTTCGTCGTTGCCCTTGAACCATGAACGTACATGTCCTAGGCGTGGCAGGAAGGCCTTCTTAAAGTTGGCCTTCGGGTTTGGCACAATTTCCTCATCTGAGGGATAGCCAAACTCATGGGTGACTTGAGGAGGTTGCCATCCCTTGATGTCCTCGAGCCTAGGGCGCACCGCAAGAGTGCCGCATAAGGCGAGGTTCTTTTCCTTTGGCTCCTTCCTTCCCTCAACCTCCTGTTGAAGGATGGCTCCGTCTTGCTCTACTCCCGGAGGGGAAACAAGAGGGAACCCATCAATTTGCATCGCGTTTTGCCCCGGTGCAGCGATGGTTGGCGCTGCAGCTTCCGCACCAGGGTTGGAGGAGTCCGAAGGAGGAGTTTCTTCGACAACTTCCATTGGCGTGGTTGTCGGTGTTGGCTCCCTTTGATCTTGTAAGGATGGGGGAGTCGTGGTGGGCGATGATTGTTCACCGTCTTGTCGTGGCGTCGCTAGAGGCTGCGAAGCTGCAACTGCCGCGCTCTTCTCTTTTGCAACTTCTATGGTCGCCTTCCGTTGCTTTGGAGCGAGGCGGTTGAGCAGGTAGTTATACCGCTCATGCCGCTCCAAGTTGGGGGAGATGCGAAAACCGATCCTATCATTTTCTTGAACCACGCCTCCATCGGGCCGTAGTCTAACCTGGGTGTGGCGCAGCACCAAGTCCTCCAGTTCTTGGTACAGAACTCGGCGATTCCTCCGTCGCCTCTCACGCTTACGTTGATTCTCCGTAGCAGCCCTTGAGGCTTTAGGAGATACGTGCGTGGTGGGAAGAGGTGGTGCCACAACTTGTCGAGTGGACGAAGTAGTTGCTTGTCTTTGTGATTGTTCCTGAAGATGGACTCCCCGTCTAGGAGGAGATGAAGGTCGAGGCGGAAGCAGAGCTCGCGGAGGGTCCCGTGGTCGCCACTGTTGAGTGGGACGAGCGCCCCTCTCTTCACCTTGATGACGTGACCACCGATTCCAGCGTGGGGGCACGTTGGGATGCCCCCTTTGAAGTGGGCGGGTTGGTGACGCTTGTCGTCGAGGCGCCAAAGTTTGGCGCTCATGTTGAGGTCGATATGTAGGGGTTGGGCGTCTCATCCCGCCCCTTTCATGTGTCGATGATGTACTTGGCGCCCCTTGTCCATGGAGCTGCCTCTGGATATTGTTCATCTGCTCCTGGAGCCGGCGAAACTCCTGACGCAGGTCTTCTCCACGTGGTGCAGGCGCCTCGTCCTGAAGAACGGCGAACCTGTTGTCGTTGCGAATGCCGTCAGCTGCCGAAATGTGAAGGCATGGTGCCCACATACCCCGCAGAGTATCTTCAGAGTTGATGGAGACCGTAGGGCCTGGCAAAACAGGCTCCTTGCGGGAGCGCCGCTTCCAGAACTCCTTCATGATTGCTCGTCTCACCAGGTGCTTGACTTTGGACGGCTCGTTCGCCCATTCATCGGGGAACAAGTCGTAAGGAGGGGATAGGGTGCTCATGTACGTGAACACCTTGTCCGCAAGGTCCTTAGTGCCAAGAGACCAATCCTCCTCCGGCACCGCGCTTTGAGCAATGCGCGAGCTTATTTGTTGATGGAGCCGTTGTACCTTCCGGTACTTCCTCCTATAGTTGCGTAGTGGGTGCGGGCTGTCAGACGAACGTGCATTCGTCATAAGCCTCCGCAAGTTGGAGGAGATAGCCTCCAAGCCTTCCAGAAGCTCGACTTCCGTGCGCCTAATGTCAGTTTTAGGCATCTCCGGAGACGAAGCAGGTGTATGGGCGTGAAGTGACGTCGCGCCAGCTTTCCTGTTGGTGGCCTCTGCACGGAGGCGTTGAGCAGCCTCCATGTCTCCTTGGATGTCCGCCAGTGCTGATTCCTTCAACAGGGCGCGCGCCTCGAGGATTAGCTCGCGGCGCTCCCTCTTGGCCTTGGCGGATGCCCGCCTTTGTGCCTTCCTGGATTGCACAGTTTCAAACTGCGTTGGCTCCTGGGCTTGATGGAAGTACGTCTTGTCGCCGAGCTCGATGACAACCATGGGCGCCAGCGATCCAAATTGGATCACCACAGGCGCCGAGTTGTCGATGTGAGCGAGTCCTCCTGCATGAAGAGGATCCTTGATCAGCGGGTCTCCTCACCAGTGGCTTGTCATGCAGGATGCTGTGTGGATCGGATGAACGGGCGAAGACGATTTTGACGACCACAGCGAAGCAAAGATGGGAGGAGAACCGTGTCCCACCGGGCGTGCCAATTTGTTTGACACGAGAAAAACAAATTGTCGAGGGTGCTAGAACGCGATGGCTAGGGTGACGTGTTTCTCTCATGCGCCGGGTAAAAGAAAAAAAGTGCGGGCGTGCCAGTGTACCGTAGTACACAAAAGAAAGAAAAGATAGGGAAACATGTATTTCATTAATCTCTCTTGGAGAAACAAATTACAAGGTCCCTAATACAATGCGCTCCGTGGCCTGCTAGCACGGCCATCCTAACTGTGGCGATTGCGATCTCCGGTTCCCGGGGCCTCGGAAGGCACCCGGTTAATTACTCCCGCGGGTTACGCCGCGAGACACCTCCGATTAAGCCGTGTGGTCGTCTTCATCGTCTTCGCTTCACGTTCTCCATGCATGATGTGGTGGTGATGTGTGTATGGGCAGCGGCAGAGCCCGTGTCCTCGTCGGTACACGCGCCGCAAATAGTGTGGCCTTAGCTCCGGCCACACCCGCCCTCGCCGTCGAGCCTCGTCGGTCTTGACGGCGTTGTTATAGTCGGAGTTGAAGTAGCATGGATCCGCTCAGCTGGGACATCTGGACGATCAATAGGTCCGTCGGGGTGTGCAAGGGGTACGCCTCGCGGGAGTATGTTGGTGGAGATTGGCATCGGTGTAAAACCGACGCACGCGCACGAGTGGGTTTGGCCGACGTGGTCGGTGTCTCGCCTTGGCCAACGCCAAGTTCATGGCTGTTGGCGTAGACAAGTACGCCGCCTCACGAGTTCAGATACAAGTGGAGGTGAAGATGGCGTTGGGCTGCATGCCGGACGCCGACGTCGTCATAGAGATGCACATGGCGCCGGCTGCACGCCGCCGACATGGAGATGGACATGGCGTCGGGCTGCACGGAGGCCGCCCCGCCGACGTCGTTGTGGAGATGTGCATGGCGTCGGCTGCACGGAGGCCGCCTCCTTGACGTCGTTGTGGAGATGCGCATGGCGCCGGCTGCACGCCAGCTACGCCGTGGAGATGAAGATGGCGCCGGGTTGTGCGCTGATCGCCCCGCCGACGTTGTTGTGGAGATGCGCATGGCGCCGGCTGCACGCCAGCTACGCCGTGGAGATGAAGATGGCGCCGGGCTGTGCGCTGGTCGCCCCGCCGACGTTGTTGTGGAGATGCGCATGGCGCCGGGCTGCACGGAGGCCGCCCCGCCGATGCCGTCATGGAAATGAAGATGGCGCCGGTCTGTACGCCGGCCGCCTTGCCGACGTAAAGATGAAGATGGCGCCGGATGGCACACCGCTGACATGGAGATGGACATGGCGCCGGGCTGCACGGAGGCCGCCCCGCCGACGTCGTTGTGGAGATGTGCATGGCGCCGGGCTGCACGGAGGCCGCCCCGCCGATGCCGTCATGGAAATGAAGATGGCGCCGGTTTGTACGCCGGCCGCCTTGCCGACGTAAAGATGAAGATGGCGCCGGATGGCACACCGCCGACATGAAGATGGCCATGGCGCCGGGCTGCGCGGAGGCCGCCCCGCCGACGTCGTTGTGGAGATGCGCATGGCGCCGGGCTGCACGGAGGCCGCCCTGCCGCCGTCGTTGTGGAGATGCGCATGGCGCCGGCTGCACGCCGGCCGCCTCGCCGACGTCGTCTTGGAGATGTTCATGGCGTCAGGCTGCACGCCGCCGTGGAGGCGAAGACGATGTGAGGCTGCACGCCGGGCCGCTCTGCCGACGCCGTCACGGAGAAGGCACCGTGCTTCTTGCGGTCAGCCCCTCCTCGTCATGCTGGTGGATGACGTAGGGCTGCACCTGAGGGCGCCACCGTCTTCAGAAAAGAGCATGTTGAAGATGGCGGCGGGCTGCGCGCCGGCAGCGCCACCGGCCTCGCGTCTTGAGTCCGATGTAGCGATGAAGATGACGATAGGCTGCGCGCTGGCGGCGCTACCATCCCCATCTGTTCGCAGCGGCGAGCTACACTTCATCAGTTCCGGCGTCCGCACCATCGGGCCACCAGTCACGTGCTCCAGTTATGCTGCATGCCGCCGGCTCCAAGCATCACGGACTCACGGTGGACGACGGCGTGTGTGTTGAAGGGAGAGAGAGAGTTCATAGGTAGAGAGAGGGAGAGGGATTTAACCGTGATGCTCACCATTAGGAGATCGGATCTTCACCTCCATGATCGCCCTTCCTTTCTTTCCTGACGTGTTCACTGGTGTGTGTGTAGGGTGGCTTGGCGTTGATGAAATGGAGAGATCGAGATTGGATCTTGGTTTTGGACGTGGGATTTCTACGTGTATAGGATTGCTAAGAACGAATGTGTGGATGTTTGTGGCTGTTTCTGCGTCTCCTCGTGCGTGAACTCCTCCAGCGAGCTGTGCGTCCGGGTCCGCGTGTTCCCTGGAATCTCATTGCGCGTGTGCTTTTATAGGGCGCTGGTGTGAGCGGATAGAGACGTCCGGCCGATCCATCGCCAGAACTACGTGATCTTCGGCGTCTGTTGTGCATGGCGAGCATATCTCCTTTGCTATCCAGCCGGATGCGTCGCCTTCTTCCGAAAGAAGCGGTGAGCCTATCTGTTTGATTCAATGGCGAAAAATATCTGGTTAGCTAGTAGAAAACCGATCCGACTAACGTGACCAGCGTCTCGGCAGACCTGCACACATTTATCGGTATCTAATCCGTATACATATAGGCGCTTGTACAGGTCTAGCTGCCCGACGCTTGTACACGTTTTAGTTGCCCTGGCCAATGTTCATGCAAAGCCGACTCAATTAGCCAGCTCCATGCATGTATACATGAATCGATCGATCATGGGCACAGCTAGCTCAGCCACATGCACGTGTATTGATCGACGAATTGCAAGCTATACATGTACGTGAAAAATCAATCACATAGCTAGCCGATCGATGGAATAACCAACCAGCTGATCATTGAAATAGCTAGCTTCATGCACGTATATATATTTGAGTGCAAGCTCAATTCTTGTGCATTGCATCTTTTAACGTGTCAACCAAACCTCGAAACTTTGTGCAAATTTGCGTCGAACAATAGGTTAGTCCAAGAAAACGTGTAAAAATGACATAAAGTATAAGGAAAACATGTGGGAAACAACATGAAAACAACATGGAACATCAGAAATTAGGGATATGTTTATGACGTATCAAGCATCCCCAAGCTTAGTTCCTACTCGTCCTCGAGTAGGTAAACGATAAAACAAAATAATTTCTGAGGTGACATGCTACTATTATAAACTTGGTCATTATAATGTAAAACCATATGTACGCTGAGATCATAAAACTTCAAACACAAACATGATAAATAGAACTTTAATAATAAAGCATAGCAATCACTTTGCACCATGAAGAGTATCTTAAATAAAGGATCATGGATAATAATGCAAACAAAGATAAACGTTTGTTTCAGGTATAGAGAAAGCGTGGAAAAGTGGTATTTCGCTAGTCCTTAAGAGTGGGACAAAAAATAAATGCCAGGACACTTTCAAAGTTCATGAGGAAGACTAGAACAAATAATTTAAGAACAAATAATATCACATGATGAAGTAATTATTAATGTTTATGGGACAAATGCACATAGAACTCAGAATGGCAAAAACGATCTCTCTCAACTGTGCATAAAGTTAGAAGATGGAGACTCAACATAAAAGTAAAAGAAAGGCCCTTCGTAGAGGGAAGCAGGGATCACTCATGTGCTAGAGCTTTTTATTTTATTAAACAAAGGTATTAAAAGTTTGACATCGTGGAGGAGTGTCTATTTTTTAGGAGAGGTGTATGTTAATGTCAGTGAATGGTAAACAGACAATACAATACGTCACAAGCCAACTGGATTCACAAGATCGGCTCCCGTGGTGAAGGATGCAACTGGTGTAGAAGGTCCTCCCTCTTTCTCTTTTGTTTACACAATTATGCTTTGACTGATAAATCAAGGGCAAAAATAGTGAAGAGAATTTGTGTTATTAATTTAGGGCTGGGCACCCCGCTGCCAGCTCTTCTATCATTTGGATAAGCGTATGAAGCCACTAGTCCAGGGTGTCAAATCCAATCAACAAGTGAGGTAAAGATTCTCTATTGACGTCCTCATGAGCAAAAACAAGAACACAAAACAAAAATAATTTTGAATGTTTTAAAGATAACACATGAGCAATTTAATTGGAGTGGCAGTTAAATACCACATGTAGGTAGGTATGGTGTACACAATGGGAAAACTTTGGTTTAAGGACTTTGGATGCACGAGTAGAATTCCATACTCAGTACAGGTGGAGGCTAGCAAAAGACTGGGAGCGACAAATCAAGAGAGCATAAGAGCCATAATCATGCATAGCGACATAAGCATCATTAATTAGAGCATAAGAGGTATCACAACTTAAAAAACTAAGTGTTCATGGAGGCTATTCATGACTGGTTCGTAGTAATAAACATGGTGTGAGCATGCGCAAGTCAACCAAATAAAACATTTGAAAGAGAATACCATATATTTATGCTTTACTATGACAAGAACAACTCATGAATCTTTCAAGACATATTAAACACTCTCAGCTATTTAAGGATATTCATGCTACTTAATAACCACGAGGATTTAAAACTAAAATAAAATTTAGCATGGCATGAAAAGTTCTAGCCACAGTCTATACAAGCTTCTATTTGCACTGTTATAAATTCTACTTCAAGTAGCAGTTTCTTTTCCCAATAAGCACCATACAAGATATGATTTAACAAAAATTCTCTACATGCTACATCAAGCAAACATGAGAGTACTCACATAACACTACTAAAACTAACAGCTCTGAATAAGAGATGCATGAAAACAAAGGCTAAACGCAGTACTAGCAAAAAGTGAAAACTCATAGAACAATAAGAATGAAAACTAGAGTGTTCTAAGCAATGAAAACGGAGCGTGTCTCTCTCCCACACAAGTATGATAGGTTCCAACTATTTATTAAAGTAAATAAATGAAGGGAATATGCCCGAGAGGCAATAATAAAATGGTTATTATCTTATTCCTTGTTTATGATGAATGTTTATTTCTCATGCTAGAATTGTATTAACCGGAAACGTTGATACATGTGTGCTTAATAAACAAACAATGGTTCCTAGTAAAGCCTCTCTTTTAACTAGCTCGTTGATTAATAGATGATCAAGGTTTCCTGATCATGAACATCGGATGTTATTAATAACGGGGTCATGTCATTAGAAGAATGATGTGATGAACATATACCCAAAGAGAATATAGCAATGCGATCAAGTCATTTAGTTTACATTGTTATATCAAACACACGAAGTAACTTATTCCTTATACCATGAGATCATGTCAATCACTGATACCGGAAGAGTGCTTTGATGGAATCAAACGTCACACCGTAACAGGGTGACTATAAAGGTGTCATTGAGTATTCGGAAAGTATTAGTTGAGGATCATGGATCAAGAGTGGGATTTGTCCATCCAAATGACGGAGAGATATACTCTGGGCCCTCTCGGTGATATCACATCGAAACCGCTTGCAAGCACGTGATATGATCACAAGGATGTTATATCACGGGAACGAGAAAAGAGTACTTTTCGGTAACGAGATTGAACAAGGTATGGTTGATACCAATGATCGAATCTCGGACAAGTAAAATATCGCGAGACAAAGGGAATAGTTCACGGCGTTGTTGGTTCACACGATCACGAGAGTCATCGTTGAATATATAGGAGTCATCACGGATCTCCAGATCCCGCTGTTGATTATTGATCGGAGAGGAGTCTCGATCATGTCTATCTTATTCGCGAACCGTAGGGTGACACACTTAAGGTTCGATGACGCGTTTGAGAGGATACGGAATATCGAAGAATATTTTGGACAGCACCGAAATTGTTTCGGGGAAAATTGAAATAGTTCAAGGGGTTTTTCGTCGAATGGTTGTTAATAGAATTAACAAATGATTCGAGGTGCTATATGCAAAAGTTTGTTAATAGAATTAACAAATGCTGAAATAAAGAAATAAAAAGGTTTTATTTATTTATTAAAAGAAAACCTTTGGATTTTCCAAGTGGGAAATTATGGGAGCATGAGTGGGTGTGAGTGGAGTGTCCACTCACATGATGAGGGAAGAGGTGGGGGCACCCCCATGGGCTGGCCGCACCCCCCTTGGGCTGCCTCCCCCCTCTCCTATAAAAGGAGGGTGAGAGCTCTCCCTCCTCCAGACACTTGGCCACTTCCCTTTCCCTCCACCCGCTGCTCCATTTCATGGTCTCCGGCTTGGCGAAGCCCTGACCGTGGGATTCTTCACCACCACCACGTCGTCGTGCTGCTGGAGTTCCGAGGGATCCTCTACTTCCGCGCCCCGCTGGAACGAGGGAACGGAGGTCGTCATCAACCGTACGTGTGACCGATCACGGATGCACCGCCGGATTGCGGTGCCATCTTCTCGCTATCGGGATCGGTGTGAGTACGACTACGCCAACAACGAGATTTGATCTCGTACCACTTTGAGTCTTCGAGGGTATGTGTTCTCCTTAACCCTCTTGTTGCCCGTTGCAATTCGTCTCCTAGATTAGATCTTGGCCTTTCGGGTGTCTCTCGTGTAGGAAAATTTTTGTTTTCTATGCTACGTTCCCCTTAAGTGGTATCAGAGCCAGATCTATGCGTAGATGTTTTGTACGGGTAGAACACATAGGTGTATGTGGGCGTTGATGATCATGTTATTACCTCCTTGATTATTTTATGATCTTAGTGGCATAGTGGGATGAAGCGGCCCGGACTAACCTTACATGTCCACGTACATGAGACTTGTTCCACAACTGACATGCAACTTGTATTGCATAAGTGGCTTGCGGGTGTCTGTTTCTCCTACTATAGTTAAGATCTAATCTATGAAGGGTTGTTAAAAATGTGTTTATCAACGTTGTGGTTGATGTTCGTAGGTATGAACGGTTCTATCCTCGAAAGCCCTAAGCCACGTAAAATATGCAAAAATAAATTAGAAGCGTCTAACTAGTTTTTGCTGGGCATGTGAACTGATATGGTCAATATTACAAATTTGATTATGAGATGATCTATTTTGTAAATTATTGATATACCGGAAGGTATCCATATGGTTGTCTTCTTATTGATGGACAATCAAGTTTGGGGTACCGTGGTACTTGGTACCACGCCGGTGGAATGATTGAGATCATACCATAATGCACATGATGGAGATCAAGTGCAAGAAGGACCATATCATATCACGTTATCCTTTCATGTGATGTTTGTGATGTTAATCCTTTTATGCATCTTGTTTTGCTTAGATAGCGACGATAGCATTATAAGATGATCCCTCTCACTTAATATCAAGATAATAATGTGTTCTTCCTTAAGTATGCACCGTTAAGAAAGTTCGTCGTTTCGAGACACCACGTGATGATCGGGTGTGATAGACTCAACGTTCGCATACAACGGGTGTTTTCAAGCCTAGCATGTACAGACATGGCCTTGAAACACACGCAATACTACGGTTCTACTTGGCGAGCCTAGCATGTACAGACATGGCCTCGGAACACGTAACCGAAAGGTAAAGCATGAGTCATATGGATGATATGATGAACATGTCGATGTTCGCCTTTGAAGCTACATCATCTCACGTGATGATCGGTTTTGTTGTAGTGAATTTGGTTCGTGTAATCACTAAAGACGACTAAGAGGGATGTTGTTTTTGAGTGGGAGTTCATGGCTTAATTTGAATTAACTTGAACTTATTTATCATGAACAACAAATCAAAGTGAATTTGCACAACTTGTAGTAGTCATTGGCATCGTCATAACTATCTTACACTTAGATTGTTAATTGAGATATAACTGTTATGATCTGGTAAATACCATTTAAGATTGGTACCGTATTAGTGAAATTTAAAGTTGAGTCCTATTGTAAATTTTTGGTATTTCCTACCTAGCTCCATGTGGTTAATGATTGATTAATCTAGAGAGCAAATAATTCCTACTTAGAATCCAGAGTCATGGTTGCTTCCGTATTACTTTATCTTCAAAAGAATGTTTTGTTGATCAAGGTGATTTAGGAACTGAAAAGAGTTGTTTTCAGAAACAATCAAGTGAAAGATATATTGATATCTAGAAACTTTTTTGTGGCTACATGACTGAGTATAATTTAGCGTGACAATGTTTGCTTATATTATCTGAATATATGCAATGATTGAAGACGCTAGGCGTTTGAATATTCCAAGAAATTGGATGCTAAAAATTATCCTCTAAATTCCTTCCTTCGAGCTATAATAGCTTAATCATAAAATTGTTATGATGGGATGGATTAGAAGTATGGGTAAAGTAGTTTACCTTACTTGGAAAATGCTAAGAGTGGAATCTAGAAGAATGCTATTAATATGGTGATATTAGTAGAACAATCAAACTCAAAGTATGACTCAATGGGTGATAGTATATGACTAACACGCCAAAGAAAATGAGCTAGTAAGACTAGCATTGTTTGATGTTGAATGATTCTTCTATAAAGGAAAGGGAATATTGAAAATAGAATTACAAATAGATATATGGCAGAAAAGAAGATAACTGGAAAAGTCCAGCTCAGGAGTATATACTTGATATACAAGATATAGATGTATTACTAGTTAACAAAGTATTTTTGGTATTTTGATACCACATTGGTTGGTATGAGTTGTCATACAAAGCAACGCAATGAAAGAAATACAAGGGCCTAAAAGGAACTAGTAATAGATGTGGAATCGATTATGACAAGAACATAAATAAAGTGTTATTGTGTTCATTGTCGTATCGAACCAACCAGTCAAGATTTATTTGAAGAACTTAATAATTTGTTATTTTGTTCTAGTCTTTTGTGAGAACAAATGAGATTGTTCAAACTATGATCATATTCCATAATTGATGGATATGTTAATATAAATCATGTTGGTAAAGTAAACATCTATAAGACTAAATGCTAAACGTTGCAAGACGTTGAAGAGTTTCACTTAAATTGTGACACCACCATTTTAGTTCATATCGGAAAGGAAAACATGAAGGAACTCCATATTGATGGACTTCCGGAGTCATTTTATTGACGCTTGTGAGACCTCTTCCAAAAGATGACTAGAATTCCGTTCATAGGCCAAAGTAGAGTGGACGACTAATTTAGTGGAGATTATACATATTGATGTATATAGTCCATTATGTGTAGTCATGTATGGTGGATTAATTTTTCCTTCATAAAATTCTCTCGACGACTTGAGTAGATATGTGAGTATATCTATTTAAAGGGAACGGAGTTTGACATTTTGAATTGGTTCAAAATGTTGTTAATATGAAGTTAAAATCAATGTAACAAGATAATCAAGTATTTATGATTGGATCATAAAGGATAAAGTTTGAGTTACAAGTTTAGCAAAACATCTGAGAAGTTGCAGAATTGTTCTACAACTTATACTTCTCGAATACCTCACATTAGATTGGAGTATTCAAAAGACAAAATCAAACCCTGTTTGACATGGTAAGATTAATAAAATTGCCATTATAATTTTGTAGTTTATACATTAGTGACAACCGTTTTTCCACTGAAAAGAGCACCATCATGATCCGCTGAAATTGACAACATATAAGATATGGTTTGGGTAGTGACCCGAATTGTCACTTTCTTAAGTTTTGGTATGCATAGCATGTGTAAAATGTTTACAACCAAAATAGGATAAATATATGTTTATAAGGTTATCCCAAATAAAATATTGGGTATTTCTCCTATCACCGAACCAAAAGACAAATGTTGTTTGTCAGAAAGGGTTGATTTCTCGAGAAAGTAGTTCTTGCGAAACAAGTGAGTGGGAGCACAGTACAAACTCAACGAGATTAGAGAATCTTCGTTATCATGTCAAGAGTAGCGCAGCACTGGAAGTTGTTCCGGGGTTTACTATTTTGACTAAGTAGAAGACACTACAAATGTTGTAGATACTTCAAATGAGTTTGCGAGCTGTACCAGAAAAGTCCAAAAACTTTGTACTTAGAACAATTTGTGGTTTAAGTGTAAAGTGTTGTTTTGACAACAAAAGGACCTGGACCTTATAAAGGAAGCAAATGATGGGCCCTGACTTCGTAAAATTGACTATGAGTCATTATATCCGCCATAGTATCCTTGTATGAATATCAAGTATGTGACTTGGTAGTCCTTTCGATAGGCATGATGCCTAACGATAGCAAAAGGGTCTATAGCGACAAAGACATGGATTTTACATCCTTTGAAAGTTGTACTTATCGAAAAGTTGTTTTCGACGAAGTTCAAAGAGTTCACTACTACAAGATTTTGATCTTCCGTAGTGATGCTTAGTCTTTGCAGATAGTTCTAGCAAAGTTACATATTATGATATGGAAGTTGAATAACAAAACCAACTCTCCTCTCGAGAAAGTTTGATCAAGGATGTGTACTTGGTCTGAGAGTTTTGTAAAATTCAAAAAGGTTGCTAGAAAGGTATGCACACTTCAATGGTTGAAGTGAGCATAACGAAGTTGAAATCTTTACCTTAATGAAGTTATCAAAAGAATTTGATTCCATCATGAACGATAAAGATGCTTGTAAAGTTACAAGAAATTAAGTGGGAGCGCTATGACATATTTCCAATACTTTATGTAGATGACATATGGTTGATTGGAAATTATGTATTTTAAATTAACACGGTTAAGATTTTCATATTGATGAAAGGCTTAGAAGATATTGGGCATCGATATCTATAAAAGATGGATTGAAGCACCTGATATGATTGAAGCCAAATTACATAGATGAAATATTGAAGTAAGTCAATATAAAATTGATAAGAAGGAGTTCTTGTCACATGGAAAATAATTGAGCAAGATTCATGTGTTTTGACACATGATGAGCATCATTGAAATTGAGATTTCTAAGTCATGTTTCCATGCTATGTACACAACCAGATGAGTCCTATGCTATAAAATGTTATAGTAGGATAATTCATATGATGATTAGACAACAGTGGGAGAGATCCTTGTGTCATTTTCGAAATGCTAAGGATATGTTTTGCTATGTAGTAATGACAAAATATTAGTTGTAATATGTTACACTAATAGTCTTGTCATTTATTCAAGAAATTTTATCTCAATTAAAATATGTGATGAAGGGTAGCACAATAAGATGGAAGAAAGTTCCATTCTGGATTTGAAAGAGTTTCAAAATTAAAATATTGTGACAGATACTACAACAAAGGCTAAAGTATATCGTTGTGTTGACAACTGATAATAAGCGTATTTTGTGTCAAGGAGTTCTTTATTGAACTTGGTGAATTTCCAAGAATGCTGAAACTATGAAGCTACATTTTCACAATGTTAGTAACATCAGTTTAAGCTGAGGAATTAAGGTATCACCGGAACTTGGTGAATTTCCAAGAATGCTAACACTATGAAGCTACATTTTGACAATGTTAGTGACATCAGTTTAAGCTGAGGAATTAAGTTTTCACCGATTGACCATATATATACAAAGCCATCTCATTAGAGAATGAGTGATGCGTGTAGACGCAAAGAACATGCAAATACAATAGGACCTGAACAGTTCAGATCTTTTTGATAATGTTTACCACATGCGAAGCATGGTAATAACACTGGTACGCCATATGTGTTAAGTGCTTACAGACTAGATTATTGACTCTAGTGCAAGTGGGAGACTGAAGGGAATATGCCCGAGAGGCAATAATAAAATGGTTATTATCTTATTCCTTGTTTATGATGAATGTTTATTTCTCATGCTAGAATTGTATTAACCGGAAACGTTGATACATGTGTGCTTAATAAACAAACAATGGTTCCTAGTAAAGCCTCTCTTTTAACTAGCTCGTTGATTAATAGATGATCAAGGTTTCCTGATCATGAACATCGGATGTTATTAATAACGGGGTCATGTCATTAGAAGAATGATGTGATGAACATATACCCAAAGAGAATATAGCAATGCGATCAAGTCATTTAGTTTACATTGTTATATCAAACACACGAAGTAACTTATTCCTTATACCATGAGATCATGTCAATCACTGATACCGGAAGAGTGCTTTGATGGAATCAAACGTCACACCGTAACAGGGTGACTATAAAGGTGTCATTGAGTATTCGGAAAGTATTAGTTGAGGATCATGGATCAAGAGTGGGATTTGTCCATCCAAATGACGGAGAGATATACTCTGGGCCCTCTCGGTGATATCACATCGAAACCGCTTGCAAGCACGTGATATGATCACAAGGATGTTATATCACGGGAACGAGAAAAGAGTACTTGTCGGTAACGAGATTGAACAAGGTATGGTTGATACCAATGATCGAATCTCGGACAAGTAAAATATCGCGAGACAAAGGGAATAGTTCACGGCGTTGTTGGTTCACACGATCACGAGAGTCATCGTTGAATATATAGGAGTCATCACGGATCTCCAGATCCCGCTGTTGATTATTGATCGGAGAGGAGTCTCGATCATGTCTATCTTATTAGCGAACCGTAGGGTGACACACTTAAGGTTCGATGACGCGTTTGAGAGGATACGGAATATCGAAGAATATTTTGGACAGCACCGAAATTGTTTCGGGGAAAATTGAAATAGTTCAAGGGGTTTTTCGTCGAATGGTTGTTAATAGAATTAACAAATGATTCGAGGTGCTATATGCAAAAGTTTGTTAATAGAATTAACAAATGCTGAAATAAAGAAATAAAAAGGTTTTATTTATTTATTAAAAGAAAACCTTTGGATTTTCCAAGTGGGAAATTATGGGAGCATGAGTGGGTGTGAGTGGAGTGTCCACTCACATGATGAGGGAAGAGGTGGGGGCACCCCCATGGGCTGGCCGCACCCCCCTTGGGCTGCCTCCCCCCTCTCCTATAAAAGGAGGGTGAGAGCTCTCCCTCCTCCAGACACTTGGCCACTTCCCTTTCCCTCCACCCGCTGCTCCATTTCATGGTCTCCGGCTTGGCGAAGCCCTGACCGTGGGATTCTTCACCACCACCACGTCGTCGTGCTGCTGGAGTTCCGAGGGATCCTCTACTTCCGCGCCCCGCTGGAACGAGGGAACGGAGGTCGTCATCAACCGTACGTGTGACCGATCACGGATGCACCGCCGGATTGCGGTGCCATCTTCTCGCTATCGGGATCGGTGTGAGTACGACTACGCCAACAACGAGATTTGATCTCGTACCACTTTGAGTCTTCGAGGGTATGTGTTCTCCTTAACCCTCTTGTTGCCCGTTGCAATTCGTCTCCTAGATTAGATCTTGGCCTTTCGGGTGTCTCTCGTGTAGGAAAATTTTTGTTTTCTATGCTACGTTCCCCTTCAATAAAACTAAACAAACTGAAAACAAAAATAAAAGACGCTCCAAGTAAAGCACATAAGATGTGACTGAATAAAAATATAGTTTCACTAGAAGTGAGTTGATAAATTGTTGATGAAGAAGGGGATGCCTTGGGCATCCCCAAGCTTAGACACTTGAGTCTTCTTGGAATTTTCTGGGATGTACCACCGGGGCATCCCCAATCTTAGACTTTTCACACTTCTTGTTCACGTCATATCATCATCTTCTCTTGACCCTTGAAAACTTCCTTCACACCAAACTTCTCACAATCTTCATTAGCAACGTTAGTGCAATCAAAATAATAAATTCACATGGTTTAGTTTAAACACAAGCCTAACACTCATAAACACATTGTTTACTGTAGAAACTTCTTTTAAAACTATTTTTCTCAAAAGAACATCAAAAGAAAGAGATTAAGATGCAAATGCAATTATTGGCAGAAATCTGTCAAAACAGAACAGCAGGTAAAGATCATTTTTTTCGAAAATCTTCTGTTGCTCAAATAAAAAAGTAGCAATCTAAGAAAAGTTGAGTATATAGCCCAGGATTAAGAACAAAAAAGCTCAGGTCATTTTGAATTTTATGTGATTTTATACGTAATTAACAGTGGACAGCAGAAATCTGTTTCCTGCGCAGAAATCCGAAATATAGTCTCAACTTTCCACTAGAGGTTTTACTTGGCTCAACAAAAACACAAAAGAAAAGATACAGAGGGGTTGCCAAGTAAATATAAAACATCCAGTTGCAAAGCACACAAAAGAAAACAAAGGAAAACTGAATGAAAACGGAGAAATAAAACAGGTTGTCTCCTGGTAGCGCTTTTCTTTAAAGCCTTTCAGCTAGGCATGATAATTTGAGAAAATTCTCACATAATAAATATGAATTTATGCAAAACAGAGCATTAAGAAGAAAATGTAAAACAAACTTAAGTCTAACCCACTTCCTATGAAAAATAATCTTGTAGAAAAACAAGTCATGAAAAACAAAGCAACAAGCATAGAAAAGCAAAACAAGTGCAACTTCAAATTTTTCACCATAAAGAGTGGAAACTTAATATTATTGAGATGCATAAAATTATGTTTCCCTCTCTCATAATAACTTTCAGTATCATCATGAATAAAATTAACAATATAACTATCACATAAAACATTCTTATCATGAGACACATGAATAAAATAAATAATACTCTCCACATAAGCATAGTCATTCTTATTAATAGAAGTGGGAGCAAATTCAAAAAAATAGCTATCATTATTATTCTCATCACAATAATCATGAAATATAGGAGGCATAGTATAATCATAATTAATTTTCTCCTCAATAGTAGGTGGACTGAAAATAACATATTCATCATTGTAATCATCATATATAGGAAGAATATTATCATCATAAGCAATAGAATAGTTATCCTCCAAAATGAGTTCATTTGTAAACATATCGTCATTTTTACTAGGAGGAGATGTATCAAGCATATAATCATCAGTAGAAAAAAATATTTTCAAACACATCATCCACAAGTTTAGAGCTTTCTATATCATCATTTTCAATATCAAAAGTAGTGTGTTCTTCCCAATCATGATCACTACTATATGTAACAGGCATAGGCTCATCATCAAAGCAAATTTTCTACTCCGTGCTTGGGGAACTAAAAAGACCATTTTCATATAAACTGGCTTCCCCAAGCTTAGACTTTTCCATAGCATTAGAAATAATAGTGTTCAAAGCATTCATACTAATAACATTGCTATTAGCATGCAAATAAAGTTCCATAGGTTTTTTAATTTTCTCTTCAAACACTTCATGTCCTAACTCAAGATAAAGATTATAAAGCTCTCTCATATTTTTGTTGTTTTCCATTAAGCCGAACTAGTAAAAATAAAAACAAGAAACAAAAAGTTATAATTGCAGGATCTAAAGAAAATAACTTCGAGCACTCACACCCAAGGATGTGAGTACCTTTTGCCTTACCTCCCCGGCAACGGCGCCAGAAAAGAGCTTAATGTCTACGCACGCTTCTATTCTTGTAGACAGTGTTGGGCCTCCAAGTGTAGAGGTTTCTAGAATAGCAGCAAGTTTCCCTTAAGTGGATCACCCAAGGTTTACCGAACTCAGGGAGGTAGAGGTCAAAGAAATCCCTCTCAAGCAAGCCTGCAATCAAGATATAAGAACTCTCTTGTGTCCCCAACACACCCAATATACTTGTCAGGTATATAGGTGCACTAGTTTGGCGAATAGAGAGTAAAATACAAGCAGTATGGATGATTATAAGTGATAATAACAATCTGAAATAAATATGGCAGCAAGCAAACATGTAGCAGAACAGGCGGAAAACGGCGTTTCAATGCTTGGAAATAAGGCCTAGGGCTCCTACTTTCACTAGAGGACACTCTCAACAATGAAAACATAATTGAATGCATAAATATCATTTCTTAACTGTGCTACCCCGAACCACTCTCCGGTAGAATAATGAACACTAATCATTGCGTAGGGCTTTAACAGCACTCCTCAAGTCTATATTCCCTCTCTAGGGCACCCCAATGTCACTACGAGCACCATAAATTAGTACTAAACAAACGCCATAATTTCATAGGTTCATCTTCCAACACAAGATATAAATATCATGCTAAACCACGCGGTGCACACACTATCACTTTTACACCGTGATCAAATTGCTTACGGAGATAACAAAACCACTTGAGTAGCCTAATAGATTAAGATCAATATACATATTCAACTAGATTAAAAAGCTCATGATCACATAGAGATCACACCATGGGAGAGAGAGATGAACCACATTAGCTACCGGTAGAGCACTCAGCCTCGGGGGAGAACTACTCCCTCTTCATCATAGGAGACATCAACGGCGATGGAGATGGTGGTGGATTCGATGGAGATGGCTTCCGGGGACACTTCCCTGTCCCGGCAGGGTGCCAGAATAGAGATCTGTCCCTCGAAACTTGTCGGTGGCGGCGGCGGAGCTACGGATGTATTTTGCGGAAAAGGTCGATTCCCCTAGGGTTTATGCATCGGGGAGTATATATGGGCGAAAGGGAGATGCCGGGAGGTGGCCTGAGGGCCCACACCCCTAGGTGGCGCGGCCGGGGGGCCGCGCCACCCCATGGTGTGGCCACCCTGTGGCCCCCTCCGGGGCTCTTCGGGACTTCTGGCTTTCGAATTTTCCAATTCCGAGAATATTTCCAGAACAACTTTTCTGAAACTAAAAACAGTAGAAAACAGGGAACTGGCTCTGTGGCATCTTGTTAATAGGTTGGTCCCAGAAAAAGTGTAAAAATGACATAAAGTATAAGGAAAACATGTGGGAAACAACATGGAACATCAGAAATTAGGGATACGTTTATGACGTATCACTCCCCCTAGTGATATGCTCCCTTCATGTTGAGAGAATTAAACAAGAGATATATGATAATAACTAGCTAAACACCCAAATTAAGGAGCACATAACAATGATAGAGTTAAATCACTAGGTTCACATGTCTCACACCATGCATAACGAGGTTCACATAGATAAAATAATAAAGATACGAAGTCTTCAAATACCCAACTCTCTCAAGCAAGAAGAAATAAGCAAAGCAAAAACACGGCTTGAGAGAGAACCCATGAAAATGCCCAACGCAACACTTCTAAGTAGATATCTCTCCCCCTTTGGCATCAAGATACCAAGAGAGGGAAAAGACCAATGCTAACGCCCTAAGGTTTACTCGGAGGAGTTGTACATGATAGGAGGACGGGAACGATGGCGAGAGCTAGTCACTTGTTCTCCAGGTTCCTCATCAGACCACTCAATCATTTTCCCGTTGGAGTCCTTGGCTTGCCACTCGTCCCAATGAGTGATGCTATCTTGAGCCGGAGACTCGACGGTCTCCCCAGCATCACGACGAACCTTCCTCTCTACCTGTGCTTCCCTGCGGTGCTTGAGTTCCTTGTCATAGTGACGTTCCTATTAATGCTGCTTGACCTTTTTGTTCACGCGAAACACCTTCTTGAGAGCCCTGGCCATCCATTTGAAGGCATTGTTAGAAGGAGGAGGGCGAGAGGGCCCGGCTTCTTATTCATCTTCTTCATCAATAATGACTCGTGGGTTGGCCTTTCCCTTGCAATGAGCGGGAGTGGGATGCACAACCGGATCAGTATGGTCCTTGACAAGAAGCCTTTTCTCTGTGTGTGGAATCCATTGGGTGTCATAAGGGGAACCTCCAGGAACTTTTCCTCCTACACATGCAAAATGATATTCATAATGAATGGCCCAAAGCAATCATTCTTCATTTGCACTATGACATGCCAGAGTTCATTCCAGAGATAGTCAAGCACATCAAATGTTTTATTCATACCAGAGAGCCGCTTCTCATGAGTAAGGAGTATGAGGTTCTTGAGGAATCCTTGTATCTCATCAATGTTTCCATCCTTGGGGTTGATAGTCTCTCGATAGATCCAAAGCATAATGTCATAGGTGGGGTAGAGGCCCTTGACAAAACCAACTGCAAACTTCTTCCAGTGATAGAGAGGAGTAAGTTTATCCTTGGAGATGGAGGAGGCATTAGGCTCGTGAACACGGAACCACTCACTGTCATACTCGGGGCCACCACCAAAAGCTCCATGATCCGGATAGCCACCAAGAAGAACACCAACCTCGGACCACTTGATAGTGAACTTATGTCCCTTTGTTATCCAAATGAGGTGACACTCAGTTTCATTGGCAAGATGCACTGTGGCCAAGAACTCACAGACAAGTCCCTCATCACATTCTTGTTGCACTTGCATAATGAGACGAAGACCGAAGGCATCAACAATCTCCAGGGCTTCTCCAAATTAGTTGGGCTTCCTCTCAATATGACCAAGATTGATAGCATGTTGAGGAGAAACATTTTCCTTGGTCTTCCTCATAAGAATTTAATTGTAGATCTGAGCTTGGAACACGGTATGGAATCTTGTGTCCCGTCCCCGAAACTGTGGCATCAAACGATCTCGGTCAATGATGTATGGGTTCTCGCGGCGAGTTTCCAAGAACACACTCTCGGACACTTGAGAAGCGTATTTCTCCTTCCGGGGCAATGTCTTCTCCGGGGCCGGGAACCTTGGCTTGCGCTTGGTTTGAGAAGGATCCACCGTCTCTTCAATCTCATCCACTCATGGTGCCTTGCGACCGCCCATCTTCTTGGTGCGAGGGCCCTTGCCCTTGGAACCAGATGCATCTATGAGAGAAATATAGAGAGAAAAGCACGATGAAGAGATAATGCTCAAGTTTAATCAAGGCACAAAGAAACCAAGATTTGGTGAATATTAGAGATGAATAACAACGAGGTGGGGCCTATGAACACAACCCACCCTAGGAACCGAGGTAATGCATGCCTAATACTCACAATATAGGTTTCTAGGATTTTTACTCGCGATTTCCTACTCCAAAACCCAACTCCATACATCTAGATGTGAAGAAATGTTGCTCCTAGTGCTTCTCCATCCTTCAATGACATGGGGGAGAGATATCTACATACCTGCATCGATGGTGAAAGGTGAAGGAGGAAGAAGATCCCGGAGCCATCCAAGGCAAGCAAAAGGCCTCCCGGCGGTGGAGGGCTCTTCCCAGCGGCGGAGAGGAAAGGGGGCGGCGACGGTTTGGAGGAGGAGGAGGAGTGGGGGCGAGTGGGAAAAATATGATGTAAGATCTTTTTACCCCGCTCGCCCTAGCCTTATCCTCGCAGAACCGCAGCGGGCGGAGGCCCTGGTGCTTTCACCGAAGGTTCCGCCCCCTGCCCATGCTGTGCGGTTTGGTACAAATGCGTTGGGCGAGATTTTCGCACCAGCGGAGGTACCGGTTTGATCCGGTGGTCAGGCACAACCAAGGCTTGATACGTCATAAACGTATCCCTAATTTCTGATGCTCCATGATCATATTGGGCCAATTGCTACATGTTTTCTCCTGTTTTCTAATGTTTTTGGTTTCAGAAAAGTTGTTCTGGAAACATTCTCGGAATTGGACCCCACAAAGCCCGAAGTGCCTATTTTCCCCGGAAGCATCCAAAACACCGAAGAGGAGTCGAAGACGGGCAACATGGAGTCCACACCATAGGGTGGCGCGGGTCCCCCTAGCCGCGCCAGGTATGGGTGTGGGGCCCCCCTGGCCTCCACCGCCTCTGCCCTTTCGCCTATTTATTCCCCCGGATGGAAAACCCTAGGCACCTAATAAAAAATCCCCCAAAAGTTCCGCAGCCGCCGTCATCATCAACCCTAGACCAGGAGGGTTCTGGAGTTGTTTTCCGGCGCTCTGCCGAAGAGGAAATCATCACCAGAGGCTTCTACATCACCATGCCTACCTCCGGAGTGATGTGTTAGTAGTTCATCCCTGGACTACGGGTTCATAGCAGTAGCTAGATGGTTGGCTCCTCCTCGTATGCCACCATGGTTAGATCTCGTGAGCTGCCTATCATGATCGAGATTGATCTTATGTAATTCTATATGTTGTGTTTGCTGGGATCCGATGAATATTGACCTTATGCCAAGTTGATTATAGTCTTTATGGCATATGTTATTTGTGATCTTGCATGCTTTCCGTTGCTAGTGGTTGCTCTGGCCAAGTAGTTGCTAGTGACTCCAAGAGGGAGTATTTATGCTAGATAGTGGGTTCATGCCTCCTTTTCGCCTGTCCTCGAGTGACAGAAACGTGAAGGGGGGGGATGTGTTGTTGCCACTAGGGAGAAAACAGCGGTGAGAGTTCCCGCGTGTATAATCATTGCTTACATTACACACATTGCTTAATGTGATTATCTGTTGCTTGCAACTTAATACATAAGGGGGTTCGGATGAAAACCTGAGGGTGGATTGTTAGTCATAGATGCAGATGGATTTCGGTCTATGTTTTTTTTTGTAATGCCCGCACTAAATATCATAGTAGTCATCATGTTATAATGTGCACTACGGTGCAACCTCTATTTGTCAATTGCCCAGCTATAATTTGTTCACCCAGCATGTTATTTTTATGGAGAGACACCACTAGTGAACCTATGAACCCCGGTCCATTTTCCACACTGTTAAACAAACCACAACAATTTCCTGCTCTCTTTACTTACTTCAAGCATCCACTGTTTTTCCACACTATACGTCTAATCTTTGTTTTCAGCAAGACCGGTGAGATTGACAACCTCACTGTACCGTTGGGGCAAAGTATTTTGGTTATGTTGTGTGCAGGTTCCACGTTGTTGCTGACACCGGTGAAGCGCCAGCACCACCGTCAGTGGCATCAACCTTCCGAAGGTCCTGTTTCTCCTACTGTACTGATAACCCTGGTTCTTAACTAAGGGGAAAACTCCTACTGCTGTGTTCATCACACCCTCCTCTTGGGGTTCCCAACAAAGCGCATCAAGGATTTTTCTAGCGTCGTTTCCAGGGAGAAGAAAGTCTTCTGGCAAGGGGAGTCTCTCACTCTCAACCTCTTTATTTTGTTTATTGTCTTGTTTTTATTTTTTTATTGATTTTCTTCTCTATACTAAAAATACAAAAAAATAGTTTACTTTATAGCTGCTATTTATTTGCTTGCTATTATTCTGCTAAAATGAGTTCCTCTAAGAATACTAAGTTGTGTGACTTCACTATCACAAACAACAATGATTTTATTTGCACACCTATTGCTCCACCTACTCCTACTGCCACTCTCTATGAGATTAAACCTGCTTTACTAAATCTTGTTATGAAAGAGCAATTTTCTGGTATTAGTACTGATGATGTTGTTTCCCACCATAATAATTTTGTTAAACTATGTGAGATGCAAAATATAAAGATGTGGATGGAGATATTATTAAACTGAAATTATTTCCTTTCTCTTTGAGAGGAAGAGCTAAAGAATGGTTTGCTATAATTGGAAATAATTTCTAGGCAAAGGTTTCCTCATGGACTAAGTGTAAAGATGCTTTCATTGGAAAATATTATCCTCCTGGTAAGATTATATCCCTAAGAAGTGACATAATGAATTTTAAACAATTTGATAATGAACACGTTGCTAAATCTTGGGAAAGAATGAAAACTATGGTGAAGAATTGTCCCACTCATGGACTGACTACTTGGATGATTATACAAACTTTTTATGCAGGGATGAATTTCTCCTCAAGGAACCTATTGGATTCAGCTGCTGGAGGTACCTTTATGTCCATCACTTTGGGAAATGCAACAAAGCTTCTTGATGATATGATGATAAATTATTCAGAGTGGTACACTGAGAGAGCTCCACAAGGTAAGAAGGTAAATTCTGTTGAGGAAGCCTCCTCTTTGACTAAAAGGCTTGATGTTGTTATGTCTATGCTTGTTAATGGTAAAACTCAAGTTGATCCAAATAATGTTCCTTTAACCTCTTTGGTTGCTCAAGAAGAGCATGTTGATGTAAATTTTATTAGAAATAATAATTTTAACAACAATGCTTATAGAAATAATTTTGGTGGCAACAATTATAAGCCCTATCCTCCTAATAATGGTTATGATAATTCTTATGGAAACTCCTACAATAATAATAAAATCTCTACCTCTGATCTTGAAAACATGCTTAGAGAATTTATTAGCACACAAACTTCTTTTAATAAATCTGTTGAGGAAAAGCTTGGTAAAATAGATGTTCTGGCCTCTAAATTAGATAGCCTTGCTATTGATGTTGATTTTCTAAAACTAAAGGTTTTTTCCACAAGATTTTAAACAAAGTAAAACTTTTAATGCCATCCAAGTTCAAATTGGTAATAATGTTAGGTTGATGGCTGAATTACATGCTAGGTGGGAAAGAGAAGATGAATTGGCTAGAAAGAATAATATTGCTAGAGTTTGTACTATCACAACCACTAGTAAAACTGAATCTCCAAGTGCTAGTAAACCTCCTACTATCAATGGTAAATTAGTTGGTCTTAATAAAGTCTCTACTCCTTCGGTGAAACGTGCTAAATTGTCTCAAATTGCTGAAACTGCTTCTAATAAAAGTGCTGAAATTTTTAGAGATGTAGGAGATAATGGTCCCATTACTTTTGATGATAATAATTTTGATTTTGATGATTGCAATATCTTTGAATTTATTACGTTTCTACAAAATCTTGCTAGAAGTCCCAATGCTAGTGCCATGAATATGGCCTTCACTAAACATATTACCAATGCTCTCATGAAAGTTAGGGAAGAAAAGTTGAAACTTGAAACATCTATCCCTAGGAAATTAGATGATGGTTGGGAGCCTATCATTAAGATAAAATTAAATGATTTTGATTGAAATTCTTTGTGTGATCTTGGTGCTAGTATCTCTGTTATGCTTCAAAAGCTTTATGATATTCTTGATCTACCACCGTTGGAACACTGTTATTTGGATGTTCATCTTGCTGATAATGATAAGAAGAAACCTCTTGGTAGAATTGATGATGTTCTTATTATGGTTAACAATAACCTTGCCCCTGTTGATTTTGTTTTTATGAACATTGAATGCAATGCTTCTTGTCCTATTGTTTTGGGAAGACCTTTTCTTAGAACTGTTGGTGTTGTTATTGATATGAAAGAGGGGAGTATTAAATATCAATTCCCCTCAAGAAAGGTATGGAACACTTTCCTAAAAACAGGATGAAGCTACCTTTTGAATCTATTATTATAGCAAGTTATGATGTTGTTGCTTCTTCACTTGAAAAAACTTGAGTTGATTTTTTAGGCCTAGCTGAAAGGCGTTAAAGAAAAGCGTTACCGGGAGACAACCCGTTTTATTTCTCTGTTTTCATTTTGTTTTCTTTTGTTTTCTTTGGTGTGCTTTGCACTTGGGTATTTTATATTTCCTCAGGAACACCTTTGTATCTTTTCTTTTGTGTTTTTGTTGAGCCAAGTAAAGCCTCTAGTGGAAAGTTGACACTATATTTCGGATTTCTGCGCAGGAAACAGATTTCTGCTGTCCACTGTTAATTACGTATAAAACCACAGAAAATTCAGAATGACCTGAGGATTTTTGTGCTCAATCCTGGTCTATAGGCGCAACTTTTGTTAGTTTACCACTTTTTTATTTGAGCAACATAAGATTTTCGAAAAAATCGATCTCTGCCTGCTGTTCTGTTTTGACAAATTTCATCCAATAATTGCATTTGCATCTTAATCTCTTTCTTTTGGTGTTCTTTTGAGAAAAAGAGTTTTAAAATAAATTGTGACAATATCTAATATGTTTTTGAGTGCTATTATTGTGTTGAAACTGAACCATGTGAGTTTATTATTTCGATTGCACTAACGTTGCTAATGAAGATTGTGAGAATTTTGGTGTGAAGGAAGTTTTCAAGGGTCACGAGAAGAGGATGATATGATGTGATCAAGAAGAGTGAAAATCCTAAGCTTGGGGATTCCCCGGTGGTACATCCCAGAAAATTCCAAGAATACCAAGCGTCTAATCTTGGGGATGCGCAAGGCATCCCCTTCTCCATCGACAAATTATCAGGTCACTTTCTTCATCAACAAATTATCAGGTCACTTCTAGTGAAACTATATTTTTATTCGGTCACACCTTATGTGCTTTACTTGGAGAGTATTTTATTTTTTCTGTCAGTTTGTTTTTATTTTCATAATAATCTTGGTTGCACCCCAGCATTCTTTTATTGGAGAGTAACACGCTTCGCTTTTTCATGAGAATACGTTGTATTCTTAGTCTGTTGCATTTATTTAACTCATGTTTTGCATGCATCTCTTATCAGAGATGTTAGTTTTAGTAGTATTATATGAGTACTCTCATGTTTTCTTTCTGTATCATAAAGAGTATTTTTGTTCAAACATATCTTGTATGGTGCTTGTTGGGAAAAGAAAACTGTTGCTTGATGTAGAATTTATAACAGTACTAGTAGAAGCTTGTATAGACTGTGGCTAGAACTTTTTCAAGACATGCTAAATGTTATTTTAGTTTTAAAGCCTTGTGGTTATGGAGTATCATGAATATCCTTAAATACCCGAGAGCGTTTAATATGTCTTGAAAGATTCATGAGTTGTTCTTGTCATAGTAAAGCATCAATATATGGTACTCTCTTCCAAATGTTTTATTTGGTTGACTTGGCGCATGCTCACACCATGTTTATGACTACAAACCAGTCACGAATAGCCTCCATGACCACTTAGTTTTTGAACTTGTGATACCACTTATGCTTTAATTAATGATGCTTATGTCGCTATGCATGATTATGACTCTTATGCTCTCTTGATTTGTCGCTCCCAGTATTTTTCTAGCCTCCACCTGTACTGAGTATGGAATTCTACTCGTGAATCCAAACTCCTTAAACCAAAGTGTTCCCGTTGTGTACACCATACCTACCTACATGTGGTATTTAACTGCCACTCCAAGTAAATTGCTCATGTGTTACCTTTAAAACCTTCAAAATTACTCATGTTTTGTGTTCTTGTTTTTGCTCATGAGGACGTCAATAGAGAATCTTTATCTCACTTGTTGATTGGATGTCACACCCTGGACTAGTGGCTTCATCCTCTTATCCAAATGATAGAAGAGGTGGCAGCGGGGTGACCACCCCCAAATGAATACAAACAAATTCTCTTCACTATTTTTGCCCCTGATTATCAGTCAAAGCATAATTGTGTAAACAAAAGAGAAAGAGGGATGACCTTCTACAGCAGTTGCGTCCTTCACCATGGGAGCCGCTCTTGTGAATCCAGTTGGCTTGTGAAGTAATGTATTTTGTGTTTACCATTCGTTGACATTAGGATACACCTCTCTAAAAAAAATAGACATTCCTTCACGGTGTCAAACTTTTAATACCCATGTTTAATAAAATAAAAAGCTCTAACACGTGAGTGATCCCTGCTTCCCTCTGCGAAGGGACTTTCTTTTACTTTTATGTTGAGTCTCCATCTTCTAACTTTATGCATAGTTGAGAGAAATTTTTGCCATTGTGAGTTCTATGTGCATTTGTCCCATAAACATCAATAATTACTTCATGATGTGATATTATTTGTTCTAGTCTTCCTCTTGTAACTTTGAAAGTGTTTGGCATCTATGTTTTGTCCCACTCTTAAGGACCAGCGAAATACCACTTTGCCGTGCTTTCTCTATACCTGAAACAACGTTTATCTTTCTTTGTATTATTATCCATGATCCTTTATTTAAGATACTCTTCATGATGCAAAGTGATTACTATGCTTTATTATTAAAGTTCTATTTATCATGTTTGTGTTTGAAGTTTTATGATCTCAACATACATATGCTTTTACATTATGATGATCAAGATTATAATAGTAGCATGTCACCTCAGAAATTATTGTTTTATCGTTTACCTACTCGAGGACGAGTAGGAACTAAGCTTGGGGATGCTTGATACGTCATAAACGTATCCCTAATTTCTAATGCTCCATGATCATATTATGCCAATTGCTACATGTTTTCTCCCTTATTTATAGCATTTTTATACGTTTTCCGGGACTAACCTATTAACAAGATGCCAAGCGCCAGTTCCCTGTTTTCTGTTGTTTTTTCTTCCAGAAAAGTTGTTCTGGAAACATTCTCGGAATTGGACCCCACAAAGCCCGAAGTGCCTATTTTCCCCGGAAGCATCCCGAACACCGAAGAGGAGTCGAAGACGGGCAACAGGGGGCCACACCATAGGGTGGCGCAGGCCCCCTGGCCGCGCCAACTATGGGTGTGGGCCCCCTGGCCTCCACCGCCTCTGCCCTTTCGCCTATTCATTCCCCCGGATGGAAAACCCTAGGCACCTGATAAAAAATCCCCGAAAAGTTCCGCAGCCGCCGTCGTCGTCAACCCGAGATCAGGAGGGTTCTGGAGCTGTTTTCCGGCGCCCTGCCGGAGAGGAAATCATCACCGGAGGCTTCTCCTGCCTCCAGAGTGATGCGTGAGTAGTTCATCCCTAGACTACAGGTCCATAGAAGCAGCTAGATGGTTGTCTCCTCCTCATATGCCTCCATGTTTAGATCTCGTGAGCTGCCTATCATGATCGAGGTTGATCTTATGTAATTCTATATGTTGTGTTTGATGGGATTCGATGAATATTGACCTTATGCCAAGTTTATTATAGTCTTTATTGCATATGTTATTTGTGATCTTGCATGCTTTCCGTTGCTAGTGGTTGCTCTGGACAAGTAGTTGCTAGTGACTCCAAGAGGGAGTATTTATGCTAGATAGAAGGTTCATGCCTCCTTTTCGCCTGTGCTCAAGTGACAGAAACGTGACGGGGGAGGATGTGATGTTTCCACTAGGGAGAAAACAGCGGTGAGAGTGCCCGCGTGTATAATCATTGCTTACATTACACACATTTCTTAATGCGATTATCTGTTGCTTGCAACTTAATACCTAAGGGGGTTCGGATGATAACCTGAGGTTGGATTATTAGTCATAGATGCAGATGGATTTCGGTCTATGTATTTTGTTGTAATGCCCGCACTAAATATCATAGTAGTCATCATGTTATAAAGTGCACTACGGTGCAACCTCTATTTGTCAATTGCCTAGCTATAATTTGTTCACCCAGCATGTTATTTTTATGGAGAGACACCACTAGTGAACCTATGAACCCCGGTCCATTTTCCACACTGTTAAACAAACCAAAAAAATTTCCTGCTCTCTTTACTTACTTCAAGCATCCACTGTTTTTCCACACTATACGTCTAATCTTTGTTTTCAGCAAGACCGGTGAGATTGACAACCTCACTGTACCGTTGGGGCAAAGTATTTTGGTTATGTTGTGTGCAGGTTCCACGTTGCTGCTGACACCGGTGAAGCGCCAGCACCACCGTCAGTGGCATCAACCTTCCGAAGGTCCTCTTTCTCCTACTGGATTGATAACCCTGGTTCTCCTCTTGGGGTTCCCAACAAAGTGCATCAAGGCTCCGGTTGTTTCACCGGAGGTTCCGCCAGACCCAGTATGGGCAAGCCAAGAACACAAAAACGAGAGCATCGTGATGGGAGTGGGTTTTTGGGAAAAGGGAGCTTGGGTTGGATCGTTGTAACTATCATACGAGAGACTTTACTTGATGGGAGTTCCCAAGATGCAAAGGAGAAAAAGCCGAACTCGTAAAAGTTGTCGAGTGGGAATAGTATGTTCGTGAAAGAGCCAAAATAAAACCAACTCCTTAAGTAGGAGGTTGGTGGCCGTGGCAACCATGTTTGACTGTGTACTTTGGCACCGCGAAGATGTATCTTGGGTCCAAGAGTACTACTCACAATTAAGCACAATAAGTCACACAATGACTAGATATGCACTGAAGAATTGATTTCAGCATAATAAGAGGAGGGTGCACTCATGCGTTGAGTGACGCTCCCCCTATGTCCATGCCTACATCCAAACCTAATAACACATATAATGAAGGTACTCATGCAAGGTTTCAAGTGAAGTTGGATGAATCTATGACATTTAGTTCATTACTCAAAGCTCGAAATCTTGGTTCATTAAGGGCCTTTGTGAAGATATCCGCGAGTTGATCCTTGGTTGAAACATAATAGAGATCAATATCACCTTTCTCAACATGATCCCGAATAAAATGATGATGGGTCTCAATGTGCTTCGTCTTGGAGTGAAGAACGGGGTTGTAGGCGATCTTGATAGCACTCTCATTATCACAAAGAAGAGGCACTTTGTCAAAATGAATACCATAATACTTCAAGGTTTGCCTCATCCAAAGCAATTGGGCACAACAACTTGCTGTTGAAATGTACTCATCCTTGGTGGTGGAGAGAGCAATGTAGTTTTTCTTTTTTGAAGACCAACACACCAAGGAGCGACCAAGGAATTGGCAACCCCCATATGTAGACTTCCTATTCATCTTATCTCCCTCATAATCTGCATCCGAATACCCAATAAGTTGAAAGCTTGAACCCTTGGGATACGAGAGACCAAAATTTGGGGTATGAACTAAATATCTAAAGATTCGTTTGACCGCTTCCAAATGACTTTTCCTCGGAGAGGCTTGAAACCTTGCACATTTACCTACGCTATACATGATATTTGGTCTAGATGCACAAAGGTAAAGCAAATATCCAATCATGGAGTGGTATACCTTTTGATCTACCTCTTTACCATTGGGGTCGGGTTTCAAGTCAAGGGTTGTGGACATGGGAGTCTTCGTAGGCTTGGCATCATGCATATTGAATCTTTTGAGCATGTATTGAGTGTATTTGGCTTGTTTGATGAAAGTTCCTTCATGAAATTGATTCACTTCAAAGCGAAGAAAATACTCCAATTCTCCCATCATAGACATCTCAAACCTATCGGTCATAAGCTTGCAAAACTCTTCATCGAAAAAGTGTTAGTAGATCCAAAAATGATGTCATCCACATAGAGTTGGCATATGAACAAGTCACCTCCAACCGTCTTGGTAAAGAGGGTGGGATCGATTAAACCAACATTAAACCCACGATCCACTAGAAACTCTTTAAGTTGCTCGTACCACACACGTGGAGCTTGTTTAAGTCCATAGAGTGCCTTATCGAGTTTGTAGACATAATCGGGGTGGTTGGGATCCTCGAAACCCGGAGGTTGCTTGACATATACTAACTCATTAATGGAACCATTTAGGAAAGCACCCTTAACATCCATTTGTTGTAGCTTGAAATTATGATGAGATGCATAAGCAAGTAAGATGCGAATGGATTCAAGGCGAGCTACGGGGGCAAAGTTTTCACCGAAATCAACACCTTCGACTTGAGAAAACCCTTGGGCCACCAATCTTGACTTTTTGCGGATGACGATGACATCTTTGTCTTTCCTGTTATTGAACACCCATTTTGTACCAATAACATTCTTGCAATCCTTGGGTCTTGGCACTAACTTCCAAACTTTGTTGCGCTCGAAGTTGTTGAGTTCATCATGCATGGCTTCAAGCCAATCTTGATCTTCGAGAGATTCATAGACCTTCTTGGGTTCAATGAAAGAGACAAAATCATGAGACTTGCTAAAATCCACCAATTGCTTCCTCGTGACAACCCTTCCACGAACTTGCCCAAGTATCTTGTCCTCCGTGTGACCCGCTCGTTCAAGATTCTCTAGCCTTCTATTTGCTCTACGAGCTAGCATCTCCTCCAAAGATTCTTTGGATATTGCTTGAGAATCACCTTCTTCATCGGAGACATGTCCATCTTCATCTTGGCCTTGATCATCAATGGGTGAAGAATCACCACTAGGTTGATCTCTCTCAACAATTATGGGACTTTGGTCGTGACTTTGATGAGTAGCTTGACCTTGATCACTTGTTTGACCTTGATCATTAGCTTAGCCTTGATTACTTGCTTGACATTGATCATTAGCTTGAGGGCTTGGTGGATCTTGTTGGGTATCTTGTGTATTAATGGGTGTACTCAATGGCTCCACTTGAGTGGGGCATAGTCCTTCTCCCTCCGTCATCCGGTAACCCTCAACAGGAATTATTTCACCAATCACCATTCTTCTTATGACGATGGGAGGAATTGCATCTCCTACAACACCATGCTCTATACGCCCCCTTGGGAGCCGTTATCCTCATCAAACACCACGGCTATAGCTTCTTCAACTTGTCCAATAGACTTTTTGTAGACTCTATAGGCGTTAGATTTTGTGGCATAACCAACAAAGATACCTTCATAAGATTTGTTCTCAAATTTTGACAAGCGTTTACCTTTCTTGTGAATGAAGCACTTGCAACCAAAGACCTTGAAGTAAGATACGTCCGGTTTCTTGCCCGTGAGAATCTAATAGGGAGTCTTGTTCAAGATCTTGCATGGATATAACCGGTTGGTAGCATGACATGCGGTGGAGACGGCTTCGGCCCAAAAATTATAAGGAGAAGAGAACTCCACAATCATTGTCCTACCGCATCCATCAAAGTTCGGTTCTTTCTTTCCGCAACACCATTTTGTTGAGGGGTATAGGGAGTGGAATATTGATGAGCACAGCCCTCTTCACTAAGAAAACCCTCAACGGTATAGTTCTTGAACTCCGAGCCATTATCACTCCGGATGGCCAATATGGAGGCATTGTGTTGGCGCTCCACTAGAGTGATGAACTCGATGACTCTCTTTTGAGTCTCACTTTTCCTCTTGAAGAAATACACCCAACAATATCTTGAATAATCATCCACTATCACCAAGCAATACTTCTTTCCTCCGGGACTATCATAAGATAGTGGACCAAAGATATCTAAGTGAATGAGCTCGAGAATTCTTGTGGTGGAGATATTGGTCTTGGTTGGGTGAACTTCTCCATGTTGCTTCCCAAAGGCGCAAGAGCTACACACATGATCTTTAGAAAACTTAGCCTTGGTTAGTCCTAGAACAGTATTGCCACTTTGAAGGTCATGCAACATTCTCATATTGGTGTGGGATAACCGGCGATGCCAAAGCCAACCCACATCAACTTTAGCCATTAGGCATGTCGCAGCACACGTGTCTCCTTTAGGGAAGTCCACTACATACATGTTGTTCTCGAGAAACCCAACAGAGGCTACTTTAAGAGTTGTTTCCAAAGTGACAATCACATTCTCTTTATTAAAGAAAGAGGTAAAGCCACAATTTGCAGGTTGGAGAACAAACATCAAGTTATAACCAAGGGACCCAACAAGGAGAACATTCTCAATTCGTAAATCATTTGAGATAGCCCACTTGCCTCGTCCCAATACCTTAAGTTTGGAATTGTCACCAATAATGACGCAATTGAGATGAAGTAATGGAGGTTCAATATTACTCATTGCGTCATTGCTTCCGGTCATATGTTGGGATGCACCACTATCCACCGTCCATCTACCCGACCCGGAAGCACTTCCCTATAAGAGATCATTTTCTTGATTTAGGTACCCATCCTTCAATGGGTCCTCTTTTGTTATTAACAAGGGTCTTAGGAACCCAAATAGTTCAATGATAATCATCACCATAATAAGTACCAATGTATTTAGCATAAACATGACCATCTCTAGATTTCATGAGGACATAAGAGGGGTTATATTTTCCGGCGAAATCATTGCGAGTGATGCTCCCCCTAGAGGTATGACCACCCACAATGTCGTTGGTCTCCTTCTCCTTGGTCACCTCTCCCTCCTTCACAAAGACAACATTTTGAGAGGAAGAGGTGACACTCTTGGTTTTCTTCTTGTTCTTCTTCTTGGACATGGCCACAAAGCCAAGTCCTTCCTTTCCTTTCTTAGCTCCTTGAGGGCTCATGGAGTCATTGTGTACTTTCTCGCCTCCTACAATGTTGTTAGTAGTACAAGAGGTAGACATGATAACAATACTACTAGTGGAAGGTATTACATGCTTATTGGATTGTTGAGCTAGGAGCTTATTTCGAGACGTGGTGAGTTTGTCATGAATTTATTTAAGAGACGTGAACTCCTTTTCTATTTTTTCATGACGTTGAACAAGACTCTCATGAGCTATACCTAACTTCAACTCTTCTTCTTCAAAGATTTTTAGCAAAGCAAGAGGTTGTTCATTATCCTTCCTAAGTTTGGAGATACTAATAGCGTAGGTCTCTTCTAGACTAGATAGTTTGTCCTCAAGGGAGGCTCTCATGGATCTTTCTTTCTCAAGAGCTTCTACAAGCTCCTTGTTATCATTCTCATTGCCACCACCATAACTTTCCAAGGTCACGATGATCTCTTCCTTCTCATCAATGAGAGAGTTAGCATCATCAAGTTTCCTCAAAAGGTCCTTTACCTTTTCTTTGGTTTCACCCTCAGATTAGATAACCAAGAGCCTAGATTCTTGGCCTCCTCATCCTCATTGACAATGTTTTCAACACAATCCAATAATGAGGGAGAACTTGTAGCAATATGCTTGTAGGTGGAAGATATTACCATGGTGGCTTTTGCCATGAAACATGTAGGTCGGATCAATGCCTTCTCATTGGGGGATTCAAATAGAGAGACCGGTGAAGAGGAATACGTAGCTATGGAGACGTGGGACACACCTACGACTTCATCTTCTCCTTCATCTCCAGAGTAGTATGTTTCCAATGTGGGACCTTCTTGAACATATAGAGCCCTCGGGAGTCTTCTAGCAAGGTTCTTGTTTTGTGGTGCTTTGTTCTTGTCCTTGCGAACAAGCTTCCCTTCATTCTCTTCTCTTGGCTCAAAACGACACTCCTTGACGAAGTGATTTGCACTCTCACAATTGAAGCATGTCCTTTGCCGCTCCCCCTTCTTGCTGTAGATCTTGTTTCTCGAGGGTCTAGAAGCATCGGCCTTGTGAGCCTCCCATCTCTTCCAATAGCCATGCATGGCAAGAGCGATGCACTTATGAGCACCCTTGTATGTGTCTTCATAGTCCTATCATCCTCATCCACTTCTTCTATCCGAGCAATAGCCTTAGAATTCAAGGCGAGGTTGGGAGACTTCCCAACTCCTCTTGAGCATCATCCCCGCTCTTGTGAGAAAGGGATATAGCTATGAACTCACTAAGAACACCGATGGAGTTGAGAGAGTTGTAATCCGATCTTGTTCGAATACTAGTGGATAGGTTCTTCTCAAAATGTGTTATGGCCTTGACAAACTTCCTCTAGCTAGATCCACTCATCGAAGATTTCCTCTTTTCCAAAGCCCCTCAATTGATTGCCAAGGGTGACAACTCTTCTATATAGTTCCTCGGGACTTTCATCCTCAAGCATGACGAAGTTCTCGTATTTGCCAAGAACCACATCATACTTGGAGGATTGGATGCTAGCATTTGTTTGGAACAAGGAGTCAAGTTTATCCCAAGCCTCCTTGGCGTTCTTGATACCGCGGATGTGTTCAAGATGTTCTCTTGGGAGAGCCTTTTGAATAGTGACAACAGCGGTCTTGTTGAGTTGAAATTCAATGTCCTCCCTTGGAGTCAAGTTGCTTGCATCATGAGGATGGAATCCATGGCGTACACTCCTCCACAAGGCGGTGCAAGACACTGAAATATGAGACCCCATATCGAACTTCCAAGAAGAAAATTCATTAGTGTTAAGCATGGGAGGAAGTCCTACATTTACCACGTGTGGCATTTTTGCAATGGGGTGAATATAGTCATAATTAGAAGGTGGTGGAACTCTTGAGTTAGACCCCGAACCATTAGCCATTTGAGACTTGGAGCCTTCGGAACTCCCACCACCCTTAGGATTTTTCTCGGCTTTTGCCTTGGCTTTCGCCTTGGCTAAAGCAATGTTAGCTTCCATTTTGGCGATGTCCGGAATGGACTCATCATCCGAGCTAACATCCATGACGGTGGGGAGTGGTTCCTCAAGCTCCTTGGTTTTCCCCATCATGGCCTTCGACATTTTCTTTATGCTAGAAACCTCCAAACCAACACTAGAACTAACCTTGGAGAATTCGGTTTGGAGAATTCCAACCGTTTCTTGTAGGTTAGTTATAGTGTCATCCATTTTGGCGATTTCCGCATTAGAACCGTCGGGCTCATTTTCATTGACCATTATACTTTTCGGCGGTTAAGCCCTTAGCAAGAGCTGAGGCTCTGATACCAATTGAAAGTGCACTATGGTCAACTAGAGGGGGGGTGAATAGGTTGACTACCAATTTTTATTCTTTTCCTTTTAATTATGGCTAAAAAAGATAAGATAAGGTTCTCTAGATGTGCAACTAGGTGAGCAACCTATATGATGCAAGATAAGATACACAACGGAAGTAAAACGAAAGGTAACAAGATAAACCACAAGTGTAAACAAGGAGACAAGGATATGTTTCCCGTAGTTCCTTCTCAAGACAAGTACGTCTACGTTGGAGAGATGGGGAGCCACCTAGGAGCTCCTCAATAACACGGTTGTGCACACCCTATTCCCCTTGAGCTTCTCCGGTGAGGGAGATTCTCGTTTCCACTATGAGGTCGACTTGAAGGCGTTGACCAAACCTTTACACAAGGTTGAGGACACTCCACAAGATGGATGGAGCCTCTCAACCAATCTGAAGCTTCTTTGCAACAAGGTGGAAGCTACAAGCACAAAATCTACTAAGGTTTCTAGGCCTAAAGTAGGATTCTAGATCTACTAGGATGTGGTGGATGGATTTGCAATTCATTTGGTGGAATCATGGTTCTAGGTCTCCTCTAGCTCTCCACAAAGTTATGGAGTGATTGGGTGGTTCGAGAGGGAGATCTAGGAGGTTGAAGCTTTCATTAATGGCTAGAAGAGAGAGAGAGTGGGCAAAAGCTTAGCATTTATGAGGTAGGGGAAGGGCTTTAAATACCCCTTCCCCATTCAGACCGTTTCCCCCTCCGACGCAGCACCGGAGGCTCCGGTGGTCTTCATACGCGCTGTCACACGCGGCTCCTTTTCCCTTCTGTGGGATCTTCAGTGGCGGAGGTTCCGGTGGAGTTGGCGGAGGTCCCGCCCACCAGAGGTTCGGTGGGTTCCGCCACAGCCTCCGCTCGTATGCACCCGAAGGTGATTTTAGCGGAGGTAACACCAGAGGTTCCAACGGAGCCTAGCCCCACCTATAGCGCAATGGAAACGGCGGAGGTTCCGGTGGACGGAGCGGAGGTTCTGCCCACCGGAGATTCCGGTGGGTTCCGCTACGGGCTCCGCTCTTATGCACCCGAAGGTGTTTTCAGCGGAGGTAGTACCGGAGCCTCCACCGGAGGCCAGCGCCTGAGATAAGCTGAGAAATAGTGCTGGGCGGAGGTTCCGGTGGTTTCACCGGAGCCTCTGCTGCCTGTAAAAACAACTTCCCAGATTTGTCTTTTCGAACACTTTCCTTTTGGAGAAAACTTGTATGCCTTTGAGGATATTTATTGGGAGTGATTTGACATTTTCATATGTATCAAACAAATACTGCACAAGCTCTAAATAGAGATTAGTCCGTTAGTTATGTTATCATCAATTATCAAAATAGAAGATGATCTTTCAGCTAGTAGTAAAAAAATACATGTGGCTTTGTGTGTCACGCCGGTAGTATATCTATTTTTCGCTCACTTGTTACAATAGCCCCACACTAGTTTTTATTTGTCGAGAATAAAAAAAACTGATGACTTCATTATTGAATTTAACGAGAACAACAATAAATATATTTATGTTCTCCAGCACACAATAGAACAACATAACATCACGACGGTTATTTAAGTACTACCAATCGACCACACGTACAAATAGTGTATATCGACGATGAATTACTTAACTAGTATATAAAACATCATGCACCGGTAATTTAACTAATAGTCAAAAGGCAGCCATATCTCCTCCTCATGGCCACCTTGGAACCCTTCAACTTGTGCGGTTGTGCCATTTATCTTCAACCAACATTCTCGAAAAACTTCCATCAACTTCATTTGTAACGAAAATGTTGTAGACCCGACCATTTTTAGAACTTCACACCTTATTGATAGATGCACTATAAACAATATTATAAAGAAAATAATTTGATATTCCTAGTATCAAAGGAGCAATTTTAGAACAAAATCATAAGTTTGAATTACATACACACCGTCTCACAAAGTCGGCCGAAGGATCTAGCTATATAGAAGAACCCGGGCCTGCCCCTTAAGTAAGCATGTGAATCGAGGGCGATTAACCACCTACGAGCATGCTCTACGCGTATTGTTGCCACACTTTTGGCCCAAATGTTGTCCATTTTGACACCTTAAAAGAAGTTGCATGTACATGAAACTTCATCAGAAAATCTAGAACACACTAGTACAAAACCTCACATTAGACTCCTTATAGTATAACGGGCAAAGACGGATTTCGTCAACCTGCTCCAAGCTATGGACTCTTCTAATATTGCAATAGAGCCGCAAAATCCCTCAAATGGACCTAAAATCTATCTGTGTGATCCGCTCAGACTTTTATGAATAACGTTCGTCTGTAATAAGTTCAGGGTAGAGGCGGCTCTAAATTGTTTCCGTCTTTAACAAAATTCTACATGTTGTTATGTTCTGTGACCGTCTACAATAATACATCTTCGGAGGCGGCTATGTTTTACAGCCGTCTAGAATAATTTTTGTACCAAAGACGGCTGCGTTCTACAGCCGTCGATAGTAATCTCTTCTACTATTAAAATAGCAAACATATTTATCGCTAAGCGTACCCCAACACATGTACACATGACAATCAAGAGAATTTATACCTCAGGATTAGACCCACCGGATTAGATCTAACCATCAAAGCCGGAAAAAAAATCACAACATGTACGTCTAGCGATTTTAGAGAGCGGACGAAACTCTGCCGAGCACCACGTTATGCGCCCCTAGCGTAGCGTACGTTCATTCCGGGAAACATCAGGAAACAATTAAGGCATAATCAGGAAACAATTAAGGCACAATTACAGGAAACATGTCCACCTCAAAATCTGTTAAAATCATCCCTAAAAAGGCAACCTTTGTGGGAATCAGCTCGATCTACCCAAGGCCATTCAGTGTTGCCATCCAGGCACGAAAGGTGTGACGCGGACGCCCCTCGCGGCCTGACGACGTCTGCGCCGGCGATCGAGCAAACCCTGCCGTGAAACTCCGACGCCAAGCAGCGCTGCCGTGCCATCGCAGCAGACAACGTCCGCGCTGACGAGGGCACCCTGCCGTTAGAGTCCAACGTCTAGCGCGGCTGTCGCAGCTGCGCCATCGCGGCTTGACGACGTCTACGCCGGCGATCGAGCAAACCCTGTCGTGAAACTCCGAGGCCAAGCAGCGCTGCCGTGCCATCGCAGCTGACAACGTCCGCGCTGACGAGGGCACCCTGCCGTTAGACTCCAACGTCTAGCGCGGCTGCGCCATCGCGGCTGACTACGTCGGTGTCGGCGAACTGCTCGACAACGCAGGTGCAGTCTCAGTTGCCAACCTGTGATGTGAACATGAACAGTGTGATCCTGTTGAATGCTCACGTTGCCTTTCTCCAACGATTACACACGACCAATTTTCATGAAGATGAAGCAAGCAACTGATCAACGCTCATACGCATACTCCTAGCTAACATGTACTCATGCAAAATTCTCACCTTGCCTTTCACCAACAATTGATAAAGCACTGATTAACCAAATTATGTTAACCGAAAAAAACAGAGAAGGCCTGATCAGCATCTGTACATCGTGGAATAGCACCTTATATTCAGGTTAGCATCAGGAAGTGAAATTGTATCCTAAATAACAAAGAAAGAACTGAACCGATCCATAGCACCTTATATTCAGGTCAATTTTTGACCTAGCTAGAAAGCAAAGAATCTGCTGTTATTAGGGGAACAACTAAGAGTTTTGGGAGAGGAGTTAGAAAATGGTTTTGCTAAGAAGAACTGTACCTCTCTAATATTTTTATTAAGATTCTGAGAGAGAAATACAAAAGCAAATTCCTTTTCAGTTTTGCTCTTTAGGCTTTAGCAAAGCTGAATATAGCTTTTAGGTGGTAACAGAGCAGTAGTTCTCCCAACTGCAGGGGCTCCACATGCAAGCCTATCTGAAAAGGCAATACACACTTATCCTCAACTTAAAACTGATTGGTGTTTGCTTTGTAAATAAATTCCTTGCTGCAGCCTTATCTAAAAAAGGGGCTAAGTGTAGCCATGTTGTTGTTAGGCCAATGATTAGAACTTTACTTGAGCCTTTTTGTAGAATAAGTGACTACACCCGAGGACCCAAAATTACTTTACACACACTTATTTTTGGAGAAGCATATACACAACTGTAGTATATATTCTATTTGCTGGCAAGAGGATATGGTCCATAAATTATGTATGCTAGGTACACAATAATGGTTATATTTTTAATAGCATCCAAGGATGTATATGTGCAGAATATAGAGTCCATAATGAAGGATGAACAAGATAATCAATTACAACATTCGTATGTTTGATCATGCTAGCACCCCACTTAAGAACATAATAAATACATGAGAACCATATGAAGTTGTAAAGGCTCACGCAACATTTTGGCTTAGTAGCAGTGCAGTGATATTTGGACTGAACCTATCCTAATGGGGGTTCTCGGATTCCTCATCATCACCGAAGCATGCCGATCAGGGGTACCATCGGGTAGACGTGACAATGCTCCTTGCTGCTGGAGCATGGGCGGACGCAGTGAAGATATAATATATATATCTCTAACAGTTACGTATCTTTGGTACTTTAGGATTTGTATTCAGTCTCCTACTCTATCTCTACAAGGTTTCTTGCCCTCCAAGTTTGTACCCAATCTATACTCGCCCATGAGGCTCAATAATACAATCATCATATTCCGCCAATCTCATCCTTCTACATGGTATCAGCCTAAACACGATCTAACCCTAGCCGCCGCCGCCGCTTCCGCCTCGCGCCGCCCCCGGGACGGATCTATGATCGTCGCCGGGGGCCGCGCCGCCCGTACCTAGGGTCCGTCCGCCGGTCCCGTGGATCGGCTGCCCTAGAGCGTCTTTCTCTCCGCCGGTCGCTTGGCCGGCGTTTTCTTTTTTGGTTTTCCGATTCAAGATCGGTTTGCGTCGCCCGCCGCCAACGTCGATCCTCATGCGCCTCTACACCGACACCGGCACGACTACCGGCCTCTTCACCGACACGGCGGAGTCACACGCCACGCGGCGGCCGTAACGGCCATTGTCCATGTGGCCTCTTCGCCGCCTCGGCGGCTTCGCGCGATGCGGCGGCCTTCACGGCCGCCTTCCGCGCGTCTACCCGCCCGTCGCTTTGTGTCGGTCGTCATCGCCCCTGCTCCGATCGGGACTCCTCCACTACCCCGCCTTCACCGTGGCTGCCTCACGCACGGAGCTGCCTTGGCCGCTCAGGCACGGCGCTGCGTTCGCCGCTCGGCCTCCACCACTCAGCCTTACGTCATCATCATCATGCTGAGCGGCGCATCCTCCACCTCGCGAGCAAGCGGACTGATCACCCGCCCGCCCGCGATCCGTTCCATCCAGGCTGCGCGGCCGACCCGTACAGTCGTCTGTGTGCGCCTCCGCAGGTTCCCGTGAAGACCGTCCCTGAGTGTGCGTCTATCACCGATCGAGCAAACGGGCTGCCGCTGCGTCGCCCTATCGGGCCGTAGCGCCGCCGCCCCGTGGTTCTCACCGCGGCTGCATCACCCCGCGCGTCGCCGCTGCGTCGCTCCTCCGGGCCGTAGCGCTGCATCACACCGTTCCCGCCGTCGCCCCGAGCTGTTCCAGCGGTTCACTGGTGGTGCGCTGCCGCTGCGTCGTCCCTTCGGGCCGTAGTGCCACAGCACGCGGTGCCCGCCGCCACGAGGCCGTTCCCGCGGTTGCCCTGACGGCGTGCTGCCGCCGCGTCACCCCTTCGGGCTATAGCGTCGCGGCACACGCGGTCCAGGTCGCCGCCCCGAGGTCTTTCCGCCGTCGCCCCGACACGCACGTCGCCGCTGCGTCGCTCTTCGAGCCGTAGCGCCACGACGTGCGGTCCACTCCGCCGTCCCCGCGCGTTGACCACTTCGTGGTATGCGTCGCGCCGCCTCCCTACGCGCGGGAACGCCACCGTCCGCGCGTTGTCTTTTTTGAGTTGTTGGGTTCTTCCTCGCCTACTACGAGCATCGCCACCGCGCTTCTACACGTGACCGCCGTGGCCCTTCGCGGGCTACCGCCGCCGCGTCCCTCCTAACGGCAACCGACATGGCCCCCCCACGGGCTGCCTTTGGTTCCGCCGACTACATCGTCGTCCACCTCTTCCTCTGCTCCGACAACCGTGGTTGACATCGGCACCTTCTCCCCCACGCCGACTGGCGCTGCAACCGTCGTCGAGCCTTCGTCCACGACGTGTCCCCGGGCCCGGCAAGCCTGGTGTGACGCCTCGTCAACATCGACTTCGTCCTTCTACGCATCGCCGTCATCTTCCTCGACCACGGCTACACCACCCTACGCTCTCGGCTACCTCGACCTCGGCACAAAGGGCTATCATCTCGCATTGAGCTCTCATCAGTTTCCTCTACGGTCCAAGCTCCAGCGATGTGACGCCGTCCACGACGTCAGCCCACTGGATTCTACTTTGGTTTCTCTCCAGTCTGACCGTCCTCGACGCTCCTGTTGTTCGCAACGCTACCGCTACGACTGCGGGGGGATATTAGAAATATATTAGGTGTACGTATCTTTGGTAGTTTAGGATTTGTATTCAATCTCCTACTCTATCTCTACGAGGCTTCTTGCCCTCCAAGTTTGTACCCCAATATATACTCGCCCATGAGGCTCAATAATACAATCACCATATTCCGCCAATCTCATCCTTCTACAGAATATATTAGAGATGACTCGACATATGGACTCATATTGCTTGAACATGGTTATACACATCCTAGCGAGCCATGGTGTCCACCTTTTCTTTGACATTCCAGTTCACTATATGGATCTAAACATTTGTCTAAGTTACTATAATTACCAGTCACATCTTTTCTCATCTTACTAATGTTTTATTATTATTTTGTCTCACTTGGTATGAAAACAGAGTGGTCATGGAAGATTTGGTTTTGACCGGTCAGCACAGCTATTTCATAACTAGATTAATATTAGGGAGTGTCATATATCGAAATGTGACAAGGTGAGATTTTATACCTTCGGTTATGGTGTTGGTTCATTTTTTATCAGTGTGATTGATTTATTTCCAGACCTATCATTACATATTTTCTTGTCTTATTGGCATATTCATATTGTTCATGTTGGATCAAAAGAAGAAACTTACCTATATTTTGGACCCGCTTCCGAGACCGACTTAAGATAAACCTTTCTCTTCAACTGGCAAATCCCAAATAGAAGGACGACATCTCCAAATGGGGACGCAAAGTCCCAGTTGTTGTGACAAACTCGGATGGGTATGAAGCTTTTTACTTAATTATAACCATACTTTTATTTGTTCAACACTCAGCGTCACATTTCTATGGCTGGTATTTTGTTTTTAATTTAATGCACTCATAGCACGATGAAGCTTCCTTTGTTCTGATACCCATGGTGAATATTTTCAACCATGCTCATTTGCCACACTTTGTACATGAAATTTATATTACAATATTGTGTAATACATATGTACGATGGTTTTGAATTTAGAAAGAGAATTAATAATAGTAGTGGATAATGTTACTTAGAACTTGTTCTTCAACTATTATTTCGAACTGGTGTTCAATTGTGTACTTTAAGTGATGTAACGTGTGTGGATTTTGTGATATTTGCACATCCGTATGTGTTTATATTTTAGAGATGAAACGCATATTACTCTGGTAACAAAAAAGTCAATAAAATAGAGATGAGATTTATATTGTAATAATCGTGCATTGCACGTGCACTTATACTAGTTTTCTAAAAGAGATGGTTTTGTTTTTTGGACTCTAAGATTATTTCGTACATTATAAAGCCACATACTAATACCTTTTCAGAAGTATCAATTTACATACATATCGATGTCACAAAATACAAAATGTGCGCATAACAAATTCCTAACATGCATGGGCATTTTTAACCATCAACTTAAAGTTGTACTGAAAAGCTCTCTCACATTATAGACAATTTATCACTCATGATATGCTAGATCATAGCACTCTCCACCGTATGGGATCACATCTTTCAACAAGAAACAACCAACCTGGTCCAGGATTCCGTCTGGAGACAACTGTTTTAGAGGTTTATCATCGATTTTTGCTAGTACTAACTCAACTTACTACTTGTTACTTTTTCAAGTACTACCAGCGATTGATCCATCGTGTACCCCTTCGTACAGGCAGTCAGAGAAAGGCGATCTAGGTCATCTCAGCCTCCTGCCGGCGGCCGTTGCCGATCTGCCTTAGTCTCTGTGGCCTTAGGCCATGGAGACGCGGTGGATCTTAGTGCGGGAGGGCTCCGTTTTTTGTTGTTTCTCTGTGTTTTGTTAGGTTTTGTTTTCTATCCAGGATGGCGAGGCGGCGGCTCCCTGAAGTTGGAACAAGGTCCTCCCAGCCAAGCCCCCGTTCTGATGGTGCGTATAGCCCCATCGGAGGGCGTGTGGAGGTGTGTCTCTGGCAGATCTCGCGGGATTCGGTCGACGTTTGTCTTTGGTGGATCCACTTGGATCCAATCTTCGTTTGTCTGTGTTCATATGTCTACATGATGAATTTTTTCGATTTATGCTTCTCTTCATTGGCGATGATTGCTGGTCTGGCGTGCTGGTTCTATGTGCCCGTAGCACGACAACTTCCTGACTGTCTACTACAACAAGGTTTGCCCGACTCCAGCGATAGAGGGGCGATGATAACGGCGCGCCTTCGGCTCGCTCCAGTTCTTGTAGTCGTCGTTAGGTGGTCTATGGATCTAGATATAATTTATGTTATTTCTAGTGTTCTTTGTACTGCCTTAAGAGTGGATGAATAGATTGGAATATTTCTCGCAAAAAAAAAGTACTACCTGCGAGGGAGTAAGTTACACGTGACACTTGCTAAACTACTATACCATTAATTAATCAAGATGATTGCTAACACCATCCTTGCATGCTAAGAATTGCAGCAGCGCCTAGCTCCCTTGCCCTGCTTAAATAGGCCATTCGTGAACTACCCAAGTCCATTCGCGTGCCTGATCCAAGAAAAACACAAGGCAGCGGACGTACGCACACACACAACATCGCGGGTGGATGGCGGCAACCGCTACCGGAGTTCTCCTAGTCGTCGCCGTCCTCCTCACAGGTGAGTTCTGTCACTCAATCTTGATGCAAAATTCTGTACATATAACCTGCGAGTGTTCTTCTGGCTATTAGGTTTTGGTCATTCATTCTGCAGCTTTTCCGTACTCTGTTCCTGTTAATTTTTTCTATCTCGTCGGCAATCTTTTGGTCCACCCTTTGACTTGAACTGTGCAAGAACCTGGAGCTCTTTCTGCGAGCGTTTCGTTCATGGGTACTTCAAGAAGAATGAACCAATTCCTTCTTCAGCTCGTACGATCATTAACCTATTCTCGTGCGATTCAGAATTCAGCATAGAAAGAGCGTTTCTCCAAGACGTATTTTTAAAAAAAAAGCAGATAAACGGCTACCATTTTGTGCCAACAGATAGAAAAAGTCGTTTGTGCCAACTTGTGATCAGCTGGTATACTATGTTAGACTGATTGGTGGTTGTATTTGGTGGAAATGGAATCATCGTAGATTATTTAGCAGGTGCGTCGGCTGAGATTAATCTTATCTAGCTAGTTGTCGGTGGTTTCCCTGCCTAAGTGCTCCATATGGCCACTATCCCGACAGAGCCCTATCAGCACATCAACTTTACATGATACGCTCATAATTTGATTACTCGAGAAAATCAGCAATCAGCTTTTGTCCATTGTTTACAAGCCTAAACTGCACAAAGTTTCACAAAGAAAAAGCATGCGTGCATTTCTTCCGCCGCATTTACTTTTTCTCTCCCAAGTTTGTGCATCCGATCGATCTGATCCCGAGCTGTAGTTGCTTTTTCTTCACAAAGTTTCTCTGAAAAGTCGGGCTTTGATCATTTTTTTTTCTCTGAAAATCCAAGTAAACGTGTTCCTGCTAGCAACTTGCCAATATACAGTCCAATAAACCCTTCTCCGACAGTGCATGATGGCATGATAAAGTACGAGTTCGTGCTGGTCACGGGATAATTATTGAATAATCAAGAAAATAAAGCATAAAACAGAAAGAAATTTACATTCATATTGATAACAGCCATTCGGATCAACAATTTAATTTGCAGAGCAGGAGCTGGTGGCGGAGGCCTTGTCCATCGGCGTCAACTACGGACAGATCGCCAACAACCTCCCTTCGCCAGGCGCGGGTATCGCGGCTGCTCGGTTCACTCAAGATCAGCAAGGTGAAGCTCTACGACGCCGACCCCCATGTCCTGCGTGCATTCCTCGGCACGGGCGTCGAGTTCGTGACATCGGCAACGAGCACGTCCATGCGATGCTCAACCCCGCCGTGGCACATGCGATGCTCACCTGCATCACCGTCGGCAACGAGGTGTTCAAGGGCAACGACACCTTCCCTCTCCTGCAGACCAACCTCCTCCCGGCCATGCAGTCCGTGCACCAGGCGCTCGGCGCGCTGGGCCTACAGGGACGCGTGAACGTCACCACCGCTCACTCGCTGGACATCATGGGCGTCTCGTACCTGCCCTCCGCCGGCGCGTTCTTTCCGGGCGCCGTGTCGCACCTACAGCCGTTCCTGAGCTTCCTGTCGGCGACAAGGGCCCCGTTCCTGATCAACTGCTACCCGTACTTCGCCTACAAGGACGATCCGGCGCGCGTGCCGCTGGAGTACGACAACATGCTGTACGCACAAATCGACGCCGTGTACACGGCCATCCAGGCGCTGGGGCACACAGATATCGACGTCAAGGTCTCCGAGACAGGGTGGCCGTCCTGGGGCGAGTATGGCGCGACGCGTGAGCACGCCGGGACGTACGTCCGGAACCTATTGAGCAGGATGGAGATGAGACAGGGCACGCCGCTGCGGCCGGCGGTGCCCATCGACGTGTACGTGTTTGCGCTGTTCAACGAGAACCTCAAGCCCGGCCCGACGTCGGAGCACAACTATGGGCTGTTCTACCTGACGGCACGCCGGTCTACAACGTCGGCCTGAGCGGCCGCCTCCCGCCGATGGCGGATTCACAAAGAACACGGCAGGTAACTCGTCATTTCACTTTGCACATTAAACATTACTTAGCCTGCTCATGGTGGGGAGTAACTAAGCACGCCACGTAGATAAAATAAGCATGCCACGTAGATAAAATATCTAACGTACTTAATGCGGGAGAGTAGCTAGTTATCATGACATCACATATTTCAATAGGAGAGTATATATCTACAACCTAAGACTAGCCATAGTGGGGAGTATCATACAAAAGTATCATGCATATGATACTAATATATGATACTACATCTCTAATGCATAGTATCATATAGAAGTATCATAATCACCTTCTATTTATTATTTTTTAGAATCTCAATGCAAATACGTGTACAAGATTTGTTTGTCATTAATTTTCTTAGTTTTGCGTGTCATGATACGGTATCTACCAATGTTACTCTAATCTCCTCTCTCTTTCTTAATTGCATGCCACATCATCTTTTTTGTGGGACCAAGTTGCATGATACTACCTATGATACCACCACTATGGCTAGTCTAATAAATGAATATTTGTATAAGGCCTGTCCCAATGGGGATTTCTTAGCGTTGTATCCTAGGCAAAATGCTTATGTGGGATAGAAATTAACGAAGAAAGAGAGGGAGGTTGTATCTTAGCTAAGATACAACCCTTGGACGTGGCCATATGTAAAAAGTGTTGCTACTCCAATCATATGCATGCATGAGCTTCAAATCATTAATTTAGATACAACTAATAAGAAACGATACATTGGAGTAGTTGTCTCTTAGATTTTTAAGACTTCTGTGATTACGTGCTAAGAGACGATGCATTGGGACAGGCCTAACACCACACATATGTTACTCCGCACTATTGAGATAGTAACATAGACTAGTAACAACATATGTTACAACTCTTAGTTACTCCTCCACTATGACCAGCCTTATTTAAAAAATGTTGTATTATTACACTTTCTCTCTCTTCATTGTGCTTGTATTTAGCCACATGCATGGGTTGTGTTTCCGCAGGTGGCTCGTTTGTTTACACTTATCGCCATCGCCACAATCGCTTTCGCCTTGTCTCGACAACATCCATAAGCAATCAGATTGGCAAGTTGCTGAGCCCAAGTGCCTAATTAACTACGGGAAAGAACACAACATGATTACTCCTTGCACTTGAGAACATCCGTTGCAACCGACCGATTAGAGTTTCTTGCAACGGATCACCTCCGGGGAGAGAGAGAGAAAGGGTCGGGGTGTTTCGGCTCGAAAGACCTAGTCCGCGAGGGTTTTAGGCTCCTCCGACGGCGACGACCATCGGGGTGAGATCGGAGTGTTTTCTACCTATGTTTCAACCGGATTCGACTCCTACTCGGAGGCTCCTTCGAGTGCGTTTGATCGTCGCCCTTTTAACCTAGGGTTTCTTCCTTGGTACTCGTGTTTTCGGCTCTGCTGCGAGGGGATCGCCTGAGATCGCCATGGCATCTATGGCAGAGGGATCGGGATGCAGAAGAGGGGATGAAGATGAAGATCTTGCGACAACTTTGCAAAATCTGGAGCTTCACGAGGGAGAACTGGATGACGTATACATTGGGGCGGAAGATCTGATCGACTTGAAGAAACAAGCACGTTGGTTAGCTGTCGGCAAGGTGCATACAGTGAAACTGATATCGGCATCTGCAGTTTTTGACACATTGAGAGGGGTTTGGGGCCTAGCACATGAGGCAGAGATGAGGGAAGTGGATGATAACTTGTTCATTTTTAAATTCTTCTGCCTAGGTGATTGGAACAAAGTGATGAGTCAGGGCCCATGGCTATACAAGAAACTAGTGGTGCTCATGTCAGAATATGATGGTCTAAGTAATCCAAAGGAGATCAATCTTGAAAGGACTTGTGTATGGGCTCAAATACATGCAATACCCGAATTATACCGGGTGAATAGAGTTGTGGATGAACTAGCAAGAAGAATTGGGAAAGTCCAGAGTGTTGATATGAAGCCAACAAGATTTTTTGAAGGAGACTATGTTCAGGTAAGAGCAAGTATAGATGTTAGAGCACCTCTAATTCACTTTGTTCCTATTAATGTCAATGGTAAGAGGGAACTCCTTCATGTTAAGTACGAAAAAATTGGATATTTCTGCGGAGTTTGTGGAGTTCTGGGGCATGACTTGGAAGAGTGTGGAGATGGCGTCCATGATCAATCAACAATTCAATACGGCAAATGGCTCTTTGATAAAAGAAGAATTCAAACGGGGCTGTTTATGCCGAGAGGAGGATTTATGGGGAGAACAGGGGGACGTGGATGAGGTTTTGATAACCATCCCTATGCTCGGAAAAGGAACTCTGATGATATGGACAGTGATGACAGATACTTAAGTGACACGACATCTAGCCCGATAAAACAAACTGAAGGTGCTACGGGTTCTCGAGAGGAAGCCAACGAGCAGATGAGTACTGTCAACGTTGGGAAGAAGCTGAATTTCAATGACCAGGGGGATCCTATTGATACCGGGAAGAGAATTATGGTTGTTTCTACAACGGATAGGGTTCCCCCTCTCGGTTGAGGAGGCTAACAGGGATATGTCGACTCCGCCCTCAAAACCCTTCATGTTCGAAAATGCATGGGTAAGACACGAGTCTTATACGACGGTGGTTGAATCAGCTTGGAACTTCACTGCTGGTGGTCTTTTGGAGGTAACAGACTCGCTGTCTGCGGTACGGACACATCTTACAGATTGGAATAAATCGGAATTCGGTGATTTACAGAGACAATTAAAAAATATGAGAGGTAGACTTGAGAACTTACGAGCTGCAAACTTGAGAGGAGGACCGTCGAAGGCTGAGAAATTACTAATGAATAGAATTGCTGAATTATTATCCCGAGAGGAGATTATGGCCAAGCAGTGATCAAGAATACAATGGCTTAGGGAAGGGGACCGAAATACCTCCTTCTTCCATGCAAAAGCTAGAGAAAGAGCAAGATCAAACAAAATAAAATCTCTTATTCTTGATGATGATTCGGTTGTGACTAAACAGAAAGATCTGGAAGAGGCAGCTTCGACTTTCTACAGGGGTTTATTTTCTTCGGATGGAGGAGTTAACCCCCAGGTGATTACCGAAGTGGTGGAGACAAAAATCGATGAGTCCATGAATGAGAACCTATGCAAGCAGGTGACTGATTTGGAGGTGGAGCAAGCACTATTTATGATGCATCCTAATAAATCTCCTGGGACCGACGGATTCACTTCAGGTTTTTATATCAAACATTGGAATATTCTAATGAAACCAGTCACTGATGGGGTGGAATTCTTCGTCTCAGGTCATATGCCAGCTGAGGTTAATAAGACCATCCTAGTTCTTATCCCAAAGGTAAAGGACGCAAAGAGGTTATCTCAATTTCGCCCTATCCTGTTTGCAATGTTCTTTATAAAATTGCCTCTAAAGTTTTATCAATGAGATTGAGACCGATATTGGAAGAAGTTATTTCGGAAGAACAAAGCGCTTTTGTGCCAGGTAGATTGATTACTGATAATGTGATTAGTGCTTATGAATGTATTCATTATTTAAAAAGGAAGAAAGGAAAAACGGGTGATTGTGCTATTAAACTTGATATGGCCAAAGCTTATGATCGTGTCGAATGGATCTATCTGAGGAAGATTATGGAGAAGATGGGTTTTGCTAATATATGGATTGATCGGGTTATGGCTTGTGTGGAATCAGCCTCGTTTTCAGTGTGTGTAAATGGTGTGTTATCGGATATCTTCAGGCCATCCAGGGGTATTGGGCAGGGTGATCCAATCAGCCCGTACTTATTTCTCATTTGTTCTGAAGGACTAACTAGTTTGCTTAAGTATATTGGAACAGGTCATTTAGCCCGTGGGGTGAGAGTGGGAATCCATGCTCCTTGGATCTCTCACCTCCTTTTTGCAGACGACTGTCTAATCTTCACCCAAGCTACACTACTAGAGATTTGCTTATAGCAGCATATCCTACCACAGGCGAACACGCAAGTCGATGCGCCTGGACTAATTAGCGCAGGCGAACAGGAGCACTATGCGCCTGGGGTAAGTCTGTTACCCCAGGCGAACCAATTCCGGAAGCGCCTGGGGTAAAGTGTGGCAGGGCCACCCATCACCACCCCTGGCACTCTTCCTTTACCCCAGGCGAATAACGTACCTGTTCGCCTCCGGTATAACACATACCCCAGACGAATTTTTGCGGAAGCGCCTGGGGTAAGCCCTCGCTGTTGCTGCAAAAAATGAGAAAACCTTTAGAACCGGTTTGTGATACAAACCGGTTCTAAAGGGTCTGTCCCCTGGGCCCCCCTCCCTGCAGCAAATGGCCGCAAGGCCTTTAGAACCGGTTTGTTACAAACCGGTTCTAACAAACCGGTTCTAAAGGCCTTGCGGCCATTTGCTGCAGGGAGGGGGGCCCAGTGGACAGACCCTTTAGAACCGGTTTGTATCGCAAACCGGTCCTAAAGGCCTTGCGGCCATTTGCTGCAGGGAGGGGGGCCCAGGGGCAGACCCTTTAGAACCGGTTTGTATCACAAACCGGTTCCAATGTGCTTGGCTCAATGCCCTGTTTTCTACTAGCTGGTCACCAGAACTTCATCATCCGCACCCGCACCCACACGCCGCCGTCGTCTCCCATCCCCACGCCCACGGCCACGCCAGTGTCGAGGAGGAGCAGAGCAGGTCGTCGAGCAGCAGATCGCCCACTCCGTCGTCGCCCACTCCGTCGTTGTGGATCCAGGTCAGCCCCCCTCCCTCCCATCCACCCTCCCTACCATACACGCCGTCGTCGCCCACTCCCATATCTCCCCTTTCACCTTTGACCCGCGACGTCGCCGTCGGGGAGTGTGGCCTGGAAGAGGACGAGGTGATAGGGACGGGCGGCGGCGGCGAGGCCCTGAACGCCATGCGCCTGCTCCTGGTGGCCGCGGTGAGGAACACAAGGGTTCCACTAACCACCGAGCCACCATACAAATTGTTCTGGTTTCTGTTCTCTTTTATTTTATTCTACAACGAGTATGACCCTCACCATACTTCCATATTTTCCTATTGATTCAGCTAAAACTTGCATAATTTCAACCACAAATACTTAGCAAAAAAAGCTTTGGTGGAAATACAATGCAACAAATAAGCTAATATATTGAAGTGCCATTTTGAAGTTTTGCAAGATATACATATAGTTCAGCGTTACTGAGTTGTATCATACCATCTCTTACCATTAAAATTTTAGCAAAGTGACAACTCTGCTTTCTAAATCAGGGCCTTGATAAGTGAAGTTGTTGAGTTCTTGTTTACAACCTCAGATGAACACGCGGTAGACACTTCACTTAATGGTGTTATTGGATATGAAATACACAATATACAACCAAAGATGTACTCTAGGTAGCCATTTATCTTTCCTCGAAAGTATGATATATGAAATGCACATTAGAAAAGAAAGTATTATCTTCTTTACACTCATATAGCTCAATGCTTAAAGAGTTTCCTTACAATTATTAATTAGAAGTATATTTGGTTAAGAGGATACAAGTACAAAAAAACAATAAGCAAGATAAATAAATAGGTCTAATGACATGCCCGAGAAATCAGCGCTAACAGTCAAGACATTTTAATGGCACAAACGGAGATGTGACAAAAACATGACAATGTCATAGACTGAAGCTGTAAAATGAAGTAATGAACCATTCTAGTTGTTCTTTATAACTCTTTGACAACGATCCATGTCTCAACAAGTTATAAAAATACAAGCAATTTACTCATGTGGTAGCAACATTTCCGACCTATACATACAGGCAACAAAATCAAAAAGCAGTAAATTAGTTGCCTCAAATTGCACTACACATGTATGCACTGGATAATAGCTATGCTCCTCTAACCTCTATGTCTACTTTCTTAATTTAATAGAACATGGCTTGCAAAGTATGTCGGTCCCTATGTGCCCAAGGACGATTCACCGGGTCTTCTTTTATGCTTCAGCTCCACGACGGTCACCTTGATTCTTTGGTAATTAACAAACGATTCTTTTTATGTTAACTTGCAACTTGTGTTCTTTCGTTTTACTATCCATCTTAGATTGGTATGTTTCTTAACAAAAGATTCTTTTATATTTCTTTTTTAGATTGTACCATGCAATATTCGGGAAGAGTGCAACGAGTTAGTAGGCAATAACGTGGATTTCGATGTTCACGGGACCATTTATTCTTCGAGTGAAGAAAGAAAGAAATAAGACCTACTTCTATGGGGAACAATTGCGGTCTATCATCGCCACCTATAATTTAACGGAGGTGATTACATTCACTTCTCTATGGCAGGACCGCAACCTCGTATCGTACTTATGTATATGGGCGGGATTGCGAGCGAGGATGGCGGTAGTGAGGAGGAAATTGGGAACAATAAGGATGATATGGACAATGAGGATGATATGGACGAGGAGGACCCATGGAAACATGTGGTAGTTGCTCAAAGAGCCAATCTTAGCGAGCTTGAGAAGGACCGTGTCCTTCAAAAACTAGCCCAGATAGATAGCTACATCGGGGTCCCTTTCGTGCATCGCATCACCAACACTAATATCTCCAATGGACATGTCATGGTATGTTTCTTAACACTTTCTTATTCCTATAGTTTCTTATGTTATAATGTGGCTGGTATGTGACATTGTGCTTTTATTCTTTCTTGGAATTGTGTGTTCTAGAAAATACCTATGGCGGTAGCGGACAGTGCTGGCATGGAGCATAAAGGTACCATTGGAGTACGCCGTGGAGAATCAGGAAATGTCACCGCAGTTCCGATCACCAGGGATAATGCTAATGGTCGCGTCATCGTCAACTCTCAAGCATGGAGGCAGTTCCATTCCGCAAGAGTTGGTATGGAGGCTGGCCGAGCTATTCTGATCACCATGAGGAATAGTGACATCCCCAACTTGGACATGATGATGGTCATCAACTACATCAGCCCGCTAGATAGATGACGAGTTTGTTCAAATTAGAACAAAAAATCATTTCCATCTGACTAACTCCTGGATTTATTAGTAGTATGGTTGTTTTCGAGACTATGTAATATTTGTTGAACTATGTGGTGATGATCAAGACTATGTGTTGATGATCGAGAATATTTATGTTATGAAACTTTATTCTGTCATTTTGCTGTCATTTTCATACTTATTTCTGTCAATTTGCTGTGATTCATTTATTTTCGTTTCTTTTATTTTTTGACACGGCAAAACCATACCCCAGGCGAATAGGAAATGATACCCCAGACGCACAGTGCCTGTTCGCCTTAGGTAAAAGGCTTACCCCAGGCGCACAAGGCCAGTTCGCCTGGGGTATGCAAGTTACCCCAGGCGCATTTTGATGTTCGTCTGCGGTAATTCATTACCGCTGGCGATGTGGTCCCAGGCGAACCAAAATTCGCCTACGGTAGGATAATTTGCTGCGCCTGCGGTAGCCTTTTCCCTAGTAGTGCTAGCCTGGAAGGAGCTCAAAGAATTAATGAAGTGCTCCAAAGGTATCATTTGGGTTCAGGACAGTTAGTCAATAAGTCAAAGTCTGCTATATTCTTCAGCGCAAATTGTTCTAATACTATGAAGCAAGAGGTTCACACCACGTTGGATATCATTAATGAGGCATTGGTTGAAAAATATTTGGGTTTGCCCACGGCAGTGGGGTGTTCTTCTGATGAGTTATTTGAAGGTATCCTTTCCAAAATTAAAAAAACTTGTTAATGGTTGGGCACCACAACATCTTAATAGTGCAGGAAGGGAAGTGTTGATCAAAGCTATCTGTCAGGCAATACCAACTTACTCGATGAGCTGCTTTAAACTGTCTAAGAATTTGGAGAAGAAGATCACAAACATTATTGCCCGTTTTTGGTGGGGAGGAGATGAGAAAAAACGTAAAATGCATTGGTACAAGTGGAAAGATATTGTTGTCCCCAAATGTGAGGGGGTATCGGTTTTAGAGATCTTGAACTGTTCAACCAAGCTATGTTCGCAAAGCAAGGATGGAGAATTATCACTAATCCTGATTCCTTATGTGCTAGAGTTCTAAAGGGTAAGTATTTTCATTCTAGGGATTTCATGTCTGCTACACGGAAGAAGGGAGCATCACATACGTGGAGAGCTATTCTCCATGGCAGGGAAGCACTGAAAATTGGACTGATTAAACGTGTGGGAGATGGATCCTCTATTCGAGTATGGAATGACCCCTGGCTACCCGAAAATAATGGATATAAACCCCTTTACCGAGATCCAGAGAGCAATATAGTGCTGGTGGAGGAACTACTGGACCCGGTTTTGAACTGCTGGTTGGAAGACAAAGTTCGAGTGAACTTTATTCATAGTGATGCAGAATCTATTCTTCGTATACCGGTTGGATTTTTTATGGAGGATTATTGGGCATGGCATCCCGAGCGGCTTGGCTATTTTTCTGTCCGCTCTTCGTATAAATCTTTGATACATCACAACCGAGTTCCTATAGCTAGTCCTTCGAGTGGGGAAACATCTCCGTCTTGGAAACGTATTTGGAAGATGCCTATCCCACCGAAGGTGAGAAATTTCTCGTGGCGGGTTATTAAGGAATTTATTCCTTCTAAAAAGATACTTGCTCAATGCCACATTGAAAAGGTAGGACATTGTGATTTCTATGGACTAACCGAAACTATATTCCACTCTCGTTTTAAATGTAATTGGGCTAAGGAATTTTGGAGGGAGATCAAGGATACAACGGGTGTGAAAATCCCTGTTCTACACCCGGGCAGCTGGACGTTTGATATATTGGACGAGGACAAAGTTCCGACACGGAATGCCTCTATCATTTTATGTGGGGCTTGAGCCGTATGGAGCGAGAGGAATGCAAGACGTCATGGGGAAGAAACAAGATCAATTATACAGTCGTCTAAGTGGGCTTTGGATACCACTAACGATCTGATTTGTTCAGGTAAAACCCCCTCTCCAGATTCAGTAAAAAGAGTGGCTAAGTGGATACCTCCGGTTGATGATCTAGTCAAGGTGAATGTTGATGCTAAATTCACTGAGGAGTATAACAATGGAGGAACCGGAGTTACTATTAGGGGAAGTGATGGTCTCCTGCGAGTGGCTCAGGAAACATGGTATAATTCGGTTTCCCTTGCTATTACGATGGAAGCATAAACTGATAGAGATGGCATTAAGATGGCTATTGATAGAGGGTATAAGAAAATTATTATTGAGACTGACTCACAGCAACTAGTTCATATGTGGTCAGGGGAGAAGTTTGATAGATCACCTCTGGCATCTATTCTCTCGGAAGTGAGTGATCTTTCTGGAAATTTAGATTCCTTTACTCTTTCTTATAATCCTAGGGAGGCCAATGAATTGGCACACCTGTGTGCTAAGTATAGTAGTCAGGATAGGCAAAGATGCCTATGGATAGATTATACCCCGACCTTTCTCGATGCATGTATCACAAAGGAATGTAAGCCTGACTGATGTTGGTTTTTGCAGCAGCAAGTTTCTGACGCAATCTTTTTCTTACCAGGGTACCTACGGGAACTGGAAGGTTTTTAATGAGGCAGCTTGCTGGCTTGCTTAATATAAGTTCTGTTTAATCTAAAAAAAAGTTTCTTGCAACGGTGTTAAGCAAATATGGTGGATTTTGGCCCAAGGTTTTTTTCAAGGATACGTCATGGATAGACGTATTGTTTTCAAAGAAGAAGGGCCAAGAGGCCAGGGTTTACAACGCAGTCAAAACAGGCGTCGAGAACGCACCACCTCCACCAGGAAAAAACAAAAAAGGACTACTCGCCAACCCTCCACTGTTCTACCTATGTTAAGTATTTCCTAAACAGTTTGGCTGCCCGCCACCGGCCGGCCTCCACCACTATGTTCCGGACGAGAACTCTAGCATCAGGCCGGACGCCCTCGAAGACTATATTGTTCTGATGTTTCCAAATGCACCAGAGAATGAGCCCTAGTGCGGTCCAGAGCTCACGCGACGACCCATGGCCCAGTCTGGCCGGTAACCACTCCACCAAACTATCCCTTGGGTTTGGAATCCACCCGTGAAGGCCCCAGTGCCGAAAGAAAGCAGTCCACACCTCTCTAGCCAAGACGCAACCCAAGAGGAGGTGGTCAATGTCTTCTGCCTGCTGGTCGCAGAAGGGACAAGCTGGTGGCCTCGGGAGACCACGCCTCTCCAATCGGTCCGCCGTCCAGCAGCGGTTGCGCAGAGCCAGCCACAGGAAAAACTTGCACTTAGCCGGTGCCCTGGATCTCCAAATCTGCTCAGCACCTCCGAAAAGAGTGGTGCCCGCAAACAGCGCCCGATACGCCGAGCGCGCTGGGAAAGTGTGGTCACTCTCCCAGTTCCACCGAAACGAGTCTACCGACCCCTCCACGAGCTCACACGTGGAGATGCGCTCAGCCAGCGCAAGGAGAGCCACCCACCTGAAAGACCTTCCTGAACCTTAAGGGATCTTCTCGCCCGCTTAGAAACCTTGGAGAAGAGGTGTGGGGCAAGACCAAAAGTATGTGTCTCTCCCATCCCCCAAAAAGGACGAAGTGGCCGCCTCGAAAAGCTATCTGACCTCAAAGGGAACTTGAAGGTTGAATTCCCGCCACAGTTTAGCCGTGTCCACCCTCTCCAGCCATAACCAACGGGCCCTCAAGTCCATGTTCATCAACCTGAGGTTTGGAATGCCAAGGCCTCCCAGCTTTCTCGGCATGCAAACCCTATCCCACGCCACGAGGCAGTGTCCTCCCTGGACATCCTTCCGGCCCTTCCACAGGAAGCCCCTGAGAATCTTCTCCAAGCGTTTGATCGTCTTTATTGGAATATCAAGTGACATCATAGCAAAGATAGGGATGGATGCTAATGTCGTTTTGACTAGTTCCAATCTTCCCCCTCTGTTTATCAGGCCGGCACTCCACCCAGGTAGTCTTCCCGCCACATTATCCACCAAGTATTGAAGCTGGGCCACAGACGGCTTCCGTAACGATAAGGGCAACCCCAACTAACAAAACGGGAAAGGCCGAGAGGGACACCCAAGCTCGTGGGCAACTAGGCCCTCCACCAAAGCCTCGCATCTAATCAGATGCGTGGAGCATTTGTCTAGATTAGCTCTGAGCCCCGATGCCGATCCAAAATCCTCCACAAGAGAAGCAAAGGTCCGAAGGTCCATAGTGGTCGGGCGGATGAAGGAGACCACATCATCAGCGTAAATCGAAGTCCTGTTTCTCAGCCCGTTGTTTGGCCAAGGGAGAGAGAAACCCATTTTAGGCAGCCAACTCCACCAGGTAATGGAACACCTCCATGACAAGGATGAAGAGTTGCGGTGAGAGCGGGTCACCTTGTCTAAGGCCGCGCCTGTTCAAGATGCGTCCACCAGGCGTCCCATTCATCAGGATACGGGTAGATGCCGAAGATACCAAGGCGCAGATCCACGCGATCATATGATCGCCAAAGCCAAGCTTCTTCAGAACTTCCACTAGGAAGCCCCAGTCCACCGTGTCGAAAGCTTTTGTGATGTCCAGCTTGAGCACAATAGCCGGGGTCCGGGAGTTATGCAACTTGCGAGCCATTCCTATGAAGGCATCCGTATGAAGGCACTTTGGTGTCCACCAACTAGCCCCGGGAGGGAAGGAGCCCAGCGCCTCGCAAGAACTTTGGCCACTAACTTGGCAAAGCTATGTATGAGACTAATAGGCCTGAAGTCCTTAATTTCTTCCGCACCTTGATGCTTGGACAGTAACGAGACGAGGGCCTGGTTTGCCACCCCAAATCCACGCACATCGAGCCTCGCAAGCGAGTCGAAGGCTGCCATTACGTCATCCCTCACAGTGGGCCAACAAGATATGAAGAACTTGTTGGTGAAACCATCGGGCCCGGGGCATTTATCTTGCGGCATCTCCTTGATAGCCTCCCAGATCTCTACGACCGAAAACCCAAGGTCAAGCTAAAATAATATTGTTACCATCCAATTGTTCCATATTCTATACTTTTATTTGAGTTGCAATCCTCAACTGAGGTCATAGAATAAGTCAAATGTTATATTATTCTCTTACAGAAGGGGCGCTACATATCGTTCCCGTAGTGGGGAAATCAGCCATTTTTTTATAACGAGTATATATTAATATCGTTTGGATACCAATTACATCCAACCTATACAGCAACACAATACCCTAATGGCATTATAGGTGCACACAGCCAAAACAAGAGAATGATAAACCAAAAAAAAGTTCCCCCTCCGGGGTTCTAGTCCTTGTAATATAGTTTTAATATTACAATGCATTTCACGCGATATACTCTTTGCAGAAAGCATAAGAATTTATAATACACATTGCATTTGGCGTCATGATTGTCAATACAAAGAGCATAGTTGAGCTCTCGCATGGCTGACCTCTGATTGTTGTAGCCTGGCTCGCGAATAACAAGTTTACAATTCACAAGTAAATCAACTAAGAAACTAAGCTACTGCAGGAACTGGGCAAGAATTGAGCAGTACCAACTAAAGCTACTACAGCAACTGAGCAATAGCAAGTAAAACATCTGCATTTACTGAGGTATAAGAAATTGCTTGGTACAAGAAGTATTGGGCTTGGTATATTATGTATCTAGTGGCAGATGCAAGGTACTCCAAATCTACCGCAATTTAGACATGTCCTTTAATGCTCAAATACATTTTGGACGTGGGAAAATTAAAAATATATATTATTTTATACTAAACTTATATACTTGTTTAAAACTTACTTTCATCAAACTATGTATAGTTGTAAAGAGTATGTTTCTTCTATTATTTGTATGGCATAGTTAACCATAATTATATTTCATAATATTATGCATTTTTATGTATATAACTGTATATTTACTTGTGCTAAATTTAAATATGTCTTGTAATAAAATTCTCCTTGTAATGTTTCAAGTTTGCATAGATTATATAGTGAACACATTGTAAGCAACTATGTTGTCCCGTGTATATAGTATTATAGTCCTTAAATGTTATGATATATTGTTAAAACCATAGTGTATTATTCGGTAAGTGTAGTTATAGAAACTTCTAGAGTATACTTTGAGCAGTTGAAAAATCAACAATCATGTCTTGCATGTTGGTTCAGTTCAAAGCATGCACATACTCAACAAATTTCTTGTCAAACCTAGTTTGCACATATTATTACTTGATCAATTGGTATGCTTGTCTTGAATACACTTAATTTCATGTGATTTAGACAAAAGTTGTTGCCAATATTTATGGCATCCATTAGTGACAGAATATAATCTTAACTAAAGTCACTATCATCAATCAAGTTTGTTTAATGGTTACTATATCAATTTATTTTGTGTGCCAAAAGCAACCTCTATTTGAAAGAAAGTGCAATTTGTTGTTTTTTATCTAGATTTTTATGCTTCACCAAAAAAAATCGTATCTCCCAGCCAGAGTGCGAGAAAATTCTGAAAAAATGGGCACCTGCCCCAGGTTGTTATCTAACTTTCACTATTTGACCATTTTTTTATTTGAGCTACGGAAGTACCTCAAAAAAAGTTCACCTTTATAGTCAGTTCCATTTCGACAGATTTCTGCCTTTGTTTGCATTTTCTCTTAATTATTTCCTTTTTGTGTTATCTTAAGGGGGAGAGCTTTAAAATAAGTTTTGAAAGTAGCTAACGTTTAAATCGAGTGTTTGTCTTGTGTTACAACTGAACCAAGTGGATTATTTATTTGATGCACTAACTCCGCTAATGAAAATTGTGCGAAGTGTTGTGTGGAGAAATTTTTCAAGTGTAAGAAGAGTAGGATGATAGGAGAAGATGAAGGATGGAAAAAATCTCATGTTTGGGGTTCACATGTCATCCCCAAAAAACATCCAAAAAGTACGAGCGTAAAATCTTGGGGATTCCCATCTTCACACTAGTACAAAACCTGGCTCTAGAGCTGGTTTACATACAACGGGCAGAGCCGGGTTTCATCAACCGGCTCCAAGCTAGGCGCTAATAATATATCAATAGAGCCGGTTAATAAAACCGGCTTTAAAGACCAAATCCCTTGGATGGCTAAAAATAATAACCGTTTCTAGTAGTAGAGATGGACGATTTAAAAGACCGTCTATGAATGTTTCTCATGAGAGACGGCTTCTACCCATGGCCATCCGTTAGTTCCGGAATGTCTGGTTTTTCTCTCTGACATCAAAAGACCCTAAACATTGGCAATAATCGTGTCCTCTGGGAAAATACCCAGGATATCCGATTTTTTGTTACTACACCACAACACAGGAGAAATCCTTACCGAATGATTGCATCTAGTAATATACATACAATAGAACAATCACATATATTTACATACATCTATAGCTAGCAAAAAGTAAGAAAAAAGATAACTGTATGTTTCATTTGACAACACACTCTTATATAGACTGTCGAGAATGTGAACTCAACAATCCCCATGGTTAGGGGACCCGAGATTTTGTAAAGGAAGAGGGCGTTGGTGGACTACTCGATTTGACGGGTTACTGCCCGCCGGAATTATTTCGATGGTGTAAAAAGGTGTCGATTACAGGGGGTGCTCTCCGGAGATTAGATCTCGACTAGCTCTGAATCTAGGGTTGTCTGTCCCTGCCGTGACCCCCTCCCTTGATTTATATAGGTAGCATGGGTCTCAAGGTTGTACATGTATTGGACTTTGACTCCAAGTCGGTATCTACTCTTTCCTAATCTGGTTGATGTAGACTTTCCTTCTATTTCGGAATGGTTCTTCGTGGCTTATGTATACATCACTTGAGGAGTCTTACAGTACCCCTTAACGGGCCTGTTGACACTCGTTTTTGGCTCACAAAAAGAAGGCAACAAGATGAGTCCAAATGAAAAAATAATGTGAACGAAAGTTGTGTGTCTCGTCGAAACAAACAATTTTGATTTTTGGATTATCTCGATCCGAGGTCGTATGCAACTTCTTGAGCCAAAATAGTACAGATCATCTCATTTTGAGAGCAAATCCGCCAAAACCATAGACATACTCTGCACTTTGGCGGGAGCATTGGTGAAACAAGTTGAAAACATTCAGATTGCGTCTAACTTCTTCCACCTGATTTTAAAGCATCAACGTGAGGTCAAATTGAAAAACTCATTGAATAAAAGTTCTTCATTCTTTTGCGACAACTTTGTCTTCTACAAGATTTTGATCTGAGGTCGTTTGCTACCTCGAATCTGCAAAATACGAAGGTCAGAACTGACAGATTCGGATTCGATTGAAACACGTTTTAGTGCACATACAATTAGGCCTTCAAGATGATGTCAGATGAAAAATCATAAAACATCAAAGTTCTTTCTCGTTTTGAGACGAACAACTTTGTATTCTACGTGATTTCTATTTGAGCTGGTTTACTGACTCGAAAATAAGCCGCAAGGTGCAGCCAGTTTTCAGACCGAACAGTTTTGGAAGATTCGAGTCAAACATCCGAATTGGATGCAAATTAGGGCTTTTGGACGTGAATACAAGCCTTTTACTTGCAAGGGAAGTCCATCCGCCTCTTATATACACGAGGGGTGACGGCCGATTGAACAACAACACACAATCGCAAAAACCCATCTACGTACTTCATCCCCAACCCTAGTTATCTTCTTCGTTCGTCGGCGTTCTTCGTGCAGTAGGGCTTTGATCTACGAGAGTCTTGGGAAGGGCGAACCGACCTAGGGCAGCCCATCACCTCCGCGCGTCCAGACGGGGTCCCTCCCGACCGCGAGGGGTTTCGGGTCTTCAAAAGCGCTCGCCGGATTGTCTTGCGTATCGCGCTTCCGGCGAGCCTCCTTCGGCGACGTGTCTTGTGTATCACGCTCGACGCCGAGGGTACACGTGACGTGTCCGTGTGTCAACACACTTTTTGGCGACTCCGCTGGGGAGGATCATCATGTCGGACGACAAGATTCCCCGGCCCTATGAGATTAATGCCGAAAACATCATTAAGCCTAGCTTCGATGATCTTTCGGCAGACCAACGCGAAGCTTTTGAGACTCTAAAAAAGCAGCGTCAAGATCAACTTGATGCGCTAGAGAAGCAACGTAAGGATGAGTTCGAGGCTTTGAAGAAGAAGCAAGAGGAGAAAGACGCTGAAGATTTCCTTGCAAGCTTCAAAAAGGATCGCCAAGGTGCTATCACCTCACCGGGGAAGGCCAAGCTTCCACCAATGATCGGCGACCTAGCCGAACCCTCTGTAAGTAATGAAGTGTTTTCTAAAGATCAATTAGCAGCCATTAATCATTACGCTACTAAGTCTAGTCTCCAAGCTTATGATGCTATGTTAGAATATATAAAAGTTGGTCAAAATACGCCTCATAACTGTCCTAGTAGTATTGGTGCAAAAGCAACTACAGAAAATCCTAGTTCATCGGCAGTGCCACATAATTCGCCGATGAATCCTTACTATACCCAAGATAGTCAACTTGTGAATGCGGTAGAATGTCCCACTCCTATTAGGAGTATGCCTTATTCGGCAACACTGCCGATTCAGGTCACACAACCTTTGGCTACAGTCATAGCGCCGAATTTCAATTCGGCATCAATGGCGAGGATGAATCCAATTACTACTAGCACTAATATGCATGCTTCATTACCGCAAAAAACTTCGCCCATGGTAGATGAAAACATGGCCACTTTAAGGGCAGAGTTGCAAAAGATGTTTTATGATAACTTCGGAATTGAGCCGAAGCCAGTAAGCCGGATGTATCAAAAGCCTTATCCGGAATATTTTGATGCTTTACTATACCCTCAAGGTTACCAGATTTTGCAAAATTTAATGGAGTAGATAGTAAGACAACTTGGGAACACATTAGTCAGTATCTAGCACAATTAGGGGAAGCTGGAAATAGTGATCCTTTGAAAGTGCGTTTATTTCCTTTGTCTTTAACTGGTACAGCTTTTTCATGGTTTTCTGCTTTACCTCATGGTTCTATTAATACTTGGTATCATTTAGAAAAGAAATTCCATGAGCATTTTTATAGTGGGGATAATGAGTTAAAATTGTCACATCTTACATCGGTTCGGCAAAAGCATGATGAATCGGTCGCCGATTATGTCAAAAGTTTCAGAGATACTAAAAACCGATGTTATAGCTTAGTGATTTCTGAAAGAGACATGGCAGACTTGGTGCTTAATGGTTTGAGAACTCACATTGAAGAGAGAATTGAAGGATATGAGTTTTTAAATGTCAACTAAGTTTTGCAAAGAGCTTTGGCTCAAGAAAGCCGAAGCAAAGAAACAAAAATTGAGCATAAGTCTAAATCCGATCGTCCTCATTTTAATATGGTTGAGTATAGTAGTGAGAATTCGGACGATGAGGCCGATGTTTACGCTGCTGAATTTGTTTGGCCTTCAAAGGCCAAACCTTATATTTGTGATGCTCTCAAGCCGATTCGCAAGAATCGTGAAGATGAGATAAAATTTAGTTTTGATGTAGGCAAATGTGATAGAATAATTGATGTTATGTTGAAGGACAAATTGATTAGAATGTCTCATACGTTACCGCCGTTTGAGGAGTTAAAACGGCGTGCTTATTGCAAGTATCATAATTCTTTTTCTCATGCTACTAATGATTGCAATGTTTTTTGGCGACAGATACAATCGGCTATTAATGATGGACGATTAAGCTTTGCCGACATGCAAATTGACAAGCAGCCATTCCCGATGAACACTTTGGAACTGCATGGGAAGAAGATGCTAATTCGGCCTAAAGTGAACGGATCCGCTAACAAAAATAATGTTTTTGCTGGTGACCCCAGGAATAGCAAGGAGAAGGAGAAGGCCTCGGGAAGGGAGATTGTTCTTGACAAGCAACCCAATGGCAAGGAGATATTGAAGATCACTATAAAAAATCCTACACCCGAGGGGCAACAACAAACTCAAGGAGAAGCTCGTACCAAGTTCATCAAACCAAAGAATCCGGAGGTTGCCAAGTGGAAGAAGAACGAGGAGAATGCTCAATATAAGAAGATCAAGCCAACCTTTGATATGCTCTTGAACAAATATACACACCAAGCGGCTGGTTCAGCTTACAACCGGCCATCACGTATAAAGCGTCCAAGGTCACCTCCAAGGGAGGAGTATTCACAAGGGACGTACGGACAGTGGGCGCCGAGACCATGTATGGCGCCGCCACCTTATGCGCACTATTACTTCAACGGAGGGTGGGTGCAGCCCCCAATGGCACCACATGCTTTTCATCCGGGTTGGGCTGCGCCAAGGAAATCTGTCCATGATAGAATTACTCGTCTTGTTCGAGACCGTTTGAGTTATGGTATAAATAGGTCGTTTCAAAGTAAGAATGCACAAAAAGTATGGCGTCCTAAGTCGTCATCTACTGAAGTTTCGGAATCTGGCAAGCAGCAAGGTCATGATAATGATGCAGGTTCCGTTGTGATAGGTTCTCATGAGTTGAAGCTCAAGAAGTCGGTTGATGGAGAAAAATCGGCTATTTCTAGTGAACTTATTTTGGATATTCAACCAAGGTCATCGGCTAATGATCATGAAGCTAGTACAAGCCAAGCTAAGCAGAGGGATCCTAAATATACTCAGCCCAAGTGGTGTCCTCCTGGATTGACTAAAACTAAGAAGAGGAGGTTGCAACGTATGAGGAATCAACAAAAGGCTGAAGATGAGGCAGAAAGGTGGAGGGATGATTATGTTGATGAAATTCACCCCACACTGGGTAAGATGTGGATGCGCAAAGATGATGGGATAGCAGTCCCCATGGAAATCACACCAACTCCCACACCATCCGAAAAGGAAGAAATGAGCATTGATGCATCATCTACATTGCCTCCCACACTTCCTTCCACTGATGAAATTCCATATTCGGCGTCCGCATTAGAAGATAATGAAGAGCAAGTGGATTATGAAAATACGCCGATCCGGGTAGGTATGTATATTAACATGGTTTATTACTTGCCTTCAGAGTTTCGTGCCATGGACGAGGAAGGGGACATAGTGCAGCTAGACTTTGGTCCCAAGAACGCCATCTTTGAGAAGCCAAAAGAACCGGTGAAACACTTGAAACCACTATATGTCAAAGGACACATTAATGGATCGCCGGTTGCTAGGATGCTTGTTGATGGTGGTGTTGTGGTTAATCTTATGCCATATTCGGTCTTCAAGAAAATGGGTTTAGATGAAGATGAATTGATGAAGACCAACATGGTGCTTAATGGTTTTGAGGGCAAAGAGAAAACATAGGCCAAAGGTGTCATGAGTGTGGAGCTTACTGTGGGAAGTAAGACTTTGGCCACCGCCTTCTTTGTTGCTGAAGTGCAAGGTAATTATAATGTTATATTAGGCCGCGATTGGCTCCATGCAAATCAATGTGTGCCATCTACTTTGCACGAGTTTTTGATACAATGGATTGATGATGAAGTGGAAGTTGTCCATGCGGATAATTCGGCTTGCGTTGCTTTGGCCGATTCGTTGGTGGATTGGCAACATCCCAATGCTACTTGCTTGATGGGGCGAGACCTTTCAGATTTTGATTTCCTTAGTGCTACAAGGAATGGCTTCGTGCATGTTTCCCTAAAGCCGATTGGTGGTAATCGGCTCTCAAACAAGTTAAATTAGATGGATCCTAATGAAGATTGGTTAAAGAAGCGGATTGTTGAATATCGGTCCAATAAGAACGATATGTATGAGTCTATAGAGGAGTTGCATGACATGGATAAATTGGGACAAGGTTTTACGTCGGCCGATCCATTGGAGGAAGTGGACATAGGTTATGGTTCTATTCCTAGGCCGACTTTTGTAAACAAGAATTTGAAAGCCGATTATAAAATTGTATTAATCGAGCTACTAAAAGAGTACGTTGATTGCTTTGCATGGGAGTATCATGAGATGACTGGTTTGTGCCGAGAGCTAGTTGAGCATCGTTTACCTACCAAGGCTGGTTTTAGACCTTATAAACAACCGGCCCGAAAATTCAATCCCAGTATGTATGACCGTATCAAGGAAGAGATCGTTCGATTGCTTAAAGCTAATTTTATTAGACCTTGCAGGTATGCGGATTGGATTTCTAATATTGTACCTGTCGAGAAGAAAGATTCTGGCAAGGTGAGAGTGTGCATTGATTTTAGAGATTTGAATAGAGCTACACCCAAAGATGAGTATCCTATGCAAATAGCCGATATGCTTATTAATGATGCATCTGGGCATAAAGTCATCAGTTTTCTTGAAGGTAATGCGGGGTACAATCAGATTTTCATGGCCGAAGAGGATGCATTCAAAACGGCCTTTAGTTGTCCCGGTTTTGTTTGATTATTTGAGTGGACAGTGATGACTTTTGGGTTAAAAAATGCCGGTGCCACATATCAAAGAGCGATGAATTTAATATTTCACGATTTGCTTGGAGTAATACTTGAAGTCTATATTGATGATATTGTCGTAGAATCGGATGCTAATGAACCACATCTAGCCGATTGGGTTTTGAGAGAATGAGGAAGTATGGGCTCAAGATGAATCCTTTAAAGTGTGCTTTTGGAGTATCGGCTGGGAAGTTTTTGGGATTTATTATACATCAACATGGCATCGAGATTGATCCCAAGAAGATAGAAACAATCCAAAAATTGCAGGCTCCGAGATGCAAGAAAGATATGCAAAAATTCCTTGGCAAGGTCAATTATTTGAGGAGATTCATAGTGATTTTGTCCGGGAAAGTTAGTGCATTCACTCCTATTCTTCGATTAAAAAGCGATGATAATTTTACTTGGGGGGCAAAACAGCAAGAGGCATTCGATAATATCAAGACTTGTTTGTCTACTCCTCCGGTGTTGAGAGCACCCAAACATGGAGGGCCTTCTAGGCTTTATATTGCCGCGGAAGAAGGTGTTATTGGTGCTGTCTTGACACAAGAGACCGAAGGAAAGGAACATGTTATTACTTATTTGAGCCGACGCTTGTTGGATGCGGAGACAAGGTACACGATTCATTGAAAAATTATGCTTGTGCTTATACTATGCTTGCACTAAAATAAGACATTATCTATTATCTAGTATGTGCACCGTAGCTTGTCAAACCGATGTCATTAAATACATGTTGCATAGACCGATTCTTAGTGGTAGAATCGGTAAATGGGCTTATGCTTTGATTGAATATGATTTGGCTTACGAGTCTCTAAAATCTATCAAAGGCCAAATCGTTGCTGATTTTATTGTTGAACATCGGATTGACAATGAGCATGTTTTTAGTATTGAACTTGTTTCTTTAGTACCATGGAGGTTATATTTTGATGGTTCCTTTTGTGACAATGGTCAAGGTGTTGGTGTCGTTTATATATCTCCTCATGGTGTCGTTTTCGAATCCTCATGCCGTTTAGAATATTTTTGCACAAATAATCAAGCCGAATATGAAGCTTTATTATTCGGGCTAGAGCTTTTAATTGCTATAGGTGCTACACATGTTGAGGCTTTTGGCGATTCGTTGCTAATAGTGCAACAAGTTAACAAGGTTTTTCAATGCAACGACGAATCGCTTAAAGTTCTTCATTCTTTTGCGACAACTTTGTCTTCTACAAGATTTTGATCTGAGGTCGTTTGCTACCTCGAATCTGCAAAATACGAAGGTCAGAACTGACAGATTCGGATTCGATTCAAACACGTTTTAGTGCACATACAATTAGGCCTTCAAGATGATGTCAGATGAAAAATCATAAAACATCAAAGTTCTTTCTCGTTTTGAGACGAACAACTTTGTATTCTACGTGATTTCTATTTGAGCTGGTTTACTGACTCGAAAATAAGCCGCAAGGTGCAGCCAGTTTTCAGACCGAACAGTTTTGGAAGATTCGAGTCAAACATCCGAATTGGATGCAAATTAGGGCTTTTGGACGTGAATACAAGCCTTTTACTTGCAAGGGAAGTCCATCCGCCTCTTATATACACGAGGGGTGACGGCCGATTGAACAACAACACACAATCGCAAAAACCCATCTACGTACTTCATCCCCAACCCTAGTTATCTTCTTCGTTCGTCGGCGTTCTTCGTGCAGTAGGGCTTTGATCTACGAGAGCCTTGGGAAGGGCGAACCGACCTAGGGCAGCCCATCACCTCCGCGCGTCCAGACGGGGTCCCTCCCGACCGCGAGGGGTTTCGGGTCTTCAAAAGCGCTCGCCGGATTGTCTTGCGTATCGCGCTTCCGGCGAGCCTCCTTCGGCGACGTGTCTTGTGTATCACGCTCGACGCCGAGGGTACACGTGACGTGTCCGTGTGTCAACACACTTTTTGGCGACTCCGCTGGGGAGGATCATCATGTCGGACGACAAGATTCCCCGGCCCTATGAGATTAATGCCGAAAACATCATTAAGCCTAGCTTCGATGATCTTTCGGCAGACCAACGCGAAGCTTTTGAGACTCTAAAAAAGCAGCGTCAAGATCAACTTGATGCGCTAGAGAAGCAACGTAAGGATGAGTTCGAGGCTTTGAAGAAGAAGCAAGAGGAGAAAGACGCTGAAGATTTCCTTGCAAGCTTCAAAAAGGATCGCCAAGGTGCTATCACCTCACCGGGGAAGGCCAAGCTTCCACCAATGATCGGCGACCTAGCCGAACCCTCTGTAAGTAATGAAGTGTTTTCTAAAGATCAATTAGCAGCCATTAATCATTACGCTACTAAGTCTAGTCTCCAAGCTTATGATGCTATGTTAGAATATATAAAAGCTGGTCAAAATACGCCTCATAACTGTCCTAGTAGTATTGGTGCAAAAGCAACTACAGAAAATCCTAGTTCATCGGCAGTGCCACATAATTCGCCGATGAATCCTTACTATACCCAAGATAGTCAACTTGTGAATGCGGTAGAATGTCCCACTCCTATTAGGAGTATGCCTTATTCGGCAACACTGCCGATTCAGGTCACACAACCTTTGGCTACAGTCATAGCGCCGAATTTCAATTCGGCATCAATGGCGAGGATGAATCCAATTACTACTAGCACTAATATGCATGCTTCATTACCGCAAAAAACTTCGCCCATGGTAGATGAAAACATGGCCACTTTAAGGGCAGAGTTGCAAAAGATGTTTTATGATAACTTCGGAATTGAGCCGAAGCCAGTAAGCCGGATGTATCAAAAGCCTTATCCGGAATATTTTGATGCTTTACTATACCCTCAAGGTTACCAGATTTTGCAAAATTTAATGGAGTAGATAGTAAGACAACTTGGGAACACATTAGTCAGTATCTAGCACAATTAGGGGAAGCTGGAAATAGTGATCCTTTGAAAGTGCGTTTATTTCCTTTGTCTTTAACTGGTACAGCTTTTTCATGGTTTTCTGCTTTACCTCATGGTTCTATTAATACTTGGTATCATTTAGAAAAGAAATTCCATGAGCATTTTTATAGTGGGGATAATGAGTTAAAATTGTCACATCTTACATCGGTTCGGCAAAAGCATGATGAATCGGTCGCCGATTATGTCAAAAGTTTCAGAGATACTAAAAACCGATGTTATAGCTTAGTGATTTCTGAAAGAGACATGGCAGACTTGGTGCTTAATGGTTTGAGAACTCACATTGAAGAGAGAATTGAAGGATATGAGTTTTTAAATGTCAACTAAGTTTTGCAAAGAGCTTTGGCTCAAGAAAGCAGAAGCAAAGAAACAAAAATTGAGCATAAGTCTAAATCCGATCGTCCTCATTTTAATATGGTTGAGTATAGTAGTGAGAATTCGGACGATGAGGCCGATGTTTACGCTGCTGAATTTGTTTGGCCTTCAAAGGCCAAACCTTATATTTGTGATGCTCTCAAGCCGATTCGCAAGAATCGTGAAGATGAGATAAAATTTAGTTTTGATGTAGGCAAATGTGATAGAATAATTGATGTTATGTTGAAGGACAAATTGATTAGAATGTCTCATACGTTACCGCCGTTTGAGGAGTTAAAACGGCGTGCTTATTGCAAGTATCATAATTCTTTTTCTCATGCTACTAATGATTGCAATGTTTTTTGGCGACAGATACAATCGGCTATTAATGATGGACGATTAAGCTTTGCCGACATGCAAATTGACAAGCAGCCATTCCCGATGAACACTTTGGAACTGCATGGGAAGAAGATGCTAATTCGGCCTAAAGTGAACGGATCCGCTAACAAAAATAATGTTTTTGCTGGTGACCCCAGGAATAGCAAGGAGAAGGAGAAGGCCTCGGGAAGGGAGATTGTTCTTGACAAGCAACCCAATGGCAAGGAGATATTGAAGATCACTATAAAAAATCCTACACCCGAGGGGCAACAACAAACTCAAGGAGAAGCTCGTACCAAGTTCATCAAACTAAAGAATCCGGAGGTTGCCAAGTGGAAGAAGAACGAGGAGAATGCTCAATATAAGAAGATCAAGCCAACCTTTGATATGCTCTTGAACAAATATACACACCAAGCGGCTGGTTCAGCTTACAACCGGCCATCACGTATAAAGCGTCCAAGGTCACCTCCAAGGGAGGAGTATTCACAAGGGACGTACGGACAGTGGGCGCCGAGACCATGTATGGCGCCGCCACCTTATGCGCACTATTACTTCAACGGAGGGTGGGTGCAGCCCCCAATGGCACCACATGCTTTTCATCCGGGTTGGGCTGCGCCAAGGAAATCTGTCCATGATAGAATTACTCGTCTTGTTCGAACCGTTTGAGTTATGGTATAAATAGGTCGTTTCAAAGTAAGAATGCACAAAAAGTATGGCGTCCTAAGTCGTCATCTACTGAAGTTTTGGAATCTGGCAAGCAGCAAGGTCATGATAATGATGCAGGTTCCGTTGTGATAGGTTCTCATGAGTTGAAGCTCAAGAAGTCGGTTGATGGAGAAAAATCGGCTATTTCTAGTGAACTTATTTTGGATATTCAACCAAGGTCATCGGCTAATGATCATGAAGCTAGTACAAGCCAAGCTAAGCAGAGGGATCCTAAATATACTCAGCCCAAGTGGTGTCCTCCTGGATTGACTAAAACTAAGAAGAGGAGGTTGCAACGTATGAGGAATCAACAAAAGGCTGAAGATGAGGCAGAAAGGTGGAGGGATGATTATGTTGATGAAATTCACCCCACACTGGGTAAGATGTGGATGCGCAAAGATGATGGGATAGCAGTCCCCATGGAAATCACACCAACTCCCACACCATCCGAAAAGGAAGAAATGAGCATTGATGCATCATCTACATTGCCTCCCACACTTCCTTCCACTGATGAAATTCCATATTCGGCGTCCGCATTAGAAGATAATGAAGAGCAAGTGGATTATGAAAATACGCCGATCCGGGTAGGTATGTATATTAACATGGTTTATTACTTGCCTTCAGAGTTTCGTGCCATGGACGAGGAAGGGGACATAGTGCAGCTAGACTTTGGTCCCAAGAACGCCATCTTTGAGAAGCCAAAAGAACCGGTGAAACACTTGAAACCACTATATGTCAAAGGACACATTAATGGATCGCCGGTTGCTAGGATGCTTGTTGATGGTGGTGTTGTGGTTAATCTTATGCCATATTCGGTCTTCAAGAAAATGGGTTTAGATGAAGATGAATTGATGAAGACCAACATGGTGCTTAATGGTTTTGAGGGCAAAGAGAAAACATAGGCCAAAGGTGTCATGAGTGTGGAGCTTACTGTGGGAAGTAAGACTTTGGCCACCGCCTTCTTTGTTGCTGAAGTGCAAGGTAATTATAATGTTATATTAGGCCGCGATTGGCTCCATGCAAATCAATGTGTGCCATCTACTTTGCACGAGTTTTTGATACAATGGATTGATGATGAAGTGGAAGTTGTCCATGCGGATAATTCGGCTTGCGTTGCTTTGGCCGATTCGTTGGTGGATTGGCAACATCCCAATGCTACTTGCTTGATGGGGCGAGACCTTTCAGATTTTGATTTCCTTAGTGCTACAAGGAATGGCTTCGTGCATGTTTCCCTAAAGCCGATTGGTGGTAATCGGCTCTCAAACAAGTTAAATTAGATGGATCCTAATGAAGATTGGTTAAAGAAGCGGATTGTTGAATATCGGTCCAATAAGAACGATATGTATGAGTCTATAGAGGAGTTGCATGACATGGATAAATTGGGACAAGGTTTTACGTCGGCCGATCCATTGGAGGAAGTGGACATAGGTTATGGTTCTATTCCTAGGCCGACTTTTGTAAACAAGAATTTGAAAGCCGATTATAAAATTGTATTAATCGAGCTACTAAAAGAGTACGTTGATTGCTTTGCATGGGAGTATCATGAGATGACTGGTTTGTGCCGAGAGCTAGTTGAGCATCGTTTACCTACCAAGGCTGGTTTTAGACCTTATAAACAACCGGCCCGAAAATTCAATCCCAGTATGTATGACCGTATCAAGGAAGAGATCGTTCGATTGCTTAAAGCTAATTTTATTAGACCTTGCAGGTATGCGGATTGGATTTCTAATATTGTACCTGTCGAGAAGAAAGATTCTGGCAAGGTGAGAGTGTGCATTGATTTTAGAGATTTGAATAGAGCTACACCCAAAGATGAGTATCCTATGCAAATAGCCGATATGCTTATTAATGATGCATCTGGGCATAAAGTCATCAGTTTTCTTGAAGGTAATGCGGGGTACAATCAGATTTTCATGGCCGAAGAGGATGCATTCAAAACGGCCTTTAGTTGTCCCGGTTTTGTTTGATTATTTGAGTGGACAGTGATGACTTTTGGGTTAAAAAATGCCGGTGCCACATATCAAAGAGCGATGAATTTAATATTTCACGATTTGCTTGGAGTAATACTTGAAGTCTATATTGATGATATTGTCGTAGAATCGGATGCTAATGAACCACATCTAGCCGATTGGGTTTTGAGAGAATGAGGAAGTATGGGCTCAAGATGAATCCTTTAAAGTGTGCTTTTGGAGTATCGGCTGGGAAGTTTTTGGGATTTATTATACATCAACATGGCATCGAGATTGATCCCAAGAAGATAGAAACAATCCAAAAATTGCAGGCTCCGAGATGCAAGAAAGATATGCAAAAATTCCTTGGCAAGGTCAATTATTTGAGGAGATTCATAGTGATTTTGTCCGGGAAAGTTAGTGCATTCACTCCTATTCTTCGATTAAAAAGCGATGATAATTTTACTTGGGGGGCAAAACAGCAAGAGGCATTCGATAATATCAAGACTTGTTTGTCTACTCCTCCGGTGTTGAGAGCACCCAAACATGGAGGGCCTTCTAGGCTTTATATTGCCGCGGAAGAAGGTGTTATTGGTGCTGTCTTGACACAAGAGACCGAAGGAAAGGAACATGTTATTACTTATTTGAGCCGACGCTTGTTGGATGCGGAGACAAGGTACACGATTCATTGAAAAATTATGCTTGTGCTTATACTATGCTTGCACTAAAATAAGACATTATCTATTATCTAGTATGTGCACCGTAGCTTGTCAAACCGATGTCATTAAATACATGTTGCATAGACCGATTCTTAGTGGTAGAATCGGTAAATGGGCTTATGCTTTGATTGAATATGATTTGGCTTACGAGTCTCTAAAATCTATCAAAGGCCAAATCGTTGCTGATTTTATTGTTGAACATCGGATTGACAATGAGCATGTTTTTAGTATTGAACTTGTTTCTTTAGTACCATGGAGGTTATATTTTGATGGTTCCTTTTGTGACAATGGTCAAGGTGTTGGTGTCGTTTATATATCTCCTCATGGTGTCGTTTTCGAATCCTCATGCCGTTTAGAATATTTTTGCACAAATAATCAAGCCGAATATGAAGCTTTATTATTCGGGCTAGAGCTTTTAATTGCTATAGGTGCTACACATGTTGAGGCTTTTGGCGATTCGTTGCTAATAGTGCAACAAGTTAACAAGGTTTTTCAATGCAACGACGAATCGCTTAAAGTTCTTCATTCTTTTGCGACAACTTTGTCTTCTACAAGATTTTGATCTGAGGTCGTTTGCTACCTCGAATCTGCAAAATACGAAGGTCAGAACTGACAGATTCGGATTCGATTCAAACACGTTTTAGTGCACATACAATTAGGCCTTCAAGATGATGTCAGATGAAAAATCATAAAACATCAAAGTTCTTTCTCGTTTTGAGACGAACAACTTTGTATTCTACGTGATTTCTATTTGAGCTGGTTTACTGACTCGAAAATAAGCCGCAAGGTGCAGCCAGTTTTCAGACCGAACAGTTTTGGAAGATTCGAGTCAAACATCCGAATTGGATGCAAATTAGGGCTTTTGGACGTGAATACAAGCCTTTTACTTGCAAGGGAAGTCCATCCGCCTCTTATATACACGAGGGGTGATGGCCGATTGAACAACAACACACAATCGCAAAAACCCATCTACGTACTTCATCCCCAACCCTAGTTATCTTCTTCGTTCGTCGGCGTTCTTCGTGCAGTAGGGCTTTGATCTACGAGAGCCTTGGGAAGGGCGAACCGACCTAGGGCAGCCCATCACCTCCGCGCGTCCAGACGGGGTCCCTCCCGACCGCGAGGGGTTTCGGGTCTTCAAAAGCGCTCGCCGGATTGTCTTGCGTATCGCGCTTCCGGCGAGCCTCCTTCGGCGACGTGTCTTGTGTATCACGCTCGACGCCGAGGGTACACGTGACGTGTCCGTGTGTCAACACACTTTTTGGCGACTCCGCTGGGGAGGATCATCATGTCGGACGACAAGATTCCCCGGCCCTATGAGATTAATGCCGAAAACATCATTAAGCCTAGCTTCGATGATCTTTCGGCAGACCAACGCGAAGCTTTTGAGACTCTAAAAAAGCAGCGTCAAGATCAACTTGATGCGCTAGAGAAGCAACGTAAGGATGAGTTCGAGGCTTTGAAGAAGAAGCAAGAGGAGAAAGACGCTGAAGATTTCCTTGCAAGCTTCAAAAAGGATCGCCAAGGTGCTATCACCTCACCGGGGAAGGCCAAGCTTCCACCAATGATCGGCGACCTAGCCGAACCCTCTGTAAGTAATGAAGTGTTTTCTAAAGATCAATTAGCAGCCATTAATCATTACGCTACTAAGTCTAGTCTCCAAGCTTATGATGCTATGTTAGAATATATAAAAGCTGGTCAAAATACGCCTCATAACTGTCCTAGTAGTATTGGTGCAAAAGCAACTACAGAAAATCCTAGTTCATCGGCAGTGCCACATAATTCGCCGATGAATCCTTACTATACCCAAGATAGTCAACTTGTGAATGCGGTAGAATGTCCCACTCCTATTAGGAGTATGCCTTATTCGGCAACACTGCCGATTCAGGTCACACAACCTTTGGCTACAGTCATAGCGCCGAATTTCAATTCGGCATCAATGGCGAGGATGAATCCAATTACTACTAGCACTAATATGCATGCTTCATTACCGCAAAAAACTTCGCCCATGGTAGATGAAAACATGGCCACTTTAAGGGCAGAGTTGCAAAAGATGTTTTATGATAACTTCGGAATTGAGCCGAAGCCAGTAAGCCGGATGTATCAAAAGCCTTATCCGGAATATTTTGATGCTTTACTATACCCTCAAGGTTACCAGATTTTGCAAAATTTAATGGAGTAGATAGTAAGACAACTTGGGAACACATTAGTCAGTATCTAGCACAATTAGGGGAAGCTGGAAATAGTGATCCTTTGAAAGTGCGTTTATTTCCTTTGTCTTTAACTGGTACAGCTTTTTCATGGTTTTCTGCTTTACCTCATGGTTCTATTAATACTTGGTATCATTTAGAAAAGAAATTCCATGAGCATTTTTATAGTGGGGATAATGAGTTAAAATTGTCACATCTTACATCGGTTCGGCAAAAGCATGATGAATCGGTCGCCGATTATGTCAAAAGTTTCAGAGATACTAAAAACCGATGTTATAGCTTAGTGATTTCTGAAAGAGACATGGCAGACTTGGTGCTTAATGGTTTGAGAACTCACATTGAAGAGAGAATTGAAGGATATGAGTTTTTAAATGTCAACTAAGTTTTGCAAAGAGCTTTGGCTCAAGAAAGCAGAAGCAAAGAAACAAAAATTGAGCATAAGTCTAAATCCGATCGTCCTCATTTTAATATGGTTGAGTATAGTAGTGAGAATTCGGACGATGAGGCCGATGTTTACGCTGCTGAATTTGTTTGGCCTTCAAAGGCCAAACCTTATATTTGTGATGCTCTCAAGCCGATTCGCAAGAATCGTGAAGATGAGATAAAATTTAGTTTTGATGTAGGCAAATGTGATAGAATAATTGATGTTATGTTGAAGGACAAATTGATTAGAATGTCTCATACGTTACCGCCGTTTGAGGAGTTAAAACGGCGTGCTTATTGCAAGTATCATAATTCTTTTTCTCATGCTACTAATGATTGCAATGTTTTTTGGCGACAGATACAATCGGCTATTAATGATGGACGATTAAGCTTTGCCGACATGCAAATTGACAAGCAGCCATTCCCGATGAACACTTTGGAACTGCATGGGAAGAAGATGCTAATTCGGCCTAAAGTGAACGGATCCGCTAACAAAAATAATGTTTTTGCTGGTGACCCCAGGAATAGCAAGGAGAAGGAGAAGGCCTCGGGAAGGGAGATTGTTCTTGACAAGCAACCCAATGGCAAGGAGATATTGAAGATCACTATAAAAAATCCTACACCCGAGGGGCAACAACAAACTCAAGGAGAAGCTCGTACCAAGTTCATCAAACTAAAGAATCCGGAGGTTGCCAAGTGGAAGAAGAACGAGGAGAATGCTCAATATAAGAAGATCAAGCCAACCTTTGATATGCTCTTGAACAAATATACACACCAAGCGGCTGGTTCAGCTTACAACCGGCCATCACGTATAAAGCGTCCAAGGTCACCTCCAAGGGAGGAGTATTCACAAGGGACGTACGGACAGTGGGCGCCGAGACCATGTATGGCGCCGCCACCTTATGCGCACTATTACTTCAACGGAGGGTGGGTGCAGCCCCCAATGGCACCACATGCTTTTCATCCGGGTTGGGCTGCGCCAAGGAAATCTGTCCATGATAGAATTACTCGTCTTGTTCGAACCGTTTGAGTTATGGTATAAATAGGTCGTTTCAAAGTAAGAATGCACAAAAAGTATGGCGTCCTAAGTCGTCATCTACTGAAGTTTTGGAATCTGGCAAGCAGCAAGGTCATGATAATGATGCAGGTTCCGTTGTGATAGGTTCTCATGAGTTGAAGCTCAAGAAGTCGGTTGATGGAGAAAAATCGGCTATTTCTAGTGAACTTATTTTGGATATTCAACCAAGGTCATCGGCTAATGATCATGAAGCTAGTACAAGCCAAGCTAAGCAGAGGGATCCTAAATATACTCAGCCCAAGTGGTGTCCTCCTGGATTGACTAAAACTAAGAAGAGGAGGTTGCAACGTATGAGGAATCAACAAAAGGCTGAAGATGAGGCAGAAAGGTGGAGGGATGATTATGTTGATGAAATTCACCCCACACTGGGTAAGATGTGGATGCGCAAAGATGATGGGATAGCAGTCCCCATGGAAATCACACCAACTCCCACACCATCCGAAAAGGAAGAAATGAGCATTGATGCATCATCTACATTGCCTCCCACACTTCCTTCCACTGATGAAATTCCATATTCGGCGTCCGCATTAGAAGATAATGAAGAGCAAGTGGATTATGAAAATACGCCGATCCGGGTAGGTATGTATATTAACATGGTTTATTACTTGCCTTCAGAGTTTCGTGCCATGGACGAGGAAGGGGACATAGTGCAGCTAGACTTTGGTCCCAAGAACGCCATCTTTGAGAAGCCAAAAGAACCGGTGAAACACTTGAAACCACTATATGTCAAAGGACACATTAATGGATCGCCGGTTGCTAGGATGCTTGTTGATGGTGGTGTTGTGGTTAATCTTATGCCATATTCGGTCTTCAAGAAAATGGGTTTAGATGAAGATGAATTGATGAAGACCAACATGGTGCTTAATGGTTTTGAGGGCAAAGAGAAAACAGAGGCCAAAGGTGTCATGAGTGTGGAGCTTACTGTGGGAAGTAAGACTTTGGCCACCGCCTTCTTTGTTGCTGAAGTGCAAGGTAATTATAATGTTATATTAGGCCGCGATTGGCTCCATGCAAATCAATGTGTGCCATCTACTTTGCACGAGTTTTTGATACAATGGATTGATGATGAAGTGGAAGTTGTCCATGCGGATAATTCGGCTTGCGTTGCTTTGGCCGATTCGTTGGTGGATTGGCAACATCCCAATGCTACTTGCTTGATGGGGCGAGACCTTTCAGATTTTGATTTCCTTAGTGCTACAAGGAATGGCTTCGTGCATGTTTCCCTAAAGCCGATTGGTGGTAATCGGCTCTCAAACAAGTTAAATTAGATGGATCCTAATGAAGATTGGTTAAAGAAGCGGATTGTTGAATATCGGTCCAATAAGAACGATATGTATGAGTCTATAGAGGAGTTGCATGACATGGATAAATTGGGACAAGGTTTTACGTCGGCCGATCCATTGGAGGAAGTGGACATAGGTTATGGTTCTATTCCTAGGCCGACTTTTGTAAACAAGAATTTGAAAGCCGATTATAAAATTGTATTAATCGAGCTACTAAAAGAGTACGTTGATTGCTTTGCATGGGAGTATCATGAGATGACTGGTTTGTGCCGAGAGCTAGTTGAGCATCGTTTACCTACCAAGGCTGGTTTTAGACCTTATAAACAACCGGCCCGAAAATTCAATCCCAGTATGTATGACCGTATCAAGGAAGAGATCGTTCGATTGCTTAAAGCTAATTTTATTAGACCTTGCAGGTATGCGGATTGGATTTCTAATATTGTACCTGTCGAGAAGAAAGATTCTGGCAAGGTGAGAGTGTGCATTGATTTTAGAGATTTGAATAGAGCTACACCCAAAGATGAGTATCCTATGCAAATAGCCGATATGCTTATTAATGATGCATCTGGGCATAAAGTCATCAGTTTTCTTGAAGGTAATGCGGGGTACAATCAGATTTTCATGGCCGAAGAGGATGCATTCAAAACGGCCTTTAGTTGTCCCGGTTTTGTTTGATTATTTGAGTGGACAGTGATGACTTTTGGGTTAAAAAATGCCGGTGCCACATATCAAAGAGCGATGAATTTAATATTTCACGATTTGCTTGGAGTAATACTTGAAGTCTATATTGATGATATTGTCGTAGAATCGGATGCTAATGAACCACATCTAGCCGATTGGGTTTTGAGAGAATGAGGAAGTATGGGCTCAAGATGAATCCTTTAAAGTGTGCTTTTGGAGTATCGGCTGGGAAGTTTTTGGGATTTATTATACATCAACATGGCATCGAGATTGATCCCAAGAAGATAGAAACAATCCAAAAATTGCAGGCTCCGAGATGCAAGAAAGATATGCAAAAATTCCTTGGCAAGGTCAATTATTTGAGGAGATTCATAGTGATTTTGTCCGGGAAAGTTAGTGCATTCACTCCTATTCTTCGATTAAAAAGCGATGATAATTTTACTTGGGGGGCAAAACAGCAAGAAGCATTCGATAATATCAAGACTTGTTTGTCTACTCCTCCGGTGTTGAGAGCACCCAAACATGGAGGGCCTTCTAGGCTTTATATTGCCGCGGAAGAAGGTGTTATTGGTGCTGTCTTGACACAAGAGACCGAAGGAAAGGAACATGTTATTACTTATTTGAGCCGACGCTTGTTGGATGCGTGTAATGTCCCAGCGTTTAGGAACTCACGGGGGGGTAGATTGTAATTTGTGCATTTGCATGCATTTATTTGAAAAACCTGAATAAATTTTTCGCAAAGTTAAAACCCCGGAGTGACTGAGGTTCTACCCAGTAAATGGTGCTTTGGTAACAGATGTTATTATTAGCAGATGGGACTTTGGTATAACCTCTGGGTAATAACTGAATTAGAAACATTAGTGTTTAGATATTTGAATGATTTGAATAATTTGAATTGAACTCAATTTGAAATTGAGTTTGAATTTAAATCAAATATAAATCAAATATAAAGGATAAGTTTATATCCTAATCTTAACTCATTTGATTACAATGAATCAATCAAACAGGAGTTATTTTCACATATTTACAAGCATAATAAAAAGAAAACTCATATGCTTTATTAATAAGAATATAGATAATACAAAGTCTTTACAAGTGAACCAAAAGAAAATAAAAGATTACAATTGCATTACAGGAATTTAAACCTAAAGCTAAACCTAACTACTCCAGAATATCTAATTCTTCAAAAACCTGCAAAATCAAACATGAAACAAAAATACAAAGTGTTAGTGGGGGGGTTAGTACCCTCAGAATTCAGTGAGGTGCACTGATTAATCATCATAGGGTTTTAAATCCAACAAGTAGTATCTGTTCTGAATTATTTGCCTCAGACCAACATCACAGGCATACTCCTGGAATTACACTTGGCAACATCAAATTTAAATCACCAGGCGAGGGATAAGGACAGTGAGTAACCAGTGCGGCAAGGGGATGAGACCAACCAGGTCAGGGAAAATATCCACACCATAGGTGGCAGCACATAACTTACTGCCGCAGCAACAAGCAGCTTAGTCATTCACAAGCACACAGCACACTCAGACCATCACTTTGGTGCTGTCAAAACACCACCTGGAGTATAAAACCTCCAGCAACCGTAGGGGATGAGGTCACACCTCATAGTACCTGCTCAAACACCAAATACCAGGAAAGGATAATATCCACACAAGCAAGCCATCAGTCACTGGAGCAAGTGTTTGCAAGTTTGCAAGCAAGCAAACAAGGCCAAGGTACCAGGGAGCACAAGGAGGAAATCAAGCAATCCACAAGCACCAAAATCCACCAACCACTTGATCTATAGCCAAGGTGAATCCCTAAGTACCATCTAAGCCAAAATCTTTGGCTAAGTTGCACATAGGATCAGTGGGGTGCTAAAACCCTCAGGTTGGCATAGAAGTGCTATGCTAATCTCATCACAGGGCATTATTTTCAAGCAAAGTATCTGTTCTTAGATGAATATGAGCCTCAGGCTATGCATCATGGGCTTAGGGGAAAAAGAAACAAGTAATAATATCTGTTCTTATTCATAAGGATTAAAGAAGGCAAAGAAAGCATGGATAGTATCTGTTCTTATCAGGGGGTTTTAGGAAATAAGATAGAGAGATAGATGGCAATAGGAATATGTGACTAGAGCACAACCAGAAGCACTGGGAGTGTCACACACACACACTTGGTTGCTGGGCATCAGATCAAAGGATCTGACAGCCCAGAACCAAAGGGATTTTAGGAAATGGAAATAATCTGAGGAATACAATCATTGAGGGCATATCCTCTGAACAAAGGTTCAGAGTAATACCTCCCAATTAATTTGCACACCCCAAATCATTAGGAAAATTGTATACACAGTGTTATTCCATACACAGACACTAGAAATTGTCACTGGGAGCAAACCCTAAGGGGATCAGTACCAGAGCAGCATGGGAATAACCCAAATGATTTTCCAGCAACAGATCCATCATCACAATTATCTCACAGCACAAGCCCGCAGAGAAAGGAAGATTAGGGCATGATAAAAATTCGCATCCACCACAGAGTCTAGCTAGGAACTCATCTATCACGCAATCAGTAGGCATTTGGATACAATCCAATGCTACTAATTCCACCCTAGGGCACAGGAGGCAGCACAGGCACGCACAAGCACAAATCAACTCGACGGCTGATTCCAGAGCATGAGGGAGAAGGCAACAGAGAGAGAGAGAGAGGAGAAATCACTTACAGATGGACACCATAGTGGTGCCCATATCCGGTAGGAGAGGAAAGCACGGCGACGAAGCCGCGGTTGCCCGTGGACCATCCCGGCGGCGGCGTCCCCGGAGAAGTCGTCGCAGCAGCAGCACAGCATCTCCAGCACCCAAGGCATGGCGCCACGGTCACCAGAGCAGAGGAGCAGCATCCAAGACCTAACCCTAGGGTTAGGGTTCAGAGATTCCGCGGGAGCCCCACGAGAAGAGGAACAGATCGAGGAGGAGGGCGTGGGTGAGAGCAAGGAAGAGCGAGGAGGCGCAAGGTCGCGGCGGCGGTGGTACAGAGGAGGGGCCGGTGGAAATCGCCGGAGGCGATGGCGCGTCGCCTCGGCGTCGCCATCTGCGTCGCCTCGCAAGGAGAGGGGAGCGGATAAGGTGCGGGGCGGGGCAGGTGCGGTGCGGCTGGTCTGGTCCAGTCTGACCAGACCAGGGGGTTGGGCTTAACCCCTAACCCCGGGGTCCACCTGTCAGCCCTAAGGGCAGACAGGTAATTTGACTGAGTTTTAATAAAAAAAAATCATCAGAAAATTAAATAAAATAAATATAAACATACCTAAATTTCTAATTTAGAGTACTAAATAAAATAGTACAAATTTAATTTAAACACCAAAACAAATAGAACCTTACTAGTTGATTATTTGAAAATAATAATATATTCTATCAATTGCTAGAACCAAATAAATCAACTGATGGGCATATTATTTAAACTCCATTAGATTGTAATTTTTAAAAGAAATAAGTTATTACCATGTTATAAGAAAAACAATGAAAAACCAGTCAGCTAAAAGTTAAAGTAATAAGAAGTTAGTAAATTCAACTAGAAGCACTATTTATAAAGAACTGGATGATTAAGCAAAACAACTTGAACTAAAGAATTAATATGGTCTTTCCAAAAATTGCATACATCTCATCGTTATGCATAATAGCATCATTTGCTTCTTTAAACATTGTCTTTACCGGACAATGATGGAATTTTGTAGAACAAGGAAGTCAGGATCCACCTCGAGCTTCAGACTTCATTACTTATCCATATCCAGGCAAGTTCATCACTTGTTCATATCCATTGAATTATGTCTTAAACAAATATTTTTAAAACCCTATCGTATTACCACCTACTCCAAAAAGAATGCATGATCCTAGTTTTATAATAATATGACTAATTGAATGACTACCCGAGTGGTAGTGTTCTGTTTGGTGGGCGGATGGAACCATGGTAAGATGAATAGGTCAAAGGAAGGTTCCATCTGCATGGGAACGTATTACCTAGGAATTAACAACAAATGCCGTCAGGATTCTTGCGCCGTAAATTCGCGTTGACCATGGATCTTCTATGGGGGGAGTAAGTCAACCGTGATACTTTTCTCGTTCGCATGTCAACGGATGCGCCAGAGACGTACGCTGTAGGTCTTGCGGGACTACATGCACACGGGTGGGAGCCCTTACGTCCCACGGACTCTGGGGTCTATGAGTGTCTGCCAGGGGCGCGTAGATCTCCATCGTGAGGGGTGGAATCAGGCGTTCAACCTACTGGCAGAAATGGGTGGGCATGCGTTGTGCGGAGAAGCACGGTTTGGCTTGGACCAACAACCGGGCCCCACACCTGAGTGGGAGTGGACAGGATCGCGCGCCTGGTTGTGCAACATGGTCTTGGTCGTCCATGGGTAAAGTAACGCACCTCTGCAGAGTGTAAAAGGATGTGGCATGTTACCCCTTGTTCCGGGAAGGAGCTGCGAACGCCGCAGGAAAGGCAACTCCATGAAAGTTCTAATCCTGTGAAGAATGGCGGGCATAGTTTTCATTATTAAAAGCAATCTCTTGAAGAAAGATTTGACAAAACTTGCATCTGTCTAGACTCCTTAGAGTCGAGGACCATAGTTAGTGCAACCATTACTTCTGTACTTACAGGAACTTGCTGAGTAACGCTCGTTACTCATTCAATCCCGTTTGACCCCTGCTTAGGTTATGAGAACCTAGAAGAAGCTTCGTTCAACATACTCGGAGGCCAGGAGGATATCTTCTACGAAGAACCGGACCTCTCCGGTGGAGTAGAAGGAGTTGACTATCTCATTCAGTACGGAGCAGACCCCAACGGGGAGGAGTCTGACTAGGTTTAGCCTAGTCTAGATAACTACTTAGTCACGGTTGAATCGAGCAGTCATAAACTCTTTTATTGACTGTTGAGTTCCCGTGCTGGCAACTGTTTACTTTTCGGTGTTCATTTCAACTTCAATAATGGATGACCTCCATGCGAGCTCATTCTGATGTCAGTACTCTATGTTGTAATATATTTGGTGTATGTTAATCAGACCCGCAATGTTTCTGCTGTACCACCCTGAGGGATGTAATATTTGCGGAACGGTGTTCTGTGAGTGTTATATCAACGACTGGTGTACTACAACATGCAGTGGTATGCCGGGTCGCCACAGCTGGTATCAGAGCAATTGCTTTGACCTTAGGTTGGAAACCTAGTAAAGGGATATACCCTGTCGGGTTTTAGAACGTACCAATAAAGAATTCACTGGTAGTATGATAGGTATTCACTTGAGAATACTCTGGTCATATCTCAGTATATTGAATCTTTATGAGGATCTAATCATAATATCTATGTTATTTGTGATCAGTGATCATGAACGGCGGAAGTTCCGGAAGAACGGAGTGGGTAAAGCATGAGAGGCTGGATCAATACAATGGGGAGTTGACCGAGCAACTTCGAGCCTTGCTTCGAGCATTCGGATGCGACACCAACATTAAAGTTAACACGTATACGGTTAAAGATGGGGAAGTAGTCGTGAAGTATAGGGTATTAATTTTAATACCTAGAGAATTAACCCCACATGTGTCCACACCTAGTGGTGAAGCTAGGAATCAGATGGCAGCCTACCAGCAAGCCTTAGTGGAAGCTTTAGCTACCATCCGAGAGTTTAAGGCTAACCAGTTATCAGGCACTAGTCTCACAGCTATCCCACACGACCACTTAAGCACAGAGTTGGCGCTTGATCATTCTGTGCTAATTAAAACCAAGCCTAAGCTAGCCACAAGTCTTTTAGATCGATATAGGAAATTGGTGGGATCCTTCTATAAAACACATAAGGTCATCGTTGATGACAAGGATGAGATGTTGAAGGATTTAGCCAAGCCGTCTAGTCATGAGCAGAAGGGGAAACAGAAGGCTCAGGAGAGCAGTGAACCTTATTATACCCCAGGACCTGAAGCAGCTAGGAAATCCCATTATGACAGACCGTCCAGGTATTCTACCACACCAGAACATATACACTACCCTGTTATACCACCTAGCGAGCCAGAGCCATATGACCCGTTCGATATATCGGATACACCCAGAAATGTTGAACCAAATACTTTTGGTGGGGTCCCGGACTCAGATTCTTTTATGGAGAATTCTGAGGGTTGGAGGTATGACTGGTATCCTGGTACCAGCCAGCATCCAATTCCTTGTGACAACATGTCCGAGGAGGAGCAGCAGGATAGTGTGGAGATTGTAGAACCCGAGGAGGCGGAGATAGTCGCCATAAATATCTCATCTGACGAGGAGGAGCCGGAGGAAGTCCAGCCGATGCAGGGGGAACTGTTTGATCACAGCCACTGCACGAGTACCACCTGCTTTGCAGAAGGTGAAGCCTCGCAGAACAATAGTACCAACGAGTTTGTGTCCTACCTTGACAACTATCTGGATAATGACTGGCTCTCTTTGAGCGATAACCAGTCTATGGATACATCAGACACGGACTATGTGCCAACCGGGAGGCCATTTTATCCGGAGGCGGTGCGAAGGACTCCACGTCACACCGGATGGACTCCTGGTATGTACTCCGAGTAGTACAATGGCGTTCAAGGAGAGGATGTAAGGGCTCGAATTACGTAGTAGCTTGGTGATTCGGGTCGTGTATTTAAATAAGGGTCGGAATGTTAAGTGACCCAGTGGTGTTTCTTACAGTTGTACTCTAAAGTATTCACTGCGGTGAAAGCTTGTATCAACTTATAAACATATGTATAATATGTGATGTATGTTGTTTGTATTTGGATTTGGATTTTGCTTCTCTTGTGTGATTAGTGTTGCATGTGAAGTGAGGCTCAGAAAGCATAAGCATGATGTAATTATGAGTTTTTCGCTTCATATTGCAGGACTAAAGGGTTATGGAAAGTGGCGAGCCCAGTGTGGATGACGCTCAGCGTCAGGAGAGAGAGAACAAGGCTAAAGCTGATGAAGATGCCGCAAGAGCCGAGTTACCACCACCACCACCACTCAGGCCACTGGCGGAGCAAAACTTCATGGAGTACATGCGATTTGTACAGGAAAACCAAAACAAGTTCATGCAGGAAATGCTTAACCAGGTTGGACCTGGGCGAGCAGCGGAACCTAGAAACCTCACACTGTCGGATTTCCTTAAAACCAAACCAGCACCGTTCGCTACGGCTAAGGACCCCATGGAAGCAGAAGACTGGTTGGTTGACACAGAGAGGAATCTGAAGGCTATTAAGGCCAATGATGAAGAGAAGGTGCGTTTCGCTACACATCTTCTGAATGGTCCCGCAGCAGCTTGGTGGGATAATCAAATCATTATGAAGCCACCAGGGAGGGAATTTACCTGGAATGAGTTTAAGGAGAAGTTCAGGGAATATCATGTCCCTGATAGCGTTATGGAAATTATGCGGAGGCAATTTGAGGATCTGCAGCAGGGGACGCACCAGATGATATGGTACGTCAATGAATTCAGCAGACTGTCTCGCTATGCTGCGGATGAAGTGGATACAGATAAAAAGAGAATCAAGAGATTTCTGAGAGGGATGGATCCTTATGCAGCCATGCAATTAAGGACTTCCAAACCAGCGAACTTTCAAGAGCTGATGAACTCTGCTGTCACTTGGGAGAATGACTACAAGTTGGTTCAGTTGAATCGACAGAAGAAGGCCAAGTTTGAGCCCAAGAAGTTCCAACCCAGTAAACCTACTACAAACTTGAGCTTCAAACCCAGGATAAGGACGGGAGGAGTTCCGCTCAATCGGGGACCGTTCAACCCCAGAAATCAGATAATCTGTCATGGTTGTGGACTTCCGGGACATATCAAGAGCGAGTGCAAGAAGCCCAGGGTTGTTTGCTTTGGTTGTGGAAAAGAAGGACACTATAAGACAGAGTGTCCTAACAAGACAAATGGAGGGGGGTTCAACAAGGGTGGAGCAAAGCCTGGAGGAGCTAGCGGATTTTCTGCTGGAAGTGGTAGCAGCGGGAAGAACAATAATGGCAAAAGACATAGAACCTTCGGGAAACTGAATTGCACAACTCTGGAGGAGGCTGACAACTCAGATACTTCCGTACTAGGTACGCTCAGTCTTCTTACCCAATATGGCAAAGTTTTATTTGATACCGGTGCCACCACATCATTCATCTCTAGTTATTTTGTGGATAAGTATGGGGTAAGGTGTTCACGTTTAGAATGTCCTCTTACCGTTATGACGGCGGGAGGTACACTCTTAGTTACGCGTGCTAGGCCAGATCCTGTAATGTCCCAGCGTTTAGGAACTCACGGGGGGGTAGATTGTAATTTGTGCATTTGCATGCATTTATTTGAAAAACCTGAATAAATTTTTCGCAAAGTTAAAACCCCGGAGTGACTGAGGTTCTACCCAGTAAATGGTGCTTTGGTAACAGATGTTATTATTAGCAGATGGGACTTTGGTATAACCTCTGGGTAATAACTGAATTAGAAACATTAGTGTTTAGATATTTGAATGATTTGAATAATTTGAATTGAACTCAATTTGAAATTGAGTTTGAATTTAAATCAAATATAAATCAAATATAAAGGATAAGTTTATATCCTAATCTTAACTCATTTGATTACAATGAATCAATCAAACAGGAGTTATTTTCACATATTTACAAGCATAATAAAAAGAAAACTCATATGCTTTATTAATAAGAATATAGATAATACAAAGTCTTTACAAGTGAACCAAAAGAAAATAAAAGATTACAATTGCATTACAGGAATTTAAACCTAAAGCTAAACCTAACTACTCCAGAATATCTAATTCTTCAAAAACCTGCAAAATCAAACATGAAACAAAAATACAAAGTGTTAGTGGGGGGGGTTAGTACCCTAAGAATTCAGTGAGGTGCACTGATTAATCATCATAGGGTTTTAAATCCAACAAGTAGTATCTGTTCTGAATTATTTGCCTCAGACCAACATCACAGGCATACTCCTGGAATTACACTTGGCAACATCAAATTTAAATCACCAGGCGAGGGATAAGGACAGTGAGTAACCAGTGCGGCAAGGGGATGAGACCAACCAGGTCAGGGAAAATATCCACACCATAGGTGGCAGCACATAACTTACTGCCGCAGCAACAAGCAGCTTAGTCATTCACAAGCACACAGCACACTCAGACCATCACTTTGGTGCTGTCAAAACACCACCTGGAGTATAAAACCTCCAGCAACCGTAGGGGATGAGGTCACACCTCATAGTACCTGCTCAAACACCAAATACCAGGAAAGGATAACATCCACACAAGCAAGCCATCAGTCACTGGAGCAAGTGTTTGCAAGTTTGCAAGCAAGCAAACAAGGCCAAGGTACCAGGGAGCACAAGGAGGAAATCAAGCAATCCACAAGCACCAAAATCCACCAACCACTTGATCTATAGCCAAGGTGAATCCCTAAGTACCATCTAAGCCAAAATCTTTGGCTAAGTTGCACATAGGATCAGTGGGGTGCTAAAACCCTCAGGTTGGCATAGAAGTGCTATGCTAATCTCATCACAGGGCATTATTTTCAAGCAAAGTATCTGTTCTTAGATGAATATGAGCCTCAGGCTATGCATCATGGGCTTAGGGGCAAAAGAAACAAGTAATAATATCTGTTCTTATTCATAAGGATTAAAGAAGGCAAAGAAAGCATGGATAGTATCTGTTCTTATCAGGGGGTTTTAGGAAATAAGATAGAGAGATAGATGGCAATAGGAATATGTGACTAGAGCACAACCAGAAGCACTGGGAGTGTCACACACACACACTTGGTTGCTGGGCATCAGATCAAAGGATCTGACAGCCCAGAACCAAAGGGATTTTAGGAAATGGAAATAATCTGAGGAATACAATCATTGAGGGCATATCCTCTGAACAAAGGTTCAGAGTAATACCTCCCAATTAATTTGCACACCCCAAATCATTAGGAAAATTGTATACACAGTGTTATTCCATACACAGACACTAGAAATTGTCACTGGGAGCAAACCCTAAGGGGATCAGTACCAGAGCAGCATGGGAATAACCCAAATGATTTTCCAGCAACAGATCCATCATCACAATTATCTCACAGCACAAGCCCGCAGAGAAAGGAAGATTAGGGCATGATAAAAATTCGCATCCACCACAGAGTCTAGCTAGGAACTCATCTATCACGCAATCAGTAGGCATTTGGATACAATCCAATGCTACTAATTCCACCCTAGGGCACAGGAGGCAGCACAGGCACGCACAAGCACAAATCAACTCGACGGCTGATTCCAGAGCATGAGGGAGAAGGCAACAGAGAGAGAGAGAGAGGAGAAATCACTTACAGATGGACACCATAGTGGTGCCCATATCCGGTAGGAGAGGAAAGCACGGCGACGAAGCCGCGGTTGCCCGTGGACCATCCCGGCGGCGGCGTCCCCGGAGAAGTCGTCGCAGCAGCAGCACAGCATCTCCAGCACCCAAGGCATGGCGCCACGGTCACCAGAGCAGAGGAGCAGCATCCAAGACCTAACCCTAGGGTTAGGGTTCAGAGATTCCGCGGGAGCCCCACGAGAAGAGGAACAGATCGAGGAGGAGGGCGTGGGTGAGAGCAAGGAAGAGCGAGGAGGCGCAAGGTCGCGGCGGCGGTGGTACAGAGGAGGGGCCGGTGGAAATCGCCGGAGGCGATGGCGCGTCGCCTCGGCGTCGCCATCTGCGTCGCCTCGCAAGGAGAGGGGAGCGGATAAGGTGCGGGGCGGGGCAGGTGCGGTGCGGCTGGTCTGGTCCAGTCTGACCAGACCAGGGGGTTGGGCTTAACCCCTAACCCCGGGGTCCACCTGTCAGCCCTAAGGGCAGACAGGTAATTTGACTGAGTTTTAATAAAAAAAAATCATCAGAAAATTAAATAAAATAAATATAAACATACCTAAATTTCTAATTTAGAGTACTAAATAAAACAGTACAAATTTAATTTAAACACCAAAACAAATAGAACCTTACTAGTTGATTATTTGAAAATAATAATATATTCTATCAATTGCTAGAACCAAATAAATCAACTGATGGGCATATTATTTAAACTCCATTAGATTGTAATTTTTAAAAGAAATAAGTTATTACCATGTTATAAGAAAAACAATGAAAAACCAGTCAGCTAAAAGTTAAAGTAATAAGAAGTTAGTAAATTCAACTAGAAGCACTATTTATAAAGAACTGGATGATTAAGCAAAACAACTTGAACTAAAGAATTAATATGGTCTTTCCAAAAATTGCATACATCTCATCGTTATGCATAATAGCATCATTTGCTTCTTTAAACATTGTCTTTACCGGACAATGATGGAATTTTGTAGAACAAGGAAGTCAGGATCCACCTCGAGCTTCAGACTTCATTACTTATCCATATCCAGGCAAGTTCATCACTTGTTCATATCCATTGAATTATGTCTTAAACAAATATTTTCAAAACCCTATCGTATTACCACCTACTCCAAAAAGAATGCATGATCCTAGTTTTATAATAATATGACTAATTGAATGACTACCCGAGTGGTAGTGTTCTGTTTGGTGGGCGGATGGAACCATGGTAAGATGAATAGGTCAAAGGAAGGTTCCATCTGCATGGGAACGTATTACCTAGGAATTAACAACAAATGCCGTCAGGATTCTTGCGCCGTAAATTCGCGTTGACCATGGATCTTCTATGGGGGGAGTAAGTCAACCGTGATACTTTTCTCGTTCGCATGTCAACGGATGCGCCAGAGACGTACGCTGTAGGTCTTGCGGGACTACATGCACACGGGTGGGAGCCCTTACGTCCCACGGACTCTGGGGTCTATGAGTGTCTGCCAGGGGCGCGTAGATCTCCATCGTGAGGGGTGGAATCAGGCGTTCAACCTACTGGCAGAAATGGGTGGGCATGCGTTGTGCGGAGAAGCACGGTTTGGCTTGGACCAACAACCGGGCCCCACACCTGAGTGGGAGTGGACAGGATCGCGCGCCTGGTTGTGCAACATGGTCTTGGTCGTCCATGGGTAAAGTAACGCACCTCTGCAGAGTGTAAAAGGATGTGGCATGTTACCCCTTGTTCCGGGAAGGAGCTGCGAACGCCGCAGGAAAGGCAACTCCATGAAAGTTCTAATCCTGTGAAGAATGGCGGGCATAGTTTTCATTATTAAAAGCAATCTCTTGAAGAAAGATTTGACAAAACTTGCATCTGTCTAGACTCCTTAGAGTCGAGGACCATAGTTAGTGCATCCATTACTTCTGTACTTACAGGAACTTGCTGAGTAACGCTCGTTACTCATTCAATCCCGTTTGACCCCTGCTTAGGTTATGAGAACCTAGAAGAAGCTTCGTTCAACATACTCGGAGGCCAGGAGGATATCTTCTACGAAGAACCGGACCTCTCCGGTGGAGTAGAAGGAGTTGACTATCTCATTCAGTACGGAGCAGACCCCAACGGGGAGGAGTCTGACTAGGTTTAGCCTAGTCTAGATAACTACTTAGTCACGGTTGAATCGAGCAGTCATAAACTCTTTTATTGACTGTTGAGTTCCCGTGCTGGCAACTGTTTACTTTTCGGTGTTCATTTCAACTTCAATAATGGATGACCTCCATGCGAGCTCATTCTGATGTCAGTACTCTATGTTGTAATATATTTGGTGTATGTTAATCAGACCCGCAATGTTTCTGCTGTACCACCCTGAGGGATGTAATATTTGCGGAACGGTGTTCTGTGAGTGTTATATCAACGACTGGTGTACTACAACATGCAGTGGTATGCCGGGTCGCCACAATGCGGAGACAAGGTACACGATTCATTGAAAAATTATGCTTGTGCTTATACTATGCTTGCACTAAAATAAGACATTATCTATTATCTAGTATGTGCACCGTAGCTTGTCAAACCGATGTCATTAAATACATGTTGCATAGACCGATTCTTAGTGGTAGAATCGGTAAATGGGCTTATGCTTTGATTGAATATGATTTGGCTTACGAGTCTCTAAAATCTATCAAAGGCCAAATCGTTGCTGATTTTATTGTTGAACATCGGATTGACAATGAGCATGTTTTTAGTATTGAACTTGTTTCTTTAGTACCATGGAGGTTATATTTTGATGGTTCCTTTTGTGACAATGGTCAAGGTGTTGGTGTCGTTTATATATCTCCTCATGGTGTCGTTTTTGAATCCTCATGCCGTTTAGAATATTTTTGCACAAATAATCAAGCCGAATATGAAGCTTTATTATTCGGGCTAGAGCTTTTAATTGCTATAGGTGCTACACATGTTGAGGCTTTTGGCGATTCGTTGCTAATAGTGCAACAAGTTAACAAGGTTTTTCAATGCAACGACGAATCGCTTAATGTTTATCTTGATAAATGTCTAGATATGATTTCTACCTTGGTTTGTTTTAGCATTGCTCATATTTCTAGACAAGACAATTGGGCTGCAAATGAGTTAGCACAACAAGCATCTGGCTATCATGTTGGTCGTGGCATGTTTCATGTATCTAAAGGGCCGATACTTGCTTTTGCTACTATAAATAAAACCGAATTGGGTCCCACTAATTCGGTTGCTAATAAAGGGTCTAGTGCAGGTAACAATGGAGATTGGAGGAAACCTATTACAGACTATTTGCAGGATCCTAGTAAGAGGGTAGACATGGTTGTTCGGCGCATGGCTTTAAAATATATATTGGTTGATAAAGATCTTTATCGCCGAACAGTGGACGGTATTCTTCTTAAATGCTTGGATGAGGACCAAACGAGAGTTGCTATGGGAGAGGTACATGGAGGCATATGTGGAACACATCAGTCGGCACACAAGATGAAATGGTTATTGCGACGCGCAGGATTTTATTGGCCGACGATGATTAATGATTGTTTCAGGTATTATAAGGGGTGTGAGGCTTGTCAGAAGTTCGGTGATATTCAGTTGGCTCCTGCTGCAATGTTAAATCCCATTACCAAGCCGTGGCCATTTAGAGGTTGGGGGTTGGATTTCATTGGTATGATTCATCCCGCTTCTTCAAAAGGGCATCGGTTCGTGTTGGTGGCCACCGATTATTTCACCAAGTGGTCGGAAGCAGTACCTCTCAGAAACATGACCCATAAGGAGGTAATCAAATTCATAACTGAGCATATTATACATAGATTCGGTATCCCACAAACTTTGACTACGGATCAAGGTACATCATTTATGGCAAAAGAAGTGAAAGAGTTTGCGGAAACCTATAAAATAAAGATGCTCAATTCATATCCATACTATGCCCAAGCCAATGGACAAGCTGAGTCTAGCAATAAAATATTGATCAGGCTTATCAAGAAGAAGATTGAAGATCATCCGAGGAGATGGCATGAAGTTTTATCCGAGGCTTTATGGGCACATAGGATCTCAAGGCACGGCGCAACAAAGGTGACTCCATACGAGTTAGTATATGGACAAGAAGCCGTTTTACCCGTAGAGGTAAATCTGGCTGCTTTGAGATTTGCCAAGCAAAATGATTTATCGGCGGTTGATTTTCATAGTTTAATGATGGATAATATTGATGAAGTCACCGATAAACGTTTGATTGCTTTGAAAGACATAGAGAAAGATAAATTAAGGGTATCAAGAGCCTACAATAAGAAAGTGAAATTGAAGAGATTTCAAGTTGGTGATCTCGTTTGGAAGGTAATTCTGCCAATTGGATCCAAAGATAGAAATTTTGGCAAATGGTCTCCAAGTTGGGAAGGTCCTTTCAAAATTACAAGGGTGGTTCCCGAAAATTCGTATTTGGTGGAATCTATAGAGGGGAATACAATGCCTCGAGCTCTCAATGGAAGATACTTAAAGAAATTCTACCCGAGTGTGTGGCAAGAAGGCTAAACACACATATGGCCGATATATTACTATCGCCCTAAGAGCATATGGCCGATGGAGTGTTGACATCGTCCTTAGAACAAAATTGGTGCAAGTTATTTTTTGGCACGCAAGGTTTGCCAAAAAACAGGGGGGCATGTGTTGACACTCGTTTTTGGCTCACAAAAAGAAGGCAACAAGATGGGTCCAAATGAAAAAATAATGTGAACGAAAGTTGTGTGTCTCGTCGAAATAAACAATTTTGATTTTTGGATCATCTCGATCTGAGGTCGTATACAACTTCTAGAGCCAAAATACTACAGATCATCTCATTTTGTGAGCAAATCCGCCAAAACCATAGACATACTCTGCACTTTGGCGGGAGCATTGGTGAAACAAGTTGAAAACCTTCAGATTGCGTCGAACTTCTTCCACCTGATTTAGAAGCATCAAGGTGAGGTCAAATTAAAAAACTCATTGAATAAAAGTTCTTCATTTTTTTGAGGCGAACAACTTTGTCTTCTACAAGATTTTGATCTGAGGTCGTTTGATACCTCGAATCTGCAAAATACGGAGGTCAGAACTGACAGATTCGGATTCGATTCAAACACGTTTTAGTGCACATACAATTAGGCCTTCAAGATGATGTCATATGAAAAATCATAAAACATCAAAGTTCTTCGTATTTTTGAGACGAACAACTTTGTATTCTACGTGATTTCTATTTGAGCTGGTTTACTGACTCAAAAATAAGCCGCAAGATGCAGCCAGTTTTCAGACCGAACAGTTTTGGAAGGTTCGAGTCAAACATCCGAATTGGATACAAATTAGGGCTTTTGGACGTGAATACAAGCCTTTTACTTGCACGGGAAGTCCAGCCGCCTCTTATATACATGAGGGGTGACGGGCGATTGAACAACAACACACAATCGCAAAAACCCATCTACATACTTCATCCCTAACCCTAGTTATCTTGTTCGTTCGTCGGCGTTCTTCGTGCAGGAGGGCTTCGATCTACGAGAGCCTTGGGAAGGGCGAACCAACCTAGTGCAGCCCATCACCGCCGCCCGTCCAGACGGGGTCCCTCCCGACCGCGAGGGGTTTCGGGTCTTCAAAAGCGCTCGCCGGATTGTCTTGCGTATCGCGCTTCCGGCGAGCCTCCTTCGGCGACGTATCTTGCGTATCGCGCTCGACGCCGAGGGTACACGTGACGTGTTCGTGTGTCAACAGGGCCACACCGGGTACCCTCCTAAGGGAGGGTCTCTCGGGTACCCCCCACAACATAGAAAAATTTTGGTAGCTAAAACAATAGTTATAAATGAGCTGCATCTCATAGAAGATATTCATGTTGGGGTCATTGGACTCCCTCAGAATGATGAAAATAGGCTGATCAACTTGAAGATTCTTGCCTTTGACAAACATTTTCCACCCCAACATGGAAATGATTATACGACGATCGAGTGTCTTGTTGTAGGTAATGCTGGTGACGGGTGCCCCTGCTGCTCGAAGTCGTAGTCCACCACATCCATGACTCTGTATGCCAACATTTCCCACTATCTTCTTAGGTATTTTCTGTGCATGAAACATGTAAGACAGATCATGTATACTGAATATTAACACTAAGGAAAATATCATAATTAAATGAGAGCGACGGGTAGAAGTTGATTACATATCATATCATGTATGTTCAGATTTGTGGTCATCAAGTGAGACACAAACAGAAACCAACATAGGTTCCAACGGGTAGAAGCTGAGCCAGACAGTCCTTCTTATCGTTATGCAAAGTAACCCTTTGGGAAACAATGATTTGTCATCATATTCAATCTTGTCATCAGAACAGATTGCGCACACCAGTAGAAACCCCACCTTTCATCCAGACCCAAAATGAGCATTAATCCCTACTGCGCCACGAACCGGGACCAATGCTATGCATTTGTCCCAGTTCCTGCGGCCTGGGCAGCGTATAGCCCCCTAGGGGCATTGGTCCTGGTTGTTTAGGGGGTATTCGTCCCGGTTCCTGGCAAGAACCGACACTAATGCCTCGCCACACACCACGTGGCATGACAAGGGCATTGATCCCGATTCATTCCACAAACCGGGACGAATGCCCCCTATGTATACGGTCTCCCAGCCCCCTTCCCTCCTTTGTTTTTTATGCTAGGAGGTGTGAAAGAGGTGGGTGCTAGCGTGTGTTCTTTTACCATGCACACAAGGTGTTTGACGAAATACCCGAGCCACACTTAAGTTCACAGAAAATGATATCTTCGACCAAGGTTTCTCTTGTTTAATAAATATTTCGTTGCATTAACTTGTCATGTCATCATGAGTGTGCATTGAACTTGTATGTATCCGCGTTATTTATTTGCTCTTTTTGCTTATTGTGTATCGGTAGATCCAGAAGTCGAGGTTCTGATACGTCATAAACGTATCCTTAATTTATGATGTTCCATGTTGTTTTCATGTTATTTCTTACATGTTTGCTATACACTTTATGTCATTTTTATCGATTTCTGGGACTAACCTACTGACAAGATGCCACAGAGCCAGTTTCCTGTTTTCTGCTGTTTTTAGTTTTAGAAAAGCTGTTCTGGAAATATGGTCGGAATTGAAAAATCCGAAATCCATAAGTCTTAGAATTCCCGAAGGTTCCACGGAGTCCCAAAGAGACCCGGAGAGGGGCCACAGGGGGGCCACACCATATGGCGACGCCCCCCCTCCCCCGTATTGCGCCTCGGGGTGGTCTGGGCCCCCTAGGTGCCCTCTGCCATCGCTCTTTCGCCTATATAATCCCGCCGACATATTAACCTAGAAATATACCAATTTCCCGAGAAACGCCCGAGGCCGCCGTCATCGTCATCCCGAGATTGGGAGGGTTTTGGAGCTCTCCCCGGCACCCTGTTGGGACGGGAATTCATCACCGGAGGGGTCTACACCACCAAGCCCTCCTCCGAAGTGATGCGTCAGTAGTTTATCCCTGGACTACGGGTCCATAGCAGTAGCTAGATGGTTGTCTCTTCCACTTTATGCCTTATGTTTAGATCTCGTGAGCTGCCTGACTTGATCGAGATCATCTTTATGTAATGCTGCATGTTGTGTTTGTTGGGATCCGATGAATGTTGAATGTTATGTCTTTTGATTATCAATCTATCATTGTTATCTTCATGTATATGTTATTTATGATCTTGCATGCTCTCCGTTATTACTAGATGCTCTGGCCAAGTAGTTGCTAGTAACTCCAAGAGGGAGTATTTATGCTCGATACTGGGTTCATGCCTCCTTTGCATCTGTGCTTGAGTGACCGAAACGTGACGGATGGAGGATGTGTTGTTTCCATTAGGGAGAAAACAACAATGCTTTCTCTAAGGATGATGTTATTGTTTACATTACATGTTTTACTTACTGCAATTATCTGTTGCTTGCAACTTAATACCCAACGTTTGTTTGGATGATATTTGGAGGGTGGATTATAAGTCATTGATGCAATTGGATGACGGTCTATGTATCTTGTTGTAATGCTCGCATGAATCACATAGTAATTTTTATGTCTTGCACATGCACTACGGTGCAGCCTTTATTTCTATCAATTTCCCGGCTGTAATTTGTTCGCCACGCATGTTATTTATCTTTCGCGAAGAGACACCACAAGTGAACTGTGGACCCCGGTCCATTTTCCTCATAATGATAATACACACACTGCTTCTATTGTTTTTCACACTGCTGCTACGGTTTTCGTACTGTTCTCATATTTTTTCCACACCATATGTTTAACCTCTTTGTTATCAGCAAAACCGGTGAGATTGACAACTTCACTGCTTCGTTGGGGCAAAGTGATTTGATTATGTTGTGTAGGTTCCACGTTGCTGCTGAATCGGTAGTGTGCCCTGCCATCTCAGCTGCATCAACCTTCCAAAGTTACTCCTTCCTCCTACTGGTCGACTAAAGCTTTGTTTCTTTCTGAGAGAGCTCATCATACCTTCCTCTTGGGGTTTCCCAATAAGTGCAAGACCTGCACCATCAAGCTATTTTCTGGCGCCGTTGCCGAGGAGGAAGAGAATTTCTGCAAGGGGAGTCTCTCACTTCCAATCTCTTTACTTTGTTTTAGTTTTGCTTAGTTTATTTTATTTTTTCTTGTTTGTTTCTCTATATCAAAAACAAAAAAATATTAGTTCTTATTCAAATTGTTATTTTTGTTGTATCATGCTTGATATCAATGTTTGATGTCTTTGAAACAATATCTTATTGGCAAGATGGGTTCACTAAGAACAACAAAAATATTATAAGGAATACCTCTTGTCAAAAAAAGGGATACACTTATGGGACAAATTAATAAATTGCATAACTATGCTAAAATCTTGTGCTCTAATATAATGTTACTTATTGCTTTGAGAAATCATGTTTCTTTAGTAGGTATAAACACCTCCCTTTTCAATGTGAGTGTAATGATAATGTTACCATATCTTCTTATATATGTTAAGAGAAATTATGAACTTTATGATGTGGAACAATATATTGCTTGGAAGGGTGCATTTGAAATTGCTTATTTGTTTAAAAATAATGATGATGCACCTTATAAATATGAGACTTATGATATAGTTGAATTTTTCTTTGATAATTACAAAGATGTAAATGGCTATATTCTTAAATATCTTTATAAATTCTCTCAACCAAAGATTAATGCCTTGCAGGAGCCTGTGGAAGAAGAAATTGCTGAATTTGGAAGCCCATTGGATGAAAAAAAAGGAGAGTGATGATTAGGAGGAGGAAGAATGCCCATGTCTACGTCCCAATCATAGTAACTCTTTAACTCATACCTTGTCTTATGATAATACATGCTACTTTCATAAATCCTATGAGAATCCTCTATTTATTCCAACTATTGATATGCATGATAATGAGGAAGTTTATTTAGAAAAATTGTATGATAATGCTCTTGATGATGGTCCTATGTTACTTGATGTTATAAATTATAATGCTGCTTAAAATATGATAGATCTAATGTGTCCCACACCTTTTATGAGTGATCAATCATCTCGTTTCAATATTGCTAAAAGTGGGCAAAAAGAGGAGCTGATTTTAAATTTTGATCCCACTTCTTTGGAGCTTGATATGAATTGTGTATTTTTTACTATGACAAACATGCTTTATGTGATAATTATATTGTTGAGTTTGTTTATGATTCTACTGTAAATTATTATGAGAGAGGAAAATATGGTTGTAGAAATTTTATGTTACTAAAACACCTCTCTTTTTGTTGAAAGTTTTGAAGTTGCTCTTGTTCTACCTTCCCATGATTTCTAGTTTGAGTTTTTTTAATTTATTTCTTTCCAGGATTCCTATGCATAGGAAGTGGGTAAGACTTAATTTTTTTTATACTTGCTTATTGCTGCTCTCTTTATCTTAATTCATATTTCTTATGTGAGCATCTTCTTGCTTTCTATGCCTAGCCAAAATGCATTAAAGAAAAACACTTCTTGGGAGATAACCCATGATTTTACCTTTTGCTTCGGTTTATCTGTTTTGTTTTAGTCAAGGGGTTGTATACTTCTTTAGAAACTCCTTTGTATATTTATTTTCATGTATTAGTTGTGCCAAGTAAAGAATCTGACGAAAGTTAGAGTTGGTTTTGGGATTTCTGCGCAGAAAACAGATTTCTTCTGTCCACCGTAAACAATCGTGAAAAATGCAGAAAGATCAGAATGACCTGAAATTTTTTGTGCTTATTCCTCAGCTAATTTCGAAAAAAATTATTGTTTAAGTTTTTTTTATTTGAGCAGTGTAAGTTCCCCTAAAAAATCGTCTTTACAGACCGATCTGGTTTTGGCAGATTCTACCATTTTTTCTTACATTTGCTCTTTTACGATGTCAAGTGGATTTATTTGCTTCACGAAACATCAGTGGCTATAGCTAATGTTTAAAAGTATCAATAGAACTTGTCCCCATACAGAACCCATGGATTTTTTTTATTGTTGCACTAACCCTCTAACATGAATTACTCTTTGAGTGTGGTGTGAAGGAAGTTTTTAAGGGTCAAGACTCAAGAGAAGAGGGTGATATATGTGATCAAGAAGAGTGCAAAATCAAAGCTTGGGGATGCACCCGTGGTTCATCCCAGCAAATTCTAAGAAGAATCAAGTATTTAATCTTGGGGATGCCCAAGGCATCCCCTTCTTCATCAACCATTTATCATGTCACTTCAAGTGAAACTATATTTTTATTCGGTCACATCATATGAAATTTACTTGGAGCGTCTGTTATTTTTAGTTTTGTTTTCTTTTGTTTTCTTTGCTGAAATAATATCATTGTAACCTAGATCCTTGTTTGGGAGAGATACACACTCCTCTTTTTCATTTGAATACTCGTTATGCTCGTATTCTTAGTTTTTCTTCTAGCTGCTGCAATTTTTTTGTTTAACTCTTCTTTCATTGCATCACTTATTTAGAGCTGATAGTTTTAGTAGTGTCATGTGAGTACTCTCATATTTTCTTTCTGTATTATTTAGATAGTATTTGTTCAAACATATTTTGTATGGTGCTTGTTGGGAAAAAAGAAACTGCTGCATTTGGTAAAATCATAAATGATGTAAATAGAAGCTTGTATGGACTGTGGCTAGACTTTTTCACATCATGCTAGATGTTATTTTAATTCTAAATCCTAGTGGGTATTTAGTAGCATGGTTTGTCTCAAATAGCTTAGAGTGTTTAATGTGCCATTGAAAGAATCATGAGTTGTTCTTGTCATATTGAAGCATAAATGGGTGGTTTTCTCCTTTAAATGTTTTATTTTGGTTGACTTGGCGTATGCTCACACTATGTTTATGAATACGAACCAGTCTCTAATAGCCTCTATAATCATTTAGTTTTTGAACTTGTAGTACCACTTATGCTTTTATTAATGATATTTATGTCGCTATGCATGATTATGGCCATTATTGCTCTCTTGATTTGACGATCCCCGTCTTTTGCTAGGCTCCACATGTACTGAGTATGAGCTCTACTCGTGCAATCCAACTCCCAAAAACCAAAGTATGCCAAATGTGTCCACCCTACCTACCTATATGTGGTATTTAACTGCCACTCCAAAGTAAATTGCTCATGTGTTACCTTTAAAACCTTCAAAATTACTCCTGTTTTGTGTTCCTGTTTTAGCTCATGAGGATGTAAATAGAGAATCTTTATCTCACTTGTTGATTGGAATTTAACACGCTGGACTAGTGGCTTCATCCGCTTATCCAATTGATAGAAGAGCTGACAGCGGGGTGCCCAACACCAAATTAATATAAACAAATTCTATTTACTATTTTGCCCCTGATTTATCGGTCAAAGCATAATTGTGTAAACAAAATAGAAAGAGAGATGACCTTCTACACCAGTTGCGTCCTTCAAATGGGAGTCGCTCTTGTGAAGTCTAGTTGGCTTGTGACGTATTGTATTTTCTATTTACCATTCGTTGACATAAGGATACACCTCTCTAAAAAAAATTATACCTCTGTTTAATAAAATAAAAGCTCTAGCACATGAGTGATCCATGATTCCCTATGCGAAGGGTCTTTATTTTACTTTTATGTTGAGTCTCCATCTTCTAACTTTATGCACAGTTGAGAGATCATAGTTGTCATTTAGAGTTTAATGTGCATTTGTCCTAGAAACATTATTAATTGATTCATGATGTGTTATTGCTTGCTCTCAAATTATTTGTTCTAGTCTTCCTCATAAACTTTCGAGGTGTCCTGGCATTTATGTTTTGCCCCACTCTTAAGGACTAGCGAAATATCACTTTGCCATGCTTTCTCTATACTTGAAAAAAATGTATAACTTTCGATGCATTGTTATACATGATCTTGGATTTGTGTTACTTCTCATGATGCAAGGTGACTGCTATGCTTTATTGTTAAACTTCTATTTATCATGCTTGTGTTAAAGTTCTTTGATCTCAACTTACATATGCTTTTACATTATTGATGATCAAGTTCATATTGGTAGCATGTCACATCAGGGATTATGTGTTTTGTCGTTTACCTACTCAAGGACGAGTAGAAACCAAGCATGGGGATGTTAATACGTCATAAACGTATCCTTAATTTCTGATGTACCATGTTGTTTTCATGTTATTTCCTACATGTTTTCTATACACTTTATGTCATTTTTATCGATTTCCGGGACTAACCTATTGACAAGATCCCAGAGAGCCAGTTCCCTGTTTTCTGCTGTTTTCAGTTTCAGAAAAGTTGTTTTGGAAATATTCTTGAAATTGGAAAATTCGAAGCCCAGAAGTCTTAGAATTCCCGAAGGTTCCACGGAGTCCCGAAGAGATCCGGAGAGGGGCTACCGGGGGCAACCATATGGCGGCGCGCCCCCCTGGCCGCGCCTGGGGGTGGTCTGGGCCCTCCCAGGTGCCCTCACCCATCGCTCTTTCGCCTATATAATCCCGTCGACATATTAACTCTAAAAATATACCACTTTTCCCGAGAAATACCCGAGGCCGCCGTCATCGTCATCCCGAGATCGAGAGGGTTCTAGATCTCTCCCCGGCGCCCTACCGGGAGGGGAATTCACCACCGGAGGGGTCTACATCACCATGCCCTCCTCCGAAGTGATGCGTGAGTAGTTCATCCCTGGACTACGAGTCCATAGCAGTAGCTAGATGGTTGTCTCTCCACTTTATGCCTCATGTTTAGATCTCGTCAGCTGCCTCACATGATCGAGATCATCTTTATGTAATGTTACATGTTGTGTTTGCTGGGATCCGATAAAAGTTGAATGCAATGTCTTCTGATTATCAATCTATCATGTTATCTTGATGTATATGTTATTTATGATCTTGCATACTCTCTGTTATTAGTAGATGCTCTCGCCAAGTAAATGCTAGTAACTCCAAGAGGGAGTATTTATACTCGATAGTGGGTTCATGTCTCCTTTGCACCTGTCACTACCAAACTCCGCGCGGTTTGGGACGTTTCAATACCGTTGCGGATGTGCTCCAAACCGTCGCTAAGGGCAATCCGGTATGTTTTGCACGACGGAATGAAAACATATCAGATCGGCTATCAGGAACGATTCTGCGGCGTTTATATGAACACTAAACAGTTAAGGCTATCCGCAACGTACAACAAATCGTCGCCACCAGTTGGGTCGTCCGTACTAGGCCCAATAAGTATTGACGTTTTTATTTCATTGCTATGAGGCGAAACGTGGCAAACGAGTTTCTAACGGCCGTTCTCGTAATCAGCTGACGTGGCAAAACATGGGAACATTTTTTTACATCACCAGTCTTGACCAATGAGGCAAAACCATGTGGACCAATCGAAATACGCCACATGGAAACAAAATGGTGACACATTGCCTTCTTCTGGGACGAAATCTGTTCGTCCCGGGCTACCCAGCGACGTTTTTTTTTTCCGTCGCGAGTCTCGACCAATCAGGCGAAAGCATGTGGACCAATCAAAATACGCCACATGGAAACAAAATAGCGCCACGTCGCCTTCTTCTGGGACGAAATCTGCTCGTCGCGGGCTACCCAGCGCCTTTTTTCGTCGCTAAACTCGTGGCACGTGCACCAACCAAATGGTGCCACACAACGTCTTTTTCCATGACTTTTTTTCCGTCTCGGATTTGGGTGATGTCATCACCGTGTCGGGGACGTTATTTTTACGTCGTCTAATCGCCCACTCATAGTAGGCCACGTGGGATGGGCATACATCGCCACGTGTCGGTATTTGCCTTGACGGTTTTTTATGTTACGTTACTATGATGTCGGTTTTGGTGCTATTTGGGTGTGGTTACATTATCGTTATAATTGCCAATTGCACACAGGCAGAAAAGAAACCACATAACAGGCAGAAAATACTTAGTTTTTCTCACGGAATATCAAACCAACATACAAAACCACAGTTTCAAGGACCACGCATCTGCTCAGCCAGCATCTTAAGTAGGGAAACTCCTTCTAGTTGAGATTTATTTAGCGCAACTTTTTGCTTTCGAATGTCTTCCATATCAACTACAAACATCAGCCTCAGTTGCTCGGATTCTGCTTTCGCCGTCCTCATATCAGCAATTGTTCTGCGCACTTTCACATCAAGCTGTGGTTCAAGCTCGGACTGTGAAATACATGATTCCACACGGGCCTTCTTTGAGAAAGTATGCTTTCCACTCTTCGGTATGACAACTTCACTATCATCCTCGTCCTCAACCTCTGAAGCAGATCGAGACATCACCCTGTTCTTGCTTGCCTATCAAGCATGCAAAGAAAATAGGTGAAAATAACAGATGACAAGAATGTACAGAACATAGATGAAACTAGCAGATGACAAGTATGTACAAAAAATTGATGAAAACTAGCAGATTATAGTCAAACAACGGTGCGTGTCATGAACTAGCAGATGACAAGCATGTACAAAAAATTGATGAAAACTAGCAGATTATAGTCAAACAACGGTGTGTGTCATGAACTAGCTGATGAGAAGCATAGATGAAACAGCAGGTGTCAAGCATGTGAGGAAGATAGATGAAAATAGCATATGACAAGCATGTACAAAAAATTGATGAAAACTAGCATATTATAATCAACCAACTGTGTGTGTAATGAACTAGCAGATGAGAAGCATAGATGGAATAGCAGGTGTCAAGCATGTGAGGAAGATAGATGGAAACCATGTTGAAATGACAACGACATCCTTAATTACTATAAGTGGGTTTCACGACCTTAATTAGCTTGCCAAAACTTCTTATAGTATGAAATAGAGGAAGTAGCACAAAATATATGGCGCCACATTGATCAAACAGTTCAACACAAGATTAGAAAGTTGCACTCTAGTTGTTGCGATATCATGAAAGAATGTTGAGCTACCGGGTTAGGGAATAACCTGCAGCTCATTGTCCACGCTGGATTGTGATTGATATGACACGACTCCTTCAGTGGCATCTGATTTCTCTTCAACATCATACATAGGCATGTACTAAGATACAGAGTCTTGCTTCTTGGTCTTTTTGGGGGGGGGGGGGTACAGTAGGACATAAAAGAAAACTTGCTGGCTTTACGCCTAGTTCATGCATCTTTGCATTGTTTGCCATGATAGTTCTGGCACACTCTTCTTCAATGGGGTGTAGTGGCGATCCTAACATGAATAAAGAACTAAAAGTAAAGTACAAATATAACACGTTATAAGAACCTAATACAACATAAATAATTAAGTCACTCATCTTGTAAGAACAGTCCAGTGCAAGTAATATAAATTCTGATCCTAACTAAGACTGATAGGATCACAAGCAAAGTGATATTAAACCTAATACGTAGTATACAAGCTAGATTGCTGCAAATGATCAAGGTTTTACCAAGCAAAAAGGCCCCCCTTCTTATTTCCGTTACAAGAAACCGTTTAGAGAGATTTATTGCATCAAACATTAGCAGTATAATTAGGATAATAATGAAGCATCGAACATACGATTAAACAGACAACCAATTTAGAAAGATTAACTGCATCAAACATAAGCAGGATAATAAGGAAGCATCAAACATACAATTAAATAGACAAAATCAATTTAGAAAGAATAGTTGCCTGCATCTTTAGGGTCTTCTGTCTTGCTCCGTTTCTCGCCTTCAATCTTCACTCGTTTCATCGTGCCTGCAGACATTGACAGTGATGTAGCGGCGACGTTGGAGACGAGGTGGATGATCTGGATGTACAGCAAGGTCGGTGGCGAGGTGGCTGACCGGCGAGCACGGCGCGAGGTGGAAGATAACGTACGGCGAGTTTAGGGACGATGTGGCAGACAGGCGAGCACAACGGCTAGGTGGCGGATCTGGACGGCGAAAAGGCCGGTGATGTGGCAGATCTGGAGGGTGATCTCGACGGCGACAAGGGAGTTCCGGCAAGCGATCTATACGGCGATGTGTGAGACCGGGGGAATAGAGGATATGTTTTGGGAGGACAAGGGGGAGTGGATATTTTGAAATAGTGGCTTTCTCTTTCGGCGAGAGGGCCGATCGAGGGGATAAGGCAGGGTTTCGGAACGATTACAGAAATTCCCTCCAGGCAGGTTGCCAGTTGTGTGCGGGAGGGCTGAGAAGTAAAATATCCTTGCACGAAAAAATTTGGGCGGGCTATCCTGGCGCGAATTTTTCGTAGCGGCGCGAATTTTTGGCGGAACTGCGGGAAACTTTGCTAGCCGTCCGATGCTGATGGGTGGCTTACAAAAATTGAGCATTTATGCAATTATTTAGTACTAAAGATTGAGAAAAAATCCCGAAAGTATTTTACCTAAAATCCCGGAAAGGGTCAATTATGTGGAATGCTACTACATGTTGATTGGTGGGTTGAACTTTTGTAGTCGTTGAATGTTAGTCAACTTTTTTGTCTACACCTATCACCGGTGTCGGAAGGGGGTAGACCACTGTTTTTTTTTGCTTGGTTCTATTAAGTTAGGACATAGTTACATGGATAACCCAAATGTAGATCTACTTGTAATAAGATTCCCTCCAGTTCGCCTAAAGAAACCATAGCCATGATGGGGGAAAAGACGGAACTGCCGTTTTGGCCCCTCTACATGAGCCGGAAGGGGGTTGAAAATTGGAACCAATTTCTTGGTTTTGTTAGGTTAGGAATAAGGAACACTCAAGACAATGGTAGCGCCCACCTCTTGGCAAGATTTCCCCAGTTCCGTCAGATTCGGGACTTTCGGGCTCTAAGTAGTCCTCGCACATGCTGAGAGAATCCGACGCCGGTGAAGTGCGCCCTAACATAGAGAGCGAGGGAATCTTGCGCATACAAGACCCATGAAACACTCTAACACACATGTTATGGCATGCGACGCGATTTGGTAGCATTCGGATGATCCGTAGCCCCCCTCTCCGGAGAAACCATAGCCCCGTTGTGAAAAAAGACGAAATTGCGTTTTGGCCCCTCTACGTGAGCAGAAGGGGATAGCAAAGTGTAACCAATTTATTGGTTGTGTTAGGTTAAGACCAATGAACAATCAAGAAAATTTTAGGTCCTACCTCTTGGCAAGATTCCCCCAGTTCCGTCGGATCTGGGAGTTTTGGGCTCTAAGTAGTCCTCGAACTCGCGAGAGCGAATCCGACGTCGGTGAATCCCTAACACCGGGAGCGAGGGAATCTTGGGCATCCAAGACCCATGACACACTATAACACACGTGGTATGACATACCATGGGATTTGGTGGCATTCAAACGATCTTGAGCCCCCTCTCCGGAGAAACCATAGCCCCGATGAGGAAAAAGACGGAACTATCGTTCTGGCCCCTCTACGTGAGCCGGAAGGGGGTAGAAAAGTGGAACAAATTTCTTGGTTGTGTTAGCTTAGGCCCAAGGAATACACATGACAATGGTTGGGCCCACCGTTTAGCAAGATTCCCCCAGTTCTGACAGTTCTGGGAGTTTCGGGCTAATCCTGGAACCGGCAGAGAGAATATGACGCCGGTGGAGCCCTAACACGGAGAGCAAGGGAATGTTGGCCATCCAAGACCTATGACACACTCTAACACACATGGTATGGCATAATATTTGATTTGGTGGCATTCAGACGATCCGGAGCCCCCTCTCCGGAGAAACCATAGCCCCGATGTGGAAAAAGACGGAACTACTGTTCTGGCCACTCTACGTGAGCCGGAAAGGGGTAGAAAAGTGGAACCAATTGCTTGTTTGTGTTAGGTTAGACCCAAGGAACACGCAATACAATTTTGGGCCCACCTGTTGGCAAGATTCCCCGAGTTCCGCCGGTTTCGGGAGTTTCGGGCGCATGGAACAGCCGGAAATATATTTTTATGGTAGAAAAGCCGGAAAGGGGTAGAAAAGTAGAGAAGTGCCTTTCTATGGAACAGATTCTGTGGCGCATGGCTTCTTGGTGCGCCACAGAAATATATTTTTGTGGCGCACGGGTGGGCATGCGCCACAGAATGCACGGGACCGTGGTGCGCCACAGAAAAGAGGAATTCTGTGGCGCACGGGATAGGGGTGCGCCACAGAAATAAGCTGGGGGCCCACACCAATGATTGCCACACTCCTATTCTGTGGCGCATGGTGGTTAGTGCGCCACAGAAATATGACATTTCTGTGGCGCACCACTGCCACGTGCGCCACAGAATTCCCATCCCAAAAACTTTTGTCCACACGCACCAACTCCACCCCCCTGGAACGCCTTTTCTAGTTTTTGACGGAAGAGTTGGCGGTCTAAAAAGTATCAAAAAATAAAATGCACGGAGAGTTTAAGGTCTACTTTTTTTATCAAATTTTGAAATATGAATTTCGACTTTCTGAGCAAAAGTTTGTTAAAAAAAGTAAAATGGGCATAACTTTTGCATACGATGTCGAAAAAAAAAGATCAAGATATCAAAAAAAAACTAGAGAGAAAAAGGATTCTGGGGGGACGGCTGAAGACGGCGCTAAAAACGGCTGGAGATGCCGCGCTGGGTTCGGCCTGGGTTCGGCGGCGCGAAACGGCGCTAAAAATGGCGGAAAGCGGCGCTAAACCGGATCCTGGGGTGGGGACGACTGGTGAGAAACGACGCGAAAAGCGCCGCTTCGGGGGCTCTTGGGGACGGCTGGAGATGCCCTTATACGGAAGTAGAATTTCCTATATTTTGCTTGATTTATATTAGAAAACAACATAAATCGGGTACATGTTGCTATGACCACTCCACGAAGACACGAAACAAAGTACATCAGCGGGTGAACTCGTGGCGTGTCGGAGCCGGTGAATCCAGGTCCCTCTCGATGCGAATTAGGAAACCCTGAGGATTAGGGATTATCGTTGTTAATTGCCCAGCCAATGGGAGTAATCAAATCGGCTAGCTAGCTAGCTAATCATCCCACGGTTCCGGTCCCGTCCACACCACCACTAGCCCTCCCAATCGTCCACCGGCCCTCTTCGCCGGAGATCCCTCGCCGCCATCCACCACCGCCTCCTCATCGCGCGGCGGCGGCGGCCGTTTCTGCCGCACGCGCTTCACGGCCCGGTCAGTACGCATCCGTCTCCTCCCCCTCCTCTTCCCCTGCCCTTCTTTGTCCAATCGGGGAGCTTGTCGAGAGATACTCTGCTCGCATCTCTCCGATCTGAATCGCCCGTCGTTCCGCCGAATTGAATTATCCGTAGAGAGGAATTACGCTTGGATTGTGTAGGAAGTACGATTCAATTTTTTGTCCGGGTTCTCGGAATTTGGTCCCTAGGCCGAGGGATTAATCCGGGTTGCGCGCGAATTATGTTCTGAATCCCTCTGAATTGTGCAGAAATAGCGAATTATTTTGCAATTACTTCTTATAGTCATCATCACGGTATGTGCTGATTCGGGAGTATACATGCTGTTCACGAAATTCCCTCCGCGGACTTTGCTCTGGATAATTTCTTACTTCTGCACATGGCTACTACTATTTCATCAGTACACCGATATCAAGTGTTAAACTGATAGAGCTAGCAATTAATTAGTGGGAAGCGTACTGAAAACATGGAGTATGTGTATCTAGACATGTCGAGAGAATATCCTTAATCTAGATCATGTGGTTGTGATCTTGTGATTCAGTCATTATGCACTTTCTGCCTTGAAAAATCATATGGTGCCAGCGACTGTTCAAGATTGTAATGTTCTGTCACAAACTATGCCTGTAAAATGTATTTCCCTTGTCCGCTTTTCTCATCTCATTCTAGCACCTGTATCTGAAGAACAGCAAAGAAAGCAATGGCACTATCACGCAGTACAATCGCATGTTTGCACACCGGAAGACTCGCTGCTCTTGCACTATTGGTCTGCGTTGGAATTACGTTGCAGTTTTTGGTAAGCAAGCATCACTACTTAATATCTCAGCCCCAGCCCTATTGACCTTTTTAAATGTTTCCTAAGTCTCTGTTACTGTTCCTTCGTCAGGCATGCGTTTTGTACAACAACTGGTGGCCAATGTTGACAGGTATACTAGTATTGTTTACACTGCCAAACCTTTATGTGATGATTGTTTTCTAACCCATGGCATTTTGTGCAGTTTTGATGTACCTCATCCTTCCAATGCCACTCCTATTTTTCATGGGCTCTGATTCTCCATCCTTCACGTCGAATGAGGGAGATCCGTAAGTGATGATCCTTCCCTTTCCTACCTGGCAGCTTCTGTTGTTTCATTCTTATCAACACCTTTCATCATCATTTTTAAACGCCAAGGCCAAAGCTGGCACATGTAACATTTGCTGACAAAGGACCATACTTTCGTTCACATATGGTTTGTCTATTGCTGAGATTCAGTGATGGACAAAAGTTCTTATTGCAACCCTCAGATTATTTTTCTTGTATGGTAGATTTAATTCTTGCAATGTAATTTTTATCTGACCCAATTTCTGCACTGCAGATGGGTGAACTTCACAAAGTTCCTGACGGGGGCGTCGATCATGGGGAGCATCGCCATCCCCTCGATCCTGAAGCACGCCGGCGTCATCGGGTGGGGTGCGCTGACGATGGAGCTGTCCTCCTTTGGCATCTTCGGGGTGGCCATCCTATGGTACATCATCCAGAGAAACGGCGAGGATGAGTACAGCCTCGCCTTCTGATCTCCAGCGCATCCTCTCCAAGACCATGTCACCGTGTCCGCGTTATATGGATACTTATGAGAAAGAGAGATCGTCAACTTGTGAATATATCCGCAGTACGATTTGGAGCATTGGTGTTTGACCTTTGTTTATATTAGTGAAGTGAGCCTGTTCAGTTTCGTGTACATGTCACTTTTTGTAGGATTTTGTTCTTCCGTTGATGATCTGCTTTACATCAGTTGTTCTATTTTTTTGTGGTGGGGGGATTATCGTATCTGTTTCTGCCGGCCCATTACTGCATACTCCATCACTTCGAGATTCTAACACAATACATCTTGCTGACTGATCAATTATGTTGCATAGTTTCAGTTCAATTTTATATTTCTCCTCCCTCAAAAGAAATAAAAGGTTCAGTGCTATTTTCTGCTCTGTCGAAAGAAACAAAAAATTGCACAAGTGTAACCATTTCAGAAAAATCTATGCAGTTCTTTCACATAATTTTACCATGTTTCTCGACTTCATTTTCTATGGATAGAATGGACAGTGGCGCAGCACAACTGCACAAGGGATCGCTTGGCCGGGGAAAAATCTTCAGCGGCTATACTCGTCTTGACTATACACTGACATTCTTTCTAATTCTCACTAAAAATGGCAACATCGAAATGAAAGAAAGAATTTGCCAAAAGATGCATATCTACATCATCCCAGTTCCAGAGTACGCATTGCCGGTGTGGAGCTGCATCGTCGGACCATATGGGTAGCCACCACCATTGACGGCTGCTGGCATGTACGAGCCAGCGAACGGGTTGGAAGAGGCCTGGTGATGAACCGACGGTCCAGCCATCATCATCGTCTGCTGGTATTGCTGCTGGTACTGGTGCTGCTGCTGGTACATGAAAGCCTGCTGCTGCTGGAGCATGAACGCCTGTTGATGATGCGCTGAGGCGTAGAACGGGTTGTGCATTGGCTGCTGCTGGTGCATCATCATGGTCATCGGAGCCGATGATGCCGGGTTCGGTTGTTCCCAGGGGTTGTAGCTCGCGTTCTGCTGCGCTTGTCGGTGCGCGTCGTTGTATAGGCTGTCAAGAGTGCGCAAGTCCAGTCCACCGCTCTGTACAGAGTTGGGATATTAGCATGGTGTTTTGGTGTGGGGGATTGGGTACAGATATATAGATAGGCATGTCATAATATGTACCAAATTCCTTGAAGTAGCAACACTTTCATTTGAACTTGGTGCGGTAATGAGTGCCAGCTCCCAGCTAGTGGCGACGTTTTCGGGACTAGCTCTAGGTGCTATATCTGCAACAAAGATCGATGATGAGCGCATGCTCTTGCCTGATTTTCTTCTTGGTTTTAACTTCACATGGTGCACAATGCAAAGGTTCATCTGCAAGATATTAGTTACCTGGTTGAATAATTGCTAAGGCCAAAGTGTTCTTTTCATCTAGTTCAGAAGTGACAGGGGCCGGTTCATCCATACTCTAGAAAGTTGGAAATGTTAGGCTGATTGAGAATAACATGACGTTTATTGAACTGAAAAAAATAACATAATGTTTGCTTGCTGGAAAATTACCATCAAATCCACTGGCTCGGGTCTGGGCGCGACTTCTTTAACTGGCTCTGGCTCAGGTTCTTGCTCTGAAGTTGATACTGGAGCTGGAGGCGGAGGTGAAGTTGATGCTTCTTCATTTTCTGGTTTTCTGTACTCTATTGCCAGTACAGCCTACAGTGAAATAACAATTCCCCAAAATTATCTTCAAGAAGGAATAAGGAACAGCGCCAATAAAGACTACAGAGTCAGAATAATCAAAAGCTTTGCTTTGCAACACAACTCTTTCTTAATTTGAAGTCTTCCATAGAACATGTGGCCGTTTGATTTTGTAAATACAAGGATACTAACTGAACCATGGACCATGAGTCCATTATTGAAAGTTCCAAACCTGATTTCTTGAAGCAATAGGGGCATCTCTCACGTACTCTTCCATAGTTTTTAAGAACGATGTAGGAGGCTGCATGTGTTACCAATAAGCTGTCAGCGAGCTTACTCACATAAGAAAACAGAGAAAGTATAATACAAATAATAAAAGGATGAGAACCAAACCTGTTCGATTCTTAACAACCTCTCACCACGCCCTATATGCATGGTTTTACACACCTCATAAAATTCTGAAAGTTGCCCTGCCTGCACAACCCAAAAAACGCTGATAAGTACAGAGAAACACGGGCATAATTCAGCCACTTACCCTGTAACTTCAGGCGTTGCACAATAACCAATTCAAATTAATAATAAAGTAATTAGTTGACCAACAATAGAAAAATTAAATTACCTGATTGATTGCTCTTTTGAATATGTCAAGGGCCCTAATAGCATCATCCCTCTGCATCTCAAAGAACTGTATTTGTGCAGAAGATGTCAATGGACTAAGAGAAACAAAAAACACACAAGATCATTTTTAGAACTTATCTAGTGATCATACCTTGTCAACCAGATTGAGTATACCATCATTTATAGCTGTATGGATCCTAACACTCTCCAGAGCAACCTTCCATTTACACGCAAAACAAAGTCAATGAATGCTGAAATCAGTAGTAACTAGTATATTGCTCACAGATGCTCTGTATCCTCACCATTGAAAGGGCATGCTGGATTATGGTATTGTAGGATGACGATCCATGTGGCTGAAAATACATATAGAAAGTAAGCAATACGTTCATATGTTATGACACAACATTAAAAATGTTATGACATCTCAAGAATATAAAACATGATCCATTTTTGTGAAAAATAATGAAGTAATGAATCACCTGGCAACCGAGTAGCCGAAAAAGAAGCTGCTCCAATGCTGGAAGTTGTGCGAGCAAACCGGTTGTATCAAGATCTCGAGTTCCCTGCAGAAAAAGTAATCTTCATAAATAAGATGCTACAGTGGCCAATCGACACCTATCCACTAAGCTGAGAGTAAAGATCATCTACACATTGGACGTATTTTCACGAGTAAATGTGGCAAAGAAACACCACACACTAGAGTAGGTAATCCAATGTAACTTGCATTAGATTACGTACCAACGGGTCCAATTCAACATCATAATTGAGGACACGGTAAGACTCAAGCCTCTCTTCCAGAAATAAAGCATAATTGCGCACCCAGGCAGAGTGATCCCAAGCTGCAAATATAACGGCGTGTCAGGAGAAGCTCGCATTGTAGCTAGATACTGGAGCAGGGTGAGTTAGCAAAGCAACCAGTACCTTCAGAGCTAGAATCGTCTTTGAAATAGGACATGTGAAGCATATGGCCGCTAGATCTCCCATAACTGATGAGCTCGTCACGAACGAAGGATCGACCTCGCGTAGGGCGCGGTGTATTACGATTAATGTCTTGAGTGCAACCTGACAAATCAACATGGAAATGGAAAGGTTTCATCAATCGAAAGCACCATTTTCAGTTCACTTGTGAGCATCACCACCACCTTGACAGTAGCAAGTAAAACAGACATCATTTGCTTGGATAATGTAAGCGCGTGATAGTATAGTAGACATACCGCCCAGTTGCGCGTCTTGGAGAGACGTCTGGCAAGGGCACGGATGCAGTAGGCCACGTCCGCGCGAGCCCTCCCGGCAGAGAGGTGCTGAAAAATGTCTGTAAACAACAGCCAGATACATGATGAGAACCATGGTGGTGCTAATCAAAGTTGTTATCCTTGAGCAACGTCGGAAAGTAGTCTTTCATGTTCGCTAAAGCATAATTTCCTTTCTTACCATGTATGTACTTCTCCTTTGCAGGGCTCTCCACGTGGTTGGTGGCCTTCACGATGGCGATGTCCATTCGCTGTTATGGAGAGGGAAAATAAGTAACTGGAAACCATTTGGTAGATAAGTAGCGCAGGAAAGGGAAGGAATGGGCCGATTGTAACCTTGTAGTCGCTGTTTACTTTGGCGATGCTGACGGTGGTGGAGTCCTTGAGGGCGCCGACGTACCTCCTCACGCTCCTCGACGGCGTCAACGTACCGCTGGCCATGGCGCGCCTTGCTCACCTGAATTGGTCTGCAGAGCAGCAGGTCCAATATGAGCCAGTGGTGAAACTGCAGATCGACATCGGTAATTCGCGGTCTGTCCCGTGAACTTTGGAGCAGAGTTTTTATTGACAACAAGGTGTGTGTGATCGATCAAACGTTGATTCAGAACCAAGAGCGAGCAGCGAACAGAACACGGATTGGGGGAAGAATCGGGCGAGGAAAAAAAAACAGAGAGATCGCGGCAAGCTTTACCGAAACGAAGCAGAGATGAAACTGGACCTGCTGCCCGTGAGGGGTGAAAGATGAGGCCGCGGATTGCGGAGAATCAAAACTGGGGACGACGGACGGAGATGAGCTACAAAAAATAGTAAAGCAAAACAAACAAACTAACTCACTAATTAACCAGCGAGCGGGGACAGATAATCCCCAGCACGAAATTCGGACCCAGGCAACGGGCAGTAACGTAACGTACTACCAGCTCCAACCGAAAAGCCTCAAAAACGGGCAGCAAGATCAGAGCCGAAAAACAGTTCAAACAGAAGCAGATCATCCACCGAACCGAGCCGCTCTGTTGCGTTGCTGGAACAACGGAAACAAACACGCCCGGAAAAAAAAAATGAAAGAATCTGCAACTCGTTGCTCGCGATCACCGGTCTCTGAAGATCGACCGCGGAAAACCGGCTTCCCATCCCAGTCCCAGCACGCAGACGCGGATTAGACTTTGGTTTTGGTCGTGCAAACTTGGTGAAACTACGCGCAGCGATTGAGCGCGGCTCACGCAGCAGCAGCAGCGTGGCATACCTGACGGCGGAAATGGTCTCGAATTTGTCGCGCGCCGCCGGCGGGGGAGAAGGAGAGGAGAGGAGACGATATGTGGCGACGGAGCCGGCTGGACTTGCCTGTCTGCGTAGGGTGGGCGAGGGGCAGTTGGGTTCCGCTTGCTCTCGTTGGGGAAGAAGGGAACAGCAACTGGGCAATGAGCGTGTGAGCTGGGGAAGTAGTCGATGATGTTCTTATGCCGCGTGGTGTGTGACATTGGCACACGTGGTCCATGGTGGCTTCCTCCCGCTGACCAGACCAACGCGGCCCCGTTCGCGCGCGCCGCCGTCAAGTTTAATTGCTAGTCCCTCGTGGGCTTGACTTTGCTTCTTCTTCGCTCCTTCCTTTTGGAGTGGCTATTTGCTGTGATTTTTTTATCGTGTCTCACTGTCCATGTCGGCAGCTGGGTCCCCTCCTTGCCAAGACGGTGACGGTGTACGCTTTCTGGCCATAACTTTTACTTTACCCCCTTTAAAGGAAAACTCATGTGCATGAGTCGATCGCCCAAGTGATCAAAACCTATATAATAAATACATTTTGTGAAGCCAAGAGTGAGTTTTTACTGTGTGGGGGCAACGCAGTAAGACTTACCGGATAATCCTCCGCCTATGGAACTCTCTTCTCTCTCTTTGTTGGTGCCCTGCTGAGAGTCGTTTCGCGAGTTCTTCGGCCGCCCCTATCCTTCCATCTCTTAGGTGGCTCTGTCGGCCAACTAGAGGATGGATTAGGAGGTATGTGTCCCCTATACAAAGTACAAGTAGGATCTCCTTGTTGTGTTTGTCCCAAAGTGGGGTATGGCGTTATGCCAAAGTGGAAGTTGCTGCTGGAGCACTCGAGCTACTCCTAGTGGCCGAACGCAGTGATTCTCACGCCCATGGTTCTCCGGAGGTCGGGGCCAGAGGTGGGCGATGTGGATCCTGTTGTCTACCCTCCAAATAAGCTCGTGGTTTCTTATGGAGCTCCAAATCTTGGTCGAGCTTGCCGAGTTGACTGCCATGGAGGCGGGGCAAGGGGTACTTGGTCGACATCTGGTGCTCAGGGGAAGTTCATAGAAGCTACTTCACGGAGGTCACACAATGAGGCAAACTTTCGCCGACACGATCTTTGGATGAGATGACGACACCTCCACACCTGGATGCAGTTCCTATGTGGGGGTATCTCCAAACCTCCTTCAGTGGAGGCCTTTCTACCTCGACGCGATGATGATTCAAGCTCATCTCAGGGCAAGTGGTCTCGTCCCCGGCGCTGGGATGGTCGCCTTTCTTGTAGGTCTAGCAGCGCATGTGATGAAGAATACGATGGACTTGATGGAGTTTTTGCAAATATTTGCAGGGGCTTTCTTGCAAGAATGCCATATCTCCTTGTAGTTTCTTATCTTTCATGGTCCTTATTGTAAAATGTACGGTCGCCGCCGATAATTAATGTAGGTTCTTTCGAGGCCCTTCCCTGTTAAAACAAAGATAATCCTTCGCCTAGGTTCCATCAAGACAAACCTTTGATCCATATTTTTCTGACTAGGGCTGTAGAGAAAAAGAAGGATGACAGGGAGGCAACCCCATTCCCTACAAGTGAGGCCACGCCTCCTCCTCCTCCTACTTAGGCTATGGGACCCCGGATCTGCCATCAGGGTTAGGATTTGGCTCCTTGGTGGCGGTGCTATGGTGGCGATGCAATGTTGTTAAATAAGAATAAGATTTCTTATTGCTCGAAAAAAAATCTTGACTCCGGGTCCACTTCGCTCGTGCAGGTCTCAACGGCGATGTAGAGGAGGACCAGGACCGTATGTACACTACTATTCTAAAGATGTATGGCAGTTTTAACTTCGTTGCAGAGTTAGCAAGGTTAGGTCTCCCTAGACCTGTGTAGCTGGATTCTTCACTTCCTTCTAGGGGTTGTGATCGATTTCCCATATCAATATCATTGGTGCATTTTGCCTCTGAGAAACTAATTCTCGGTTATTTTTTAGCACTATTACAGTAGGGAAAGTCCATATGGTGTAATTTTATATTAAATTAGGAAACACAAAATAGTCCAAAAAGTCCCGGAGAATTACATCAAGGTGGGTAAAAGGTGAGATGGGAGAACATGATTGCAAAGCTAATTCTCTAAGCCACAATAGAAGTGGTTAGACCATAGAGTCTTTCACACGAAATTGGTGGAGTAACAAATCATAAGAGAATTTGACTTTCCATTTCTCCAAGGATGGAGGTAGCTACTTGAAAATGAGGTCATTGTGACACTTCCAAATGTTCCAACTTGCACAAGCAAATGTTTCCATGAAGCAAGGGCCAGTGAAAATCAAGCTGGCCGATCTGATCTGATACAAGAGATCACTCCGAAGATCCCAATTTAAACCAATGACATCCCATCAAGCCAAGAATTACGTGTCGTTCGACAAGTCACGGCTTGTCTAGCGACTTTTCTATGTATCGCTACATGGATGTCGACAACCAGGAACGACACGTTAAGTTCAACTTATCAATCGACAAGTTAGGTTGTCGCTGGCTAGTCGCGACAGGCCCATGTAAACTGGTCGAGCGACAACAAAAAAGGACCATCTTATTTCCCCTCGTAACCTACCTACCTCTCTAGCGCTCCAGAAACAAATCGAGCCTTTCTCCCCCCTCCCCTCACGCCCAGCCGCCTCTCCCTAGTCGCTTCTCCCCTAGCCGCCCCCCACACCTGGATGCCACCGGTGCTGCCGCCGCCTCCTCCTGGCGATTGTGCTCCTCGCCGGCTCCTCCTCCCTGATAACCTTCCCGCCGGTGCTACTCTTCCTCTGTCTCCACTCCAACGCCGGTGCTGCTCTGACTCTACCTCCAACACACTCCAACGCCGGCAAAAGCAGGTAACTAGTTCCCTCCTCGATGGCTCTACCTCCAGTCCTCCACTCTCATCCTCCCCCTGACCTTCCCTTTCCATTTTTGTTTGCTGCAGCAGCATAGCACCATGGAACCACCCCAGATTTCCCAAGTGGTTTGTTCAGCTCAGAGAGCACTTGAAGGACCCTAAGAGGAAGGCAACAAAGTCCAAGGACCCGGGATGGAAGTATGCTTTCTAGCCGTATCTTAAAAACAAATATACACTCCAATGCATCTTATGTGGGAAGAAAGTACCTTCTGGAGTTACTAGATTCAAGAAGCACCTTGCTGGGGGTTTCCCGATTGTGGAAAAATGCCCCAAAGCTACCGCAGAAATCAGAAAAGAGATGCATGACTATTTGAGAGCACACGGACAGAAGTTCACAACCATTGATCTTGATGGTCGTGGCGAAGGCGTAGAAGGTGATGAAGAATAGGAGGCTGCCGCAAGCTCAAAGGCATCCAATACCTCTGGGAAAAGGAAGACAACTGCTACTAGTACGGTTGCATTGGAGCCAAAGAGGCAAACAAAGTCAATTGCAGATGAGATTCGTAGGACACCTGAAGAGGTTGTGGCTGCGAGGTATAAACTGAAGAGTGTTCAAAAAACTATGAAGGACTATATCAAGAAGACTAAGGCACAAAAGGACATTGTAGATGACCATGTTGGTGATTTCTTGTATGAGAATTTTCCAATGTTCAAGATATCGCTTATCGGGAACTTATCGGCCGACCCCCGATAAGTGGTAAATCGGCCGATTTATCGGAATATCGGCCGAAATATCGGCGGATTTATCTTATCGGCTAGACACCGATAAGCGATAAAGCGGCTTCCACTCAATATTGTCAATTCAAGGAGTTGGCATATTATGTTGGAGTCTATAGGGCAGTATGGGTCTGATTATATATCTCCTTCTTACCATGATGTGAGGATACCACTGCTTGAGAAGGCAAAGATCAAGACTGACACCTTGAAGGAGAAGCATGAAAAGGCATGGAGAGAATATGGCTGCTCACTAATGTCGGATGGTTGGACCGACATGAGCGGACGACATTTGATCAATTTTCTTGTCAATAGTCCCGAAGGAACCTTCTTTTTAGGGACAGCCAATGTTTCATCTGAATCTGTTGATGCAAATTTGATAGCAAAGTTGTTGGGAGAACAAATAGATGCAATTGGTCTAGAATTGGTTGTCCAGGTTGTTAGTGACAATGGATCAAACTACAAGGCAGGCGGCGGAATTCTAATGGAGAAGTACCCTACTTTGTATTAGACACCATGTGCTGCCCACTGTTTGGATCTTATGCTCGAGGACATTGGGAAGATAAAGGAGTTCAGTGATTGCATTGCCAAAGCAAAGAGAACAACCAGATTTATATATAGCCATACACGGATTCTTGATCAAATGAGAACATTGAATGGCAAGAAAGATCTTGTGAGACCTGGAGCAACTGCTTTTGCAACAACATTCCTCACCTTGACCAGCATGTGGAGTCAAAGGCAATACCTCAAAGCACTATTTGTTAGCAGGGAATGGTATGCAAGCAAGTTAAAGAACACCGAAGGAGGGAAGGCCGCCGAAAATACTATGCTCTCAGTGCCATTTTGGCATTCGGTGGAGCATTGCATGAGAGCTCCACAACCACTTCTACAAGCTCTGAGGATTGTTGATGGTGATGAGAGCCCAGCAATGCCCGAGATTTGGGCAGCCATGGATTTTGCAAAGATGCACATAAAGGATGCTTTAGCTCAAAAGGAAGGGCTGCGAACTCAAGTTCTCTCCATTATTGACAGGAGGTGGGATAATCAGATGGAGCATAAGCTACATGGGGCTGGCTTGTTCTTGAACCCAAGCAAGTTCTTTGCCATTAAAGAGACCGACAAGAGACTAGCTACAAGGTTGCGTTCCATGTTCAATGATGTGTTATGGAAGATGGTAACCTATGATGATCTCCAATCCAAGATAAGAAATTTAGCCGATGATTATGAGCTGACGGAAGGAGATTGTTTCACGAAGCAAATGGCAATTAAAGACCGTTTGAAAAAGTGTCCTCGTAAGTGATTCTAGTTGCTTCTTGATTTCTGTAGTTGCTGTTTTTTTGTGGCTCTATGCATGAACTACGAGTTGCTATTTTTGCAGTACTTTGGTGGGGTGCATACGGTGGTCTTGCATATGAATTCCAATCTTTTGCCAAGAGGATCATTAGTCTATGTGCATCATCATCTGCTTGTGAGTGCAATTGGAGTGTCTTTTCTCATGTAAGTAATTAGCAATTGTTCATTTCTTATTTTATTGCAGCAACTCTCATAGAAATTTGGGTTTGCAGATCCATACCAAAGGGAGAAACCGCTTAGAGTACAAAAGATTGAACAAGCTATCATATGTCTCGTACAACCGTCAAATGACAAATAGGTTTCAAAAGCTGCGCGAGGAAGGATCCAAAGGAAAGAAGTCTAGTCCTCTTATCCTAGAATTATTTCAATGGGATAATGAGTGGGTCGATATCAATGTGGAATTGGTGCATCAAAATGAAGCTGAGGGACTTGATGTTGATGGTTCTAATTCGCTGCGTTGGACTGATGTTGATGAGGCCATTGGTGCAACAGAGATCCTACAAGGCCGCAACTTTCCAAGGAGAGCCCGTGGTGATGCTAGTGAGTCTAGTCGACCCACTGGCCCTTATATCACTTATGGAAGGAGAGATGTGAATGATCCAGCATTGAGGGCTGAACTGGAAGAAGAAGTTATTGACAGTGACATGGAGAACAGCGACGATGCAATTGATGATTCTGCCCGAGGGAATGGGAATGATCAAGACTATGAAGTCGACATGGACTAATATTAGTTTCTGAAATTTATTTTGCTGCACCTGCTGTGTTGAACTTATTTATTTGCTTGCAGCCTTGTGCTCAAGGACTTATTTTTATGTAACCTATGTTGAACCTGGGTGGTGTTTGTTGTCTGTTTGAATGTGTTTAAAGTTGTTTTTATGCAAATGTTTGTCTGCTGGAGAGTAAAGCCAATTTGATAGCACAAACCTGATGTCTTTTCATTTGTTTGTGGGCTCTTGGCTCGTGGAGAAGGGGAGACCCTGCCCACTGGACGCAAATGCCACAGTCCCAGGTTCCTATCCACTCCCCAAGTCCCCATGCCATCAATATTTTTCTATATTTATTGCTCAACTATGTATCAACTTGTGTATGACTTGTCGTGTTGAGTCATGACAAGTCTACTTGTCGGTACCCGAGCGATAAGTTGCGACACAACAAAACGTAAATCTTGCATCAAGCAGAAGCAAATGATTATTCAAAAAAGAGGTGGTTTGAAGTCTCCAAAGACATAGCTGAACATAACACACATTGATTTCCCCCCTCTATCTTCCAAGGCTTTATGGGCATAAGATCGCTCATGTTAAGTTTGTCGTGAACCAGCAGCCTAAGAATACTTTTATTTAGGAAGGCATTTGGATTTCCAAATAGACTTGATAGAGGAGTCACATTGAACTGGAGCAAAGAGAAAATTGTAGAACCGAGCTTGAGTATATGTGCCATTTCCCCAAGCAAATACACTGGCATCATCCGTCCCCTCGAATAGATTGTAGCTCTGAAGGATGTCTGATGTTCGGAAAATATCATCTTAAGCTTGAGTAGAAAGTGGGAGGGCTAGTTCATCACTAGGATGAGACAATTGAGACATGGAGGCAGCAGAGACATCTTCATTGAGGACAAAAGAGAAGATATGAGGGAACCTATCATAGAATAAGCGATCACCATGCCAAAAATCCTTCCAGAATAGGGTGTCACGTCAACAATTTTTATGACATGCCACCACCGAGTGAGGGAGAAGCAAGTCGTCCATATTCCCTAAGAACCCGTGTGCAATTTTATATTTTTATTTTAGAGTGGTCAATTAAGGGTTTGTTGATTTTACAGAAAAGGTATTTGATAAAATTAAAATTACTCCATCGATTATATGCTAATAAATTAAACCACAATTCTCAGCAAGTAATTTGAAATTATTTTTTGATAACAATTTCATGTCATAATAACTACATATCAATAAATATCTTGATAATTGTCTTGTGTCTTAATAAAACTTAGCAATTCCTACCAATATGAATGGAGGGGGTATACAATTTCATGTTTACCACACTCATAAGATCTATAGTTCTACTGACGTAAACAAATATCTATAGTACTATATAGATCATCAGGTTCACGGATTTGGTTGCTTATATGGAGAACCTAAAGGTCACTCCGCATGGCATTTGGGAGGAGGGGGCAGGGGATAATAAAACCTGAATCCAAGAGCTGCAAATATGTTTAGACATATTGGATTGTATTCATATATGTTTATGCTTAGATCAAGTCCTTTGTGTCAGCATACGAATAAACACATATTTGTGGAACCACTTGGGTTTGTACCGATTAGACATGAGGGAATTGAGAGGTACAACGGTGACATAAGGTATCGAGGACCTAGAATGTTGAAGTGGGAGGAATCACAGAGACCCATCATCTTCATGTTATGGCGAAAGGGAAGCCTTTAATTATTATGATCCAACGTTATATAATGTGAATTAGTAGGCAATGGTGTGATGGATCTACGCACAAGGCATTATTGGTGCACCTAGATTTGGGTTTTTCCTCTACACCACCTTACTTTGGAAACCATCACACATGTAGATAGTTGGTGCCTAGAACCTTTGTACTTGTCGCTTTATTAGTGTGTGTTTCAGGTATTAAATATTGTTTTAGTTTCTCTTGCTTTTAGATAGTTTACCTTATCGTTGTGATGGATGTCTCTTAGAAGGGGATAGTTAGTAGGCAATTTTTGAGCATCCGCTTCCGTGCAAACACATTGTACCTCTAGGAAAGAAAGACACTCAACCTTTGGTCCCTTTGGTTTGAGTAGTATTGGGGTAATACTTCAATTGGATGGTACTACAATGATCGGTGTGCTTGTGTTCATTAGGACATCATTAACGTGCCACGACCTAGGGTCTAGATGGTCGCAGAGAAATTTGATGGTGGTGAGAAGACGAAAACGACTCAAAGCAATAAATTTGTAGAGTTGAGAATTAGTAGTTCGCTCCCCTAGCATGGATACGGCTAGACATAATGGATGGGGCAGAGCTACTAGAGACACATCAAAGGAGAGTTTTAGCGTAGGCGCCGATCATCTAGGTGGGCTTTCCCTACCAACATATATTCCTATTTTAAAATTGGTCATGAATCATGCTATGTTTACAAAATATAAGGTGTATTTTCACTGTCCATATCGGGCTTCCGGACCATAAATTTATCAATGGTTACAAAATCACAATCATACGAACATACTTTTGTATATGAATCCATTGATGTCTAGTTTAACCTAAACTACATACTCACTTCATTCATGCTTACAAGGTGTATTAAGTTTTTGAAAATTCAAACTTGGCCATTTTCCGCTAAGTTTTTTTTTCGTGCCACGTCGGCCTAACACGGCAGTCTTGCCTAACAATATATTCAAAATACTAAAATAGGGGTTAAAAACATGTTCATTTTTTTTCTGATAAGGTATTTGGACATAATTCTTGCTAAATGGGATAATATGTGTCAGATACGCGCAACTATGAGGTAAACAGTGGAATTCACTCTAAATCCAAAGATGCTAACTTTGTGTTGTTAAGAATTATTTTTCTTTAAACTTTGTTAAAGATATTTACATTTTGTTTTTCAAAATTTTGATACACCTTACAACGAAAAACGATGGGAGTATTATTTATTAGAGGAGTTATCAGCCAAAGCGTCAAAATACACCCTATATTTTGAATTGGAGGGGTAGTTCTTTACTTAGTCTGCCAAAAATGGGTGATTAAATTTTAATTATGATAAAAATTATGATAATGACACAACCACCAAATAAAAAAGTGGAATCAATTAACTCTTTTCTTAATCTAGGATTCCAGGTTGGGTCGTACTCGACGAATTAATATGTTTGACAAACATGCTCCGCTAACGGATCAGTGAGACATGGACTAGTTGAATTCATGTCCGAACCTCATGTAGCTGACAACATGTTGTTCTCTAACCGAAGCTAGGTTTAGCAAGATTTGTGTAATGAATTACTCTCTCCGTCCTAAATTAATTGTCTTAAAGTTGGACAAAATTGGATATATCTAACACTAAAACATGTCTAGATATATCGACTTTTATCCAATTTTAAGACAATTAATTTAGGACGGAGGGAATAATTTACGTGTTTTCGATTTGGTGATAGGATAGAAGCAGCGGCCAGGATCTCGGATCCAGTGACCAGTGTAGCTGTTTCCAATTTCAGCAATAGGCGCCATGATTTGTGAGATTATCCACTTGCTCTGAGGCTCCCACCTAAACACATAGTGCAGAGGAATATGACCCCTCCGGTTCCTAGAAGTCATCGTCTAGACACACTACGAAACAAAACTTGACAGCTAATATTTATTCTAACATATGAATTAAACAATAGTTTTTAAAAAATTGTCAAGACAAATTTACGCTAGGTTTTTTAAGTAAAAGTCAAACTTTCGTTTGTTTGACTCTAGAATTCCATGAAGATAGTTAAAACATCTCCAGTGACTCCTCTAAACGGACATCCACACCGAAATAGAAAACGCTTCCAGTGGTTCGTCCAAAGGAGCGTCCAAAATTTAGAGGATCTCGCCGCCTAGTACGCGTCCTCCTCCATGGCTGGAGGACGAATTGACGATCCTCTACCGCAACTTCTCTCGCTCCAGAATCCCTCCCGCGCCCGTCCGGAGGCGCCGTCCCCGACCGTCTCCTCCGCGCGAGCAAGGTATGGAGTTTCGAGCCCAATCCAGAGAGTTGGTGTGGGAAAGAGAGATGAGATTTGGTTGGGGCATGATGGCCAGCACCGGATCCAGCTGCCGCTGCGCCATTTTGGCTGGATCCGAGAGAAAATATAGACGTTCCACTTTTTTGTCCAAATGGGAAGGTCCCTGCCTCATAAACGTTAGAAAACTAGGAATCTCTAAGAAGAAATCTTTTTAGATGATCATCTATATATGAAGATATGTAGATGACCAAATCTAGAGGAGCCATTGGAGATGCTCTTAAGCTTGTCTCCCACTCCACAGGATGGTCAGTTTCTTCCTTCCTTCCTATTGCTCGCTCACAAATATCCACGCAAATTTGCATGTCAACGGAACAGTGGTCGGTTACCTAGCTGATGCATGTGCAACGCGAGTGATGCCATGCTGCAAGCTCAAGCTATGCATATTCCTTGTCTGGTTGAATCTGCACGCATTGCAGCACTTCTTTTTGTGCCACAACACAACAATACACTCTAGTTGCGTTGATCGATGTGCCGAAAGTTTGGTCGCGTTAACATCACGCGGCTCCTTCCTCGCGAAAAGGGGCTCCAAAATCACGTGCTAGCTAGCTGAGCGATGCCATGCAAACGGGGGCGTCGATCGTGGATGGTTACATATACAGTGCGTAACGATCAGTTGGGCAGTCTTTTTCGTTGGCACATGTAAACGTTTCTATTCTAACACTGTACAAGATAGATAATGCATACTGAATTCCAGGTCAAAATCGCCGTACATCATGAGCCGCGAATTTTCAAACCTACCGCCTGGACGTAAAGGCAATATTATTCATGTATATCCATCCAGGTGTATGAACAGTACCACGTCAGCTTGTGAACGAAGAGACAATCCTGTCATTGTCTGTGCCAATATATCAGGAAGCAACTGATCGAGGCTACCTCACCCGCAGACCTTTTTGGGGCAAAAGGTTTTGCCTCGCTAGATCTCCATGGCACCCAAAACCACACATAGGCCCTCTCTGACACAAAAACCGGCCGGAGCGGCACCCTAAAAGTGGCCCTATAAGATTTTTAGTCCAGCAGCATTCCTAACGGGTCTCTAAACTTACAGCGGACTGTGGGCTGAGCCCGCGTAATTGACATAGCTTGCACTCCGCCGGTCCCCACGTGACGGAACATGACGGCGGAACGACTGCAACACGCGCCACTTTGACGTCGGGCACAACTCGTCTTCCCGGTCTACTCGTTGGCATTGCCGATTTTCCACGCAAGGATTCATGCCGTTATCAGCCCTCGGCCTCCTCGCCGAGCGAATGTAAGGCATTCTCTGCTCCCTCTTCGTGCAACTCACCTCTCTTCTCCCCAACTCCCAAGCCATCCACACCTGCGTGCCATGTCGAACACCTACGAGGCCACCAGCAGCGCGCGGAGGCCTTTCCGGGGAGTCCGCGGCATGACACTAGAGCAGGCGCGGCAGTTCCACCGCTACGGTCTCCTCGTCCCACCGGACTTCCATCTGACGAAGTACTGGGCGGTCGGTACGGGTGGCCTAGCCTTGCTTCCGATCCCCAACACACCAGAGGCGCACAACATCGTCGTGCTCATGCAGCGCGATAAGATGACGGAGCAAGAGAGGCAACTCCCTGAGAACTCCGTGGCGAACTGGACCGGACGGATGGAGTGCTTTCTCAGTGAGCGCAACAACCTCCTAGACGTGTACGACCCACCATGCCCTAGCTTGTACAATGTTGAGGGTCGTCACGCCTGGTGGGAGGCGATGGGCCACATAGTTGAGAGAGCCATTGAGGCCGCCCACATACACACCCTGAGCAGCGCAATCCCACTGCCGTTGCTGCCACCAGTGCGACGCAGAGGTGGAGGAGGAGGAGGTGGGCACGAAAGTGCTCACCGCAGCACGCCCCGCGGTGGCCCGATCATTCGTGACGTGCCTGAGCACCGTTCGCCACCGCTCAGAGGCGGAGGCCCCGGTATTGTCATCGAAAGTAGCACGCCACGCGGTGGACCCTCCCCACCGCCATATGTGTGCACGACATTCCCCACAACGCGGCCGCCCTACCTTCGTCTACGCCAGCTGGAGACAGAGGGTGAAGCAGGAACCGTACGACGACCGGCAGGCTTTGCCGTGCTATCACCGCTCGAGGACAAAGATCACAAGGGCGACACCCCCGGCTTGGGTTGCGCTCCGATGGAGAGACCATAGAGGTTTTTACCCCAATGAGAGAGAGAGAGAGAGAGAGAGAGAGAGAGAGAGAGAGAGAGAGAGAGAGAGAGAGAGAGAATGCCCCGGCTTGGTCTCCGCACAAATGGCATCTTCCTCCGAGGGTGTTTCCACCTCGTGCTGTCCCTGAGACGGCGCATCCTTCTCCCGTTATGCGTCATCACCCACCACCGTGCTCGACCTCGACGACCGCGACAACAGGAGAAATAATGGCAGCGTTAACCGTGACCAACTCGAGTACGAGGTTTAATTTCGATAAAACTACTGTAATATATAAACAACATTTGAATTAAATTGAAATTTGAGCTGTGTGAGAGAGAGAGGCATCGGACACCCCAAAGCGGATATAAGTTGGAGGATGCCGGACAGAAATTGAACGCCACCAGATGCTCTTACTTTCCAATCTCGTGGCATGCACTGTAAATGCTCATCGGCCTATATGGACATCCCATGATCGATGCAGGGTGCCAAGGTGTGATCAGCCCATGCATGGTTGAACTAGGCGTTGACTCCTTAAAGAAGGTTCAGGGTCCAACATCATATCCGAGATAAAGTCCAACTTCTAGACGGTTTCTACTAAAAAAATATATAGTGAAGCAAACGAAATCTTGCGGAAGAAACTTATGCAGTCAAACAGGAGACCACGAACGTACCAGTTTTCTGCTACCGATAAATTGAAAGATAGCAATGTTCAGGCCTAATTTCCATTCCTGATAACGGAAATATGGCAATTACATAAAAATAACAAAAGTGTGAATCGGAGTATGACTATTTCAAATCTTTAAATATTACGCCCATACTAATTTGTATTTGAAACTAAACGGGATACACCATAGGCTATCTCCGGATTTATCTTCAAAATTTTATAGAACTTTTAAATATACTTTTTTTTTAAACGGCAACTGCTAGGAAGCATAAAACACTTTCCATGCTCTCTCGGGGAGGGCGTTGGATCAATCGCAGTGTTAATGTTCCGGCATGGCTGGCTCGGCTGCTGTTTCCTCTCTCTTTCTGTTAATGTTCCGGCATGGCTGGCTCGGCTGCTGTTTCCTCTCTCTTTCTGTCTCTTCTCTAGTACTACCGGTCCATGTCGGAATTTTGGGTCTCCATGCATGTCGAGAGCACTGTAATAGCTAGCATGTGATTTTGGGTCTCCGTATTTTGGACTCCCTCTGTCTCATATTAATTGTATTAAAGTTGAATACAAGTGGATGTATATAGACATATTTTAGTGTTAAATACATCTGATTTTATCAAATTTTAAGACAATTAATATGCGATCGAGGGAGTATATCGATTGAAGATATTGTAGTCACAATCTGGATAGTTTGACTATCTATTGAAATGGTACTGCTTCTTGCTTTTCTATGTTACTCTCTTGCATAATCGTCAACACAATTTTCCATGTCAACGTAGCTCTGGTCGGTGACCACGCTTGTGGCCGGTATATGGGCAATTGATACTGGCCAAAGATACCGCTTTCTCAAGCACGTCCTCGTCTGGCTGAATCTGCACGCATGGCAGCGCTCCTTTACGTTTTCGTGCCAAATGAACACACGCCTAGTTGCATACTGCCATGATTTTGATCGGCGACGGGGCTACCGCTGATTTTCGCGCTCACCTTAGCTTTTGGAACGGCAATTAACTTGACCCAATTAACCGATTTAAGAGTAGGCTCATCTTAAAAAGCACTCGAATTAAGTTGTGTACATAGTCTCTACTCAAATACTTGATTCATAAGTAGAAATCTCGATCTAAAATTAATTTATCTAAGGTTCTTTACTTTTGATGCCATGACAGATTCTTTTTCGATAACATAGCAAAGCCATTTGGTGAGGCCACAAGAACATGACTAGTTGGCCCCTAGATATTGCCCCGGAAGTTTACCACATTTGCAAACTCAAAAGATGGACTGTTCAGGAGGCTCTTAGCGACAATTCTTGGATTGAACGGCTAGACATCACTTCTAGGCTCTCGGTGAAGCACAATGCGTAGTTTGTTGAGCTCTGGACGATGCTCCAAGACATTGTCTTGGACCATGTATAGCATGATTCTATCACATGGCACCATGCCACCTCGGGAGAGTACTTCGCTTTTTCTGCCTATTTGTTGCAATTTGCCGGTTCCACCAGTTCTTTGATGGACTCTCCTGTCTAGCATGCTAGGACACCTCCAAACTACAAATTGTTCCCTTGGTTGATCATTCGGGATAGAGTTTGGACAGTGGATCGTCTTTCGCGGCGAGGTTGGCCTAATTGTGGCGATGGCCCCCTTTTATCTTCACGAGTAAAAATCAGAGTGCCACCTCATGTTCCATTGTAGGTTCTCCTCTCGCATTTGGAACGTTCACATGAGGCCGGATCGATGGACTGGCTTGCACTTGGTCTCGGATCGTTGGACCGCTTCGGTCCTCCATCTCGAGCCTCCGCACAAGGAGACCGCCTCCGTCCTCACCCTCGTTTCGTGGAAATTGTGGAATCAGCAAAACTCAGAGAGTTTTTCGACACAATTCCCATCTCCCAAGTGTGATCATTGTGGACATCAAGGAGGAGACGAGAACTCGGGTCAAAGCGGGTTCAAAAGTGCTTGGTGAATTTTATTCCAGGAGACTAATCCATTGGTTTTATCTTTTGTTGTTTCCCTTAACGCACCTTAGGGCACGTACAATAGTTTTATCTTAGCCATGCCACGTAGGATGATTGCTGAGTTGGAAGAGAGAGAAACGGAAAAAAGAGGTTTGCCTTCTCTTGGTGAAGAGATGATCTCTTAGCACAATTATCTCACCGCATTTTAGCAAATCAGCTTATTAGAGAAAAGGCTAATAGATAATCCATTGTACATCATGTTTTTAAGTCTTATCTAAAAATTTAAGTTAAGACGTCTTATCAACCATTGTAGTTGCCCTTATCTGAGCTTTTTGGAGGGGTTGGCCTCGGCCATGTAAAACTTAAGCTCTCCACTCTCTTAGGGCGCGTTTACTTCACTGGTGTTTGACGGGATGGGAGGGGAAATTCCCGGCCCACCCGCTAATCCCGGAATATCCACACGAACCCGTTTACTTTCAGAGTTTCTCCCGGGAATATACCGGCCCATCCCGAAAATTCCCCTCCCAAAACCAACAGATCAGCGCTCTCCTCACACGCGACCATCCGCTCGTGTTTTTTTGGGGAAGAAAACGAGGACAGAGGCCACGGCATGGACTTGAGGCGACAAACGTCACGGACCGGATGCCGTGGACGCTGACCTGCGGACGCCGCTGACGGACGCCGCAGGCCTCTCTCCGACGAGTTCTTCTCCCGCATCATCCATGTCCTCCCGTCCTCTTCGCCTAGGTTCTTGGCGGCAGCATGATTTTTCATGGCAGTGGCGGGCAGCACGGTCGATCTTGTCGCCGTTGTTGGGCGCGAAGCAATCGGTCTCGGCCATGAAGAAGAGGTCCAGACCTGCATGCTCGCCCATCTCCATGGAGCTCTGCGCCATATATATCTCTCACTCCTAGTCTCAGATTGCCCACCTTGACAAGATCTTGGCAGCCAGCTTTGTCTCGTGGAATCTCATCGAGGCAGCTCATGATCTGTGTGTCGTAGTTTGGTATTTAAATTCTAGATCTTGAGCGACTATGTGTGTGTAAAGTCAGAGTTTATTAGCATGTCTGGTACATCACAATCCCCTGCAATCCCCCAAAAAACTAAGTAAACAGAGGGATTGAGATTAGAGGGGGAAATTATGGGATTGGAGGGTTTTGGGTGAAGGAGAGGGATTCACCAAATCCCCTCCCACCCCTAAACTTCCCAACCCTGTGAATACAGGAGAGGTAAACAAGGCCTTAATTATTGAAAATTCTAGCCTTTTGCCTCGTATCAAAAATAAAAATTTGGTTGCGTTACACGCTTCGTCGTCACGAAAAGAGAAAAAGGGAATGTCACAAGATGCCATGCAGACGAGAGGCGTCGTGTCGTACGATGGCCACGGCGAGTGACGGGCGAGCAATCTCATTGGCGGCTGCGTCTGTTTCTATTTGATAAGTAACATAAGTAGAGCGCTCATGTCATCCGATTTTTTTTCTAATATTCCAGGATAGTGCCCATTCAACTCCAGGTCAAAATGGCTCTACATCATGAGCTGCAACTTTTCAAACTGGACATAATTAAAGGCTGCTACGCTAGACAATACTATGTAATATTCTAAATAAACTGGTACTACTATATGTCTAGAAGCAGCTGGGTTCGAGTGGTTCTAACTTATCATGATAAAACAACGCTGTCACTGTCGATGACAATGTATGGAGAGGAGAACGCTAACGACGTCGCTCGCTCACCGGACCTTTTGGGCAAAAGGTTTTGCCCGGACTTTTGTTCATGTCATGGCCCGTTATTTTCTCCAGCAAATCCGTCTTCATCCTGGACCTACCAGGACGGCCATGATTTCTGGAAGGTTGGGCACTGCAAAGAGAGAGAGAAAGAAAGAAAAGATGCTCGCACAATGACCAGGCGTTCACTCCTCAAAGTTCAGGTCCAACATCTCATCCGAGAGAAAGTCCAACATGCATCTAGAAAAAGTTTCTGCTAAATTAAATGGAGCTAGACTCTTTTTCCATAGATGAATGCAGCTAGACTCTTGCAAAAGGAACGTATGCAGTCAAACCTGATTTCTACTAACGATAGTGGTAACATAGAATGTTCTGGCCCAATAAAGAACAGAGCAGATTAGCAACGACTTGACCATGTTTGAACGAACTGAAACCCGTATCAGAAAAAGGGCCAAAAGCGAGCATCTAAAAGTAGTGATAAGAAATTAAAGACAGGGCTATCAGGAAAAACACAAAGGGCTTTAGACCAAAATTATGAGCGAGATATCAGTGGTTGGCTGCAGCCTCAGTAGACTGAAGCTGCAATGCAAACTTTTTTAGCGGCTCCTTTTTTTAGGCTTAAGGTAGACGCTCTGCCATTCGATTACATAGAAAGTAAGATCTTTATACGAGAGGTTTTTGGAAAGAGGAAATAGGACATATAGGCCAAGAAAAACCTAGGTGGTATTACATGCCACGGTCCTCGGGGTCATCTGTTTCAATGGAAGAAAACGCTTTTCTTACTGCTCCCTTCTCTGAAGAGGAGATAAAGAAGGCGGTATTTCAGATGGAACATAATAAGGCACCTGGTCCAGATGGTTGTCCGGCGGAGTTCTATCAGCATTTTTGGGAACTCATTAAACATGATCTCCTAGAAATGTTTGATAGCTTGCAGAGTGGACACCTGGAGTTATATCGCCTTAATTTTGGGGAAATCGTTTTGTTACCTAAGGTTTTGAACGCAGAACGGATACAACAGTACCGTCCTATTTGCCTTCTTAACGTTAGTTTCAAAATCTTTACTAAGGTTGCAACTATTAGACTGAATTCGGTGGCAGACCATGTGGTAAAACCTACACAGACTGCTTTTATGCAGGGTAGGAATATCCTAGATGGGGTCGTGACTTTACACGAAACCGTACATGAGTTGCACACAAAAAAGCTTAATGGGGTAATCCTTAAAATAGACTTTGAAAAAGCCTATGATAAAGTGAATTGGGAGTTTCTACAACAGACTCTGAGAATGAAAGGATTTTCAGAGGAGTGGTGTACCCTAGTTCGCAGTTTCGTAGCTGGAGGTAGTGTGGCTATCAAAGTCAATGACGATGTTGGCCGATACTTCCAAACAAAGAAGGGCTTGAGACAAGGTGATCCGCTATCGCCCGTATTGTTTAATATTGTGGCAGATATGTTAGCAATCATGATTGATCGAGCCAAAGAAAATGGCCTAATTGAGGGAATAATTCCACATCTTGTAGATGGAGGATTGTCGATCCTTCAATATGCAGATGATACAATTCTATTTATGGAGCATGATTTGGAGAAAGCGGCGAATCTGAAATTGATACTTTCAGCGTTCGAGCGATTATCCGGATTAAAAATTAATTTCCATAAAAGCGAATTGTTTTGCTTTGGCGAGGCCCAGGATGCAGTTGCGCAGTATACCGAGTTATTCGGATGCGAGCAAGGTCAGTTTCCTATTAAGTATTTGGGAATACCAATACATTACAGGAGATTGACTAATGCAGAATGGGGCCAAGTCGAAGAGCGTTTGCAGAAAAGGCTGGCTAGTTGGAAAGGAAAATTGTTGTCACTTGGTGGACGACTGGTACTCATTAATTCAGTCCTTACTAATATGGTACTGTATATGATATCATTCTTCCAGTTACCCAAAAGAGTCTTAAAAAAATTGGATTACTTCCGATCTAGATTCTTTTGGCAAGGTGACAACGAGAAAAAGAAATATCGATTGGCCAGATGGGATGTAGTTTGTCGTCCACGAGATCAAGGGGGGCTTGGTATTCATGATCTTCAAGTCAAGAATTCAGCCCTACTTGGTAAATGGATTTTTAAACTACTAACCGAAGACGGCGTTTGGCAGACTATCCTGAAACGTAAATACATAGGCTCGAAAGCAATGTCACAGGTCACGTGGAGACCAGGTGATTCACACTTTTGGGCTGGACTCATGGCGACCAAAAATAAGTTTTTTCGCTATGGGGTATTTAAGATTAAGGATGGATCACAGATACGGTTCTGGGAGGATAAGTGGTTAGGCAATACCACACTCCGAGAACAGTATCCGGCCTTGTATACCATTGCGCGACATAAGGAGGATACGCTGGCTACGGTCATGCACACATCACCTCCTAATGTTACGTTCAGGCGAGATTTAATCGGGCCTAGACTACTGTCTTGGCAAAACCTGGTTGATAGATTAACTACAGTTACTCTTACACCAGGCGCCGATGAATTTCGATGGAAGATCACTAAGAATGGACAGTTCTCGGTGGACTCCATGTACAGAGCCATGATCCAGACGGATATGCCAATCGATATATTCAAAAATGTATGGCGTATGAAAGTACCGTTGAAGATTAAGATCTTCGCGTGGTACCTTCGTAAGGGGGTCATACTTACAAAGGATAATCTTGTCAAACGTAATTGGCATGGAAGCTCTAAGTGTGTTTCTTGTTCTCACGATGAGACAATTAAACACTTATTCTTTGATTGCCCATTTGCGCGTTCTATATGGGCCGCTATCCAAATGGCTTCGAATCTATATCAACCCACTTCCGTTGCGAATATATTCGGTAACTGGTTGAATGGGGTAGATAAACGATTTAAGACTATTATTAGGGTAGGAGCGCTGGCCGTTATCTGGTCGCTCTGGCTATGTAGAAATGACAAGATTTTCAATGATAAAATTTTTTCTCGTATGCAGGTTCTATTCAGGAGCACAGGTATTCTCCGTTCGTGGTCCACATTACAGCGAGGGGAGTTACGAGGCCTTTTTATGGAGGCATGTGCACGACTGGAGGCATGTGCCTTTCCATGGGGCAGGTGGACTTTTTATGGAGGCATGTGCACGACTACAGCAAAGTCATCCAAATCTCCCATGGTTTCCCGATGAATGGCATGTTTGCAAATACCAGAGGTCTTAGTGACTTGGCTAAACATTTGCATTTTGCTGGTTGTGTTAGGGATCATAATTTGGATTTCTTGGCTATTTCTGAGACCAGGAGACGTGAGTTCTCTCAATCTCTATTGAACCGACTTTCTGGCGGTATAGAGTTTGATTGGTACTCGCGTCCCCCTCACGGTCACTCCGGTGGCATTTTACTAGGTATCAAAACAGAGACCATGGAAGTGTTGGATGTTACGGATGGTGATTTTCATATAAAAATCACATCCGTAATAAAGCTGACAATTTTATTTGGAGTCTTGTTACCGTGTATGGGCCAGCCCAGGAGGTGGCTATGAAAGCTTTTCTCTATGAAATGGTAAACTTGGCAAAAGATAATCCTCATCCTCTCATCATTGGAGGGGATTTCAACTTGCTTAGGTTTCCATTTGAGAAGAGTAAGGGTCGGTTCGACAGTCGTTGGCCTCTTTTGTTCAATGCAGTCATTGACAGTTTGAACCTAAGAGAGATCACAATGGTCGGGAGACAGTTCACTTGGGCTAACTCTCTTCTTGAACCCACATACGAAAAGCTAGACCGTATTCTAATGGATACCGATTGGGAATCTAAATTCCCACTGGTGTCAGTACGAGCTCTAGAGCGTATTGAAGGTTTGTCGGATCATGCTCCTATTCTATTGAGCACCGGAATGCCTAGACCACAATGTAAACCACGTTTCAAGTTTGAACTTGGGTGGTTACATCGGGAGGGGTTTCATGAGATGGTTAAAAGAATTTGGGAAAGTCCGGTAGCTGGTGTCACGCCAATACAGAGGTGGAACAATAAGATTCATGCTTTACGCGCACACCTTGTCGGCTGGGCTCACCATACCACTGGTTTACTTAAAAAAGAAAAGAAACGGCTATCCTCGATCATTGATGCTTTAGAGGCATTAGCAGAAGTTCGTTTGTTATCTACGAAAGAGATTGAGCTAAAGAGCCAATCGAATGCACAAATAGCGCAACTCCTGCGTGAGGAGTTAAAATGGTATCAAAGATCCAAAGCTCAATTTATCCTAGAAGGAGATTCGAATTCCCGCTATTTCCATAGTATTGCCAATGGCAGACACAGGAAAACGCGTATTCATTCTCTAGTCCAGGAGGAGGGAAAGATCGAAGGTCATGAACAACTAAAGTCGTATATTACAAATTATTATAAAGGATTGTTCGGGGCCCTGGAGGAAGGCAACTTCACACTAGATGAGTCGCGAATAGAGGATATACCTCAAGTTTCAATTGAGGAAAATAGCTTACTTACCAAACCCTATTCAGAGGATGAAGTGAGAAAGGCGGCTTTCCAAATGAAACACAATAAAGCACCTGGACCTGACGGTTTCCCAGCTGAGTTTTATCAGAATTTTTGGGATGTCATCAAGTCTGATTTATTATAACTGTTTGCTTGTCTTCATGATGGACAACTAGAGTTGTTTCGACTAAATTTTGGTGAGATTATTTTACTACCTAAGGTTAATGAGGCTGAGAGGATGCAACAATACAGACCTATATGCCTTCTTAACGTTAGTTTCAACATATTCACCAAAGTCGCAACGATTCGATTGAACAGTGTGGCGGATCATGTGGTTCGTCCGTCTCAGACGACGTTTATGCAAGGTCGTAATATCTTGGATGGGGTGGTGATCTTACATGAAACAGTTCACGAGCTACATAGGAAAAAGCTGAATGGGGTAATTCTTAAAATTAATTTTGAGAAAGCTTATGATAAAGTAAATTGGTCTTTTCTTCAGCAAACACTCAGAATGAAAGGTTTTTCTCCTGAGTGGAGAGCGTTAATAGATAGCTTTGTTTCGGGAGGAAGTGTATTCATCAAAGTAAATGATGATACAGGAAAATTCTTCCAGACGAAAAAAGGTCTTAGACAAGGTGACCCGTTATCGCCAATATTATTTAATATAGTGGCTGATATGTTGGCTATCTTGATTGAACTCGCAAAAGCTGAGGGCCAAATTGAAGGCGTGATTCCACATCTAGTCGATGGTGGTTTATCGATTCTTCAATATGTCGACGACATAATTCTATTTATGGAACATGACATCGAAAAAGCTCGTAACTTGAAACTGATATTGTCAGCATTCGAGCAACTTTCGGGTCTTAAGATTAATTTCCATAAAAGTGAGTTGTTTTGCTTCGGCGAGGCTCAAGAAAATATCACCTTGTATGCTGAACTTTTCGGCTATGAACAAGGTCAATTTCCTATCAACTATTTGGGTATTCCGATTCATTATCGGAGACTTAGGCTACAATTAAGACTAAACAGTTGGAAAGGAAAACTCCTATCCCTTGGTGAAAGATTGGTACTCATAAATTCGGTATTAGCAAACATGGTACTGTATATGATTTCATTCTTCCAACTTCCTAAAGGAGTCTTAAAAAGATAGAATTATTTCCGATCTAGATTCTTTTGGCAAGAGGATGGTGAGAAGAAGAAATATCGGCTGACTAAGTGGAGTGTGGTTTGCTGCCCTAAAGACCAAGGAGGGCTCGGAGTTCATGACCTTGAGGTTAAGAACAGAGCCTTGCTGGGTAAGTGGCTCTTCAAACTTCTATCTGAAGATGGAGTGTGGGAAACCCTCCTTCGGAGAAAGTATGTGGGAGATAAAGCCGTATCTCAGGTTATTTGGAAGCCTGTTGATTCGCACTTCTGGGCTGGCCTGATGGCTACAAAGAAGTTCTTTTTCCCATATGGGTCCTTCTCTATCAGGGATGGGTCAGAGATTCGCTTTTGGGAAGATAAATGGCTCGGCCAACTTACCCTTAGAGAGAAATATCCGGCTCTGTATGCGATTGCACGAAACAAAAGTGACACACTTCCTAAGGTGTTGGGAACCTCCCCACCAAATGTTTCGTTCAGGAGAAGTTCACTGGGGACAAGACAAGCATCCTGGAATGCCTTGCTCATCCGTTTGGATTTCATCCATCTGTCGGAAGGTCCTGATAAATTTCGATGGAATCTTACGAAGAATGGCCAATTCTCGGTTGATTCCATGTATAGATCATTAATCATTCCCGATGTACCAGTCGATATTAAGAATAATAATAAAATTTGGAAGATGAAGATCCCGCTTAAAACCAAGGTGTTTGCCTGGTACCTTTGTCGAGGTGTAATTCTTACAAAAGATAACCTTGCCAAACGCAACTGGCATGGAAGTAAAAAGTGTGTATTCTGTCATCACGACGAGACTATTACACATTTATTCTTTCAGTGCGAGTTTGCTACATCTATATGGTCAGCCATCCAGATAGGTTCTACCTTACATCCCCCGACTTCTGTTGCAAATGTTTTTGGCAACTGGTTGAACGGAGTTGATTCTAGGTTTAAACTATTTAGTAGGGTGGAAGCAATTGCCGCTATTTGGTCGTTGTGGCTATGTAGAAATGACAAGGTTTTTAATGACAAAAATGCTTCTTTTATGCAGGTTATTTATCGGTGTACAGCAACGCTTCGAGCTTATTCGGCTTTGCAGCGTGTGGAGCACCGAGACTTGTTCTTGGAGGTTGCATTACGTTTGGAGGCAGCGGCCAGGGAGTTCTTGTCCCGACACGGATGGCAACATAGACTCCGGATTGATCTACCATCCTCCTAGGTGGATATACAATTTCTCATCATGATATGTAATCTTTCCTGTTTTTTATTTTCAGTCTGGGTACTCGTGAACTACGGAACTTGTGGCTGAGTGCATCTTTGTTATGCAGAGGCCGGGTGTAATGCTTAAAACTCTTTAAGTAATAAAATCCCTTTACCGAGAAAAAAAATCATCGACGAAAGGCGGGCTCCGCCGGCTGATGATGTCAACGACAACGAGGAGGATGTCGCACTCCCTATCCCGCTGCGGGCAGCGCACGCCGGCAACACAGGGTAGAGCTCGAGCCGAGTCCCGAAGGACGAGCCACCGTAGTTGAAAGTGCACTGTGGTCAACTAGAGGTGGGGGTGAATAGGTTGACTACCAATTTTTTTTCTTTTTCTTTTAATAGGGCTAAGCAAGATAAGATAAGGTCCTCTAGATGTGCATCTAGGTGAGCAACCTATGTGGACAAGATAATATACGCAACAGAAGTAAAACGAAAGGTAGCAAGATAAACCACAAGTGTAAACAAGGAGACAAGGATATGATTCCCGTAGTCCTTCTCAATGAGAAGTACGTCTACGTTGGAGAGGTGGGGAGCCACCTAGTCACTCCTCAATAGCACGGTTGTGCACACCTTATTCTCCTTGAGATTCTCCGGTGAGGGAGATTCTCGTTTCCACTATGAGGTCGACTTGGAGGCGTTGACCAAACCTTTACATGAGCTCGAGGTCACTCCACAAGATGGATGGAGGCTCCTAAGCAATACGTAGCTTGTTGCAACAAGGTGGAAGCTACAAGCACAAGATCTACTAAGGTTTCTAGGCCTTAGATCTACTAGGTTGTGGTGGATGGATTTGAAATTCCTTTGGTGGAAGTGTAGATCTTGGCCTCCTCTAGCTCTCCACAAAGTATGGGAGTGAGTGGGTGAGTGGAGAGGGAGATCTAGGTGTGTGAACCTTTCATTAATGGCTAGGAATACCCCTTCCCACAAGTGGCCGTTGTGCAATCCCGGATACACCGGAGGCTCCGGTGGCCTTCTTCTGTGCCCAGCCGCGCAGCCCAGATCTGCTCTTTGGATGGGCCAAGGGGGCGGAGGCTCCGGTCGATTGGGCGGAGGCTCCGCCCACCGGAGCTGCACCGGAGGTTCCGGTGGAGCCTCCGCTCTTATCCAACAGAGCGTAGTTTTGGCGGAGCCACCACCGGAAGCGCACCGGAGGCCCACCCCCTAGTGTGCCAGTTGGAGAGCGCGGAACCCCCGGTGGATACACCGGAGCCTCTGCCCACCGGACCCGCACCGGAGGCTCCGCTGGAGGATCCTCTCTTATCCAACAGAGCGCCATTTTGGCGGATCCTCCACCGGATGCACACCGGAGGCCAATTCCTTGTAGGGCCTGGTGGAGATGGCGGAGGCTCCGGTGGTTTCACCGGAGGCTCCGCCCACCGGAACTCCACCGGAGGCTCCGCCCTGGCCTCCGCTCATATGCACCAGAGGATGGTTTGGGCAGACCCCGCATCGGACCCGCACCGGAGGCTAGGGCAGAGGTTCTGGTGGTTTCACCGGAGCCTCCGCTCTATGCAAAAATTGCTCCTCAGTTTTGTCTCTTCTAGCTCTTTTCATTCCAAACAAATTTGTAGCCATAGAATTTGTATACTTGATGAACCTGGGAATTTTCATATATCAAATAAACATTAGTCCAATAGGTATGTTGTCATATAATTATCAAAACGGACGATGATCTTTCATTCTCCCTCTTTTTGGTAATTGATGACAACATCCCTATTTGCGTAATTAAATACACAACATGAACGGAGCTCCCCCTAAAGGTATGCTCCCTTCATGTTGAGAGAATTTAGGCGCAATGGTTATATGAGCAATATGAATAATAGTGAGCAGACAACACATAATATAATATGTTCATAGGCTCACGAAGCATAATACGAGGTTCACAAAGCATAATACGATACGAGGTTCACGACACATAAGAATTTAAACAACCGAAGTTTCCAAATGAAAAACCAAACTCCCTCAAGCAAGAGAAAGATGCAAATCGAAAGATATGCTTGAGGGAGAACCATGCAAATACCCGCTCCTAATAGATAGATGTCTCTCCCCCTTTGGCATCAAGATACCAAACGAGGGAGAAACCGATGCTAACGCCCCGAAGATCACTCGGAGGAGATATCCATTTCCGGAGAGGGGGCACGGCGACGAGAACTGGTGGCTTCTTCTCCTTCTTCCTCAGACCACTCAATCAATTTGCCCTTGGAGACTTTGGCTTGTCACTTGTCCCAGTCGGTGATGCTTGGAAGAACCGGGGAGTCCACGGATTCTCCACCATCACGACGAAGCTGGCGAGCTGCCTGTGCTTTATTGAGGTTCTTGAGCTCCGTATCATAGTGGGTTCCCATTGACGCTGCTCAATCTTCTTGTTCAACCTGAACACCTTCTTGAGGGCCCTAGCCATCCACTTGAATGCATTGTCAGAAGGAGGAGGGCGAGATGGACCGGCTTCTTCTTCTTCCTCATCAATGACGACACGAGGTTTGGCCTTGTTCCGGCGAGGAGCAGGAGTGGGATGCTCAGGGGGCTCAGTGTGGTCCTTGATGAGGAGTTTCTTCTCCATGTGAGGAATCCAATTATCATCATCAAACGGTTCATACGGGAACTTGTCCTCCCACACATGTAAGATGATCTTCATAATGAAGGGCCTAAAGCAATCATTCTTGCGGTTGATCACGGCGTGCCATAGCTCATTCCATATATAGTCAAGTACATCGAGCTTTTGAGTGGAATCGGCAAGTCGCTTCTGATGAGTGAGAAGCATGAGATTCTTCAGAAAGCCTTGGATTTCATCCACGTTCCTCGCCTTCAGGTTGATGGTCTCTCTATAGATGCGCATCATGATATCATAAGTGGAGTAGAGACCCTTGACAAACCCAACTGCGAATTTCTTCCAGTGATATAGAGGGGTGAGTTGATCCTTGGCAAGAGAGGGGGTGTTTATGACGTGAACCCGGAACCAACCACTTTCAAACTCCTCACCACCTGCAAATGGTCCAAAGTCCGGGTATCCTCCAAGAATGGTGCCAACATCAGACCACTTGATCTCCAGCTTCCTCCCCTGTGTCATCCAAGTAAGATTATGCTCGGTCTCATTTGAGAGATGCACTGTGGCCAAGAACTGACAAACAATGTCTTCATCATAGTCTTGTTGGATACTCATGATGGGAGCAAGTCCAAACTTCTCAACAAGCTCAAGTGCCTCCCCAAAGTAATTGAGGTTCCTTTCCATATGCCCAAAGTTAATGGCATGTTGAGGGGCAACATTCTCCTTTGGCTTCCTCATCGAAATCTCGTGATAGATTTGGCTCTGGAAGACGGTGTGGAAGCGAGCATCCTTACCCCAGAACTGTGGCATCAAGCGGTCGCGGTCAATGACATACGGGTTATCGCGACGTTCTTTCACAAATGCCGCCTCGGACATCTTAGAAGCGGTCTTCTCCTTGTTAGGAAATTTCTTCTCGGGGGCCGGGAACCTCTTGCGCTTGGGCTGAGATGGGTCCAGGGTTTCCTCGATCTCATCAACCCTAGGAGTCTTGCGACAAGCCACATTCTTTGAGCGAGTGCCCTTGCCTTTGGAGACGGAAGCATCTAAGAAAGAAATATCAAGGGTCGCATGAAGAAAAGGTAATGCTCAAGTTGATAAAGACGCACAAATCCAAGAAACAAAGATATACATGGTGTTAGGGTTGAATAACTAGGGTTAGGGCATATGAATCCACCCTACAACCGTAACGATTCAAGCCTAATACTCACTATGTAGGTTGCTAGGGTTTGTACTCGGGATCTCCTACTCCCAAAACTCCAAATTACCAAAAATACCAAAGGAAGAAGCACAAAAAAGTAGAAGACCGAACCCGTACGAGTTGTCAAGGAAGAAGTATGATACGCGTGAAAGAGCCAAAAATACCAAAGGTCGGTGGCCGAAGCCACCATGTTTGAGTGTGTACTTTGGCACCACGAAGATATATCTTGGGTCCAAAAATACTACTCACAATTAAGCACAATAAGTCACAAATTGACTAGATATGCAATGATGAATTGATTTTCGCATAATAAGAGGAGTGTATACTCATGAGTTGAGTAACGCTCCCCCTATTTCCATGCCTACATCCAAACCTAATAGCATGCATAATGAAGGTACATATGCAAGGTTTCAAGTGAAGTTGGAAGAATCGATGACATTTAGTTCATTTCTCAAAGCTCGAAATCTTGGTTCATCAAGGGCCTTCGTAAAGATATCGGCAAGTTGATCCTTGGTGGGGACATATGAGAGATCAATATCACCTTTCTCGACATGATCCCGAATGAAATGATGAAGGATCTCAATGTGCTTCGTCTTGGAGTGAAGAACGGGATTGTAGGCGATCTTGACAGCACTCCCATTGTCACAAAGAAGAGGCGCCTTGTCAAAATGAATACCATAATCCTTCAAGGTTTGCCTCATCCAAAGCAATTGGGCACAACAACTTGCCGTGGAGATATACTCGCCCTCGGTGGTGGAGAGAGCAATGCAATTCTGCTTCTTTGAAGACCAACATACCAAGGAGCAGCCAAGGAATTGGCAACCCCCGGACGTGGAGTTCCTATCTGTCTTTTCTCCCGCATAATCCGCATCCGAATATCCAATGAGCTAAAAGCTTGAACCCTTGGGGTACCAAAGACCGAAATTTGGGGTATGAACTAAATATCGAAAGATTCGTTTCACGGCTTCCAAATGACTTTGCCTCGAGGAGGCTTGAAACCTTGCATATTTACCTACGCTATACATAATATCTGGTCTAGATGCACAAAGGTAGAGCAAAGGGCCAATCATGGAGCGGTATACCTTTTGATCGACCTCTTTACCGTTGGGGTCAGGTTTCAGGTCGGTGGTCGTGGACATGGGAGTCTTCATAGGCTTGGCATCATGCATATCAAATCTCTTGAGCATGTCTTGAGTGTATTTGGCTTGTTTGATGAAAGTTCCTTCATGATATTGATTCACTTCAAAGCCAAGGAAGAACTCCAACTCTCCCATCATAGACATCTCAAACCTATCGGTCATAAGCTTGCAAAACTCCTCATTGAACAAAGTGTTAGTAGACCCAAAAATGATGTCATCCACATAGAGTTGGCATATGAAAAAGCCACCTCCAACCGTCTTGGTAAAGAGGATGGGATCGATTAAACCAACATTAAACCCACGATCCACTAGAAACTCTTTAAGGTGCTCGTACCACGCACGTGGAGCTTATTTAAGTCCATAAAGCGTCTTATCGAGTTTATAGACATGATCGGGGTGGTTGGGATCCTCAAAACCCGGAGGTTGCTTGACATATACTAACTCATTAATAGGACCATTGAGGAAAGAACTCTTAACATCCATTTGTTGTAACTTGAAATTATGATGAGATGCATAAGCAAGTAAGATGCGAATGGATTCAAGGCGAGCTATGGTGCTAAAGGTTTCACCGAAGTCAATACCTTCGACTTGAGAAAAACCTTGGGCCACCAATCTTGCCTTGTTGCGAATGACAATACCATCTTTGTCTTGTTTGTTCTTGAACACACATTTGGAGCCAATGACATTTTTGCAATCCTTGGGTCTTGGCACTAGTTTCCACACTTTGTTGCGCTCGAAGTTATTGAGTTCATCATGCATGGCTTCAAGCCAATCTTGATCTTCGAGTGCTTCATAGACCTTCTTGGGTTCAATGAAAGAGACAAAAGCATGAGCCTTGCTAAAATACGCCAATTTCCTTCTAGTGACCACTCTTCCACGAACTTGCCCAAGAATCTTGTCCTCCGTGTGACCCGCTCGTTCAAGATTCTCTAGCCTTCTCTTTGCTCTTCATGCTAGCATCTCCTCGAAAGATTCTTTGGATATAGATTGAGAATCACCTTCTTCATCGGAGACATGTCCATCTTTATTTCGTCCTTGATCAATAATGGGTGACGGATCACCACTAGGTTGAACTCTCTCAACAATTATGGAATCTTGATTATGATTAAGATGAGTAGCTTGGCCTTGATTATTAGCTTGGCCTTGATTGCTCGTTTGTCCTTGATCATTAACTTGAGGGCTTGGTGCATCTTGTTGAGTAGCTTGATCATCAATGGGTGTAGTCAATGGCTCCACTTGAGTGGGGCATAGTCCTTCTCCCTCCGTCATCCGGTAACCCTCAATGGGGATTATTTCACCAATCCCCATTCTTCTTATGACGATGGGAGGAATTGCATCTCCTACAACACCATGATCTATACGCCCCCCTTGGGAGCCGTTATCCTCATCAAACACCACGTCTATAGCTTCTTCAACTTGTCCGATGGACTTGTTGTAGAATCTATAGGCTTGAGCGTTTGTGGCATAGCCAACAAAGATACCCTCATAAGATTTGGTCTCAAATTTTGACAACCGTTTACCTTTATTGCGAATGAAGCACTTGCAACCGAAGACCTTGAAGTAAGATACGTCCGATTTCTTGCCCGTGAGAATCACATATGGAGTCTTGTCCAATATCTTGCGAATATATAACCGGTTGGTAGCATGACATGTGGTGGAGACGGCTTTGGCCCAAAAGTTATAGGGAGAGGAGAACTCCGCAATCATAGTCCTAGCCGCATCCATCAAAGTCCGGTTCTTTCTCTCTGCAACACCATTTTGTTAAGGGGTATAAGGAGTGGAATATTGATGAGGAATGCCTTATTCACTAAGAAAACACTCAACGGTGTAGTTCTTGAACTCCGAGCCATTATCACTCCGGATGGCCAATATGGTAGCATTGTGTTGGCACTCCACTAGAGTGATGAACTCGATGACTCTCTTTTGAGTCTCACTTTTCCTCTTGAAGAAATACACCCAACAATATCTTGAATAATCATCTACAATCACCAAGCAATACTTCTTTCCTCCGAGGCTGTCATAGGATAGTGGACCAAAGAGATCTAAGTGAATGAGCTCGAGAATTCTTGTGGTGGAGATAGTTGTCTTGGTTGGGTGTTGTTCTCCATGTTGCTTCCCAAAGGTACAAGAGCTACACACACGATCTTTAGCAAACTTAGCTTTGGTTAGTCTTAGAACATGATTGCCACTTTGGAGATCATGCAACATTCTCATATTGGTGTGGGCTAACCGGCGATGCCAAAGCCACCCCACATCAACTTTAGCCATTAGGCATGTCGCGGCACACGTGTCTCCTTTAGAGAAGTCCACTACATACTTTCTGTTCTCGACAAACCCAACAAAGGATACTTTAAGAGATGTTTCCCAAGTGACAATCACACTCTCTTTATTAAAGAACGAGGTAAAGCCACAATTTGGAAGTTGAAGAACGGACATCAAGTTATAGCCAAGGGACTCAACAAGGAGAACATTCTCAATTGATAAATCATTTGAGATAGCCACCTTGCCTCGTCCCAATACCTTAAGCTCGGATTTGTCACCAATAGTAACACAATTGAGATGAGGTAATGGAGGTTAAATATTACTCATTGCGTCATAGCTTCCGGTCATATGTTGGGATGCACCACTATCCACTGTCCATCTTCCTGACCTGGAAGCACTTCCCTACAAGAGATCAATTTCTTGATTCAGGTACCCATCCTTCAATGGGTCCTCTTTTGTTAGTAACGAGGGTCTTAGGAACCCAAATAGTCCAATGATAATCATCACCATAAGAAGTACCAACGTATTAACATAAACATGTCCATCTCTAGATTTCATAAGAACATAAGATGGGTTATATTTTCCGGCAAAGTCATTGTGAGTGATGCTCCCCCTAGAGGTATCACCACCCACAATGGCATTGGTCTCCTTATCCTTGGTCACCTCTCCCTCTTTCACAAATACAACATTTTGTGAGGGGGAAGTGACATTGTTGGATTTCTTATTTGACTTGGAAATAAAGCCAAGTCCTTCTTTTCCTTTCTTGGCTCCTTGAGAGCTTATGGCATCATTGAGAATTTTCTCTTTTCCTACAATGTTAGTCGTAGTGCAAAAGGTAGGCATGATAACAATGCTATTAGAGGAGGATATCACTTGTTTATTAGATTGTTGAGCTAGAAGCTTGTTCCGAGACTTGGTGAGTTTGTCATGAATTTCTTTAAGAGACATGAACTCCTTTTCTAGTTTTTCATGATTCTCAACAAGTTTTTCATGAGCTATTCCTAGCTTCAGCTCTTCTTCTTCAAAGACTTTAGGTAAAGCAAGAGATTTTTCATTATCTTTCCTAAGCTTGGAAACACTAATAGCATAAGTCTCTTGTAGACTAGATAGTCTCTCTTCAAGAGAGGCTCTCATGGATCTTTCTTTTTCAAGAGCTTTGAAGATCTCATTGTCATGATTCTCATGGCTACCGCCATGGCTCTCCAAGGTCATGATGATCTCCTCCTTCTCATCTATGAGGGAGTTAGCATCATCAAGTTGCCTTAAGAGAGCCTTTACCTTTTCTTTAGTTTCACCTTCAAGACTACATAACCAAGATCCTAGATTCTTAGCCTCCTCATCATCAACAACGTTTTCAACACAATCCAATAATGAGGGAGAGCTAGTGACAATAGACTTGGAGGTGGAAGATATTACCGCGGTGGCTTTTGCCATGAGACATGTAGGTCGGATCGATGCCTTCTCATTGGGAGATTCAAATAGAGAGATCGATGAAGAGGAAGTCGTAGCTATGGCAACATGGGCAACACCTACGACTTCATCTTCTCCTTCATCTCCCGAGTAATATGTTTCCAATGTGGGGCCTTCTTGAACATATAGAGCCATTGGGACTCTCCTAGCAAGATTCTTGTTTTGTGGAGCTTTGTTCTTGTCCTTGCGAACAAGCTTCCCTTCATTTTCTTCTCTTGGCTCAAAGGGACATTCCTTGACGAAGTGGTTTGCACTTCCACAATTGAAGCATGGCCGCTCCCCTTTCTTCCTAAATATCTTGTTCCTTGAAGGTCTAGGAGCAGCGGCCTTGTGATCCTCCCATCTCTTCCAATACCCATGCATGGCAAGAGCGATGCACTTATGGGCACCTTTGTATGTATCTTCATAGTCCTCATCATCATCATCATCATCATCATCCTCCTCATCCACTTCTTCTATCTTAGAAATCGCCTTAGACTTCAAGGCGAGGTTTGGAGACTTTCCAAGTCCTCTTGAGCGAGCGAGAGCGTCATCCGCGCTCTTGTGAGATAAGGATATGGCTATGAACTCGCTAAGAACACCAATGGAGTTGAAGGAGTTGTAGTCGGATCTTGTTCGAATGCTAGTGGAGAGGTTCTTCTCGAATGGAGTTATGGCCTTGACAAACTTCCTCTTGATCCACTCATCGGAGATTTCCTCTTTTCCAAAGTCCCATAATTGATTGCCAAGGGTGACCACTCTTCTATATAGCTCCTCGGGACTTTCGTCTTCAAGAATAACGAAGTTCTCGGACTTGTCAAGAGCAACATCATATTTGGATGATTGGATGCTAGCATTGCCTTGGAACAAGGTGTCAAGTTTATCCCAAGCCTCCTTGGCGGTCTTGATACCGCGGATGTGTTCAAGATGTTCTCTTTGGAGAGCCTTTTGGATAGTCACAACAGCGTTCTTGTTGAGTTGAAATTCCACATCCCCTCTTGGAGTCAAGTTGCTTGGATCATGAGGGTGGAATCCATGGAGAATGCTTCTCCACAAAGCGGTGCAAGATCCTGAAATGTGAGACTCCATATCGAACTTCCAAGATGAAAATTCATTAGTGTTAAGCATGGGAGGAACTCCAACATTAACCATGTGCGGCATTGTGGCAATGGGATGAATAGAATCATATTTGGGAGGTGGTGGAACTTTAGAGTTAGACCCCGAACCGTTAGCCGATTGAGACTTGGAGCCTTCGGAGCTCCCACCGCTCTTAGCCTTTTTATCGGCTTTTGCTTTGGCTTTCGCCTTAGCTAAAGCGATGTTAGCTTCCATTTTTTTGATGTACGGAATGGACTCTTCGTCCGAGCTGACATCATTGGAGGTGAGAGTTGGTTCCTCGGACTCCATGGTTTTCCCCATCAAGGCCTCCATCATTTTATTTATGCTAGAAACCTCCGAACTAACACTAGAGCTAACCTTGGATAATTCGGTTTGGAGAGTTCCAACCGTTTCTTGTAGGTTAGATATAGTGTCGGCCATTTTGGAGATTTCCGCACTAGAACTTTCGGGGGCATTTTCATTGACCATTATACTCTTGGGCGGTTAAGCCCTTAGCAAGAGCCGAGGCTCTGATACCAATTGAAAGTGCACTATGGTCAACTAGAGGGGGGTGAATAGGTTGACTACCATTTTTTCTTTTTTTTCTTTTAATAGGGCTAAGCAAGATAAGATAAGGTTCTCTAGATGTGCATCTTGGTGAGCAACCTATGTGGACAAGATAATATACGCAACGGAAGTAAAACGAAGGTAGTAAGATAAACCACAAGTGTAAACAAGGAGACAAGGATATGATTCCCGTAGTTCCTTCTCAATGAGAAGTACAGCTACGTTGGAGAGGTGGGGAGCCACCTAGGAACTCCTCAATAGCACGGTTGTGCACACCTTATTCTCCTTGAGCTTCTCCGGTGAGGGAGATTCTCGTTTCCACTATGAGGTCGACTTGGAGGCGTTGACCAAACCTTTACATGAGCTCGAGGTCACTCCACAAGATGGATGGAGGCTCTCAAGCAATCCGTAGCTTCTTGCAACAAGATGGAAGCTACAAGCACAAGATCTACTAAGGTTTCTAGGCCTTAGATCTACTAGGTTGTGGTGGATGGATTCGAAATTCCTTTGGTGGAAGTGTTGATCTTGGTCTCCTCTAGCTCTCCACAAAGTATGGGAGTGATTGGGTGAGTGGAGAGGGAGATCTAGGTGGGTGAAGATTTCATTAATGGCTAGGAGAGAGAATGGGAAAAGCTTGGCATTTATGAGGAAGGGGAAGGGGTATGGATATAGGCTTGGCCTCTAGGGTGGCCCGATCTTCACGGATTGACTCACGAGAGGTGGGGAGATTGAGAAGAACGCGAAGAACGCACGAAGAACATGATGAACTCACGCACACAAAAGGGGAAATAACTCGTGAAGCCTACGAGGGATCGCAAACCCAAGTCAACAACACGCTAATTGGAACCGATTCCTCTCACCGGCCGGTCCACCGATCCAACAGAAGCCACAAGGGGAAGGTTGGCAAGAACTACTAGAGTCGCAAGGTGAAAGAGTAGCTACTTGGAGAGATCTTGATACATTCCAATAGATGAATCTATGGAGTAGCCATGGATCCCATGGGGGAGGTTCTCCACATGGGAGGGGGAGCACAAAGCCCAATCCTATCTCAAGTCAACTCTATCCCTAGAACTAGCCACCAGAGTCCCTTATATAGCCTAGGGGGTAGGTGGGGGGAAAGGGCATCTTCTTCTTGTCTTCGGGCAGCAGCAGGGAGGCCGGCCTAGGGGCCGGCCTGGCCGGCCAGTGAGGCCGGGGTGGGAGCTGGGCGCCCCAGCCTGGAGGCAGCCGGCCTGGCAGGCCGGCCTGGGGCCGGGGTGGGGGTCGGGGCCTTCGGGCAGGTGGCCGGCCTGGCTCCCATGTGCAGCCGGCCTGAGGCCGGGGTGGGAGAGGTTGAGGCCGGGGACCCCGTTTCCCTCCGTTCTTCCTCCTCGGAGCTCCGATCTTGATGCCGTCTTCTCCCACTTCCGTCCTATCTTCTTGGGCACCGTCTTGGGCATGTTCTTGAGCATCGAGGACACCGTCTTGGGCTCCATTGTGGGATCCACCCTAGGCATGAAGAGGGACATTTCATGAGGTAGCGCACCGTTCACCAAGTCACCGGAAACATACGGAGATAGGAGTGAGATCACCTTGTTGTGTATCGATGTTGTGCTTGGTGGAATACGGTGGGCTGCATCATCTCCCCCCCCCCCTCCCCCTTGAAGAAGAGTCGTCCTCGACTCTTGTTCCGTCCATTCATGAGCGGGGTAAGGAATGTTGACGATGAAGATGTCGTTGAAGTTGAGCCGTTTGTCGAAGATCATGTGACGGTAGGCTTGTAGTGGGGGTGGTCCAAACGCGATGACGATGTTGAAGTGGTCGTCCTTGGTTTGGTGAATAAGATCTTGAAAGGTGGTGTAGTCGTTGAAGTTGACCCTCTTATCGAAGATCATGCCAAGGTATGCTCGTGGAGGGTGTACTCCAAAGGCGATGACGATCTTGACATGGTCCTCATTGGATGGATGAGAATGAGCTTGAAAGGCGATGTAGCCGTCGTCGAAGAGCTCGAGAGGTGGACGGTCCATTGCTTGCGGGAGCGGTAGAGTGTAGATGAACTTGACGCATTGGTTGCACTCCGCTCCATGGGTTGCGTTGTTGTTGGTGCTCGTGTCGAAGTCCATGTACATCTTGGCGGTTGGTGTGTAGTCGTGGTTGTCATTGTCGTTGATGCGCTTGTCGAACTCCAAGTGCATCTTGACATGAGGGAGGTAGGCGTAGAAGTCGTTGTCGTGGATGCGCTTGTCGAACTCCATGCACCTTTTGACATGTGGTATGTAGGCGTAGAAGGCGTTGATGTTGAAGTGCTTGTGAAGCGCCGTGTAGATCTTGACTTGAGGAGTGTGGATGGAGAATGCATTGTCGTAGAAGCTCTTGTCAATCTCCATGTGGATCATGACGAGCGGAATGTTCTCCTTCCAAATATTCAAGTCGGTGTCGATGTTGATGCGGTGGGGAGAGCCTTGTATGTGGAGAATTCCATGAGGTCGAGGATGCTTGATAGGGTCACCAAATCTCTGCAAAATAGACAACAAAGATGGAGATAAAGTTGGTAAGCCGTTAGTGTCGATAAGCACACATGGGGTTTTGCTCTCAACTCTCATCTCACTATTGGTGGCTATCACGGCGATGCGTCTAAGAACACTCATGCTTTTGCCACTCATTATGGGCTTGTGGCTCTCACTCACGTGATGGTGGATCTCTCTCTCACCACTCGTCTCACTAGAAGCTTGAGAGGGGACACTAGAAGGCTCCAAAGTCTTGGCACTTGAGGTGTGCGGGTTTGTCGAGGTAGTTGCATTGCTTGGAGTCGGTAGTGTCATAGCATGTGGCGAGGAGGACTCGAGCATCTCGTCTCTTGGTTTGATCTCCAAGTGCGGAATGTTGGGCTTGCTTGGCGGAGGAGGTAGGGTCATGGCTTGTGTCGAAAAAGGCTCGATCATCTCCGTGATGTGGTAGTGTAAGCCATGCCTTGTAGCATCCTCAACTGGTTGATGGTGATGATGACGCTCATGTGCTTGATCATGGAGTCCATAGTCCTTCCTCAAAGTATGGCGCACATGGGTGTTGTGGATGGGTGTCGGTGATGAAGTGTCTCTTGCCTCTTGCCTTGATGAATTAGTGGTATCATAGTGTCCATGGTGAGGATGATCTTGATCCTTGTCGAAGGCGGGGTGCAAATAGGAGGCACACTCTTGGTGATGATGAGGTGGAGGATCCCATTCCTCATGTTGGTGATGACACTCATGGTCTTTGAACCTTGTAACATTGAGGCAAAGGGCGCTCAAGTTTTTGTCTTGATGGCCTTGATGATGCGATGGAAATCCGTGGTCAAGGTGATGCGGTGCTTCATCCAATATGGTAGGAGAAGAATCATGGATGGCATCTCCATTTGACACACCATCTTGGTCGCCGCCTTGGCAATCCCACATTATGTGACCATGGCTCTTGCAAATGGGGCATAAGAGGTCTTCATCTTGAAGGAGAGGGGAAAGTAGGCTCATAGCATCATCATCATATATGGGAGGGCCTTCACTTCCTCCATCTTGTTGTAGGTATTCATCAAAGATGGGTAGTGAAGTAGCAAGTTTATCAATCCCACTTGGTTGATGTCGAAGTGGACGCTCATTGGGGTCTTCCTCAAATATGGGGAAAGACAAGCCATACGGAGCATTCTCACTTGCTTGGCGTTGAGGAAGTATCTCATTTGGGCCTTCATCAAAGATGGGTAGCGGAAGCTCATGTTGGTCATCCTCATTGGTTTGGCGATGACGGTCATGATGGAGAGGATGGCGTCGGTGGTCATTGTGGTGGAGTTGTGGGAGGCATTCACTCGAAGCCATGTCGAGGGCACCTTCTTGATAAGGGACTTGGTCTTGGTGGTCATTGTGGTGGTGACACACATTTTGCCTTGGAAGCCTTGAATGTGGGCGAGCACCATCCACGAAGCCATGTAGACCATAGTCATGAGTCGAGCTTGGAGAAGGTGGGTGATGAAGAATATCCGGTCGTAGAGGGTGATCTTGAAGAGGGTCACCACGGCCTTGTCGGTGTCGAGGTCGAGGTAGTGGTGATGGCAAGCAATGCTCAAACCAATGTCGTCGCGGTGCTTGTGGTGGAGGATGCGGTGAGGTGGGTGTACCACTCTCTCCCATATGTCGATGATGATCATGGCGACGATCTTGGTGATGAGCTTGGTGATGATAGCTTGAAGTTTGTTGATGACGAAGCTTGCGGCGTTCCCGCACTTCATGTGTGGGATGACTCCGAAAGTCATTCGGATGCCTTGAATTCTTGTCCTTCTCGCTTGATGGGGCCTCGATGATGTCCTTCTTGTGGCGCCGTCTTGATGTGGAAGGAGCCAATCTTGACGTTGCCAACTTGTCGGATTTCTTATCGTTGCACCATCTTGAGGTTGAAGAGAGTTGTCTTGTGTTGGCCTTGGCATTCTCCTTGAAGTTCCTTGGTGTTGAGCATGAACCATATGACATGTGATATCTTGGCCCTCGAAGCTTGGAGAGGAAGTTCTTGTAAGTGAGCTCATCCATATCGGAGTCGAAGTAGGTGTAGAGGTCCATATTGTCCCTCATGCTTGTGGAGTCGTTGTCGGTGTCGTACTCCGTCATGTTTGTGGATGCGTTGTCGGTGTAGCATGGCTCCATATCGTCATCCAAGCTTGCGGTGTCATAGTTGTAGTAGTGGTTCATGTCGTTGGAGCTCATGGAGTCAAAGTTGTCGGGGTTGGTGTGGTGCTCCTCCATGTCGATGATTCTTGGGGAGGAGTAGTCGGTGTAGAGCTCAACGTCGTGGTCGTAGTAGTGGTGGTGATCCACTCGTAGTAGTGGTCAACCATAATGTCGTGCTCGCAGGAGTGGTGGTCCATGTCTAGCTCGTTGTAGTCGTTGTCGTTGTTGTAGTCGTAGTGGTCCATCATGTACTCGTCATGGTCATCATGGCCTCCATATGCTCCGCTCTCGCTACACATGGTTACTCACAAGCACAAGTGTATATATAGAGTGTGAAGACCTAAGAGCTCAAACCTCACCTTTTAGCAAATATTGGAACTAGTGGACCATGCCAAGAGAAACCGATAACAAAAAGAATGAGGTGACTTGAGTTCGAAAGATCCAAAAACACGCTCCAAAACACACACGGCTTATGGGTAGATAGGTATGGAAAGCGGAAAGCAAATGGAACAACCGGAAACCAAGATATTGTAATGGCAAGTAGAGAACCACACGATCACAAAGCAACAACAAGTCGATCTCCAAAAGGTATGGAAACGCACGCACGGAGATAAATGAGACTAGTGCAACCAAAACGTGAGCTAAGGAACCAAATGATCCTAGCGAAGACTATAAAGCTCGTGTTGCACAAGTACAAGGAGAGCCGCTAGTTCGATTGCAATTTATTGGTGGGCTACAAGATTTGCACACAATGCACCACCTACGAGATGTTCATCGATTTTGCGCGCTTCCTACAAGTGGTATGGCAAGTGGTGGCTTCCTTTTTTTTTCTCTTCTTCTTTCTCTTCTCTTCTCATTCTCTTTGCTCTTCTCTCTTTTGCTTTTTCACTTTTTGCTCACTCACTTTGTGCCAACATATGAAACTATATGAAATAGCGCATACAACGGTCGTTCGGAAACTACACGGTACAAGAGTGCAAATCCCAAGCAATCAAAGATGAACTAGCCTCAATAGGTAAGGTAATCACAAGGTAAGATGGCTCACAAAAGAATGGCAAGAGGGAGAAGATTCGGGATGATTATACCTTTCTCCGACGATCTTCACCCTATAGGCTGGAAACTTTCGTGCTTGCTCACGAAATTATGCTTCAATGAATCATTGATATCCTGCAATGGTGATGTAGATTATGTAATTGCCTACAAAACGAGCTAAAGATCACTTAAAACGGAGACCCGAGTCAAAAGTTATGGCCAAAACGGTGAAGGAACGCGGCAGTTTTCTGGGAGGCCGGCCTGGCCGGGCTTCGAGGCCGGGGTGGAGGCCGGGACGCTCTGTTGGGGGTCCGGCCTGGGGTCCTTTGAGGCCGGCCTGGCCGGGCTTTGAGGCCGGGCGTCCGTGGGACGCGATTTTGACCCGATTTTGACTTTTTGGGGCGGAAAATGGCTCCGAAAATCACCAAATCGAAGGGGAAAACGATGAAATTAAGCCATGGGAACGCAAAAGAAGATAGATCAACAAGTTTAGCAATAGATCCACGGATCAAAACCTACCAAAACGCACTCAAATCACAGATCGGTCCAAAAGCAAATTGGGGCTATTTTTGGTGGAAATTTTCGAATTTAGGCAAAATCAAGAAAAAAAATTGGGGGAAAGAGGGTGTCAAATCCGTGGCAACCTTGCTCTTGATACCAGATGATATAGGCTTGGCCTCTAGGGTGGCCCGATCTTCACGGATTGACTCACGAGAAGTGGGAAGATTGGGAAGAACGCGAAGAACGCACGAAGAACACGATGAACTCACGCACACAAAAGGGTAGATAACTCGTGAAGCCTACGAGGGATCGCAAACCTAAGTCAACAACACGCTAATTGGAACCGATTCCTCTCACCGGCCGGTCCACCGATCCAACATAAGCCACAAGGGGAAGGTTGGCAAGAACTACTAGAGTCACAAGGTGAAAGAGTAGCTACTTGGAGAGATCTTGATGCATTCCAATAGATGAATCTATGGAGTAGCCATGGATCCCATGGGGGAGGTTCTCCACATGGGAGGGGGAGCACAAAGCCCAATCCTATCTCAAGTCAACTCTATCCCTAGAACTAGCCACCGGAGTCCCTTATATAGCCTAGGGGGTAGGTGGGGGAAAAGGGCATCTTCTCCTTGTCTTCGGGCAGCAGCAGGGAGGCCGGCCTGGGGGCCGGCCTGGCCGGCCAGTGAGGCCGGGGTGGGAGCTGGGCGCCCCAGCCTGGAGGCAGCTGGCCTGGCAGGCCGGCCTGGGGCCGGGGTGGGGGGCGGGGCCTTCGGGCAGGTGGCCGGCCTGGCTCCCATGTGCAGCCGGCCTGAGGCCAGGGTGGGAGAGGTTGAGGCCGGGGACCCCGTTTCCCTCCGTTCTTCCTCCTCGGAGCTCCGATCTTGATGTCGTCTTCTCCCACTTCCTTCCTATCTTCTTGGGCACCGTCTTGGGCATGTTCTTGAGCATCGAGGACACCGTCTTGGGCTCCATTGTGGGATCCACCCTAGGCATGAAGAGGGACATTTCATGAGGTAGCGCACCGTTCACCAAGTCACCGGAAACATACGGAGATAGGAGTGAGATCACCTTGTTGTGTATCGATGTTGTGCTTGGTGGAATACGGTGGGCTGCATCAGGTATTTATACCTCTTCCCACAAGTGGCTGTTGTGCAGTCCCGGATGCATCGGAGGCTCCGGTGGTTTCACCGGAGGCTCCGGTGGCCTTCTTATGTGCCCAGCCGCGCAACCCAGATCTGCTCTTTGGATGGGCCAAGGGGGTGGAGGCTCCGGTGGATTGAGCGGAGGCTCCGCCCACCGGAGCTGCACCGGAGGTTCCGATGGAGCCTCCGCTCTTATCCAACAGAGCGTAGTTTTGGCGAAGCCACCACCGGAAGCGCACCGGAGGCCCAGCCCCTAGTGTGCCAGTTGGAGAGGGTGGAACCTCCGGTGGATACACCGGAGCCTCCGCCCACCAGACCCGCACCGGAGGCTCCGCTGGAGGATCCGCTCTTATCCAACAGAGCGCCATTTTGGCGGATTCTCCACCGGAGGCGAATTCCTTGTAGGGCATGGTGGAGATGGCGGAGGCTCCGGTGGTTTCACCGGAGGCTCCGCCCTGGCCTCCGCTTATATGCACCAGAGGGTGGTTTGGGCGGACCCCGCACCGGAGGCTGGGGCGGAGGTTCCGGTGGTTTCATCGGAGCCTCCGCTCCATGCAAATACTGCTCCTCAGTTTTGTCTCTTCTAGGTCTTTTCGTTCCAAACAAATTTGTAGCCCATAGAATTTGTATACTTGATGAACCTGGGTATTTTCATATATCAAATAAACATTAGTCCAATAGGTATGTTGTCATATAATTATCAAAACGGACGATGATCTTTCAGTAGTGACTTCGACGACGACGACGGTGACTACACGGAGATCTGCCGGGACCTCGACATCAAATAGCCAATTTTAGTTTTTTTAATCGCATCTACTATTGTAATCGTCTATACTTTTGCTAAATTAATGGAATCGGCTAAAATTTAATCAAAACTTCGTCAATTTTTTTCTTTTTTTCATACAAGATGCTCTGAGTGTAGTACTGTACTACGACTTGGATTTGCTCTGCTCCAAACAGGACATGAGTAGTAGTGTTACTTAACCTTTTCTATGATTCGAGGATCAGTAGTTCAACTTCATTTTGGCTTCCTGAACATATGTTTTGTTTGGTTCTTCCTAGTAAACCAATACCACTTAATATACAGATTTTGATTGCGCTTTGTAAAGCTACGACCGAATAAGAAACTGTGACATGCCTCCTATAGTCAAAACTTGACAGCAACAAGAAATTCAGTTTTGCATAGCTACAGAAAATAAAGAGCTACAATGTCACAGCAGCATAACATCAGCCGAGTTACAGCAGGCTCACAAGCTGAAAGCCTGAAACTGACTGCACTAGAGGTAGAAGAAATACAGTATAGCTCACACACAAGCAACAATATCTTGATACCGGCAGAATTCAACGGATTCTTCAGGGGTTGAAGGATTGTTTCCGGTAGGATCATGGATGACATGCGACAAGTCGAGCAGCTAGGGCTCTTATTAGATTACAAACTGGGTTAGGATAAAAGAGGGAGATCCTAAGTTTTTTTGCATCAGCGAGGAAGAACTAGCTCCCGAAGACATGGATAGACTTGCCAACCATTAACTTGTATGTTCTTTACCAACCCTGGTGTAGATTCGTCCCATAGTATCTGCAATACATCATACGGTGAAGTTACTTAAAAATAGGCGATGGAACGGTAAACCCAATAGAGCAACGCCTGTCACCATTATGGAAATGGTCAAATAATCAGATTATACAAGATTATAGGAACCTTAGACTTGTGGTTTCCTATTCGTATATAAGAATTGGAAATCATACATTATTGCATCCATGCAGCAAATATAGATTGAAGATCATCAATGTCATAGCAGCATGCGACAGTTTGGAACTTTTGGTGGTAAACTGTTCAAATACGCATAGTGACTCTCAAAACCAGTAAACCCTGACAACTCTTCCTAGTTGAGTAAAGAATAAGAATCAGCATTTAGAGAGTAGTCCCTCCTAGCTTCTCATTTCTGTCCAAATTCATCATAAGCACCAACAAATCCAAACTGTATAAGCACGAGAACCCTGACAACTCTTCCTAGTTGAGCAAAGAATAAGAATCAGCATTTAGAGAGTAGTCCCTCCTAGCTTCTCATTTCTGTCCAAATTCATCATAAGAACCAACAAATCCAAACTGTATAAGCACTAGACAAATAAATGGAGAACCAACTCTCACCTGTACAAGTTTCTCCACAATGATTTGGTGCTTACAAATTTTCAAATTCAGACGTTACACTTCTTAAATAAACTGTGAATGAACAGGTTAAGCAGCATATGCATGGAGGTTAATAGTCCAATATATTCCAACAGTTTGCACTAATCTAATTTTCATATAGGAGATAATTTCATATAGCCAAAAAACACACAAAAAAAAAGGTGAACAGCAGTAATCGGTTTATTTAATTAGCTATTGGTACCATAAATTCATTACAGAAATAATACTAGTAAGTAGCAACTTACAACTCAAAATAACACGGCCAAACAACAATTTTTAGGCAAGAACAACGATACATGCACAAATCGGACGCTCCAGCACAAATAAGGCCCAAACAGGTATCTCTTATCTATCAGTAAATTATCCTCATTCAGATTATCACATCTGTTAAATGCCTCTGTTAAGCACAAGAAACCAAGATGACCACAGCAACATAAAGTAATAACAGACAGTCAGTCTTAGCATTTCACCCAGATTGTGCATGGCCATACATGCTCTGCCTGATCAATGCAAATTCTATCAAATAGATTTCAGGACCAGAAGTCCAGAATCTAGAATGCATACCCCTCTAGAAAAACAACAAAGCACAGACATACCTATGCAGTCACATTATGTGGATTCAGGTATCTATCATTGTAAAAGAGCTTAACAATTTCTGTCAAAAAAGAACTTAACAATTTGGCTCAAAGCACAAAAACCCAAAACGGCTGTCATTAACATCTCATTGAGATTGTGCATGGTTGTGTTTTTCATAAATTCTAGCTTTGTTACACAGTAAAACACAAACTAATGGCATTAATTGATTGTTTAAATACCATAAGGTTCCAGGTAATATAAACTCAAAAGATTACGGACACCAACGGCAATGAAGTTCAGAAAATACACAAGACGATATCATCTGATAAAGAAGAATACCTCCAAAACATACCAAACCTTGTGCCAAAACATCAACATGTGAATGGACCAGTCAAATCCAAATCACGGACAGTGTACATCTGCAAAGTAGCTCGCACCCAATCTAGTTGTAAACTGAAACTGGACACCTCTTGAAGCGCCATTCTCTAGCTGAAGTTTCCTGCTCTGTTCTGCTATGAACTCCTCCTTATTGGCTCCAACTACAAGTGTTACTGACTCAAGGGCTTTCGCATTCAGTACAAAGAATGTGAAAAAGTTGACTTCAGCCGCACTGCCCCGATAAGAATTCAACATTATTGTCTTGAGACTGATGTCAAAACATCTGGCAAGATTACGGTGCCACGAATTTTGTTCACTAGTTTGACATGGCTGAACAACCTGCACAAATAAATAAATCAGTAACAACGTCAGAACGCAGCAGATCAAGGAAGCAGTTTAACAAGATTAAGCACCTGAAGGTACAACTTCTCCAAGCACGGGAAGCATCTCATCAAGTTGATAACTATGTCCAGACTAAGATGATCCAAAGCGACATCTAAGATCTTGACAGTGCGCACCACCGCTGTTAGGCTATCAACATGCAATCCCTTTATGAAGCATGCAAGAACACATCAGGGCATAGAAGATAAGTAATTTATGCACATCCAAAAATGCAGCTTAGAAGACGGGGAGAAGGGGTTTATTAGCTACCTGAACAATCGTGGAGCCAAACGAGAGTACGGTGGAGAGGTAATTCTTATCCAAGACACAGCTCAAGGTGTCTAGTCTAGGTGCGGAGAGCACAGATACATGCAGTTCTTCAGAGGACCGGTACCATTGACCATCTAGATGGAGCAGCCTTTGGAGACGGGGAGCATTCTCAATGATGAGTTCCCTAAACTGGATTCCGATCATTCCATAACAATATGCGCGCACGCCAATGGTTGTAAGGCTAAGTGAGTTGATTCGGACGCAATGGAAGCCGAAGCTCCCAACGATCTTTAAGCACTCCAAGGCGGGGCACCCCTCAATCATGTCGCTCAGCGAACACTCGGAGATGCACACATGTTTAAGCGTGAGCCGCGTAAGCTTGGGTAAGCAAACCCCTTGAGCAGTGCTGCCGGAGAGGTTGCAATTTTCAAGGGAGACAACACAAAGGGTGGCCAGGCGGAGGATGAACGGCGACATGGGATGGATCGGATCTTTCTCGGCGTAGCATACATCGAGCTCTTCTAGGTTATCCAAAGCGGGGAAGCGGATCCAGGCCTCCATCACAGGCCGATCTGGTGTTAGCTCGGTTGCTTGGTTTGTCGATCCGGCGAGCGCTGATACGGAAGCGGCGACCGGGGCCTGGGTGTGAGGATAGGATGCTCCGTACGTGGCCAGTGAAGTCCCGGTTGCCGAAGTCATGGCAGTCGAGGTTAAGGCGGCCGGAGCGCCAGATATGGCGCCACCGGGACGCGAGGATCTGGGTGCGAGCGCCTTGAGCGGTGGGGAGCAGGGAGACGATCTCTCCGAGGACGGCGTCGGGGAGGGCGCTGATGCGGTCGGCGTCAATTCCCCTTCCTCTTCCTCTTCCGCTCCTCCTCCTCTTCGAGCTAGCACCGCCCGCCTCCATCTCCGTGGGGGCGCACAGGAGACTCTCAAGGTGGCTCGGAGTTGGGTGAGAAAGGAGTTTATGGGTCTATGGGTATGTGGAGGATTAGGAGTCGCCGGATCCGGCCAAGGGAGGAGGAGGGTGGCGGTGTGGACGGTGGCCGGCGGCGGTGTGGTCGGGCCGGAAACGTACCGGCAGAGATATTTGTGTGGACACTGAGCTGAGCTGAGGTTGAGCAAGCGTGCTCACTTGTTTTTTCTTTTATCACGAAACCACCGCTTCGCTGCACTGGCTTGTACAAACTGCAACGTATCGTTGTGTCATTGTGTGCTCAGTAAAAAAAATTGTAATCGCGTCCATACTGACATACCAGTCAACCAAACTGACATACAGTCCCACCGACAAACCAATCCGTCGTTGCATTGTTACGAGGTTGGTTGTACCCCAGGTCACGAGAGTTTAAATTCTAGCTTTGACATTTGTGCGTTGTATTTAGACGGAATATTCTTTCAGTGGGAGGCGACGTTCCCGTCGACAGCGAGGGTCTGTGGTGATTTTGTCAATCTCAAGACCCGCCGGTTCAGTCTCTCGGAGGTGCTCATAAGAGTTGGGTGTACGTGTGTGTATTCGTAAGGATGAGTGTTTGCGTGTATATGAGCGCTTGTATTTGTACTATGTTTCCAAAAAAATCATACAGTCTCACGTATAGGCTTCGTTTGATTATTCCCATCCCAAGTGGTGTTCAACGTATAGGGTTTCAGTTCACTTTTTCGTCGGTTTTGCAGTTTGTGTGGTGGGAATCATAGCAGACCCCGTAAATCAAAACTGAAAATACAACACACACAAGATTAAACAGGGAATTAAACTTTTTTCATCGCCAGAATACAGACCAGAATAAACGCTTAATTTACATAAGAGGCGATGAACCGCACCATAAACCTACTAGGGCCAAAAAAATGCCCGGCTTCTTCTTCGCTGGGGCTTCTTTTTCCCTCCGCCGCGCCGTCTTCAGTCCTTGCTGGAGTCGTCGGAGGTGGAGAAGGAGGAGCAGCTGGAGGAGGCGGCTTGCTGCACGAACTGGGATGCCGCAATGGCGTTCCACTCATGCTTCTTCTCATGCGTCTCCTTGTCCGCACGGAGGCCGCGCTGCAGTTGGCGCTCGTTGTAGTCGTCTAGGTGGCGCTGGTAGCGGCGGCGCCGAGTCGCCCGCATCCGCTCGTGACGGAGGCTCCTCTAGATGTCGAGCTGGAGGAGGTCCTCCTCGGTCTCAACGGGGGCCATAGGGCCATGCTTGTTGGCCTCGTCTCCAAAGCTATACTCCCAGAGGGCCCGCAGCACCGTCGCGGTGATCGCGGGGGACTACCCCGGCGGTGCCCAGTTCCAGGCCCACAAAACGCGGTGGAGGGGCCTCGCGGTTGTCGACCTGGCCGTCGTGGATGAGGTCGGGCTCGTCGATGTGAAGCCCGACCTCCGTCGATGACGGTGGTGTGGGAAGGGAAGGGGCGAGTCATTTCTGCTGTTGGCGAGGCGAAGAGGTAGTTGTGCGGCTCCATTGCGGAATCCGGCGGCGGGGAGGGGGGCTAAATCGCTCGCTGGAGCTAAGGAGGGCAGTGAGCGATTGCGGTGGAGGCGGCTAGGGTTCGAGGAGGGATTGGCCTGAGAACGGCTCGGGAGCCCATACATATAGTGGCTGGAGGGGGGATTTGGGGGGGGGGGAGGGGAGGGTTGTAATCCGTTTTCAGGCTGGGCCGGGTTTTCAGGTGTTCCTATGACGCACAAGCTGAGCCCAACCCCTAAAGCCGCCAGAACTTTCCAATTCTTGCCCTTTTACGTCTCTGCTAGAGATGCTCTTAACCCCGCAGGGCAGCTTCCTGGCCAACTAGTTTTTTCACATTCGGTTAACCCCGGCTGGTGTGAATTCCATGTCCAAATCTGCCGACACTGTCGATTCCACGGGCAAAAAACAATCGCATGTTAACCCCTGGAATTAATCCCAAGACGGTGGAGATGTGATGCAAGCTACATATCGGTGACCCTACGGGAGTGGCGATTCCACAGTGGATCCTCCTCCCATCTCTAGATTAACAGGCAGTGCGTTCGTATCCCACCAACAATGAGAGTTCGAGTGGGCAGGAAGTGTGGCGGCGGTTCCGGCGCCACCAAGAAACATCGATATGATTCTCCACGAACAGAGCAGAGGCGACCTTCTGCGTGTGTGGGATCTGATGCTTGGCAAACTGACCCACGATGATATATTGATAATTTGATATTGCAGCCAGTTACCACCAGCTCTGGCGTTAGCTGCAGCTCAATGGCGTCGAAGCGGTCAGCAGTGTTTGACCACATCCACACGTTTGGGGCAGAAAAACTTCGAGCTGCCGCCGCCGACGAACATCTCATCGGTGATGGACTCCTCCAGCTCGGTGTCGAGCGCTTAATCGTGCTCGAGGCTCTGGGGCAAGAATTCGCAGGGATGGGGGAGAATCAACGAGATTAACCGAACATGAATTTGTGGGAGATGTCGAGGGATCTTTGAGATTTATTTCCTGGGTGAGGGAGCAGGGATCACCCAATCCCCACATGTATCACATCCTCATGTGGATTCTTTCTTAGCAAACCGAACGAGGCCATAATGGGAAATTGATTTTTCTTCTTTTGCCACTATTTAGAGAATCTCCAACATCTAACAAAGGCGCAATATTTGGGTGCGCTAAATCGCGTTTGCATCGCTAGTTTTTTTTTTTCTAAAACACTTTCAAGATGCGGCATCGATTACAGAGGCGCTTAAGTTCCATGTGCGCATAGTAGAGCTTTACCGGGTGCGCAAGGCCGACGCTCGTTCAAATCACCAAACAACCATATATGCAATAGCAAATATCAAAAAATTGACGGACAATGGATAAAAACACAACAAGTAAAATTCAAGAACATAAACATAGCATAAATCATGGTTCAAAACAATTCCACGACATAGTTCATGACAAATTAAGTTCACACTAGCACATGAAACAACAACATTCATTCTTCATTTTTGTCCTCTTTCGTCATCCCCATCTTGCGCTTTATTGTCATTAAAAACTTGGACATTCTTTGCACTAGTGTCATGAAGTGTCGAGTCTCCAATCTCATCATTCGTCAAAGGTGTGGGAGAAACCATGGAAGTCATGAATCCACCCGGAGGTGGTACCATGCCTCCCATGATACCCATTGGAGATGCTCTCATGCCACACATGCTCCCATGCCTCCGCTGGCGCACCAACTTTTTGTGCGCATTTTATCAAACATGTTGGACGCACCCGCCAACGCACCAACATATGAGGCTGATGGTGCTTTGAACGGCGGTGGGGGAGGCAGCATAAGATGGAACTATGGTGGAAACACCATGGAGGCTATCGGGCGCTTCGACACGCAGCTCCACGCCGTCTTGGCGGTGAAGACATGGCGTCCGTGGGCGTTGCGAGCTTGCCCTGCACGTGCAGCCGTGACGCGACAAAAATGGCGTGTGCGAGTCCGGCGGAAGGGTTGGTGCGGCGGCGCTAGGGTTTGGCGAGCGGAGGCAGAGCACCGATCACACAGAAGGGTGTTGGCGGCGCATCCGACATGCTCTCCATCGCTGACGTCGGCGCCAGGAGGGGAAGGGAGGAGGCCCGCGGAGATTTTCGATTGACGATTTGGCCTTCGTGCGCTCGCTCGCATTGTCCAACGAGCGGGAGTGGATGCCGGAAATACGACGCGCCGGATAGGGCTTTTCTCCACGCGTTGGACTAAATTCATTGTGCTCCCAGATTAATTTAGAGCGCCTAATGGCGCGTCGAAATTTTCTCATTGAACAGATAGTATGGCTACCTAGAGGAGGGTGAATAGGTGCTACCTCCAAATTTTTATACTTTTTCGATTTAGCCTTGACACAAAGGTAAATTCTGTAGATATGCAACTACCGTGAATTTACCTATATGGCAAGGGCTACACTAAGTGTAGCGTTCCTAAATTTAAATAATGCAAGAACACATGTGTTATTGTGCTAGTCACTGGATCAATTGCTAGAACCACAGTATAAAATAAAATATCATGCAAATGCGTCAAAATCTAAAGCATCGCATGATCCAGTCTTTACAAAAAAAATTAACTTTACAACTTGCTTAGTCTTAGAAGACTAGCATGAAACATGGAGTTACATCGGAAAACATAGTACCTCAATGAGTCTTATCTTCAATCATGTGTCACGGACAAAAAACATGTTGGTTGTAGACTCGAGATCCTGAACGAAAGCCTCACTCGTCATCTGATTCATCTGCAATATTGAATATGCAACCACAAGGGGTTCAATAAAATTTAATGTATTAGAATTAATTGGTCCCGATCCTAGGTAAATCGTGCTCTCTTTTAACCGTCGAGTGAACCAAGGGACTTAGCCGCATCCTTCTGCTAACAACTAATATACAACATAACTCATTAGCCTGATACTCGAGTCTTTTCCACACATGATTTACATATTCTTCAAGAAGTTTAGGCTGCTCAACTGCAAGAATCTAAACAACTTTTGAGTGCTTACCCGACTCTTCAGAGTCGAATAAACACTCGGGGGTTACTAATGTGGGGATGCTTCCCGAGTCACTCTAACAGGCCTATCCGGTCTAGGCTGGGTGCAAAGGCCCAACGCAAGGAACTACCCCGACCTTCCAGAAGGCCCAACTGAAAGTGCACTATGGTCAACTAGAGGGGGGGTGAATAGGTTGACTACCAATTTTTCTTTTCTTTTCCTTTTAGTGGGGCTTAGCAAGATAAAGTAAGGTTCTCTAGATGTGCAACTAGGTGAGCAACCTATGTGGACAAAACGATATGCGCAACGGAAGTAAAGTGTAAGGTAGTAAAGCAAACAACAAGTGTAAACAAGGAGACAAGGATATGATTCACCGTAGTTCCTTCTCAAAGAGAAGTACGTCTACGTTGGAGAGGTGGGGAGCCACCTAGGCGCTCCTCAATAGCACGGTTGTGCACACCTTGTTCTCCTTGAGCTTCTCCGGTGAGGGAGATGCCCGTTTCCACTATGAGGTCGACTTGAAGGCGTTAACCAAACCTTTACAAGGACTTGAGGTCACTCCACAAGATGGATGGAGGCTCTCAAGCAATCCGTAGCTTCTTGCAACAAGGTGGAAACTACAAGCACGAGATCTACTAAGGTTTCTAGGCCTCAAGTAGGATTCTAGATCTACTAGGTTGTGGTGGATGGATTTGAAATTCCTTTGGCGGAAGTGTGGATCTAGGTCTCCTCTAGCTCTCCACCAAGTTTGGGAGTGTTTGGGTGGACGGAGTGGGAGATCTAGGTGGTTGAAGCTTTCATTAATGGCTAGGAGAGAGAATGGGAAAAGCTTGGCATTTAAGAGGTAGGGGAAGGGGTATTTATACCCCTTGCATTTAAGTGACCGTTTGCAGTCCAGGGGCACCGGAGGCTCCGGTGGTCTTCAGCCCACTCCACAGCTGCGCAGCGCACCAGCTCGTATGTGCTGGAATACTGGGCGGAGGGTCCGGTGGGTCCTGCGGAGGTTCCGCCCACCGGAGGCTCCGGTGGAACCTCCGCTCTGCTCAAACAGAAAGGCAGTTAAGCGGAGCATCCACCGGACCCCCCACCGGAGGCCATTTACCCTTGGTAAAGGGAGGGCACCGGATGTCCACCGGAGGCTCCGGTGGAACCTCCGCTCTTCTCAAACAGAAGGGCATTTAAGCGGAGCTTCCACCGGAGGTGCACCGGATCCCTTTTACGTGTAGCACCTGTGTTGAAGGATGGCGGAGCCTCCGGTGGAATTAGCGGAGGTTCCGCCCACCGGAGCTCCACCGGAACTTCCGCTCCGGGGTCCGCTCGTTTGCTCCAGAGAGGGGTTTTGGCGGAGCTCCCACCGGATCCCCACCGGAGCCTGGGCGGAGCCTCCGGTGGATTCACCGGAGCCTCCGCTCCTGGACATTGCACTTTCCTGGATTCCTTTCTCCTTGCACTTTTCATATAAAATGATCATTTGCCCCAAAGAATAAGTGAACCTGTTTAAACCTGGGCATTTCCATCTATTGAACACACATTAGATCAAATAGTTGTGTTGTCATATAATTACCAAAACGGACGATGATCTTTCATTCTCCCCCTTTTTGGTAATTGATGACAACATAACTATTTGTATGATTATAAACACAATATGAATGGAGCTCCCCCTAAAGGTATGCTCCTTTCATATTGAGAGCATTTAGGCATGATATATAAGAATAACATGACAACAATATCACAGTACACATATAACACATAAATAACATCAAACGAGGTTTGACATACGAGGTTCACACAAACATAATATGACGAAGTTCACGATAGATGGGAATATTGTAGATAAGCCGAAGTTCCAAATGATCCAATAAGAAACCAAACTCCCTCAAGCAAAATAAAAGATGCAAATAAAGAAGCTTGAGGGAGACCCATTCAAATGCCCGTTCCTAATATAAATCTCTCCCCCTTTGGCATCAAGATACCAAAAAGAGAGAGACCAAGATGCAAACGTCCCAAATCACTCGGAGGAGGAGGAGGCTTCCGGAGCCGGGGAGGGATCACGGCGGTGAGAGCTAGTGGCTTCATCTCCTTCTTCCTCGGACCACTCAATAAGCTTGCCCTTGGAGTCCTTTGCTTGCCAATCGTCCCAATTGGTGATGCTATCAAGAACCGGGGAGTCAATGGAGAGGCCTTCCTCACGAAGACGTTGACGAGAAGCTTGAGCTTTGTTGCGGTTCTTGAGTTCCTTATCATAGTGTTCTTCCCATTGATGTTGCTCTATTTTCTTGTTCAAACGAAACACTTTCTTGAGAGCTCTTGCCATCCATTTGAAAGCGTTGCTAGAGGGAGGAGGTTGAGATGGACCCTCGTCTTCTTCCTCATCAACAATGATGCGAGGCCTAGCCTTGTGCTTGCGGATGGCGGGAGTGGGGTGCACAACGGGTTCCGTGTGATCTTTCATGAGAAGTCTCTTTTCCGTGTGAGAGATCCAATGCTCATCATCAAGAGGTTCATTCGGAAACTTTTTATTCCATACGTGTAGGATGATCTTCATGATGAACGGCCCAAAGCAAGCATTCTTCCGGTTGACAACGGCATGCCACAACTCATTCCAAATATAATCAAGCACATCAAGCTTGTGAGGAATGTCATCCATCCGGTGTTGATGAGTAAGGAGCATTAGGTTCTTCAAGAAACCTTGAATCTCATCCACATTGCCCGCCTTTGGGTTGATGGTCTCGCGATAGATGCACAGCATGATGTCATATGTGGGATAGAGACCCTTCACGAACCCAACGGCGTACTTCTTCCAATGATAGAGAGGAGTAAGTCCATCCTTGGGAAGTGACGCGGTGTTAATGGCATGAACTCGGAACCATCCGTTGGCAAACTCTTCTCCCTCACCAAATGGACCAAAATCCGGGTAGCCACCAAGAATGATACCAACATCTTTCCATGTGATGTCAAGCTGTCTACCATTAGTCATCCAAATCATATTACGGTTGGTCTCATTGGAGAGATGAACCGTGGCTAGAAACTGACAAACGAGCTCTTCGTCGAAATCTTGTTGAAGAGTGATAATGGGACCAAGACCAAATTTTTGAATGAGCTCAAGAGCCTCCCCAAAGTACTTGTGATTCCTTTCCATGTGCCGAATACTAATGGCGTGTTGAGGGACGACATTGTCCTTCGGCTTCCTCATCAAAATCTCACTATAAATCTGCCCTTGGAAGACGGTGTGAAAGCGTGGATCCTTACCCGGAATTGGGGCATCAAACGATCACGGGCAACCACATACGGGTTCTCACGCCTTTCCTTCAAGAACATAGCCTCGGACATCTTGGAGGCGGTTGGTGCGGTGTTCCTCCTGGGCAAAGTCTTCTCGGGAGCCGGAAAGCGCTTGCGCTTGCCTTGAGAGCTGTCAAGTCCTGCTTGAATCTCATCCACGGGTTGAGGCTTGCGGCGGCCAGTGGTCTTGTACCGTTCCCCTTTTCCCTTGGAACCGGAAGCATCTAAGAGAGAAAGCAAGAAGATCATGAACAAAGAGTAATGCTCGAGTCGGTAAGGCACGCACAAAACCAAGAAACCTAGATACACATGGTGTTAGGGTTGAATAATCTAGGGTTAGGGCAAACGATCCTCCCAACAACTGCAACGATTCAAGCCTAACACGCAATATCTAGTTTGCTAGGGTTTGTACTTGAGAAGCTCCACTCCTAAAACTCCAAATCCACAAATCTAGATGCAAAGAACATGAACTCCTATGCACCCCATCCATCAACTAGATTGGAGAGAGAGAGAGCACGTACCCGTGTCGTCCATGGTGAAAAGAGGAGGGAGGGAAGGTTCCCGGAGCGTCCCAAGGCGAGGAGGAGGCCTTCCCGCGGTGGAGCACTCGAATCCGGCGGCGAAAAGCTTGGGGCGGCGGCGGTTCTTGAGGAGGAAGATGGGGGCGGGTGGGGGAAAGTGAAATTGGATCTCACTTACCCCCGCACGCCCATCACTTATCCACAGAAATTTTCCGCCGGCGGAGCCTCCGGTGGATTCACCGGAGCCTCCGCTCCCACCAGCGGAGCCTTCGGTGGTTCGCACCGGAGCCTCCGCTCCCTGTCCGAAAAACAGTTAAGTTTTGGCCCGCTGAGCCACTGTGGGCCAGCGGAGCTTCCGGTGGTGTTCCGGTGGACAGGACCAGTGGAGCCTCCGGTGGATTCACCGGAGCCTCCGCCCTTGGCAGCGGAGCCTCCGGTGGATTCACCGGAGCCTCCGCTCAACCAAATTTTCACGCGCCAAGATTGAAAAAACACGAGCATTTCGATGGAAGCATTGGTTTGGGCAAAGGAGGCTTGGGTTGGAAAAACGTCACTGATATACGAGAGACATTACTCGAAGGGGTCCGCAAGAAGCAACAAAAAGATAGAAGACCGAACCCGCACGAGTTGTCAAGACGGAGATATGATAGGCGTGAAAGATCCAAAACACACAAAATGGTCGGTGGCCGAGGCCACCATGTTTGAGTGTGTAACTTGGCACCGCGAAGATATATCTTGGGTCCAAAATTACTACTCACAATTAAGCACAATAAGTCACAAATGACTAGATATGCAATGATGATTTATTTTTCGCATAATAGGAGAAGTGCATATTCATGAATTGAGTAGTGCTCCCCCTATGTCCATGCCTACATCTAAGCCTAATAGCATGCATAATGAGGGTAGATATGCAAGGTTTCAAGTGAAGTTGGAGGAATCTATGACATTTAGTTCATTCCTCAAAGCTCGAACTCTTGGTTCATCAAGGGCCTTCGTGAAGATATCGGCAAGTTGATCCGTTGTGGAGACATATGAGAGATCAATATCACCTTTCTCAACATGATCCCGAATGAAATGATGACGGATCTCAATGTGCTTCGTCTTGGAATGAAGAACCGGGTTGTAGGCGATCTTGATAGCACTCTCATTGTCACAAAGAAGAGGCACCCTGTCAAAATGAATACCATAATCCTTCAAGGTTTGCCTCATCCATAGCAATTGGGCACAACAACTTGCCGCGGAGATATACTTGGCCTCGGTGGTGGAGAGAGCAATGCAATTTTGCTTCTTAGAAGACCAACATACCAAGGAGCGGCCAAGGAATTGACAACCCCCGGATGTGGACTTCCTATCCGTCTTCTCTCCCGCATAATCCGCATCCGAGTATCCAATGAGCTGAAAGCTTGAACCCTTGGGGTACCAAAGACCGAAGTTTGGGGTATGAACTAGATATCGAAAGATTCGTTTCACAGCTTCCAAATGACTTTGCCTTGGGGAGGCTTGAAACCTTGCACATTTACCTACGCTATACATGATATCGGGTCTAGATGCACAAAGGTAGAGCAAAGAGCCAATCATGGAGCGGTATACCTTTTGATCTACCTCTTTACCGTTGGGGTCGGGTTTCAAGTGGGTGGTTGTGGATATAGGAGTCTTCATAGGTTTGGCATCATTCATATTAAACCTCTTGAGCATGTCTTGAGTGTATTTGGCTTGTTTGATGAAAGTCCCTTCATAATATTGATTGACTTCAAAGCCAAGGAAGAACTCCAACTCTCCCATCATAGACATCTCAAACCTATCGGTCATAAGCTTGCAAAAATCCTCATTGAACAAGGTGTTAGTAGACCCAAAAATGATGTCATCCACATAGAGTTGGCATATGAACAAGTCACCTCCAACCGTCTTGGTAAAGAGGGTGGGATCGATTAAACCAACATTAAACCCGCGATCTACTAGAAACTCTTTAAGGTGCTCATACCACGCACGTGGAGCTTGTTTAAGTCCATAGAGCGCCTTATCAAGTTTATAGACATGATCGGGGTGGTTGGGATCCTCGAAACCCGGAGGTTGCTTGACATATACTAACTCATTAATGGGACCATTAAGGAAAGCACTTTTGACATCCATTTGTTGTAACTTGAAGTTATGATGAGATGCATAGGCAAGTAAGATACGAATGGATTCAAGGTGAGCTACGGGGGCAAAAGTTTCACCGAAATCGATACCTTCGACTTGAGAGAAACCTTGGGCCACCAATCTTGCCTTGTTGCGAATGACAATGCCATCTTTGTCTTGCTTGTTCTTGAACACCCATTTGGTGCCAATGACATTTTTGCAATCCTTGGGTCTTGGCACTAATTACCATACTTTGTTGCGCTCGAAGTTATTGAGTTCATCATGCATGGCTTCAAGCCAATCTTGATCTTTGAGAGCTTCATATACCTTCTTGGGTTCAATGAAGGAGACAAAAGCATGAGCCTTGCTAAAATCCGTCAATTGCCTTCTAGTGACCACTCTTCCACGAACTTGTCCAAGAATCATGTCCTCCGTATGACTCGCTCGTTCAAGATTTTCTAGCCTTCTCTTTGCTCTACGAGCTAGTATCTCCTCCAAAGATTCCTTGGATATTGATTGGGAATCACCTTCTTCATCGGAGACATGTCCATCTTCATTTTGTCCTTGATCAAAGATGGGTGATGAATCACCACTAGGTTGAGCATTCTCAATAATAATAGAATCTTGATCATGATTTAGATGTGTTGCTTGGCCTTGTTCATTAGCTTGAGGGCTTGGTGCATCTTGTTGGATAGCTTGATCATCAATGGGTGTAGTCAATGGCTCCACTTGAGTGGGGCATAGTCCTTCTCCCTCCGTCATCCGGTAACCCTCAATGGGAATTATTTCACCAATCCCCATTCTTCTTATGACGATGGGAGGAATTGCATCTCCTACAACACCATGATCTATACGCCCCCTTGGGAGCCGTTGTCCTCATCAAACACTACGTCTATAGCTTCTTCAACTTGCCCGGTGGACTTGTTGTAGACTCTATAGGCATGAGCATTCGTGGCATAGCCAACAAAGATACCCTCATAAGATCTAGTCTCAAATTTTGACAACTGTTTTCCTTTCTTGCGAATGAAGCACTTGCAACCGAAGACCTTGAAATAGGATACATCCGGTTTCTTGCCCGTGAGAATCTCATAAGGAGTCTTGTTCAAGATCTTGCGAAGATAGAGCCGGTTGGTAGCATGACAAGCGGTGGAGACGGCTTCGGCCCAAAAGTTATAGGGAGAAGAGAACTCCGCAATCATAGTCCTAGCCGCATCCATCAAAGTCCGGTTCTTTCTCTCCGCAACACCATTTTGTTGAGGGGTATAGGGAGTGGAATATTGATGAGCAATGCCTTCTTCACTAAGAAAACCCTCAACGGTGTAGTTCTTGAACTCCGAGCCATTATCACTCCGAATGGCCAAGATGGTAGCATTGTGTTGGCGCTCCACTAGAGTGATGAACTCGATGACTCTATTTTGAGTTTCACTTTTCCTCTTGAAGAAATACAACCAACAATATCTTGAATAATCATCCACAATCACCAAGCAATACTTCTTTCCTCCGAGGCTATCATAAGATAGTGGGCCAAAGAGATCTAAGTGAATGAGCTCGAGAATTCTTGTGGTGGAGATAGTTGTCTTGGTTGGGTGTTGTTCTCCATGTTGCTTCCCAAAGGTACAAGAGCTACACACACGATCTTTAGCAAACTTAGCTTTGGTTAGTCCTAGAACGTGATTGCCACTTTGGAGGTCGTGTAACATTCTCATATTGGTGTGGGCTAGTCGGCGATGCCAAAGCCATCCCACATCAACTTTAGCCATTAGGCATGTCGCGGCACACGTGTCTTCTTTAGAGAAGTCCACTACATACATGCCGTTCTCGACAAACCCAACAAAGGCTACTTTAAGAGAAATCTCCCAAGTGACAATCACACTCTCTTTATTAAAGAACGAGGTAAAACCACAATTTGCAAGTTGAAGAACGGACATCAAGTTATAGCCAAGGGACTCAACAAGGAGAACATTCTCAATTGATAAATCATTTGAGATAGCTACTTTGCCTCGTCCCAATACCTTAAGCTCGGACTTGTCACCAATTGTAACGCAATTGAGATGTGGTAGAGGAGGTTCAATATTACTTATTGCGTCATGGCTTCCGGTCATGTGTTGGGATGCACCACTATCCACTGTCCATCTATGTGCTCCGGAAGCGTTTCCCTACAAGAGATCAATTTCTTGATTTAGGTACCCATCCTTCAATGGGTCCTCTTTTTTTAGTCACAAGGGTCTTAGGAACCCAAATAGTCCAATGATAATCATCACCATAAGAAGTACCAACGTATTTAGCATAAACATGTCCATCTCTAGATTTCATAAGAACATAAGACGGGTTATATTTTCCGGCAAAATCATTATGAGTGATGCTCCCCCTAGAGGTATCACCACCCATAATGGCGTTGGTCTCCTTTTCTTTGGGAACCCCACCATCTTTCACAAATATAACATTTTTGGAGGGAGAGGTGACACTCTTGGATTTCTTCTTTGACTTGGAAACAAAGCCAAGTCCCTCTTTTCCTTTCTTGGCACCTTGAGGGCTTATTGCATCATTGAGAATTCTTTCCTTCACTACAATGTTAGTTGTAGTAGAAGAGGTAGGCATAATAACAATGCTATTTGATGAAGATGCAACATGCTTATTAGATTGTTGAGCTAGAAGCTTGATTCGAGACTTAGCAAGTTTATCATGAATTTCTTTGAGAGATGCAAACTCCCCTTTTAGTTTGTCATGCTCCTCGACAAGTTTTTCATGGGCTATTCCTAGCTTTAACTCTTCCTCTTCAAATTCTTTAAGTAAAACAAGAGATTTGGCATGTTATTTCTTAAGCTTAGCAAGAGATTTCTCGTTATCTTTTCTCAGCTTTGAAACACTAATGGCATACGTCTCTTGTAGACTAGATAGTTTCTCTTCAAGAGAGGCTCTCATGGATCTCTCCTTTTCAAGAGACTTGATGAGTTCGTCATCATGATTATCATTGCTACCGCCATGGTTCTCTAAGGTCATGATGATCTCCTCCTTCTCATCGATGAGGGAGTTAGCCTCATCAAGTTTCCTTAGGAGAGCTTTTACCTTTTCTTTAGTTTCACCTTCAAGACTACACAACCAAGATCCTAGGTTCTTGGCCTCCTCATCATCAACAATGTTTTCTACACAATCCAATAATGAGGGAGAGCTAGTGATAATAGACTTGGAGGTGGAAGATATTACCGCGGTGGCTTTTGCCATGAGACATGTAGGTCGGATCGATGCCTTCTCATTGGGAGATTCAAATAGAGAGACCGATGAAGAGGAAGTCGTAGCTATGGCGACGTGGGCGACACCTACGACTTCATCTTCTCCTTCATCTCTGGAGTAGTATGTTTCCAATGTTGGGCCCTCTTGAACATATAGAGCCCTTGGGACTCTTCTAGCGAGGTTCTTGTTTTGTGGAGCTTTGTTCTTGTCCTTGCGAACAAGCTTCCCTTCATTCTCGTCTCGTGGCTCAAAAGGGCACTCTTTGACGAAGTGGTTCGCACTTCCACAATTGTAACATGTCCTTGGCCGCTCCCCTTTCTTCCTAAAGGTCTTGTTCCTTGAAGGTCTAGGGGCACCGGCCTTGTGAGCCTCCCATCTCTTCCAATACCCTTGCATGTCAAGAGCAATACATTAGTGGGCACCCTTGTATGTATCCTCATAGTCCTCATCATCATCATCATCCACTTATTATATCTTGGCCATGGCCTTAGACTTTAAGGCAAGGTTAGGAGATTTCCCATGGCCTCTTGAGCGAGCAAGAGCATCATCCGCGCTCTTGTGAGACAAAGATATGGCTATGAACTCACTAAGGACACCAATGGAGTTGAGTGAGTTGTAGTCGGATCTTGTTCGGATGCTAGTGGAGAGGTTCTTGTCAAAAGGAGTTATGGCCTTGACAAATTTCCTCTTGATCCACTCATCGGAGATTTCCTCCTTTCCAAAGTCCCTTAATTGATTGCCAAGGGTGACCACTCTTCTATATAGCTCCTCGGGACTTTCATCTTCATGCATGACAAAGTTCTCGGACTTGTCAAGAGCAACATCGTATTTGGATGATTGGATGCTTGCATTGCCTTGGAACAAGGAGTCAAGCTTATCCCAAGCTTCCTTGGCGGTCTTGATACCGCGAATGTGTTCAAGATGTTCTCTTGGGAGAGCCTTTTGGATAGTCACAAGAGCGGTCTTGTTGAGTTGGAATTCCACATCCTCTCTTGGAGTCAAGTAGTTCGGATCGTGAGGGTGGAATCCATGGAGAATGCTTCTCCACAAAGCGGTGCAAGATCCTGAAATGTGAGACTCCATATCGAACTTCCAAGAAGAGAACTCGTTAGTGTTAAGCATGGGAGGAACTCCAACATTAACCATGTGTGGCATAGTGGCAATAGGGTGGATAGAATCATAATTGGGAGGTGGTGGAACTTTAGAGTGAGACCCCGAACCGTTAGCCGATTGAGACTTGGAGCCCTCGGAGCTCCCACCACTCTTAGCCTTTTTATCGGCTTTTGCTTTGGCTTTCGCCTTAGCTAAAGCGATGTTAGCTTCCATCTCGTCGATATCCGGAATGGATTCTTCGTCCGAGCTAACATCGTTGGTGGTGAGGGGTGGTTCCGTGGACTCCTTGGTTTTCCCCATCAGTGCCTCCATCATTTTCTTTATGCTAGACACCTCCGTGCTAACACTAGAGCTACCCTTAGATAGTTCGGTTTGGAGAACTCCAACCGTATCTTGTAGGTTAGATATAGTGTCGACCATTTTGGAGATTTCCGCACTAGAACTTCCGGGGGCATTTTCATCGACCATTGTACTCTTGGGCGGTTAAGCCCTTAGTAAGAGCCGAGGCTCTGATACCAATTGAAAGTGCACTATGGTCAACTAGAGGGGGGGTGAATAGGTTGACTACCAATTTTTATTTTCTTTTCCTTTTAGTGGGGCTTAGCAAGATAAAGTAAGGTTCTCTAGATGTGCAACTAGGTGAGCAACCTATGTGGACAAAACGATATGCGCAACGGAAGTAAAGCGTAAGGTAGTAAAGCAAACAACAAGTGTAAACAAGGAGACAAGCATATGATTCACCGTAGTTCCTTCTCAAAGAGAAGTACGTCTACGTTGGAGAGGTGGGGAGCCACCTATGCGCTCCTCAATAGCACGGTTGTGCACACCTTGTTCTCCTTGAGCTTCTCCGGTGAGGGAGATGCTTGTTTCCACTATGAGGTCGACTTGAAGGCGTTGACCAAACCTTTACAAGGACTTGAGGTCACTCCACAAGATGGATGGAGTCTCTCAAGCAATCCGTAGCTTCTTGCAACAAGGTGGAAACTACAAGCACGAGATCTACTAAGGTTTCTAGGCCTCAAGTAGGATTCTAGATCTACTAGGTTGTGGTGGATGGATTTGAGATTCCTTTGGTGGAAGTGTGGATCTAGGTCTCCTCTAGCTCTCCACCAAGTTTGGGAGTGTTTGGGTGGACGGAGTGGGAGATCTAGGTGGTTGAAGCTTTCATTAATGGCTAGGAGAGAGAATGGGAAAAACTTGGCATTTAAGAGGTAGGGGAAGGGGTATTTATACCCCTTGCATTTAAGTGACCGTTTGCAGTCCAGGGGCACCGGAGGCTCCGGTGGTTTCACCGGAGGCTCCGGTGGTCTTCAGCCCACTCCACAGCTGCGCAGCGCACCACCTCGTATGTGCTGGAATACTGGGCGGAGGGTCCGGTGGGTCCTGCGGAGGTTCCGCCCACCGGAGGCTCACCGGAGGCTCCGGTGGAACCTCCGCTCTGCTCAAATAGAAAGGCAGTTAAGCGGAGCATCCACCGGACCCCCCACCGGAGGCCATTTACCCTAGGTAAAGGGAGGGCACCGGATGTCCACCGGAGGCTCCGGTGGAACCTCCGCTCTTCTCAAACAGAAGGGCATTTAAGCGGAGCTTCCACCGGAGGTGCACCGGATCCCTTTTACGTGTAGCACCTGTGTTGAAGGATGGCGGAGCCTCCGGTGGAATTAGCGGAGGTTCCGCCCACCGGAGCTCCACCGGAACTTCCGCTCCGGGGTCCGCTCGTTTGCTCCAGAGAGGGGTTTTGGCGGAGCTCCCACCGGACCCCCACCGGAGCCTGGGCGGAGCCTCCGGTGGATTCACCGGAGCCTCCGCTCCTGCACATTGCACTTTCCTGGATTCCTTTCTCCTTGCACTTTTCATATAAAATGATCATTTGCCCCCAAAGAATAAGTGAACCTGTTTAAACCTGGGCATTTCCATCTATTGAACACACATTAGATCAAATAGTTGTGTTGTCATATAATTACCAAAACGGACGATGATCTTTCACCAACTGCGGTCCACCCGTAAGACTTGCGAGTTAAGGACTAGGGGAATAATTGAATAGGGTTAGGGTTTGTAAACCTACCCGGGTAAGGATTCGAGACCCAGCCTCCTATATAAAGGTTGGGAGAACCACCCAGGGAGGCCATCTATTCATCAATGCCACCATAGGTGTTGCCTCTCTCGAGATCCAACCTCTCGATTAGGGTGCCCACCATTATAGTCACACATCAATACAATCCAGACAAGCAGGAGTAAGGGTTTTTACCTCCTCGAAGGCCCCGAACCTAGGTAAATCGTGCCCATGTTAACCGTAGAGTCTACCAGCGCCTACTAGTTTCCTATTCTCGAACTCCCATCATGCCATATGGAGGATTTGTCGATATGGGTAACCGACATAAGGGGGCTAGGGTTTGGGGCCGAGGCGACACGTCGGCGGAGTCCGTGGTGGTCACGGCTCAGACGTCGAGAGGTCCACATCAGAGTGAGGGGCGGGCTGCGGGCTGGCTCGCTGGGCTGCAGCCTGCTACACGCTTCCCTATGAGGTGCGGTAGACGGGCTCCGCCCAGCTGGGTTGCGCTAGCGCCTCCTCTCTTTTTTTGTTCGGTTTCCTTTTTCTTATTTTTCCCCTGTTTTATTCATTAAGTCATATAATTTATTTTATAGGTCCAATTTGCCTCAAATTTGTTTCTGTAGTTTTGTAAAAAATCATATCTTTCAAAATAAAATCATTAGGTGTTGTTTCCAACATTATTTAAATTTTGAGTTTTCAAAATATGATTAAATAACCAATAGCCATTAATGTTATTCCCAAATTAGAGAAATACTTAATTGAAGTTAGGCTCAATTAAAAGTTCAGAGACATATAACAAATATAATATTGTCTCCTAAAGTTATTTAACTCATTTTCATACCAAGAAAATATTGTGAAACTCATTTTATTACTTATTACTTGATAAATCACTTGGAATCTTTATCATCAATTTTGAGCTTCAAAAATATTTCCTATAGTCAATCATTTGTAGGATGAGTTGTTATCAATTGATAGAAGATGGAAACAACCTGGAAAACAATTTTCTCATGGAAAACCACTTTATGATATTAAGTTTTGGTACAACATTTTATAGTCATATGATTACTTCCAAGTTCTTAATTCATTGAATGATGATAAAATATCTTTGTGGTTTGAAGTACTCAAGTTTTTAAATGCCAAGAAAACATTTTCAATTAACATTTGAATTTTAAAACATTTTCTTTAAGAAAGTTTGATATAGAGAACGAAGTATTTTGAAATAACAAAGCTTATTTTGAATAAGGTTTAAGGTTTATGGAGTTAGAGGATGTTTGGATTTTTATTTCCAATAACAATGGAATAACAAATAATATTTCCTCTGTGTTTGAGTTTTATTTGGTTTTTGATGGCTTGCATTAGTAGAAAACAAAAAGTTTTATATTTTTGTGAATTTTGAGTTCCTCCAAAAATCAGGGATGTTACACTAAGTAAGATACAAACACAAATTAAAGCTAAAGGATAGATAAAAAACGATAGAGGAAGCTCGAGTAGACAAGGATGTAATACTGATTTCCTCCTTTGAAGGGAGTACGTCTCGTTAGAGGGGTGTGATTTTCGCCATGAAGATCTACTCAATGCCACAAAGGCCTCACCCTATTCTCCGATGAACCTCGCCACAAAGGTCTAGTTCACCTTCCATTATGGAATGCTTCGAGGCGGAATCTGTAGCTTTTAAGATGAGATTGAGGCACATACCCACAACCGATTGGGGGCTCTCAAGAACACTAAGAATCTGCTACAAACCAATTTTCTCTTACTTTACCTTCAGAAGTATCTGTTCTTTTCCTCCAATGTTGAGAGGAACAAAATGGATCAGAGGGCTATTAACGTCAATACTAGCCCTTACCCGTACATAATCACCTTCAAAATATCTCGTCGGTTTTATCTCCACGCTTGAAACTTTTCCAATCCTTCTTGCCAGCTGATCAACCACCCTAGTCACCCGGTATAATTCCGGTACAGCATGTATCTGTGCCCAAACCGTTGTCCTTTCAAGCTTCACCTCCCTAGGATCGCATAAACCATCATATTCACTGATGATAACAACCAGTTTTTTGAACAGCCACAGACCCTGGTTCATCACTTTGTTCCAATCTCCCAAACAGAAAAACTTAAAAGTAAACAGATTATCGTCAACCTCCCAAAATTCTGGTTCATATTCTAATCCCTAGACACCTCGTAGAGTCTCGAACAAGGATGAGGAGCTGATTGTTTTTCTCGTATGCACTTTTGCCACCGCCAACCACCTAGCCTGTTTTTTCAGGTCTTGGAGTTCATCCACCCCTATGATCAGTGAATATGATGGTTGGCGACTCCACCGGCGACTCTGTCACCGGGGTGAGATCCGATCGGAACTGCTTCGACTCCGAGTCTCACCGGGATTCGTCTACGTGGGAGGAGGTCTTTTTATCACCGCGAGTACGGGATCTTTCAAATAAGCGAACAACTCCTCGCGGACAGGTTGTCTTGCAATTCGATCTGGGTTCTGTGACTCCGGGCAGAACTCCTTTTCCGAGGTTCGACGGAAGGCAATGGCGGAACCATGTGGAGGCAGTGGAGGTAGAATGAAGGAAGGCGACGAGGTGCTGTCAAAAGCCATGCAGAATCTTGATCTTCGTGAGGGAGAGATGGTAACCTTACTTTTTACTCGCACAAAGCTTGTGTTTCGATCGGATGGTTCATTGTTCATATTCGTGACTTAGAAACAGCTTATTTGAGTCATCGCACAAACAGCGCAACCAAAAAAAAAAAAAAAAAACATGAGGACTAGTAATCCCAAATGGATATTAATATCTTTAATACTTGATGGACTATACATTGTTCGAGATAACGAATGATGGACATTATTGTTTTATTATCATGGGCAGATTTACCAACCAGTAAAGCTTCTGGGATGTTGTCGTGCTGCCGTAGATGGCGAGCTACTGACTGGTGACAGCCTCGAGGCAGAGGCTGGACTTGGCGTGCAAGATGATCCCAAACACCTCGCTCATGTCCACCGTCTCCGGGCCCGCCCCACCCGGAATCGCCCAGTCGAAGTGGTACAGGAGGTTAGCCAGCACGAGCTCCATGGTGGTGGTGGCGAACAGGGCTCCAGGGCACTGCCGTCGGCCCGCTCCAAAGGGGATGAATTCCATCTGCGTCCCCTGCGTGTACTCCACGCTGGTGGCGCCGCCGCTCTCCTCGAATCTCTCCGGCCTGAACTCCTCCGCGTCCTTCCCCCAGTGCGTCGGGTCCCTCCCTACCGCGAAGGCGTTTACCGAGACATGCATGCCCTTGGGTATGTCGTAGCCCATGACCCGGCCATCCTGCTGGCTCGCCCGAACGATGAGCGCCCCGGCGGGGTGAAGCCTGAGCGTCTCCTTGATAACCATCCGGAGGTAGTGGAGGTCCCCGAGGTCAGCGCTCGTGACCGTCGTGGATCTGCTCTGTTGTCCCAGACTCTGCCGGACTTCGAGCTTCGCCCTCTCCATCGCGCCCGGGTTGCGGATCAGCTCCGCCATGGCCCATTTCAGCGTGGCAGCGGTGGTGTCCGTAGCAGCTCCAAATACGTCCTGGATGACACAGGCAATGATCTCCGACGTGAGAGCGAAGCCGCGGATGGTGTCTTCCTTCTGCAGCCTGAGGAGCACGTCGAGCAGGTCCTCGTCGTCTCCTCTAGCGACAGAGGCGCTTGGTTCCATCGCCTTGCGCTCCTCGATGATGTCTCCCAGGATACTCTGCACCCTGGCGCGGCACCTCCTGATGCCGCGCGAGCTGCCGCTCAGCCATCGAACCAGCCGAGACGACGGGAACAGGTCCACCATGCTGAACCCTCCCAGGAGCATCGCCATCGCGTGGAGCTCCCGCAGGTACTCCTCCTGCTGCGGGCACTTCCCGCCGAAGATCGCCCTCGCGATCGCGTTGCTCGTCATCTTGGCCAGCTCCTTGCCGACGTTTACGACCGAAGAGGAGGACGCGGCGGCAGCGACGGACTGGACGAGGTACGCCACTTCGTCCTGGTTGATGGACTCGATGCGCCGCACCTGCCTCGTGCTGAGAAGCTCCACGACGCACACCTTGCGCACCTGCCGCCAGTGCTCGCCGTAGGGGGCGAAGACGATGCCTTTGCCGCAGGAGCTCACGACGTCCACCGTGGGGCCGCTCGGACGGGACGCCAAGGCCAGGTCGTTCGTCTTGAGCACCTCCATGGCGGCCTCTGGGGTGGACGCGATCACGGTGGGCACCTCGCCGAGCTTGAGCAGCATCAGCGGGCCGTGCCGTTGCGACAGGCGGAGCAAGGCGCGGTGCGCCAGCTTGGTGCTGGCGAGGTGGTGGAGGCTGCCGATGACGGGTAGGTTCCATGGACCTGGGGGGAGCTTGGGCTTGGCTCCGGTGTCCTTACCACCCAGCAGAGCCTGCCTCAGAAGCAGCGAGAAGAGAATGGTGGCCAAGGCGAGGATGAATCCCAAGGTTCCGTAAGAGAGTTGGTCCATGTCCATGTCCACCTGCTGCCGAGCCTGCTTTGGTTCAGTCAGACCAAGAACGTCCTGTGTTTATAGCTGAGTGTAGACGCAGATGCTACAATAATTGAAGTCATGCAAGAAAACAGAAACGTCACAATTAAGTTGTCTCTGTCTGGGTGTCTGCTATGCCATATCCATGCTCGCTCGATCAGAAATGATCAAATGACAGCAACGGGAGCTACAATATCTAACAGGACTCGAGTTTAATTTGGCACCTAATTACTAACAGACTTCTAATTTTTAGACGTCCGGATAGTCATTACAATGGATTATTTTCTCAGCATCATGAACTTCAATCTCGGCCACAGCTTGCGGGCTCAACATCAACATCACTCCCCACGCAACCTTGCAGGACAACACAAACTGCTGACTTTCGCCTCCGGCAGACTTCGCCATTGTCACGGCTGACTTGGCCTTCGCCGTGGACCACTTCGCCTCCGCCACGGCGGGTTTCGGCTCTGCCATGGCCAATCCCTTTTCCCGACTTAGGGCTACTTTGGGGTATTTTCATACCAAGCGGATCAGGGATGCGAGAGGATTTGGTGAAACTTTTGCTTTCGCTAAGGGCAGACCTGGGCGTCCTCCGGAGGAGGATTTGGAGGAAAAATCCTCCGGGTCCTCCTGCTGACACGTGTCCAATACTGCTTTCAGTCCCACTTTCGCTACACTAACAGCAAAAAACGATTCATTAAAATAAGAATTTTCACTAATGTAGCAATTTTCCAAATTTTTCGCAAATCCCGCTTTTGCTACACTGGAGCAAAAAAAGGTTCATTGAAATAAGAATTTTTCACTAATGTAGCAAAAAAAAAAAATCGTCCACATAAAAAACCAAAAGAACTCGTCGAATACCTCATAGCAGATTCCTTATACTATTATAGCAAAAACGGAGGACGACTGCAGCAAAAACAAAATGCTATTATAGCAAAATAATAACTTCCTCGGAGACGTCACCGGAGATCTCATCGGAGACATTATAGCAAACACTTTGTACTATTTTAGCAAAAACGGAAAACAATTGTAGCAAAAAATAATTTACGCTATTGCAGCAAAAAATGGGTTCGTCGGAGACATCGCCGGAGATTCTCGCAGGATACTTCGTAGCAAAAACACTATGGTATTTTAGAAAAATTGGATACCAATTGTAGCGAAAAAATTATTCTACTGTAGCAACATGTGTTGACGTGTCAAACTGATGTGAAAATATGAGCCCAACTGACGTGAAAAAATTGGACTTGCTAATGGTCCACGATCGAGAAAACAACCCGTTAATAAAAAATGGGAAAAAAATAAGAGTGAGGGTGGACCTACAGGTTGTGTGGACTTTTTGGCCCACCGAATGTGCCGCGTGGAGAGCTCCCGATCCAGAGGACGCGACTCGCGCGATCCTCTGGTGGTGGGAAGCGAGCGTTTTCCTTTCGCTAAATCTTCACAAATATTCTCCCCCTCAAATGCACCGGCATAGAGTAGCCTTTTTTATTTAGGAAAAAGTGAGATGGTTGGGGTATCTGAAAATTATCCCCTCTAAAACCGGAGTAGTAAACGGATTATTTGAGATTTTTTGGGATCAGGAACAATCCATTTTGTTACACGCAATAGCAAAATAACGATAAAGTAAGCAAGATCGAAACCAACGGGGACACGAGATTTTAACGTGGAAAACCCTTCCAACAAGGAAATGAAAAAACCACGGGCGCCAGCCAGCGATACTTTACTATTTCGGGTGAGGTTAAAAACGCGTCGGGATTTACAATGTGTGGCTTATCCCGAACGACTGCTTACACGAGGTATATAAAGGCGGTGCTGACCTAACTAGGTCGGCAAGGGTGAATCCAACTCGAACTCGGTAACAACTTCACTCTACTCGTCAGAAATTAAGCCTTTTATTAGCATAAGTGAAACTTGGATCAGCTCAAAATAACACCTTTCAATCCCCTAGAAGACCCCTCTAACCCTAGAAGTAAACAAGCTCTTAGCCTAGTCCGTCTCCTCTAGGCCAACTCCGAGTCCTCCATAGCCAACTCCTTCGAGGATTCGCGCACAACGCTTCAATGATTCAGACCTCGTTAGAGGTGGACACAAATCTCAAGGCTCGGCTCGGGCTCAAAGGTTGGACAAGCTAAACCTAAGCCTTCAGCCAAGCTCGACAAGTCGGCTTGATGAAGCTTGCAAGCCGGCTCGAAGAATATGAAAATACCACGACCCTCCCTAGTTCACAAGCATATTACAAAAATTCATAATCATGTTTCACACAATATATACAAGGCTTTGATCTAAAACAATTCAGCAGTACATGCATATTTTAAGAAGAGTGCAACCTTCAAATTCCATGTGACAAAAGCAATGCAGAAATACATATAAATGGTCCAAAAACAAATCGGAATTGCTGATTCTCAGTCACATGATATTTTCTTAAGTCACGGTCAACGCGCTGAGCCATCTGATTTTGCCTCCAAGATTTATGCGTCATGTCCTATTTTTTCCTTTGTCCTATATTTCTTTTCCCATATCGTGTCCTTTTCCCGTGTCCGAATAGTGGGCAGTGCCTGTTTTTTTCCTGACCATTTCATTCTACGGGAGTCAAAGAGAGCACGTAAGAGGAAGACAGAGAGGAGACGACGACGTCGGCGGAGAGCTCGTCGACGCTGCTTGGGGCCTTGCCGTCTCTTTGTGGCCGGTCGATTTTGTCGAGACTGCTTATGACCTCGCATGTGGACGTTTTTTTACCTCCACCGCACTACTTTATGCGGGAATCGCTTGCAGATTTACCTCGATCCGTTTCGTTCAGTGTGAGCGAAAGAGAGTAGGGAAGAGGAAGATGGAGAGAAGAGGGAAGAGAGCTCGTCGATGCAACTTGGGGGCTATCCATCTGTCTGTGGCCGATCTATTTCTTTAGGTACCGCCACTGACCTCGCGCGGTGACGTTTTTTCATCTCTAGCTGCGGAAAATCTCTTAGAAGATTTTACCACGATTTTACCGCCGCCGACAAGTTTCAGGGGACAGATCTTTGTTCGGGCAACCTGCCGGGACGGGGAAGTGCCCCCGGAAGCCATCTCCATCGACTCCACTGCCATCTCCATCGCCGTTGATGTCTCCTATGATGAGGAGGGAGTAATTCTCCCCTGGGGCTGAGGGCTCTACCGGTAGCTATGTGTTTCATCTCTCTATCCCATGGTGTGATCTATATGTGAACGTGAGCTTTGTAATCTAGTTGAATTCGTAGATATTATTCTTCATCTATTATGCTACTCAAGTGGGTTTTTTATGAGATCTCCATAAACACTTTGATCACGGTGTAAAGGTGATAGTGTGTGCACCGTGTGATTTAGCATTATATTTATATTTTGTGTTGGATAACCCTATGAAATTGTGGTGTTTGCATGGAACTATCTGGGTCCCATGGTGATAGCGTGGGGGTTACTTAGTTGGGTAAGTGCTTACTCTAAGGAGTGCTGTTAAAGCTCTACGCATGGATTGGTGTTGTTATTCGACCCGAGAGTGGTTTGGAGTAGCATAGTGAAGAGATGGTATTTATTAATTCAATTATGTTTTCATTGTTGAGAGTGTCCACTAGTGAAAGTAGGATCCCTAGGCCTTATTTCCAAGCATTGAAACACCGTTTTCCGCCTGTTATGCTACATGTTTGCTTGCTGCCATATTTATTTCAGATTGCTATTATTACTTATAACCCTCCATATTACTCGCATTTCACTATCTCTTCGCCGAACTAGTGCACCTATATACCTAATAAGTATATTGGGTGTGTTGGGGACACAAGAGACTTCTTGTATCTTGATTGCAGGGTTGCTTGAGAGGGATAACTTTGACCTCTACCTCACTGAGTTCGATAAACCTTGGGTGATCCACTTAAGGGAAACTTGATGTTGTTCTACAAACTCCTGCACTTGGAGGCCCAACACTGTCTACAAGAATAGAAGCGTGCGTAGACATCAAGATCTTTTATGGCGCCGTTGCCTGGGAGGTAAGAAAAAGGTTCTCACATCCTCGGGTGTGAGTGCTCGAAGTTATTTCCTTTAGATTCTGCAATTATATCTTTTTGTTTCTTTTTTTTCACTAGTTAGGCTTATTTTTACTTATTCCTTGTTTTTATATTTAGTAGTTAGACTGTCGGGGGGTTACCCCCGAGTAGGGTAAAGGCAAGTGGTAAAGGCGACTTACAGAAGAAGGGTTTGGTCGAGTAGCCGCCTACCCGGTATTTGCTACCCGGTTGACTGCTACTCGGTCTGACCTCAAGATGACCAGAAGAAAGAATCATTCAAGTTCTCTACATTCGAGTAGAAGAGTTGGCCCGAGTACAATTGGCGGGAACAATTGGCGGGAACCTACTCGGGCCAGAAAGTCAAAGGAGCCGTTCTGACACAGGATCCCGCGTATCCTGGGTCCGTACTTGGCAGCATTCGAACTACTGTTCATCTGGGACCGGCCTGCCTGACAGTGACAGCATGGAAGCAGGCCGTCGCAGGATAAGGGGGCCCTACTCTGTGTTTGGCACAGTGATACCAGTCTGTCCCCTTGTTTTGCCCAACGACTTTCCAGATGCAGCCAAGATTAGGAACCAAAGCTGTCAGCGGGAACCCGGAAGAAGGACGATGTGCACACTATGTCGACACTTGTCCATGTTTGGACGTATCCGGCTGGGCACCATGTATATAAGGTTCCCCGCCGCCTCCTGCGTGAGGCATCGCATACTAGAAGGGAGGAAACCCTAGTTTCTTGACCTAGTTCATCATCTAGAGAGCAGAGTGGCTACTCGGTAGCAAGAACATTGTACTGTGACTACTCGGTGAGACACCAGAATATACAAAGAAAGGCAGGAGTAGGGGTTTTACCTCCTCACGAGGGCCCTGAACCTGGGTAGATCGTGTTGTTTGCAGTGTTTACTTCGTACCTCACGCGGCTACTCGTCGCGTGATCCCTCCCCGAGCACCTCCAGCGTCCTTCGTCCCCACATCTTTAGCCATCCCATGGCATCTGCCGTGACACCACCACGACAGTTGGCGCCCATCGTGGGGCAACCAGCGGCGCTGGTTGGAGTTTCTGTTCGGACGGGATCTTCTTCAGCGGAGCGCGTGGTCTGTGGTCTTGTCCACAGATTCGGCTCCTTCGACTTCGTCACCGACAACGCCGGCGATTTCGGCGGCAGGGCCATGCCGGAGGGCGGCGCGGTGATCTCCTTCGGCTCTCACCTCGTCTACGTCGCCACCGTCGCCAACCACGCGTACCCCGAGCTGGTGCATGACGCGGAGAATCCTCCCGCGGTGATCGCTGCTCGCGGAAGGCCCGCGTGCCGCTCTGCGAACTGCGCTGAGGTGATGGTGACGGGCTTGGCGGCAAACACTGGCGCAGCCGCTACTGGCGTTGCGGCCGTCGTCGAGGAGACTGATGCACCGGCTGGTGGCAGGGTTCACCGGCCCTACGAGAAGGAGAGCAACTTGCCGCCTTCCACCTCTACGGTCATTCCTGCGTCGGCTACGCGACCCGGCATGCCCACTCCCACCGACATCGAGCTCCTGGCCATGAGGGAGCAGCTCGAGCGGCAACGCCTGGAGCTGCTTGCCGAGCAGGCGGAGTTGGATAAGGTGAGGTTGGAGTTGAGTCTAGATCAGCTCGAGTACAACAAGGCTCACGGCTTCACGCCAGTTGCTAGGAGGCCTAGCAGAGTAGGTGCCACTCGGCGCAACCTTGGCGCCGAGATGGCGACAGTTGTAGAGGCTCCTGCTCAGTCCGCCACCGCAAACACCTCCACCAGGCCCAGATATAGCACACCCGCCAAGACACTTAGGGCTGCAGAGGCTGTAGCTGCCGAGTTGCCTCGCTTAGATGGCGATGCGCGTCTTAGGCAGCAGGAAAGGCTCAACGAGTTGGTGTTGGAGGCTGCTAGGCAGAATGAGGAGTTCCGGAAGGCCAACCCGGGTGCTGGGGCTTCGCAGGTGGTTCACTCGCACGCGGCTAGATCTAACGATCAGGCCTCGTCTCCGCATCCCAGCCGCGAGAAGAGCCGCAGCGGGCGCTCGGGCAGAGACAGGCAAATGCAGGTGTATGACCCGGCTGCTGCCGCGAAACAGCTTGCTGTGCCGCAGCAGCCCGGGCAGGAACACAACGCTGCAAGAGCAGGCTCTCAAGCCCATCAAGCTCAAAGCCGTGCCCGAGAAGCTGCACGTCCAGGCCCTTCTCGGCAACCCGCAGCTCAGCCTACTCGGCAGAGGCAGCAGCCGCGCGCAGTGGCACCAGTCGCCAACCCGGTGGAGCAGCCTGCAGCTGTGCAGGTGGACAGGTATGATGATGGCTACTCGGCTATGGAGATGGCTGGCTATGATGTCCATGACCGTGTTGGAGAGCGCATGCTGGCGCCTGGAGATGCGAGGCATCAGTTGGACCGGATCAGCTTGTCGGCGCGGCTGGAGAGCACGGGTCCTCCTGGCCCCGAGTGCTTTGGCCCGCGCATCATGAACGAGCCATCCGTGAAGAACTTCCAGCTCGCAAGGGGGACCAAGAGCTACAATGGCAGCACCAAGCCTGAAGATTGGCTCAATGACTATGTCACCGCGGTCCATATCGCGAATGGCAACAGAAGATGGGCTGTGCGTTATGTTCCGCAGATGCTAGAGGGTCCAGCCCGCACTTGGCTCAACAACTTGCCCAAGAACAGCATTAACTGCTGGCTGGACTTCTCGGATGCCTTCATCAGCAACTTCACGAGCACATACAAGAGGCCGAATAGGCCACAGCAGCTATCAGCTTGCAGGCAGCGAGAAGACGAGACAGACCGCGAGTATCTTACTCGGTGGAGCACATTGAGGAACACCTGTGAGGGTGTGAATGAAGCACATGCCATCACTTGGTTTGCGCAGGGATGCAGGCATGGCAGTATGTTGTGGCAGAGATTGCAGAGGGAGATGCCGAACACTCTGGCGGAGACCATCAAGATTTCGGATCAGTACGCACTTGGTGATCCTACTCATCCACTGATGGACTCCTCTGAGCCGAGAAGAAACTTCAGCAACAGCAAGCGCAACGAGTTCCGCAACAAGCGCCGAGTAGATAATCGGTATGATCCCGAAGAGGTGAATGCAGTGACTGTTGGAGCTGGTGGCAGCCAGAGGCAGAAACCTGCTGGAGCCTACGGGCAAAACCAGAACCAGGGCCAAGGCAACAAGAAGCCATTTCGCACCTCTCAGTCGGGTAGCGGGAACTCCGAGCAGCCGAAGAAGTTTGTCTTTGATGACATGAAGGATGGCCCATGCAGCTTTCACACTCACCACCCCTCGAGGCCTGCTAACCACACTACTCGGCAGTGCGAGTGGTGGGAGGCGATCAAGAGTGATGGCTTGCCTCCTCCTCCTCCTCTGCCAGCAGCCAATGCCAATGTGCAGCCTACTCGCGCACCCGCAGCTCGGCCGCCTGTGTACCCGAGAAGAGAGAATGTGAACCAAGTGGCTTTAGGAGCCAACCAGAACTTCAACAATGAGAGATACCGCAACAACAACAACAACTACAACCGCAACAACAACAACAGAGGCAACAACAACAACTACCAGGGCAACAACAACAACGGCAACAATGGGGGCGGAGGCTCCAATCAGTACCAAGAGCACCACGAGAGCTATATGATCTTCACTTCTGAGCCAGTCGACAAGCAATCACAGCACAGGCGGGCCATGGAGGTCAATGCAGTGATTCCTGCTGTCCCTCACTACATGTATTGGTGTGACCAGGAGATCAGGTGGACCCGAGCAGATCATCCCAAGGTGATGCCCAATCCGGGTAGCTATGCCTTGGTGCTGGATCCTACCTTCCTGGGTCCCGAGAAGAATGTGAGGTTCAGCAAGGTGCTAATCCACAACGGCAGCAGCATCAACATTGTGTACAAGGACACACTCGAGAAGCTTGGCCTGGCCGAGAACATGATGCTGCCTAGCAAGACCACCTTCCATGGCATTGTGCCCGGGATCTCGTGCAACCCGATTGGCCGAGTGTGGATCGATGTGCTATTCGGTACCCGGGAGAACTGCCGCACAGAGCGCCTGCAGTTTGAGGTGGTGGATCATCAGAGTCCTTACCATGCTCTACTCGGCAGGCCTGCTCTGAGCAAGTTCATGGCCTCTACCCATGTTGCATATCTGAAGATGAAGATCCCTGGTCCCAATGGCATCGTCACCATCTCTGGAGATTACAAGAAGTCCATGGAGTGTGCCTCTGCTAGCTCCCAGTTGGCGGAGTCGATGGTGATTGCTGCCGAGAAGAAGAAGATGTACGAAGTGGTGGCCATGGCTCAGTCCGCACAAGCCGGTGCACAAGGTGTGCCGAGTACCCAGCATGGTACCGCTTTCCAAGCTGCCAAGGAGACAAAGAAGGTCCAGGTTGACCCCGAGTTCCCCGACCGCGTAGCCATCATTGGCTCCGGGTTGGCGGAGAAATAGGAAAGCGAGCTCATCCACTTCCTTCGTGAGAATCGGGATGTATTCGTCTGGTCCAATGAAGATCTACCAGGAGTCCCGAGGGAGTTGGTTGAGCACTCATTACATGTGCGTCCTGACGCCAAACCAGTGAAGCAGGCTATGCGCCATTTCGGGGATGAGAGAAGGAAGGCCATTGGTGACCAGATCACCAAGTTACTGATAAGTAATTTCATCATGGAGGTGCTGCATCCGGATTGGCTAGCCAACCCGGTCATGGTCGAGAAGAAGAAGGAGGATCCCAAGGCTGCCACTGCGTGGCGCATGTGTGTCGACTACACCGACTTGAACAAGGCATGCCCCAAGGATCCTTTCCCGCTACCTCGCATCGATCAGGTGATCGATTCCACTGCTGGTTGTGAACTGCTGTCTTTCATAGATGCTTACTCTGGTTTCCACCAGATTGCACTCAATCCTGCTGATCAAATAAAGACTGCTTTCATTACCCCGTACGGGGCTTATTGCTATCGTGTCATGTGTTTTGGCTTGAGGAATGCGGGTGCAACCTATCAGAGATGCATGCAGAAATGCTTGCACGACCAGCTCGGCAAGAATGTGCAGGTGTACGTAGATGACATTGTCATCAAAACGAATAAAACACATACTCTGCTTGCCGACCTGGAGGAAACCTTTGCTAACCTACGCAAGTACAAAATGAAACTGAATCCGAGTAAGTGCACCTTTGGTGTACCGGCTGGAAAGCTACTCGGTTTCCTGGTTTCTAGTCGGGGCATTGAAGCCAACCCTTCAAAGATAAAAGCTATTGAAAGCATGTCCTTACCGAGATCACTGAAAGATGTGCAGAAGTTCACAGGTTGTTTGGCATCTCTGAGCCGTTTTCTGGGTCGAATGGGCGAGAAAGCCCTGCCTCTATACCAGCTAATGAAGAAAAGTGACAAGTTTGTCTGGACTCCGCAAGCGGACGTGGCATTCAATGAGCTGAAAGCAATGCTGGCAAGTGCTCCCATCTTGGCTAGTCCGCTACCCAAGGAGCCAATGCTGCTGTACATTGCTGCGACTAACCGAGTAGTCAGCGTGGTGATTGTGGTGGAACGAGAAGAAGAAGGCAAGAGTGTGCAGCGCCCAGTATATTATCTCAGTGAGGTGCTGTCCAGCTCCAAGCAAAACTATCCGCATTACCAGAAGATGACATATGGTGTGTACCTGGGCGCCAGGAAGTTGAAACATTATTTCCAGGAGCACCCCATCACCGTTGTGAGTTCTGCTCCCATCTCGGACATCATGGGCAACAAGGAGGCGAGTGGCAGAGTAGCCAAGTGGGCGATCGAGCTAGCTGCGTATGCTCCCGCGTATGCGAGAAGAGACGCCATCAAGTCTCAGATCCTGGCGGAATTTCTTGTGGACTGGGCCGAGGTGCAGTATGAACCTCCTGCTCCAGTTTCCAATTACTGGAAGATGCACTTTGATGGCTCAAAGGTGAAGGAAGGCCTTGGTGCTGGTGTTGTGCTTACGTCACCCAAGCGAGATCAACTCAAGTATGTGCTGCAGATTCATTTCAAGGCGTCCAACAATGTTGCAGAGTATGAGGCAGCGGTACATGGCTTGCGAGTAGCCAAGGAAGTTGGAGTGCAGCGCATCATATGCTATGGAGATTCGGATCTGGTGGTGCAGCAAGTCTCGGGTACATGGGATGCTCTAGATGCCAACATGGCGTCATATCGCTTCCTGGTGCAGTCTATGACTGGGTTTTTCGAAGGTTGTGAGTTCCAGCACATTCACCGAGCAGAGAACGAAGCAGCAGATGAGTTATCCAAGTTGGGATCTTCTCGGCAATCCATCCCGGCAGGAATCGCCTTGGAGCATTTGAGGAAGTCATCCATCAAGCCTTCTCCCAACTTGGAGTCTATATTTGTTCCTTCTCTGCCAAGTGAGGAATCTGATCCAATGGAGATTGACTGGGAGAGTGCTGCAGGAAACCCGGGGACTGCCGTCCTCTACTCGGGGACTGCCATTCCCTACTCGGGGACTGTCATTCCCTACCCGGGGACTGCCACTCCTTACCCGGGGACTGCCACTCCTTACTCGGGGACTGCCACTCCTTACCCGGGGACTGCCACTCCTTACTCGGGGACTGCTGTCCTTAACCCGGAGACTGTCGCCTTCATTGAGGAGGTACTTGCTAATCGGTCTGGGCTTCAGAGAAGCGCTCCTACTCCCCCTGAGCAACCACAAGAGCCTGTCCCAATGGAACTGGACGAACCAGTGTTTCCCGCGCGGGAGACACCGAGTTGGGCTATGCCCATATTATCCTTTCTAAGGGATGGCACTCTACCTGAAGATGAGGTGACTGCAAGGCAGATTCAGAGAAGATCCAAAGGCTACACTATTGTCCGAGATGTGCTGCACAAGAGAAGTGCCACTGGCGTGCTGCAACGATGTGTGGACCCAGCAGAAGGAGAAGAGATCCTGATAGAGATACACCAAGGAGAATGCGGGCACCACGCCTCTTCTCGGGCGCTGGTCCAGAAAGCTTTCCGGCATGGCTTCTACTGGCTCACAGCATTGCAGCAAGCTGAGGATATCGTGAGGAAGTGCACAGGCTGCCAGATGTTCGCAAGTAAGATTCACATGCCTGCTTCCGAGTTGAAAACAATTCCTATCACCTGGCCATTTGCTGTTTGGTGTTTGGACATGGTTGGGCCCTTCCAGCCGGCTAGAGGCAACATGACTCACATCTTGGTCATGGTGGACAAGTTCACCAAGTGGATTGAAGTGAAACCTATTCGGAGGTGTGATGGGGCCACAGCTGTGAAATTCGTGAAGGATATAATACTGAGATATGGTTACCCGCACAGTATCATCACCGACAACGGCACAAACTTTGCTGAGGGAGCAATGGTGCGGTTTTGCAGAGATAAGCATATCCGACTGGACGTTGCGTCAGTCGCGCACCCTGCTTCCAATGGACAAGTTGAAAGAGCAAATGGTATGGTACTGGCAGGCATAAAGCCAAGGCTGATTGAGCCACTGCTGAAAACACCAGGGTGTTGGCTAGATGAGTTGCCAGCGGTATTGTGGAGTCTAAGGACTACCCCTAACCGGTCAACCGGCTACACGCCATTCTTCTTGGTATACGGGGCTGATGCCGTGTTGCCAATAGACTTAGAGCATGACTCCCCCCGAGTAGCCCTCTACACTGAGGTGGAGGTGAGAGAAGCTCGAGAAGACGACGTTGACCTGCTTGAAGAAGCAAGAGAGCTGACTCTGTCGCGTTCGGCTATCTACCAGCAAAACCTGCGGCGTTATCATAGCCGAAAGGTGAACCCAAGGGTTTTCCGAGAAGGAGACATGGTCCTTAGGCTTGTGCAGCGCACAGCCGGGATGCACAAGTTATCTCCTCCATGGGAAGGGCCTTTCATTGTGAGCAAAGCGCTGCACAACGATGCTTACTATCTTGTAGATGTGCGCCCACCACAGGCGAACAGGGCTGATAAATCTGGAGAGGAAACCAAGCGCCCTTGGAATGTAGCTCTACTCCGTCGTTTTCATTCGTAAGCAAAGATGTGTATGTACCCTCTTATCCGAGTTGAAATTCTACTCTGCAATCTGAAATTGTTCTCGGGGACTGCCCTCGTCCAAAATTGCTCCAAGTGTTTTTACTCGGCTTTACTGTTTATCTATTCGGTTGCTTCACTTCAGAACTCATAAGCGTATTGAGTACTGTGTCTAAACCTACATGCCAACTCTTCGACTCTGCTGTTGTCCGAAACCCGGCTTCATGGCAAGCAAGAGAACAAGCAAAAGGTCAATGAGCACAAGAAAATCGCTAAGGAAGAAAAAGTGCAGGAACCGAGTAGAGTGTCTGTTACTTTTGTTCTCTGTTTCGTCTTTTCGGCTAAGTGGTGGGCTGCGTTACTATGATGGTTTCTAAGCGGCTAAGTATTTGCAGCTCTACTCTTTAACTCTTGTGACTCGAATACCAAAAAAGCAACAAGTTGCAGGTAGAGCAGAGATGAAAAGATAGGGTGAATAAGAAACGCAACTCGGGGACTCGCATAATAACGCAACTCGGCATTCAGCCCAGGTTGAACAAATTGATTAAATTGGGAATAACAAAAGTGGGAATGAAATTGAGTAACAACGGAATAAAATAGTCTGATACATCTGCTCCCGGCATCCCGGGGATCTGATAAATGTTTGAGTAAAAAAGCTTGCAGGATAAGATCATGTCGAAGAGGCGGTGTTCTCGGTGCTCGCCTGGGTTGCTTCGCCTTCCTCAGTGGCCTTGGTGGCGTCCGCCTCCGCGCTGGCATCAGCGGTCTTTGATTGCTCGGCGTCAGGCTCGGTGGCGAGCTGCTCAGAGGTAGCAGTGGCCACCGAGATGGGCGCTGTCGCGGAAGCAGAGCCGGTCTCGGGGGCGTGGGGGCGCACCGTGTCGTCGAGTGCGGCTCCTGATGAAGTGCCGAAGTCGAGAGCGGTTGTGTCGATCTCCTCCATCTCTTCGTCGCTACTCGCGATGACTGCAGCCTTCCCCTTGTCCTGGGGAGAATCGAAGAAGCCCGATTCCAGCTCGGAGTCTGTCTCTTCATCCGCGTCCTCGTCCTCCTCCACCTCGGTGTCTGGTTCGGTGGGGCCGTCGATGAAGGTGGCAGTGTCCACGCACTCGGCAACCTCATACGCAATGAGTTTGCGCGTGGTCACGCAGCTGGGATCCATCTCCCACTTGGAATTGGCGCGCTTCCCGCGGATGACCTGCATGTTCAGATTCTCGTACCAAGAGGCGACGCAGAGCAGCATCAAATCAGCGCCCGCCCGAGCTCCCGAGGCGCGCCACTTCTTCAATTCAGCCTTCACATTATGCAGCTTCAGAGCAAGGCCATCAATGGTTGTCGGCGCGGAATCTTCAGGCCAGAATAGCTTGTGGAGCTCGAAGCCGACGCGCACCAGATCGGTGCCCACGCCGGCTAGGCGTTCAAAGTGCCCTCGCATCACCAGCAGGCTGTCCTCGATCTCGGCTCTGGTATCCGCGTCCTCGCCCTTCTCAATACGAGCTGCTCGGGCCTTGGCCAAAGCTGGCGCGCAAGCGGACACGAGATCAGGGAAGATTTCTACACAACAGCAAGTGAAAAATTCAGTCGCAGGATCAGAGAAGAGGCAGAACCGAGAAAAAGAGATGCAGAAAGGAGGAAACTTACTGTGAAGCTCGTGGCGCAGCTGCTGCAACTGGGTTTTCCATTGCTCCTCATTGGAAATGTGCTTCTCCTCGAGCGAGCGAAGTCCGTCCAACTGAGTGCAGTACCCGGCATTGGCCTTTTTCAGCGTTTCGCGCTCCTGCTCGAGGGCCTTTATCTTGGCATTGAAGGTTGTCTCGGCTTTTGCCTTCTCGGCGATGGCTCTGTCCCTCTCGTCACCAAGCTTGACAGGATCCTGGAGTGCCTCCCGCAGCTGGAGTTGCAGCGTCTCCATCTCGGTAGTGTGTGTACTCTGCAGAGCTGCAGACTGGCTTATTAGTCGCACCTCCACCTCTGCAGGTTTGAGGCAATCTTGATGCTCTAGGACAAACTTCTTATGATCTTCTGAAAAGAGCAAAGCATGGTTAGCAGAGAAGCGAAAGGAAGAAACAGGCAAAGGCAAACCGAGTAGACAGAGATTTACCTTCAAGCTTCTCGATGGTGGTCTCGGCATTCGCAACAAAGGCACGGCAGTTGTCGTGCTCGTCAGCCAGGGCCTTCAGTTTCCCTGCAAAGCAGAGATGGTTAACGCAAAAAGCAATAGCGGGCGTAAACAAAAAACGCAAGAACTTCGTAAGCGAGAAGCGCACCTTCCACCTCGGACAGCCTCATGGTACTATTCATGACTTCCTTGTCGGCTTCCTCGGCGATCACCTTCTCCTTCTCAAGGGCGGCAATGCGCCTCTTGGCAATAGCGTGGTTCCAGAGAAGTTGGCGGTGCAGGTGGGTCCGCTTCAGTACACTATTCTGAAAAGCAAAAGAAACAAGTGTCAGGCAAAGTATTTGAGATTCCACCCGAGAAGGCGGCTACTCGGAAGAGTGTCTGCCTACTCGGCCAGAATCTCGGGGACTGGGTGATGGATAAGGAAAAGAGGAAGAGAAGAAAAGAAGCGAAGATGCAACTCGGAAAAGATAAGTTAAGGCTTACCGCGTAGGACTGCTCGAGATCTTCTGCGTTCTTGCGGTGCACGAACATCTTGGCGGCCAGAGTTGCAGAGGTGGTCGAGACGGTCATGGGTTTATAACCCAAGTCCACCTTGTTCCAGTCCTGGCGCATGTGGTCGATGTCGCCTAAGTCGGTGCCATTCCAGTTGGGGGTGCCGAGAATCTTGCTATCCCATTTGGCGTCGATGAAGCCAATAAGGTCGAGTACTTGCTCGAGGCTCTGGGATGTTATTGCTTGGTCTTGAGCTCCCCGAGAAGCAATGGAGACGGGGGCCGGGGGCATGGAGTCCGTCGCCACGGCCTTCCTTCCTCTTGTGAGAGCAATCTTCCGGTCCTCGACGGAAAGGCCAATCTGGCGCTGTTGGCTGACCTTCACCATATAATCCGGGTAGAGGGCCTGATCGGCTACAGTAGCGGCGGCAGGAACTGCACTAGGGTTGCGGATAACCAATTGCTTGGACTGGCCAGCTAATGTCGACGGCGGCTTGTCGGCAGCCTTCTTCTTTGATGTCTCTTTCTGAGCAGGTGGCTTCCCGGAGGTTGGCTTCTCGGACTTCTGAGTCTCGGTGTCCTTCTTCTCGGCTGCCCTCTTCTCGACTGCCTCCTTCAGAGCGTCTAGGGCTTGGGCTTGCTTCCTGGTTACTCGCCCGGCAGGAGGGCTGGCTGCATCCTTGGTCTGTGGCACCAAGGAGGAATCTGGCGGTGCAGAGCCTTGATCAATGGGTGGTACCACGGACCCACCGCTTTGTGCAGCATCTGGTTGCGCACTACTTTGTGCAGCGCCCGGTTGCGCGCCGCTCAGAGGATACTCCTCGGTCATCACTGTATCTTCTACCCGCTGCTCGGCAGCGGGATTCTCTTGTCCGGCAGCCCCTGTGGCTGGCTGCTCATGTTCTGCTTCAGGCCGCTCGACGGCGGCATCGTGGTGCATCTCTGCATCCTGATCTTGGTTCCCCTCGGCGGTGTCGGCCGGAGGGGAAGGTGGTTTCTCCTGATGAGTAGCATCCTGCGGCCTTGGCTCAGCGTCCTGGGCATCAGTGCCCTCTGTTGATGCATTGGCGGCATTGTTCTCGTCGCCATCGAGGTCGATTAGCTTGTCGACATCAATGGTGGCCTTTTTCTGAGTCTCACTGGATGCCAGAGCGGCATCCGCGTTCAAGGGGGCTCTGAAAGAGAAATTGGAATCAAAGATAAGAAAAGGGCAGAGGAAAACAAGAGAAAACAATGAAGCAAAAGAATTGGGAAGCAACCGAGAAGAGCAGGATAAACTGAAACATGCAACCGAGAAGAAACTTACGCGGTGGTGGAGGAAAGTATTCGCCTTGGTCTCTTCACGACCTTCTTGGTCGTCTTCTCGGTCAACTTATTCTTCTTGGCGGGGGGCTCTACGGCACCGCTGCCAGTCCGCTTGCGAGTAGCGGGTGCAGCGACAGAAAGAGGATTGACCTCAAGGGCTCTATCGCCCTCATTCTCGTCCTCGTCCTCATTCTCGTTCTCCTCATCAACATCGTCTGCGGATTCAGGAAAAGAAGAGGAGCGAATCAGAAACAGCAAACAATGGATTAGTGCTTGTCGCAAACAAGTAAAGTAAGCGCACCATTACCTTCGAGTTCATCCTCGGTCCAGTCACGGAGAGATGTTTCGGCAGGCTGCTTCTCGGTCGAGGGGGAGTGAGGGAGATTGATCTGATCCACGGCATCGAGGGAAGCCTGGTCATCTTCTCCTCGGTCATCGGACCAATTGTCCTCAAAACGCTCACAGCTCTCAGCTAGCTGGCAGTCAAGGAGCTGAAAGACAGAGAAATATTGCAAATTAGCCGAGTAGCGAGAAAGCACTCTACCCGGATGGGCGTGCAAACACAAAGCACACTAACCCTAGGGAAATCTGCTAAGTGTCCTACTCGGCAAGGCGTGCAAACAACAAGCATATCAAGCCTAAGTATGTCTCCTGAGTATCCTACTCGACAAGGCGTGCAAACGTCAAGCATACTAAGACTAGGCAGGTCGATAGAATAATCTACTCGGTACAGAAGGCAATTGCTAGTTACTGCCAAGAGAGAAGATTTTCTAGTCGGATGTCGTATGTTGAGAGCGGAGCAAGTAGAACGTACCCGGGGGATCGGCTTCGTACGACTGAAAGGGGTGAACCCGTACTCCCAGTCGTCAGGGAGGCTCGTGGTCAGGATCGACCTTGCGTGATCGGCGACCTCCGCGTCGCTGAGCTCGAGTGTGGTCGTGCGGGTGCAGTCGCGAGGGCCTCCCAGATAGCACATTGGATGGGAGCGCCGCTGCAGCGGCAGCACGCGATTCTTGATCCAGCAAGCGACGGGATCGTCGCTCCTAAGCCCTTGGCCGATGAGGTAGGCGAGCTGCTCCTCCATCTGTATCGCGTTGCGGTTGTTGGAGGGCTTCGTCTTCCAATTCTGCCCGGTTGGAGCTCGGTTGCTCCACGCGGGCAGATTGATGCGATCTTCAATCGGTCCCCCCTCCGTGGCGGCGATGTTCTTCACGTAGAGGAACGATTTCTGCCACATGCGGACGGAATCCAACCCCTTGATGCGAGGATGGTTGGTTCCCGCCCGCTGCAGCATCATGGCGCTGCCGGTGTCGGTTACCCGACTGCTACCGGCCGCGCCGTCCTTTTTCCCCTTACTCTGCTGACGGAGGTGAAAATACTTCAGCCAAGTCTCCACCGTGGGGCAGACGCCTAGAAAGGCCTCGCACACCACGGTGTGATAGGCTAGGAAGACAATGGCGTTTGGTGGGAGGTGGTGCATCTGGACACCGAAGTGATCCAGGAAGGAGCGCAGGAAGTCCGATGCCGGCAAGCCGAATCCTCGCGCGAAGTGCGCGAGGAAAACGACACGGTCGCCCTCCCGCGGGGCCGGAACGAGCTCACCGTCGGATGGCCGGCACTGAACACCGGGAGGAACCCTCCGGGTGTTCACGAGCCAGGCGCAGTCGTCAACGGTGACGTGCGAACCAGCCCAGCCGGCGCGAGCAGCCATGGCAAGGAGAGCGCGGATAGCGGAAAGTTGGAGAGTTTGGGTGGAGGAAACGAATCCGATGCGGCGCAAGGAGTTGCGCGGCGGCGGAGAGCTCGACGGCGAAGAAGAAACAGGGGATAGAAGAGGGAAAGCACGGAGGAGGAAGAAGGGGAAGTTACCGGTGGGGGTATTTATACCCTCGCCTCAGGCTACCGTTACCATCGGGGTAGTGGGATCAATCGTGGCGTGTGGTGGGGCCTGTGGCCGGCTAGAAACGCACGTACGCGCGAGGCGCGCGCGTAACGGCCGCAGCAGATCCCACTACCAGATCGTGGCCAATTACTGCGCGTGATGGGACATAACGAGCCAGTGGGCCCGCCCCGTGAAAATTGGGCGCGTGGCATGTCGTGTCGTGGCAGCGAAACGACGGGGTCGCGGATGCTTGACACGCGTCCAGTCGCAGCACGGAGGGCTGGATGGTGCTCTGCGCTGCAGAGACGCCAGAGGAGAAATTCTCTAAGTCCTTTTACTCGGGAGCAGAGTAGAAAGCAGCTGCTATTCGGAAGACAGGAAACTCAAGGTACTTTCTAGAGTACTACTCGGAAGTTATTTACTCGGCATCTTGAGGTCCAAGGGCTATGTTGCAAAAGTTGGTTTCAAGCTGGCAGAGCCTAGTGAACGAGTTCGCAAGACTCAACCAGCTTCGGGGACTGCTGTCGGGGGGTTACCCCCGAGTAGGGTAAAGGCAAGTGGTAAAGGCGACTTACAGAAGAAGGGTTTGGTCGAGTAGCCGCCTACCCGGTATTTGCTACCCGGTTGACTGCTACTCGGTCTGACCTCAAGATGACCAGAAGGAAGAATCATTCAAGTTCTCTACATTCGAGTAGAAGAGTTGGCCCGAGTACAATTGGCGGGAACAATTGGCGGGAACCTACTCGGGCCAGAAAGTCAAAGGAGCCGTTCTGACACAGGATCCCGCGTATCCTGGGTCCGTACTTGGCAGCATTCGAACTACTGTTCATCTGGGACCGGCCTGCCTGACAGTGACAGCATGGAAGCAGGCCGTCGCAGGATAAGGGGGCCCTACTCTGTGTTTGGCACAGTGATACCAGTCTGTCCCCTTGTTTTGCCCAACGACTTTCCAGATGCAGCCAAGATTAGGAACCAAAGCTGTCAGCGGGAACCCGGAAGAAGGACGATGTGCACACTATGTCGACACTTGTCCATGTTTGGACGTATCCGTCTGGGCACCATGTATATAAGGTGCCCCGCCGCCTCCTGCGTGAGGCATCGCATACTAGAAGGGAGGAAACCCTAGTTTCTTGACCTAGTTCATCATCTAGAGAGCAGAGTGGCTACTCGGTAGCAAGAACATTGTACTGTGGCTACTCGGTGAGACACCAGAATATACAAAGAAAGGCAGGAGTAGGGGTTTTACCTCCTCACGAGGGCCCTGAACCTGGGTAGATCGTGTTGTTTGCAGTGTTTACTTCGTACCTCACGCGGCTACTCGTCGCGTGATCCCTCCCCGAGCACCTCCAGCGTCCTTCGTCCCCACATCTTTAGCCATCCCATGGCATCTGCCGTGACACCACCACGACATAGACTTAATGAGAAAATAAAAAAAATATGAGAAAATTACATGAAGTGTTTGAAGAGAAAATTACAAAATCTATGGAAGATTGTTTGCATAATAGTGATAGCAATGTTATTAGCATTAATTCTTTGCACCCCATCATTCCTAATGCTAGGGAAAAGTCTAAGCTTGGGGAAGCTAGTTTTTACGATCTTTTTAGTTTTCCAACTTTAGAGGAGAAAATTTGCTCTAATGATACTTTATCTCCCATATGTGATAAACCTAATGATGCTTGTGATATTTTATATCCTCCTACTGAAAGCATTCCTTTTAAAATACCCAAGAAAATTGTTGAACTTTCCATGGATACCCGTTATTTTGGAAATGGAACTGTCCATCCTAGTGATCATTTACACTTTATGCATGAATTATGCGAGTTATTCAAGTGTGCAGGTATCTCAACGAACCAAGTTAAGATGAGCCTATTCCCTTTGTCACTTAAGGAAAAATCAAGGGACTGGTATGAACTACTAGATGATCCTCATCATTTGGAGTGGAAGGAACTTGAATCTATCTTTTACTCTAAATTTTATCCTTCTCATGAACTATATTAAGATAGGAATTACATTTATAATTTTTTGCCTCATGATGGAGAAAGCATTGCCCAAGCTTGGGGAAGACTGAAAACATTAATACTCAAATGTCCTAACCATGAGCTTCCTGAGGAAATAATTGTTACTAATTTTTATGCAAGGCTTTCAGGACATTGGAATGATTATCTAGATGCCTGTTCAGAGGGTTATTTTTGTAGTAAGAAGGTTGAAGATAAGTGGGATCTTCTTGAGAGAATTCGAATCAATAGTGAAGATTGGAATAACAACAAAGGTAAAGAATCAGGTATAAAGTATGAGTATGATTGCATTAAGACTTTTGATGAAACTGCTGATTTTCATGAGCTTAATGCTAAATATGGTCTTGATCCTCAAATAGCTATCGGTTGGTATAGATCCTTTGCTTCTTATATTAATCTTCCTAAAAATGGGGACATATATCATGAACCTTTTAAAGACACTTGCATCAAAAATGAAATTGTTATTGATGATTGCAATAAACATGCTCAAACTTCTGAAAGTACTATTTCTTATAAGCATGTTAATTTCTGTGGAGCACTTAGACCTTGTGAAAAGAATCAAATCGAACAAGAATATTGTATCCATCATAGGAATGAAAAAACTAGAATGTGGGATAGGGCTCTAAATGATCTTTGTGAAAATTTTTGTGCCCCCTATCCTTTTATTTGTGAACTTTGCTGTAAAGTGGGTCATTTTAATTTTCAATGCTCAAGCCATGATAGTAGCCTTTAGAATCCTATGAGTACTGCAAGTTTGTATTGTGATGACATGATCACCCCTAATGAGCATGATGAACTTACATTATTTTTGGGGTGTGAAGAGTTATTAAGAACAACTTCTTTGATTGATATGAGTGTTTTTTATATGAATAGTGTCTTGCATGAATGCCATCTTTATTTTGTTGAAAATTTGCCATGCAAATACTTACATACAAAATATTCTAAAAGAGGACACTTTACCAAAATATGACAGGACTAGTATGAGTTTTGTTCTTATTAACGAGGAGGAGGAATCCTCCAAAGTTCTTTCTATTGTTTCTGATAGGAAAATAGGGTATGTGGAGAAGCTTCCTTTTAAGCCTCTCCCTCCTAAAGAGGTGAAGAAGAAGAATAAAAAGAGGAGTAAAAGGACAGAGGTAATGGTATCTCTACCTAAGCATGTTGCTCATATTACAGATTTTGCTGATGAGTCTGAACTCGATGATTTTCCTATGCCTGTTATTTATGAAAGTGATCATGATTGGGAGAAACACACTACTTTTGATATTGAAAATCTGTTTGGTACCAATTCTGGAAACGGTTAATTGTTTTACTATTAGTACTATCCATGCTCCTTCCAGTGATAATATAGAAATCTCTAAAATTGTGGATGATGTGTTTGAAAATCCCTTTGCTATTAATGATTATATGCTTGCTACATCTCCTCCTAGTAAAAATGATGATATGTTTACAAATGAACGCCTTTTGGAAGAAAACTATTTTATTGATTGTGATGATACTATGCCTCCAATATATGATGATTGAAATGATGAATATGGAATTATTAGCTAACCTACTACTGAGGAGAAAAATAATTATGATTTCAATATGCCTCCGGTCTTTGATAATTATTATAAAGAAAGTTATAACATAGACTATAATTACAATCATCCTCATGAAACTTGCCATAATTATGGTGGGATTACCCAAAACCATATCTTTAATATGAAACTTGTCTATCATTTTCGAGTTCTTTATGATAATCCTACTCCCGTTGTTATTAATAAGAATGACTATGCTTATGTGGAGAGTATTAATTCTTTTATGCATGTGGCTCATGATAAGAATGTTTTATGTGATAGATATAAAGTTAATTTTATTCATGATGCTACTGAAGGTTATTATGAGAGAGGGAAACATGGTTTTATGCATCTCAACAATATTAAGTTTCCCCTCTTTATGTTGAAATTTTTTAAGTTGCACTTATTTTATCTTCCTATGCTAGTCACTTTGTGCTTCATTGACTTGTTTTTTTACAAGATTCTTTTTCATAGGAAGTGGGTTAGACTTAAATGTGTTTTATATTTTCTTCTTGATGCTCTCTTATTGTGCTTCAACTCTTATTCTTATGTGAGCATCTTTTAAAAATCATTGTGCCTAGCTGAAAGGCACTAAAAGAAAAGCGCTTCCGGGAGACAACCCGTTTTATTTCTCTGTTTTAAACCCGTTTTCCGTCGTTTATTTTTGTTTTATTTGCAAATGGGTGCTGTCTATTTCCTTAGAAACCCCTCTGTATCTTTTCTTGTGTGTCTTTGTTGATCCAAGTAAAGGCTCTAGTGGAAAGTTGAGACTATATTTCGGATTTCCGCGCAGGAAACAGATTTCTCCTGTCCACTTTTAAATTCGTATAAAATCACAGAAAGTTCAAAATGACCTGAGTTTTTTGAGCGTAATCCTGGGATATATATATGCAACTTTTCTTAGTTGAACACATTTTGATTTGAGCAACATAAGATTTTCGAAAAAAATCATCTTTACCTGCTGTCATGTTTTGACAGATTTCTGCCAATAATTGCATTTGCATCTTAATCTCTTTCTTTTGGTGCTCTTTTGAGGAAAAAAGTTTTAAAAGAAGTTGTGACAGTAGATAATGTGTTTATGAGTGTTAGGCTTGTGTTGAAACTGAACCATGTGAATTTATTATTTCGATTTGCACTAACATTGCTAATGAAGATTGTGAGAAGTTTGGTGTGAAGGAAGTTTTCAAGGGTCAAGAGAAGAGGATGGTATGATGTGATCAAGAAGAGTGAAAATCCTAGGCTTGGGGATTCCCCGGTGGTACATCCCAGAAAATTCCAAGAAGACTCAAGCATATAAGCTTGGGGATGCCCAAGGCATCCCCTTCTTCATCAACAATTTATCAGGTCACTTCTAGTGAAACTATATTTTTATTCAGTCACATCTTATGTGCTTTACTTGGAGCGTCTTTTATTTTTGTTTTTAGTTTGTTTGGTTTTATTTGATGTAATAAATAGTTGGATCCTAGCATATTTGTTTGGGAGAGAAACACGCTCCGCTTATTCGTTAGAATACTCTTGTGCTTCATTTATATTTGTTGAGTATTCATGCTTAGATATTTTAGTGCTTCCAATTCTTGTTTTGCATGCATCCTTATTCAGAGTTGTTAGTTTTAATAGTGTTATGTGAGCATTCTTATGTGTTCTTGCTGTAGCATGTAGAGAATTTTTGTTAAAGCATGTCTTGTATGGTGCTTGTTGGGAAAACAAATTGCTGCTTGAATTAGAATTTTTAACGGTGCAAGTAGAAGCTTGTATAGACTGTGGCTAGAACTTTTTCATATCATGCTAGATGTTATTGTAGTTCTAAATCCTAGTGGTTATTGAGTAGAATGATTAGCCTCAAATATCTAAGAGTTTTTAATGTGCCATTGAAAGAATCATGAGTTGTTCTTGTCATATTGAAGCATAAATTTGTGATATTCTCCTTTGAATGTTTTATTTGGTTGACTTGGCGCATGCTCACACCATGTTTATGACTATGAACCAGTCACTTATAGCTTCCATGATCATTTAGTTTTTGAACTTGTGTTACCACTTATGGTTTGATTAATGATGTTTATGTCGCTATGCATGATTATGGCTTTTATACTCTCTTGATTTGTCGCTCCCAGTCTTTTGCTAGCCTCCACCTGTACTGAGTATGGAATTCTACTCGTGCATCCAACTCCCTAAAACCAAAGTTTTCCCATTTGTGTCCACCATACCTACCTACATGATGTATTTAACTACCACTCCAAGTAAATTTCTCATGGTTACCTTTAAAACCTTCAAAATTACTCATGATTTGTGTTCATGTTTTGGCTCATGAGGACGTAAATAGAGAATCTTTATCTCACTTGTTGATTGGATTTCACACCTGGAGAGCTGGCAGCAGGGCAGCAGGGTGCCCAGCCCCAAATTAATACACACAAAATCTCTTCATTATTTTTGCCCCTGATTTATCAGTCAAAGCATAATTGTGTAAACAAAATAGAAAGAGGGATGACCTTCTACACCAGTTGCGTCCTTCGTATGGGAGCCGCTCTTGTGAAATCTAGCTGGCTTGTGACGTACTGTATTTTCTGTTTACGATTCGTTGACATTAGCATACATCTCCCAAAATATAGACACTCCTCCATGGTATGTGATTGTTGGAGGAATCCGAGGATTCGGTTAGCCATGGTTTCTGTAAGATGGATGGGAGGAGTTTAGAAATTGTAATACCTCTGTTTAATAAAATAAAAGCTCTAGCACATGAGTGATCCATGCTTCCCTCTGCGAAGGGCCTTTCTTTTACTTTTATGTCGGGTCTCCATCTTCTAACTTTATGCACAGTTGAGAGAGCATTTTTGCCATTACGAGTTTTGTGTGCATTTGTCCCAGAAACATTATTAATTGATTCATGATGTGTTATTGCAAGTTCTCTAATTATTTGTTCTAGTCTTCCTCATGAACTTTGAAGGTGTCCTGGCATTTATGTTTTGCCCCACTCTTAAGGACTTGCGAAATATCACTTTGCCATGCTTTCTTTATACTTGAAACAAAATTATATCTTTCTTTGCATTGTTATTCATGATCTTTTATTTGAGTTACTTCTCATGATGCAAAGTGATTGCTATGCTTTATTAATAAAGTTCTATTTATCATGTTTGTGTTTAAGTTCTATGATCTCAGTTTACATATGCTTTTGCATTACATTATGATGCTCAAGTTTATGTTAGTAGCATGTCACCTCAGAAATTATTTTGTTTAATCGTTTACCTACTCGAGGACGAGTAGGAACTAAGCTTGGGGATGCTTGATATGTCTCCAACGTATCTATAATTTCTGATGTTCCATGTTGATATTATGCCAATTGCTACATGATTTCCGTATGTTTTCCTACATTTTCTTACGTTTTCCGGGATTAACCTATTAACAAGATGCAAAGTGCTAGTTCCCTGTTTTTTGCTGTTTTTTATTTCAGAAAAGTTGTTCTGGAAATATTTTCAGAATTGGACCCCACGAATCCCGAAGTTCCTATTTTCCCCGGAAGCATCCAGAAGCTCGAAGATGAGTCGAAGACGGGCACCAGGGTGGGCTCACCATAGCCAGGCGCGGCCCCACCCTAGGCCATGCCTAGGGGTGGTGAGGGCCCCCAGGTCGCCTGCCGATGGTGCTCTTCCGCCTATTTAAGGCCTTCCTCCAGAAAACCCTAGGAGAATCGACCTTTTCCACAAAATATATCTGTAGCTCCGCCACCGCCACCGACAAGTTTCAGGGGACATATCTCTGTTCTGGCACCCTGCCAGGACTAGGAACTGCCCCTGGAAGCCATCTCCATCGCCGTTGTTGTCTCTTATGATGAGGAGGGAGTAATTCTCCCCCGGGGCTAAGGGCTCTACCGGTAGCTATGTGTTTCATCTCTCTCTCCCATGGTGTGATCTATATGTGATCGTGAGCTTTGTAATCTAGTTGAATTCGTAGATATTATTCTTCATCTATTATGCTACTCAAGTGGTTTTTGTTATGAGATCTCCGTAAACACTTTGATCACGGTGTAAAGGTGACAGTGTGTGCACCATGTGATTTAGCATTATATTTATATTTTGTGTTGGATAACCCTATGAAATTGTGGTGTTTGCGTGGAACTATCTGGGTCCATGGTGATAGCGTGGGGTTACTTAGTTGGGTAAGTGCTTACTCTGAGGAGTGCTGTTAAAGCCCTACGCATGGATTGGTGTTGTTATTCGACCCGAGAGTGGTTTGGAGTAGCATAGTGAAGAGAGGGTATTTATTAATTCAATTATGGTTCATTGTTGTGCTTGAAACTTAATACCCAAGTTTTGCTCGGACGACACTCCGAAGGTGGATTATTAGTCATAGATGCAGTTGGATAACGGTCTATGTATCTTGTTGTAATGCCCGTATGAATCACATAGTAATCTTTATGTCTTGCATATGCACTACGTTGCAGCCTTCATTTCTGTCAATAGCTCAGCTGTAATTTGTTCACCACGCATGTTATTTATCTTTCATGGAGAAACACCACTAGTGAACTGTGGACCCTAGTCCATTTCCTCATACTGGTAATACAACCACTGTCTTCACTGCTCTCATACTGCTGCTACTGTTTTCATACTGTTTTCCACACCATATGTTTAACCTCTTTGTTATCAGCAAAACCGGTGAGATTGACAATCTCATTGTTTCGTTGGGGCAAAGTGATTTGATTGTGTTGTGTAGGTTCCATGTTGCTGCTGAACCGGTAGTGCGCCCTGCCTTCTCAGCCGCATCAACCTTCTGAAGTTACTCTTTCCTCCTACTGGTCGATTAAACCTTGGTTTCTTTCTGAGGGAAAACTGTTGCTGTGCTCATCATACCTTCCTCTTGGGGTTTCCCAACGAGTGCAAGACCTGCACTATCAGAGAGCGTACGGGATTCATCACCAGGAGCACGGGGTCGCCTTTAGATCATTACGAAGGGTCTTGCTGCTCAAAAAATGGCCCTCATAGGAGTTGGGGCCAAAATATATGATGACTATCAGGCGGCAGGACATAACATTTCAGACATGAGAACAAGAGTCTGGGAGAATCTTAAGCAGCCGAAGAGGTGCAAAGCTGCCTGTGTTGCCACACTGAATTTGGAGACCAACATTTGGGCCAAATAGGATATCGCGAAAATTATAGTCAATTACAAAGATGTTCATAACGAAGAGGACGCCTGTCAGTTCATGGTCACGTTCTAATCCTGTGTCCTTGTATGGAAAGGTAGAGTATTTATTATCTAAACTATTATTACAAACCATTGATTAAATTCACTAGTAACTCAAATTTAGTACGTATTTTGTAGGGGTCGCTGCATTCTTGTCGCCATCTAAGTTAGGAAAGGTGGTGTGTACTATCTTGATTCTCATCCAGATCATAAGATCAATGTCGACCATATAAGCAGACTTCTTGACATGCGACTTATTATTGTCCTCTACAAAGACACATCATGTTTATTATATAGACATCACATGATATCCATATGTTAATTAATATCATTACTCCATTGGAGAATTCGATTTTCTCAGGGTGTGAAATGAACCTATAAGTCAGAAGGGTTATACCAGATTTACCCACCTTATGAAATATCAGGTTAGTTTCCACTTGCCATATTCTAATGCATGAACTATGTTTTTCCTTGTTGGATGTGAAATTCTTATATATATGCGTTATTTTTCCTAGTGCCACCAACACCCGTCGGAATTCAACAAGTTTGGTGCATACCATGACTAGTTCTACCAGCAAAATATGCAGTTAAGCGGGTTCTATGTTGCCCATAATATGAACTTGATTATGGCTTGGTCCCTGGATACGGAGTTGGAGGTAGTAAAACAACTTCTATTTTCATTTTCCAAACATCTTAAGATTTTGTGTGATTTATATCATGCTCATTAAACTATAAAAATTATCAACAACATCCAGGACTCGAAGCCAAGCAACTACCGACCAGCAAGCTACGAATGCTCCGTGACGCATGTCTCATTTCTTGGTTCAGAAGGTGATGGCTGAAGAGTTTGATGACATATGACAACATATTTGTGCTTATAGAGTGATCATGATGTGTCAAGCTGTGCTTTTATGAGACCATTCGAATGTTCTACACTTTGGTTCGTGCACTGTTAATTTCTTTCGTAACTCAGCGTTACTGTGAATGTACTGCAATGGAATTGAGCTTAATTATCAATATATTTGCAAATTCGGTGTTTAGTTTAAATATTTGGTATAATCCCTAAATAGCTGGCATATTCCCATGCATTTGCTCCTTCCAGAGCAGGCTGCGAAATTCCGGACAATAATGGCGCATCCAAACTTAACAAGGGATGTTTAAATAACTGACTCAAGGATGGTGCAAAAAAAAAACGTACAACCTCCAAACAACTCTGGACTCTACAGTTAATGAAGAGTCGGGTACAAACTAAAAACATCTCTGTCTAGCGCGAGATTGCCCTTTATTCGAACCGTCTCGCCATTTTGTGGACCATCTGCAAAACCTTGGAACATATAAAGGCTAGACCGTCTAACCGATATCGGACAGTCTAACGTAGGTGGAGTCGGCCGTCATAACGGTCCGCCTCTAAGTTGTGTGGCAGGCATTTGGTTCAGCCGCTTCCGACGTTGGCCTTATCAGAGGCGACCCATTTGAAAACTCGTCAGAGCGATGTCGTTTCCCAGAAGGTCCTTGAAACTGGCTCCTGTGGGCCTGATTATTAGAACCTTATGCAGCGAATCGGTCGGGGGAACCACCTTAGGTCTTTGTACGAGAACTGGCTCATATTGTGGGTATCGTAGTAGTGACTCCAAAGACTTATAAGGCTATTAGAAATTTATTAAGAAACACCCCTTGCAAAGAGAAAAAACAGATATTTCAATAGAACAAGTGTTAGAAAAGTTGGGTGCTATAGAGAAGATATTCATGAACAAAAGGAGAGAGATGATAACATAGTCGATCAAGTGGATACAATTTATTGTGTTATGCAAAAATGTTGCTAAAAAATTAGAATTGATGAGGGGGCTATTGAAGAATTTTTTTATAATCTTGATGATAAGGAACATGATAATACTTGATTCATTCTTCATGCCTAGCTAAAAGGTGTTAAAGAAAAACGCTTGTGGGAGGTAACACATTTTTTGCTCCTTCATTATTTTTATGTTTTCTTCAGTTTTCTTTTGTTATTTTTGTGTCTTGGAAGTTGTTACCTCCGTACCAACCGCTTCTTATCCTTTTTTATTTCATTTCTGTTCCAAGAGAAGCCTCTAATAGAGAGTTAGTATGATTTGGGGAAATTGTTGTTTTTTGTCAATTTTTTATTTGATCTACAGAAGTTCCTCGAAAAAAATCATCTTTACCCGATGTTCATTTTTGACAGATTTCTGCCAACTTTTGCATTTGCCTCTTAATATTTTTCTTTTCAGATTCTTTCGGAGGGGTGGGTTAAAATGAGTGGTTACAGTAGGTAATTTTTTTAATTGATTTTTATACTTGTGTTGAATCTGAACCAAGTGGATTTATTATTTTGATGCACTAACGTTGCTAGTGAAGATTGTGAGAAGTTTTAGATGGAGGAAGTTTTCAAGTGTAGGGAGAGAAGAATGATATGATGAGATGAAGGATGAAAAAAATATCAAGATTGGGGATGCCCATGTCATCCCAAGACATATTTAATAAGTACAAGTGTCAAAGCTTGGGGATGACCAAGACATCCCCTTCATCATCATCGAAATATCAGGTTTCTTTCACAACACTATATTTGTACTGCTTCACATGATATGTGTTATTCTTGTAGCGTCATGTTATTTTGCTTTCAGTTTTCTTTGTTTTCTTTGCTGTAATAAATAGTCCAAGAATATTTTATTTTGCAGAGAGTCACACTCCATTTTCATTGCCTAGAAAACTCAGGTTTTACTCTTATTGTTCTATGAGTGTTCAATTTTTTATAGTACTGCGTTTACCTCTTGTTTTTCACTCAATTTTTTTCCTGAGCTTGTTGGTTTTCTTAAGTTATATATGGTTAGCTCTCTGGTCTTTAATGATTATTTGCTTTGAGAGTTGTTTCAAATAAGTTAATTGGTGTTCGAAAAGAGTAAATTGTTTCATGCTTATAGTGGTGCAAAAGAAAGCTTGTATTGACTGTGGCTTAGACTTTGGCATGGCATGTTAGATGTTATTTTAATTGTGTGCTTAGTAGTATATGATGTATCATGACTAGTCTCAAATAGTTGAGAATGCTTAATATGCCATTGAAATTAAATCATGTGTTGTTTCCTCATATTGAAGCATGGTATGTGGTATTCTCCTTGGAATGATTTACTTGTATGGACTTGGCACGTGCTCACACCATGTTATGACTATAAACAAAGTCACCCTAGTCTTGATGACTTGTAATATCACTTCATACTTTTATTAATGATTTTTTTGTCGCTATGCTTATGGTCATTATTGCTCTCTTAGTTGGTCGCTCCCAGTCTTTTGCTAGCATTCACCCTATACTGAGTATGAGCTCTACTCGTAATCCAACTCCCAAAAACCAAAAAAAATTAAATGTGTCCACCATAACTACCTAGCTACATGTGGTATTTCACCGCCACTCCAAGTAAATTTCTCATGTGCTACCATTAAACCTTCAAAATTATTAACTTGTTTAGTGTTCATGTTTTATTAGCTCATGAGAAAGTATTGAATGCTTTATTATGTTTTTATGTTTGATGGCTTCACACCTGACTAGCATAAATAATGTGCTAGTACTTAATACTGCAAAAAGTGCAGGCATCTGGGTGCCCAGCCCAAACTAAGCTACAACAATAACAAAAAAAAAACTTCTCACACTATGGAGCGTAGAAATCATGAACTTAGTTTGTGCAAACAAAGGAGACATAGGATGTTATGAGTCTCCTATGGGAGCCTCTCTTGAAGCCATTAAACATGAAAATACGATAGGTCATTTGATAGCATTCGTTTCCATAGACATACACCTCTCTCAAAACTATTTTCAATCTCTTTGTTGTATTAAATGAAAAACTCTAGCACATGAGTAATCCCTGCTTCCCTCTGCGAAGGGCCTATATTTTAATTTTATGCCGAGTCTCTATCTTTTTATTTGATGCACTAGTTAGGAGAGCATAGTTATCACTTACCTACTTGAGGACGAGTAGGAGTTAAGCTTCGGGATGCTGATACGTTGCAAACATATCTATAATTTTTGATGCTCCATACTTGTTTTCTATCCATTGCCCTTATGTTATTATCCTCTTTTCACATGTTTTCCTTCGTTTTACAGATGTTTTCATCGACTAACCTATTAACAAGATGCCCCCAAGCCACTTGATGATTTTGCTGGTTTTCTATTTCAGAAAAGTTCTCAAGGAAATATTCTCGAAAAGGGCTGAAAATCCACGGAGATCATTTTTTACCCGAAACAAAGACGGAGTTCAAAGAAGACCCGGAGGGAAGCCAAGGGGACTCCAGGGGGTGCCAGGCGCGACCCCAAAATAGGATACTCTTGGTGGGCCCCTGGCGCCCCTGGTCACCGCCTCATGCCGCCTATTCACCTATATATTGCCTTTAACCCTAAAAATTATGGGGACGGAGTTATTTTTCACGAAACATCCAGAGAGGAGCCGTCACCTCAAAAGTCCAACCTAGGGCTTCTACAGCCCTGTTCCGGCACCCTGCCGGAGAGGGGAATTGTCACCGGAGGCCTCTTTATTGCCATGAACGCTTACAGACATATGCATGGGTAGTTCATCTCGGGACTACGAGTCCATAGCAGTAGCTAGATGGTTGTTCTCTCAGTTATGACTCCATGTTTAGAGTCTCGTGAGCTGCCTCACATGATCGATACCACTGTTATCTAATTGTGCATATTGTACTTGCTAGGATCCGTTGAACCATGAGATTATGATTATTTTGTTCATGTCAATCTGAGATGCTTGACTTATATCATTAGAGAATTTTAATCTTATCTTGCAATGTTCTCCGATGTTTATGATTACCTTGGCCACGTAGTTGTTTTCACCTCCAAGAGAGGGTTTATATGCTAGATGGTAGGTTCATGTCTCCCTTACATTTGTGCTTGAGTAATAGAAACATGATGAATGTGGGGTGTGATATTGATACTATGGAGAAAACATCGTTGCTCTTGTCTACGGATGAGAACCACTGCTTACATTACATATTGTTCTTAATGCATTTGGCTGTTGCACACAAAGAAATCACTTCATTGCTACAACTTAATATCAGAGAGATTTGCTGGATAGATTTCTTAAGGTGGACTTTTAGATATGGATGCATGCTGGATAGCAGTCCATATGCCTTGACGTAATGCCTGTTGGGAATATGCCCTAGAGGTAATCTTGTATGATGTAATTCCCAATGTATTCATAAAGTTGTTAAGTTGCCCTTGTTTTGAACATCTGATACATGTCATTGAATATGTAATTCGATTGTGGAACTATGTATTCATGTTGTTCATACTAAATTGTCCTTGGTCATTAAGGTTGTGCTGGACACACACCCTAGATTAATGTGAGTGTTGGCTGATGACTCGGTTCCACTTGTTATGGGCATGGCGATGCCATTCCAACATTCACAGACTTGGCTAAAGAGTTTAGCAAGTCGGACTGACCCATATTGAGATGCAACGAGCAAGTCGTCATTTGCATGTCTCAATCAATGTAATCCTTAGACCTGAGATTGTCGCACAATCCGAGTTGTGGATCACCAACTTAGGTTCTGTCAAACGTTGTTCCGTGACAAGGCAGTTATAAAGGCAGAGTTCGGGTCAAATGAGAAGCAAGCTGCATGATGTGGATAATCAAGATGGGATTTTGCCCCTCCGAATGGAGCGATATTCGGTGGGCCTTCTCGAGTGATATGATTCCAGAAGCATGGCCATGCGCAACTCGGTTAAGTGTTAACTGAGTCTGTTGACTAAGAGTTAGTCGGATAAATCATATATCACGGACCGAGAAGAGAGTTGAGCTATTAAGGGATGACGATAAATCGCCTATAGTTCGACAAGGTATATCGTGAGGCAAAAGGGACTAAGATGAAAGTCACATTGAAAGGTATGTCGTCATGACTCAATGGGACTTGGGTGTCGGCACGTTCTGCTAGGAGCCGCTACTGATTGATCGATTGGGAGTCAGACTCCAAGCGTGTCCAAGTCGCCATGAGCTTGCAAGGTCGCACACTTAAGAGCGGGAGCAAATGTATTGATAGGGTTGGACCCAGACCGAAAATGGACTTAGTTTGTGAGTCGGACTCACAGAGGGAATGGGCCACAAGTGTTGTGAAGCCCACTACCATTCCTATATAAAGAAGGGGCGCAGGTTGCCCAGCGGGCAGGTTACTCCACTCCCATGCGTTGGAAACCCTACACCCACTCAGTCCAGCCGTCGCACCGTACTTAGCAGCCCGCCGTCGGAGTTCCTCCTCTTACGTGTGTATACCGGCAGAGGTGTTGTACGTTCAACACTTCTGAAAGAGCATGGTTCCCCCATGTGTGGTTTTGGTAATTGATGACAATCACTATGGACTAATGGTTGCATTGAGCTATACTTGTAGAGTTTGTCCATAGGCAATGCTTGATGTCCATGTGTTGGATTCAAGATAATAAAGTGGTGACCAAGGTGCTATTCATGTGAATATCCCAAGTTTGGTCATGAGAGAGTTAAGCATATTGCAAGTATGTCTTGAAGAATAATATTGTGTGAACATTCATCTTTACCTTCAAGACATCATTATTATGAAAAGAGAATAAAAGATAAAAGGTTTATCAAGTATGTCTTGAAGAAGAATATTGTGTGAACATTCATCTTTACCTTCAAGACATCATTATTATGAAGAGAGAAGAAAAGATAAAAGGTTGATCAAGGCAAAGTGCTAAGCGATGGTTAATATTGATCAACTCACAAAGTAAGAAGATGTACCATGTGGTATCATGGTATCGTAAGTAATTGTTCATATAGCTTTGTGTTCTAACCCATTATATGTGCGTGTGGTATATCTATGTGGGGTTAGGTATCTTTCCATGGGCTTGCATCAGAAGGAAGATTTCATATAGTCCATGGTGGATGACGTCAAGTTGTGGTCGTCATCAAGTTCGAGAAGTGCAATTTCAAGGGGAGCATATTGATCACATTCTTGAAGCTTGCCACTCTTTTGGTGATAATGTCCAAGTAAATATGTACTTAAAAGATCCTCTCCCATAGTGGCATATGGGGGAGAAATCTTTGTGTCTTCACCAAGCAAAGCGAAATCAAGAAAGGTGTTCCATCTTGAGGAGGTCAAGATCGTCATATTCTAGCTCAAGTGGAATGCTCAAGGCAAAGGTATGATCTTGATAGGTTTTCTATTTTACCGATCTCATAGAATTAGGAGGGAGACCGGGTTATAGGATAGATAACCGTACTATCAAGAGGGGCTCTCATATTCGCAACTTGATCGCATCACTCGGAGAGAGCTCAAACCTTTGCATACTTGGCATAATATTTCTTGGTTCTCATTTGTGTTTTCTCCATGTGTGGTTTTAGAGCTTGGCATGTGCTTCAATACAAGCTCAAGTTCATCAAAACGGGTTTTGCATGAAAAACTTATTGCGTTTTTGATATTGGAGGTTTTACCGATTGTTCCTTTATAGAGAGGTAAAAACTTTCATCATTTGGTTTTATCATCCAATGATGGACTATGATGTTTCTTTGCATAATCTTGTAGTGCTCGTTCTTGCGATTTCAACGAGCCTAAGATTATCAAAAACGGAGTCCGGATACAAAAGATATCACGTTTTTAGTAAAGGAGATTTTCTGGAAACTCGGAGGCCGGCCTTGAAAGATCATCGTCCATTTTGGTAATCATATGACAACATAACCATTTGATCTAATGTTTGTTCAATGGATGAAAATGCCCAGTTTATTAGGTTCACTAAGTTTATGGGGCAAATGATCAGTTTATATGAAAAGTGCAAGGAGAAACGAATCCAGAAAAGTGAAATATGCAGGGGCGGAGGCTCCGGTGTTTCCACCGGAGGCTCCGCCCAGGATCCGGTGGGGGTCCGGTGGAAGCTCCGCTAAAACCCCGCTCTGGAGCAGGTGAGCGGAACCAGGAGCGGAACCTCCGGTGGAGTTCCGGTGGGCGGAACCGCCGCCAGTTCCACCGGAGGCTCCGCCATCCTCCAACACACGAGTTGCACGCTAAAAGGGATCCGGTGGGGTTCCGGTGGAACCTCCGCCTAAATGCCCTTCTGTTTGAGCAGAGCGGACGTTCCACCGGAACCTCCGGTGCCTTCCCTTTCCTAGGGTAGCTGGGCTCCGGTGGGGGGTCCGGTGGATGATCCGCTTAACTGCCTTTCTGTTTGGGCAGTGCGGATGTTCCACCGGAGCCTCCGGTGAGCTTCCGGTGGACGGAACCTCCGCAGGTCCCACCGGAACCTCCGCTCAGTATTCCAGCGCAAACTAGCTGTTGCGCTGCGCAACTGTGGAGCAAGCTGAAGACCACCGGAGCCTCCGGTGCCCTGGACTGCAAACGGTCACTTAAATGCAAGGGGTATAAATACCCCTTCCCCTACCTCTTAAATGCTAAGCTTTTCCCATTCTCTCTCCTAGCCATTAATGAAAGCTTCAACCACCTAGATCTCCCACTCCGTCCACCCAAACACTCCCAAACTTGGTGGAGAGCTAGAGGAGACCTAGATCCACACTTCCACCAAAGGAATCTCAAATCCATCCACCACAACCTAGTAGATCTAGAATCCTACTTGAGGCCTAGAAACCTTAGTAGATCTCGTGCTTGTAGTTTCCACCTTGTCAAGAAGCTACGGATTGCTTGAGAGCCTCCATCCATCTTGTGGAGTGACCTCAAGTCCTTGTAAAGGTTTGGTCAACGCCTTCAAGTCGACCTCATAGTGGAAACGAGCATCTCCCTCACCGGAGAAGCTCAAGGAGAACAAGGTGTGCACAACCGTGCTATTGAGGAGCGCCTAGGTGGCTCCCCACCTCTCCAACGTAGACGTACTTCTCTTTGAGAAGGAACTACGGTGAATCATATCCTTGTCTCCTTGTTTACACTTGTTGTTTGCTTTACTACCTCACGCTTTACTTCCGTTGCGCATATCGTTTTGTTCACATAGGTTGCTCACCTAGTTGCACATCTAGAGAACCTTACTTTATCTTGCTAAGCCCCACTAAAAGGAAAAGAAAAGAAAAATTGGTAGTCAACCTATTCACCCCCCCTCTAGTTGACCATAGTGCACTTTCAATTGGTTTCAGAGCCTCGGCTCTTACTAAGGGCTTAACCTCCCAAGAGTACAATGGTCGATGAAAATGCCCCCGGAAGTTCTAGTGCGGAAATATCCAAAATGGCCGACACTATATCTAACCTAAAAGATACGGTTGGAGTTCTCCAAACCGAACTATCTAAGGTTAGCTCTAGTGTTAGCTCAGATATGTCTAGCATGAAGAAAATGATGGAGGCACTGATGGGGAAAACCAAGGAGTCCACGGAACCACCTCTCACTACCAACGATGTTAGCTCGGACGAAGATTCCATTCCGGATATCGACGAGATGGAAGCTAACATCGCTTTAGCTAAGGCGAAAGCCAAAGCAAAAGCCGATAAAAAGGCTAAGGGTGGTGTGAGCTCCGAGGGCTCCAAGTCTCAATCGGCTAACGGTTCGGGGTCTCAATCTAAAGTTCCACCACCTCCCAATTACGACTCTATTCACCCTATTGCCACTATGCCACACATGGTTAATGTTGGAGTTCCTCCCATGCTTAACACTAACGAGTTTTCTTCTTGGAAGTTCGATATGGAGTCTCACATTTCAGGATCTTGCACCACATTGTGGAGAAGCATTCTATATGGATTTCACCCTCACGATCCGAACAACTTGACTCCAAGAGAGGATGTGGAATTTCAACTCAACAAGACCGCTCTTGTGACTATCCAAAAGGCCCTCCCAAGAGAACATCTTGAACACATTCGCGGTATCAAGACCGCCAAGGAAGCTTGGGATAAACTTGACTCCTTGTTCCAAGGAAATGCTAGCATCCAATCATCAAAATATGATGTTGCTCTCGACAAGTCCGAGAACTTCGTCATGCTTGAAGACGAGAGTCCCGAGGAGCTATATAGAAGGGTTGTCACTCTTGGCAATCAACTAAGGGATTTTGGGAAAGAGGAAATCTCCGATGAATGGATCAATAGGAAGTTTGTCAAGGCCATAACCCCATTTGAGAAGAACCTCTCCACGAGCATTCGAACAAGATCCGACTACAACTCCCTCAACTCCATTGGAGTGCTAAGTGAGTTCATAGCCATATCCCTATCTCACAAGAGTGCGGATGATGCTCTTGCTCGCTCTAGGGGACATGGAAAGTCTCCCAACCTTGCCTTGAAGTCCAAAGCAATGGCCAAGATCGAAGAAGTTGATGATGATGATGATGATGATGATGAGGACTATGAAGACACATACAAGGGTGCCCATAAATGTATCGCTATTGCCATGCAAGGGTATTGGAAGAGATGGGAGGCTCACAAAGCCGGTGCCCCGAGACCTTCAAGGAACAAGATCTTTAGGAAGAAAGGGGAACGGCCAAGGACATGCTACAATTGTGGAAGTGCAAACCACTTCGTCAAAGAGTGTCCCTTTGAGCCAAGAGAAGAGAATGAAGGGAAGCTTGTTCGCAAGGACAAGAACAAAGCTCCACAAAACAAGAACCTCGCTAGAAGAGTCCCAAGGGCTCTATATGTTCAAGAAGGCCCCACATTGGAAACATACTATTCCGGAGATGAAGGAGAAGATTAAGTCGTAGGTGTTGCCCACGTCGCCATAGCTACGACCTCCTCTTCATCGGTCTCTCTATTTGAATCTCCCAATGAGAAGGCATCGATCCGACCTACATGTCTCATGGCAAAAGCCACCGCGGTAATATCTTCCACCTCCAAGTCTATTAACACTAGCTCTCCCTCATTATTGGATTGTGTTGAAAACATTGATGATGATGAGGAGGCCAAGAACCTAGGATCTTGGTTGTGTAGTCTTGAAGGTGAAACTAAAGAAAAAGTAAAAGCTCTCCTAAGGCAACTTGATGATGCCAACGCTCTCATTGATGAGAAAGAGGAGATCATCATGACCTTGGAGAATCATGGAGGTAGCAATGTGAATCATGATGATGAACTAATCAAGGCTCTTGAAAAGGAGAGATCCATGAGAGCCTCTCTTGAAGAAAAACTATCTAGTTTACAAGATACTTATGCTATTAGTATTTCTAAGCTTAGAAAAGATAACGAAAAATCTCTTGCCAAGCTTAAGAAAGAACATGCTAAATCTCTTGTTTTACTTAAAGAATTTGAAGAGGAAGAGTTGAAGCTAGGAATAGCTCACCAAAAACTTGACGAGGAGCACGACAAACTAAAAGAGGAGTTTAAGTCTCTTAAGGAAATTCATGACAAACTTGCCAAGTCTCGAATCAAGCTCCTAGCTCAACAATCTAATAAGCATGTTGCATCTTCATCTAATAGCATTGTTATTGCACCTACCTCTTCTACTACGACTAACAATGTAGGGAAGGAAAGAATTCTCAATGATGCAATAAGTTCTCAAGGTGCCAAGAAAGGAAAAGAGGGACTTGGTTTTGTTGCCAAGTCAAAGAAGATATCCAAGGATGTCACCTCTCCCTCTCAAAAGGTTGTCTTTGTGAAAGAGGGTGAGGTGACCAAAGAAAAGGAAACCAACGCCATTATGTGTGGTGATACCTCTAGGGGGAGCATCACTCATAATGACTTCGCCGGAAAATATAACCCATCTTATGTTCTTATGAAATCTAGAGATGGACATGTTTATGCTAAATACGTTGGTACTTCTTATGGTGATGATTATCATTGGACTATTTGGGTTCCTAAGACCCTTGTGACTAACAAAAGAGGACCCATTGAAGGATGGGTACCTAAATCAAGAAATTGATCTCTTGTAGGGAAATGCTTCCGGGTCTAACAAATGGACAGTGGATAGTGGTGCATCCCAACATATGACCGGAAGCCGTGACGCAATAAGCAATCTTGAACCTCCTCTACCTCATCTCAATTGCGTCACTATTGGTGATAAGTCCGAGCTTAAGGTATTGGGACGAGGCAAGGTAGCAATCTCAAATGATTTATCAATTGAGAACGTTCTCCTTGTTGAGTCTCTTGGCTATAATTTGATGTCCGTTCTTCAACTTGCGAATTGTGGTTTTACCTCGTTCTTTAATAAAGAGAGTGTGATTGTCACTTGGGAGACATCTCTTAAAGTAGACTTTGTTGGGTTTGTCGAGAACGGCATGTATGTAGTGGACTTCTCAAAAGAAGACACGTGTGCTGCGACATGCCTAATGGCTAAAGTTGATGTGGGGTGGCTTTGGCATCGCCGACTAGCCCACACCAATATGAGAATGTTACATGATCTCCAAAGTGGCAATCACGTTCTAGGACTAACCAAAGCTAAGTTTTCTAAAGATCGTGTGTGTAGCTCTTGCACCTTTGGGAAGCAACATGGGGAACAACACCCAACCAAGACAACAATCTCCACTACAAGAATTCTCGAGCTCATTCACTTAGATCTCTTTGGTCCACTATCCTATGATAGCCTCGGAGGAAAGAAGTATTGTTTGGTGATTGTGGATGACTATTCAAGATATTGTTGGGTGTATTTCTTCAAGAGGAAAAGTGAAACTCAAAGTAGAGTCATCGAGTTCATCACTCTAGTTGAGCGCCAACACAATGCTACCATATTGGCAATCCGGAGTGATAATGCCTCGGAGTTCAAGAACTACACCGTGGAGGGTTTTCTTAGTGAAGAAGGCATTGCTCATCAATATTCCACTCCTTACACCCCTCAACAAAATGGTGTTGCGGAGAGAAAGAACCGGACTTTGATGGATGCGGCTAGAACTATGATTGCGGAGTTCTCTTCTCCCTATAACTTTTGGGCCGAAGCCGTCTCCACCGCATGTCACGCCACCAACCGGTTATATCTTCGCAAGATCTTGAACAAGACCCCCTATGAGATTCTCACGGGTAAGAAACCGGATGTATCTTACTTCAAGGTCTTCGGTTGCAAGTGCTTCATTCGCAAGAAAGGAAAACGGTTGTCAAAATTTGAGACTAGATCTTATGAGGGCATTTTTGTTGGCTATGCCACAAACTCTCACGCCTATAGAGTCTACAACAAGTCCACCAGACAAGTTGAAGAAGCTATAGATGTGGTGTTTGATGAGGATAATGGCTCCCAAGGGGGGCGTATAGATCATGGTGTTGTAGGAGATGCAATTCCTCCCATCGTCATAAGAAGAATGGGGATTGGTGAAATAATCCCCATTGAGGGACACCGGATGACGGAGGGAGAAGGACTATGCCCCACTCAAGTGGAGCCATTGACTACACCCATTGATGATCAAGCTATCCAACAAGATGCACCAAGCCCTCAAGCTAACAATCAAGGCCAAGCTAATGAACAAGGCCAAGCAACACATCTAAATCATGATCAAGATTCTATTATTGTTGAGAATGCTCAACCTAGTGGTGATTCGTCACCCATCTTTGATCAAGGACGAAATGAAGATGGACATGTCTCCGATGAAGAAGGTGATTCTCAATCAATATCCAAGGAATCTTTGGAGGAGATACTAGCTCGAAGAGCAAAGAGAAGGCTAGAGAATCTTGAACGAGCAGGTCATACGGAGGACATGATTCTTGGACAAGTTCGTGGAAGAGTGGTCACTAGAAGGCAATTGGCGGATTTTAGCAAGGCTCATGCTTTTGTCTCCTTCATTGAACCCAAGAAGGTATATGAAGCTCTCGAAGATCAAGATTGGCTTGAAGCCATGCATGATGAACTCAATAACTTCGAGCGCAACAAAGTGTGGAAATTAGTGCCAAGACCCAAGGATTGCAAAAATGTCATTGGCACCAAATGGGTGTTCAAGAACAAGCAAGACAAAGATGGCATTTTCATTCGCAACAAGGCAAGATTGGTGGCCCAAGGTTTTTCTCAAGTCGAAGGTATCGATTTCGGTGAAACTTTTGCCCCCGTAGCTCGCCTTGAATCCATTCGTATCTTACTTGCCTATGCATCTCATCATAACTTCAAGTTATAACAAATGGATGTCAAAAGTGCTTTCCTTAATGGTCCCATTAATGAGTTAGTATATGTCAAGCAACCTCCGGGTTTCGAGGATCCCAACCACCCCGATCATGTCTATAAACTTGATAAGGCGCTCTATGGACTTAAACAAGCTCCACGTGCGTGGTATGAGCACCTTAAAGAGTTTCTAGTAGATCGTGGGTTTAATGTTGGTTTAATCGATCCCACCCTCTTTACCAAGACGGTTGGAGGTGACTTGTTCATATGCCAACTCTATGTGGATGACATCATTTTTGGGTCTACTAACACCTTGTTCAATGAGGAGTTTTGCAAACTTGTGACCGATAGGTTTGAGATGTCTATGATGGGAGAGTTGGAATTCTTCCTTGGCTTTGAAGTAAATCAATATTATGAAGGGACTTTCATCAAACAAGCCAAATACACTCAAGACATGCTCAAGAGGTTTAATATGAATGATGCCAAACCTATGAAGACTCCTATGTCCACTACCACCGACTTGAAACCCGACCCCAATGGTAAAGAGGTAGATCAAAAGGTATACCGCTCCATGATTGGCTCTTTGCTCTACCTTTGTGCATCTAGACCCGATATCATGTATAGCGTAGGTAAATGTGCAAGGTTTCAAGCCTCCCCAAGGCAAAGTCATTTGGAAGCTGTGAAACGGATCTTTTGATATCTAGTTCATACCCCAAACTTCGGTCTTTGGTACCCCAAGGGTTCAAGATTTCAGCTCATTGGATACTCGGATGCGGATTATGCGGGAGAGAAGACGGATAGGAAGTCCACATCCGGGGGTTGTCAATTTCTTGGCCGCTCCTTGGTATGTTGGTCCTCCAAGAAGCAAAATTGTATTGCTCTCTCCACCACCGAGGCCGAGTATATCTCCGCGGCAAGTTGTTGTGCCCAATTGCTATGGATGAGGCAAACCTTGAAGGATTATGGTGTTCATTTTGACAAGGTGCCTCTTCTTTGTGACAATGAGAGTGCTATCAAGATTGCCTACAACCCGGTTCTTCATTCCAAGACGAAGCACATTGAGATCCGTCATCATTTCATTCGGGATCATGTTGAGAAAGGTGATATTGATCTCTCATATGTCTCCACAACGGATCAACTTGCCGATATCTTCACGAAGGCCCTTGATGAACCAAGATTTCGAGCTTTGAGGAATGAACTAAATGTCATAGATTCCTCCAAATTCACTTGAAACCTTGCATATCTACCCTCATTATGTATGCTATTAGGCTTAGATGTAGGCATGGACATAGGGGGAGCACTACTCAACTCATGAATATGCACTCCCCCTATTATGCGAAAATTAAATCATCATTGCATATCTAGTCATTTGTGACTTACTGTGCTTAATTGTGAGTAGTAATTTTGGACCCAAGATATATCTTCGCGGTGCCAAGTTACACACTCAAACATGGTGGCCTCGGCCACCGACCATTTCGTGTTTTGGATCTTTCACGTTTATCATACCTCCGTCTTGTCAACTCGTACGGGTTCGGTCTTCTATCTTTTTGTTGCTTTTTGCGGACCCCATCGAGTAATGTCTCTCATATATCAGTAACGTTTTTCCAACCCAAGCCACACTTGCCCAAACCCTTGTTTCTATAGTATTGCTCGTGATTTTCCAATCTTGGCGTGCCAAAATTTCAGTTGGGCGGAACCTCCGGTGAAACCACCGGAGGCTCCGCTGGGCCTGTCCACCGGAACACCACCGGAGGCTCCGCTGGGTCCCTGTGGCTCAGCGGGCCAAAACCTAATGTTTTGGGACAGGGAGCGGAGGCTCCGGTGGATCCACCGGAGGCTCCGCTGGCGGGAGCGGAGGCTCCGGTGAATCCACCGGAGGCTCCGCCGGCGGAAAATTTCTGTGGTTAAGTTGAGGGCGCGCGGGGGTAAGTGAGATCCAATCTCATTTTCCCCCACCCGCCCCCATCTTCTTCCTCACGGACCGCCGCCGCCCCCAAGCTCTCCGCCGCCGGATTCGGGTGCTCCACCGCGGGGAAGCCTTCTCCTTGCCTCGGGACGCCCCGGGATCCTTCCCTCCTTCCTTTTTCACCATGGATGCAGCCGGTACGTGCTCTCTCTCTCTCTCATCTAGTTGATGGATGAGATGCATAGGAGTTCATGTTCTAGCCTTCTAGATTTGTGGATTTGGAGTTTTAGGAGTGGAATTTCCCTAGTACAAACCCTAGCAACCAAGAAAATGCATGTTAGGCTTGAATCGTTGTGGTTATAGGGGAGATTCATTTGCCCTGACCCTAGATTATTCAACCCTAACACCATGAGTATCTTGGTTTCTTGGTTTTGTGCGTGCTTTATCGTCTCGAGCTTTACTCGTTCTTCATGTTCTTCTTGCTTTCTCTCTTAGATGCTTCCGGTTCGAAGGGAAAAGGGCAACGGTACAAGACCACCGGCCGCCGCAAGCCTCAACCCGTGGATGAGATTGAAGCCGAACTTGACAGCTCTCAAGGCAAGCGCAAGCGCTTCCCGGCTCCCGAGAAGACTTTGCCAAGGAGGAACACCACACCAACCGCCTCCAAGATGTCCGAGGCTATGTTCTTGAAGGAAAGGGGTGAGAACCCATATGTGATTGCCCGTGATCGTTTGATGCCCCAATTCCGGGGTAAGGATCCTCGTTTTCACACCGTCTTCCAAGGGCAGATTTACAATGAGATTTTGATGAGGAAGCCGAAGGAAAATGTCGTCCCTCAACACGCCATTAATATTGGACACATGGAAAGGAATCACAAGTACTTTGGAGAGGCTCTCGAGCTCATTCAAAAGTTTGGTCTTGGTCCCATTATTACTCTTCAACAAGATTTCGACGAAGAGCTTGTTTGTCAGTTTCTTGCCACGGTTCATCTTTCCAATGAGACCGAGCATAATATGATTTGGATGACTAATGATAGGCAGCTTGACATCACATGGAAAGATGTTGGCATCATTCTTGGTGGCTACCCAGATTTTGGTCCATTTGCTGCGGGAGAAGCGTTTGCCAACGGATGGTTTCGAGTTCATATCATTAACACCTCCTCACTTCCCAAGGATGAACTTACTCCTCTCTATCATTGGAAGAAATACGCCGTTGGGTTTGTGAAGGGCCTCTATCCCACATATGACATCATGTTGCGCATCTATCGCGAGACCATCAACCCAAAGGCGGGCAATGTGGATGAGATTCAAGGCTTCTTGAAGAACCTTATGCTCCTTACTCACCAACACCGTATGGATGACACTCCACACAAGCTTGATGTGTTGGATTATATTTGGAATGAGTTGTGGTATGCTATTGCCAACCGGAAGAATGCTTGTTTTGGGACATTTATCATGAAGATCATCCTTGACGTATGGAATAGGAAGTTTCCGAATGAACCTCTTGATGATGCACATTGGATATCTCACACGGAAAAGAGGCTTCTCATGAAAGATCACACCGAACCCGTTGTGCATCCCACTCCCGCCATCCGCAAGCACAAGGCTAGGCCTCGCATCATTGTTGATGAGGAAGAAGCCGAGGGTCCATCTCAACCTCCTCCCTCTAGCAATGCCTTCAAATGGATGGCACGGGCTCTCAAGAAAGTGTTTCGGTTGAACAAGAAAATAGAGCAACATCAATGGGAAGCACATTATGATCGGGAACTCAAGGACCGTAAAAAGGCTCAAGCATCTCGTGAACGTCTCCGTGAAGAGGGTCTCTCCATTGAATCCCCGGCTCTTGATAGCATCACAGATTGGGATGCATGGCAAGCAAAGGACTCCAAGGGCAAGCTCATTGAATGGTCCGAGGAAGAAGGAGAAGAAGCTACTAGCTCTCATCGCCGTGCCCCCTCTCCGGATTCGGAAGCCTCTAACGAGTGATCTTTGGGACGTTAGCGTCTTCATCTCCCTCTTTTGGTATCTTGATGCCAAAGGGGGAGAGAGATATATTAGGAACGGGCATTTGCATGGGTCTCTCCCTCAAGCTTTCTCGATTTGCATCTTTCTTTTGCTTGAGGGAGTTTGGCTTCGTATTTGAACTATTTGAAACTTCGTTTGTTTACATTTGTCGAACCTATTGTGGACCTCGTTATATTATGTTCGTGTGAACCTCGTTTGATATTATTTATGTGTTATGTGTGTTATGTGCTATCATTGTCATATCATTCTTATATATCATGCCTTAGATGATCTCAATATGAAAGGAGCATATCTTTAGGGGGAGCTCCGTTCATATTGTGTCTATAATCATGCAAATAGTTATGTTGTCATCAATTACCAAAAAGGGGGAGAATGAAAGATCATCGTCCGTTTTGGTAATCATATGACAACATAACCATTTGATCTAATGTTTGTTCAATGGATGAAAATGCCCAGGTTATTAGGTTCACTAAGTTTATGGGGCAAATGATCAGTTTATATGAAAAGTGCAAGGAGAAACGAATCCAGAAAAGTGAAATATGCAGGGGCGGAGGCTCTGGTGTTTCCACCGGAGGCTCCGCCCAGGATCCGGTGGGGGTCCGGTGGAATCTCCGCTAAAACTCCGCTCTGGAGCAGGTGAGCGGAACCAGGAGCGGAACCTCCGGTGGAGTTCCGGTGGGCGGAACCTCCGCCAGTTCCGCCGGAGGCTCTGCCATCCTCCAACACACGAGCTGCACGCTAAAAGGGATCCGGTGGGGTTCCGGTGGAACCTCCGCCTAAATGCCCTTCTGTTTGAGCAGAGCGGAAGTTCCACCGGAACCTCCGGTGCCTTCCCTTTCCTAGGGTAGTTGGGCTCCGGTGGGGGGTCCGGTGGGTGATCCGCTTAACTGCCTTTCTGTTTGGGCAGTGCGGATGTTCCACCGGAGCCTCCGGTGAGCTTCCGGTGGATGGAACCTCCGCAGGTCCCACCGGAACCTCCGCTCAGTATTCCAGCGCAAACTAGCTGTTGCGCTGCGCAACTGTGGAGCAAGCTGAAGACCACCGGAGCCTCCGGTGAAGACCACCGGAGCCTCCGGTGCCCTGGACTGCAAACGGTCACTTAAATGCAAGGGGTATAAATACCCCTTCCCCTACCTCTTAAATGCTAAGCTTTTCCCATTCTCTCTCCTAGCCATTAATGAAAGCTTCAACCACCTAGATCTCCCACTCCGTCCACCCAAACACTCCCAAACTTGGTGGAGAGCTAGAGGAGACCTAGATCCACACTTCCACCAAAGGAATCTCAAATCCATCCACCACAACCTAGTAGATCTAGAATCCTACTTGAGGCCTAGAAACCTTAGTAGATCTCGTGCTTGTAGTTTCCACCTTGTTGCAAGAAGCTACGGATTGCTTGAGAGCCTCCATCCATCGTGTGGAGTGACCTCAAGTCCTTGTAAAGGTTTGGTCAACGCCTTCAAGTCGACCTCATAGTGGAAACGAGCATCTCCCTCACCGGAGAAGCTCAAGGAGAACAAGGTGTGCACAACCGTGCTATTGAGGAGCGCCTAGGTGGCTCCCCACCTCTCCAACGTAGACGTACTTCTCTTTGAGAAGGAACTACGGTGAATCATATCCTTGTATCATTGTTTACACTTGTTGTTTGCTTTACTAGCTCACGCTTTACTTCCGTTGCGCATATCGTTTTGTTCACATAGGTTGCTCACCTAGTTGCACATCTAGAGAACCTTACTTTATCTTGCTAAGCCCCACTAAAAGGAAAAGAAAAGAAAAATTGGTACTCAACCTATTCACCCCCCCTCTAGTTGACCATAGTGCACTTTCAGGCCTCAGGCCGGGGTGGGCTCCCGAGGCCGGACACCTAACAGAACCGACCGGCCTGGAGTCCGGCCTGGCCGGCCTGGGAGGCCGGGGTGGCGCAGAATGCCCACAACGAGGTGATTTTGGGGGCCTATAAAAGGGGTCTTCTTCCCCAATGGTTCCCTACCTTTTGAGCAAGTTTTCCCCCACCATTGTTGACCTTTTGGAGCTTTCTCTCTCTATTCCTCCATGATTCTTGCCTCCAATTAGTGGGAAAAGAGAGAGGAGATCTAGATCTACTATTCCACCAATCCATCTCTCCTCTTAGTGAGGGGAAAGTCTTTGGATCTAGATCTTGTGGATTCATTTGTTGAGTTCTTCATTGTTCTTCCTCTCTTCTCCCCTCATAGCATTTGTTGCTTTGGTGGGATTTGAGAGTGAAGGATTTGAGCACTTGTTGTGTTCTTTCCATTGCATAGGTTGCATCGGTTTGAGTTCTCTATGAGGATTTGTTTGAGTGAAAGGTGGAGAAGCTTGTTACTCTTGGGTTCTTGGAGTTCCCTTGAGCTTGTCCTCTTGGGTACTTGGAGTGCCCTAGACGGTTGTTGTTGTCTCGGAGTTTTGGTAGCTCCGGACCTTGTTTTCCCGGAGTTTTTGTGGCTCGGGACCTTGTTGCTATCTCGGAGTTTTGGTGGCTGGCGGGATATTGTTGGGAGCCTCCAGTTGAGTTGTGGAGATTTTCCCAACCTTGTACGGGATCGGTGACCGCCCTCAAAGGTCCCATAGTGGATCGTGGCACTCCGCATTGGTGGAGGCACGAGGAGAATAAGGTGAGCCATTGGGCGCTTGGAGTCATTGTGACTCCACACCTCTCCAACGGAGATTAGCTTCCATTTGGAAGTGAACTTCGGGATAAATCATCGTCTCCTCGTCTCTCGGTTATTTCTATACTTGATCTCTTTACTTATGAAATTTACTTTGTGATAGCCATCGAGTTTGAAGTAACATATCTTGCTATCACATAGTTGCTTGAATTGTTTAGCATAAGTTGTTGGTGCACATAGGTGAACCTAGTTTGTTTAGGTTTTGGCTTGATAAATTAAACGCTAGTTTTATTCCGCATTTATTCAAGCCTTAACCGTAATTATTTTTAAACGCCTATTCACCCCCCTCTAGGCGACATCCGTGTCCTTTCAATTGGCATCAGAGCCGAATCTCTCTTCATAGGGTTTCAGAACCTAGAGAGTAAAGATGTCGGCTAGGGGATTAGTGCATAATGACACTTTTATATTCGATGGCACAAATTATAATACTTGGAAAATTAGTATGCTTAATATTTTTAAGGACATGGGTCCAAATATAGAGAATATTAGATATGGGTTTTTCTACTCTAACGGGTATTGATTGCTCTTTAGAGGATGAGAAAAACTTATATCTCAATACTCAAGCTACTAATGTGTTTTTCAAATATTTGAGCATTGTAGTTCTTGAGTCAATTAGGCCATCTTGGAAAGCTCATGAGATATGGACCAAGCTTCAAGATAAATATGATGTGTCCAAAAGTTGTGGGGATGATTATTCTCCCTCCACCTCCGGGTGTGATGAGTTCTCAACTTTTTCTACCTCACCAACATGTGGCAAGGCACAACATAATGATATGGTGAGTAGTGACAAAAATTGCAATCTTGATAGTAAGCTTATTGTTGACGATTCTTCATATCTATCTTATTGCAATACTTTGTCTATGGACTTAAACACATCTAGCACCCAAAATGATTTACATGCTTGTGTTGATAGTCCATGAATATCATGTAGAAATTACATGACTAAATCTTATAATGATATGCTTGATACATCTTGTTGCCATAGTAAAAATGGTTGTATTTCCTCTAGTGCTTGTGTTACTAACCATGTAGAAGAAACTCAACATTCCATGGAACAAGATGTGGATTTAAGTGGCGCTTCAAGTAATGGTTCATCATCATCTACCATATCTCACTTTTGCCTTATGAGTAAAGGTTCAAAGGTAGCTCCTAATTTGAACACCAATGTATCTAGTGATGATGATGATGATTATGATGGTGATGATGATGATGATGACGATGACAATGACAATTATTCGTTAATGGAGAAAGGTAAAATGATTCACAATATCCTTTATGAGGATAAAGATGCTTGTGCCAATTTCCTAGAAATCATTAGAGCATTTGATAGACGCAATATCACCATTAAGGATTTGGAAGCATGCATTGACGCGTGTTATAGCCGCGAGCGTGATTATTCCAATGAAATTGCAAAACTAGAGGAATCTCTTGTAGAAGAACAAACCACCAATGAATCTCTTGAATATACTTTTACTCTAGAGTTATCAAAATTAAAGGACTCTCATGATAGAAATCTTGAGGTGGTTAATTGTCTTAAAACTAAAAATGATGAGCTAAAAGTCGAACATACTCAACTTAAAGCTTCATATTCAAAAGGGCTTGCCAATTTTCCTTCTCCTATTTCTATTAATAATGATGCTTGTTCTACTAACTCTATTTCTTGTGAAGCATCTACATTGAAGGAGAATGTTGAGCTAAGGGATCAACTTGAGTTGCTAACTAGCAATTATGGGAAATTGGAAGAAAGTCATGAAAAGCTCTTAGGCTCTCATGAGGATCTTTTAGTCTCACATTATAAGCTAAAGTTAGCTCATGAGTCTATTACTACCAATGTGATATCTTGTGAGCCTCATGTGTACATTAGCACAAACTCTACTCAAAATTCTATTTTGCCTTGTGCTAGTCCTATTAATTCATTCACTCATAATATCGCTACATCTTGTGATGAATTGTTTTCCATGCCTTGTTGCTCTAACAATGAATCATATATTTCCTCTATTACTTGTGTTGCTACTAACCATGTAGAGGAAATAAAAGAGCTCAAGGTCCAAGTCGCTTCTTTGAAGAAAGACTTGGAAACGCGTCATGGGAAGTCCGCACTAGACAACATGTTGAGTGTGCAAAGATTACCCAATGATAAGAGTGGACTTGGATTCATCTCCAATAATAACAAGAAGTCCAATATAAAGAAGAATCATACAATCAACAAGAACAAGGGCCAAGAACAAGTCAATAATTCGTCCAAGATTGTTTGCTTCAAGTGCAATGTTGAAAGGCACCATGTTAGGTCTTGCCCATTAAAGAAGAAGCCTTTTAGTGAGAAGCAACAAGGGAAGAGGCCACAAGTTCAATCTCATGCTCAACCTCAAGATGAAGAAAGGCATCTTCCCAAGAAGAATCAAGTTAGAACTCCTCAAGTTGAGAAATCAACTAAGAAGAAAGGAGGAAGCCGATGTTGCTACTTATGCCGTGAAAAGGGCCACTTCGCTTCCTCATGCACTAATGGTACCTTATCCAACCCTATCATTATTGATGATGTTTATTCCCTTCGGAAGGATAAGGTTGGCAATGTGTTTGCCAAATATGTTGGCACTCAAAGTGATGTCAAGAAATGAACCATTTGGGTTGCCAAGCCTATTGTGACTAACCTCTTAGGACCAAATTGGTTGGGGACCAACAAGCTAAAACTTGATCAATAGGTGTTGTTGGAGGGCATTGGATACTTGGCTATGTTGTGAAGAATTAAGGGATCTTCATCAATTATATTTACTCAAGACAAGTCATTTGTATCATCATATATCTATCTCATACCCAATGTGTCTCCTTGCGGTAACTTGTATTTAAATTATATACATAAAAAGATGTTTGCCCCTTGCATGTGTTAGTTTTGTATCTAGCATGTGTTTGTATATGGTGTGCTTACTAATTACCTATCTTGAGTAATCTACTAATTATCTATCTTGTTGGTGCACATAGGTGAACCTAGTTTGTTTAGGTTTTGGCTTGATAAATTAAACGCTAGTTTTATTCCGCATTTATTCAAGCCTTAACCGTAATTATTTTTAAACGCCTGTTCAAACCCCCTCTAGGCGACATCCGTGTCCTTTCAACTTCGACGTTCGCGGGATTGGATTGGCTGGATCGGATCGTGGGACTACACTGCATCGACGCGCTTCATCCATAATCCGCAACCGCGCGTCTAGTGGTAATCCTCGTGGCCTTCTACCTAGGCTAGATCTTGGAAGTACTGCGTAGAATAAGTTTCATTTATCTCTACGCGTTCCTATAATGCCTACAATGTTAGAACCCGTGAACTATATCTCGTCATATAATGCCTATTTTCCTCATTGATAAAACCTTCTTTTAATAACTTTCAGAATTGTTTCCTTGCTTTTCCTTTTTTACTTCTATTACTTTTCAAGACTATATACGTTAGTTCTCCTATTTTCAGCAAGACCGGAAGATTGACAACCTTTCGGAAAGTTGGGGCAAGAGAGATTTTGTGTTTTGTGTGTAGGTCCACGTTTGTTGATCTCGCGTGCAACAAGGAACCTTCTTCAAGACCACAAAGTCTTAATGGTTCGATAAACTCTGGTTCCTTAATCGGGGGGAAATTTCCTCTAGACTACATCATACCTTCCGCTTGGGATCTCCCAACGAGCATGTGATCACATCAACATCAACTCCAAACCTCTTCAACGGAGATTAGCTTCCATTGGGAATTGAACTTCGGGATAAATCATCGTCTCCATGTGTCTCGGTTATTTATATACCCGATCTCTTTACTTATGCAATTTACTTTGTGACAGTCATCAAATTTGAAGTAACATATCTTACTCTCACATAGTTGCTTGAATCTTTTAGCATAATTTCTTGGTGCACATATGTGAACCTAGTTTGTTTAGGTTTTGGCTTGATAAATTAAACGCTAGTTTTATTCCGCATTTATTCAAGCCTTAACCGTAATTATTCTAAAACGCATATTCACCCCCTCTAGGCGACATCCGTGTCCTTTCACCACGGTGCGGGTGCACCCCGGGCCCAGAACAATTCCTTCGTTAACCATAAACTCGCATTTCTCCCAATTCAAAATTGTTAAGATTAAGGAGAAAATTGTCAAAATAATTTCTATAGGCGGAGAAATCGTCCATGGAGACTTCCACAATGTTTTCACAAAAACCATAAAAAATAGGAGACATGCATCTTTTAAAATTAGCCGGGGTATTACATGAACCAAAAGGCATACGTCTATAAGTATAAGTACCAAAAGGACAAGTGAAAGTGGTTTTTATCTTGGTCTTGTTTCCTAACATGAATTTGAGAGAAACTAGAATACCCATCTAGGTAGCGGAAGTGAGTATTTTAGAAACATTTCTAGCATTTGATCAATAAAAGGAAAAGGATTATGATATTTGTTAGTAGCCTTGTTCAATTTTCTAAAATCAATGCACATTCTATAACCAACTCCGGTTATTTGAGGAATAAGCTTATTCTTATCATTAGGGACAACAGTCATAGCTCATTTCTTGGGAACACAATGGACAGAACTAACCCATCTACTATCAGCAATAGGATAAATAATATCTTCTTCAAGAAGCTTTAAGATTTCACTTCTCACAACTTCTGTCATCCTCGGATTTAGTCGGCGTTGATGATCAACCACAGGCTTGTCATCAGGCTCAAGATTTATTGTACGCTGACATAGAACATGACTAATACCTTTGATATCATCCAAAGTATAATCAATAGCTTTACGGTATTTCCAATAAACGTTCCTCTTCGTGATCTGGAAGATAAGAACTAATAATAACATGTTATATTTTCTTTTTGTCTAAATAAACATATTTTAGCGTGTCAAGAAGAACTTTAAGCTCAAACACGGGATCTCCCTTAGATGGTAAGGGCACCCCAAAGATTCCACTGTCAAATTGTGTTTGATAATAGGAGGCTGATCAAGGAAAATATCCTCCAATTCATTTCTTTAGTGCATATACATGGCATTCTCATGATCTTCCATGAACTGCTACAAAAATTTCTTCATTGCCACAAGGCCAGTGTAGAAATGTGAATCATTTGGTTTTATACCACATACGGACAGATTGATTCGATGTTGTACAAACGCCGTATGAATAGTATCATATGCGTAGAAGTGCTGATGATGACACGCATCATAGTGGTGTATGAGATATTGATTTGTGGTAGTAAAAAGTGTTGAAAATAACCTTCAATTCTTTTTTTCTTCTTGAAGAATCTAACCTGACATATTAGGCTAATCACAGTGGTGAGTAACTTAGACTATTAACATGCAAATGAATATGCTACCTGTCTATATTACTATAATGCATAATAATATTAAGTTAGTAACATAGATAGTCTAATGTATGAGGTTGTAGACACTTTTTTTAAAACAGCTGTGTGATTAACTCACTAGTAAGTTTTTCTATTTGTCTCTCATCTCATTAATTAGCCGCCGCATCATATTTTTGCTTATGTGACGCTAATGTCACTAGCTACTACTCCTAATGCTTAACTTTTGTGTCGGCAAGAACGAAAGAGTTGGAGGAGGGCCCATGTATTGAGTATTTATTTTGACCGAGTGTTCATGGATGATTTTGGCGGCCAAAAATTAGAGGTTATTTAAATACATTATCCTTTTCAAACAAAGTACTTTTTCCATGTAGTACCTTAAAAGAATGTTTCCACTAGACTTGGTTTAAAAAACAATAACTTGCACACTGCGCCATCTATAAAATTTTGTCACCATGTTGTGTGAAATGAAACACTGCCTATATAATAACTGAGACAGTGTACGGAGTATAAAAATATATTAGTGACGAATCTCAGTACCTATGTCCGATACGATGGACTGGTCGAACAATTTCTTTGGTAGACAACTCACAGGCGCAGGCCGACCTTCAGTCAACTGTTCTAGCTAGCGCATTGTGGCTCGCATCTTCTTCAGTGCTCTGTGCTCACCTGTTTGGACTGGGATAAGCTGCTCTACATTCCCATTTCCCTTGAGCGCCGCTAGCGACTGTTCATTTTCCAGGCGCGGAACCATGGACGGTGAGGACGGGCTTCGACGAAGGTTAGTCAACTCTGAGCTGTTCTAGGTAACAATCAGTAGGATTTTCTTGTGGTATGCACTGCGCGAGTAAAGCTATTTCTGCGTGAAATTATATTTGCTTTTTGGCTGAGTGTCTCTGTGATTTCGAAACTGTTTTAGCGAGAAACACTTTTCAATCAGTCGAGCGCTTGAACCAGCTGCAATAATTAACGGGATTGCTGTGGGCGATTTTAAAATAGGCATGGACGGGAAGAGTGAGACGAGACGGCCGCACCAGCACTCCTTGCGGCGGATCTTTCCTCGAAACAGGCTTTACGCCCCGCTTTATAAATAAAGCAACCAACAGTCATACAACGAGGACCCAAACACACACACCCGAAAGCAATCCAGAGTCTGCTGGGGCAACAACACAATACTGCCCTACGAGTAAAAGAAAATAAAAGATACAGCTCAGAGCAAAGCTCAGCGGCTGGAAGCAGAAGATAGGCGGCGAGCCGTCGTGACGAGGTCCTGAATCATGCTGTCCAGCCGCTCCAAGTCCCGCTGTCTACAGAGAGGGTGCCACTGCTGCAAGAAAGCCAAGAATTTAAACACAGAGTCAGAAGCCCGTCTCAGAAAGACATGCTCGATAACCATCTTATTACGAATAGTCCATAGAGTCCAGGTCATCGCGGCAAACAATAACCAGAAGAGGCGTCTCCTCCCCCCGTTGCGGTTTGCCTGCGCTTCCAAGAACTCACTGAGGTCAAGGGCCCGCCACTCGGGCCCCAGCGCCTCGGCGATGAAGCTCCAAAGGAAGCGAGCTGCGGGGCAAGAGAATAAAATGTGGGTCCCCGTCTCTGGGACCGCACAAAGAGGGCAGGTCCCATCACCTGGACCAAACCGCTTGGTGACCTCCACCCCCGAAGGGAGACGGTCACGCAGTAACTGCCAAGTGAAGATCTTAATCTTCAATGGCATAGGAGCTTTCCAAAGATGGATCGCCCAAGGAGTCTTGGGCCCACTAAAAAGGGCCCGGTATGCCGATCCAACCGAGAAGATACCCGTTGATGTCAGAGACCACGCAGTCGAGTCCGGATTGGCACCTAAGGCCTGGGGGAGAGAGGTCAAGAGCAGCTCCCACTTAACGGCCTCCACCGGGCCAAACGTGCGACGAAATCCAATATTCCACTGCCCGTTCTGGACCGCCCCCGCCACCAACAGTCCCGGATCTGAGCAGATCGCGAACAATTCCGGGAACTCGTGGCGGAGGGGGTGAGCACCTAACCAGGGGTCCATCCAGAACAGGATCCCTCGTCCGTCACCTACGGAAAAGGAGATCCCTCGGCGGATCTCATGTTTGATAGTCTGGATCGTTCGCCAAAACTGCGAACCCTCCTTTCGCTCACACGCCAGGAGCGGACTACCCCTAAGGTATTTAGCCTTAATGAGTTGGAGCCAGAGGCCCCCGTCGTCCCGTAAAATCCGCCACACCCATTTCAGCATGAGTGCTTTATTCATCTGGCGAGAGGCCAAAATCCCTATGCCCCCAAACTCCTTAGGGGTGCAGAGATCCGCCCATTTCACCATATGATACTTTTGGTGACCCTTCGCATCCTGCCAGAAGAAGCGAGAGAGTTCCTTATCGAAGCTGGCATGGACGCCCTCCGGAAGCAAGTATAACCCCATCATATACATGGGGAGGCTAGACAGGCAGGAGTCGATAAGGATAGTCTTACTCCCTTTGGAAGTGAACCTCCCTTGCCATGGCTCCGATCTAGTCCTCACCCGCCCTACTAGCGGGTCTAGATCCTTGATAAGGATCCTAGAATCACGGATAGGCATTCCCAGGTAGCAGACTAGGAACTGCGTCAGTCTACAGTTAAGGTTATCGGCAATTCGCTGTTGGTCTGCCGCGGAGTAGCCAAGAATCACAACTTCGCTCTTGTCGAAGTTGATCTTGAGGCCAGACATGGATTCAAAGCAAAGGAGGAGGAACTTTAGATTAATAATGTCAAGTTCCGACCCCTCGACCATGATCATGGTGTCATCCGCATACTGAAGATGGGTCACCCCTCCTCCTGGGACTAGATGTCCAACCACCCCAGAGATGTGGCCAGAGGTCTTGGCGCGCTCCAAGACCTCTGCAAGGACGTCCACTGCAGCGTTGAACAATAGGGGTGCAATGGGATCACCCTGTCTAACACCACACGTGGATTTAAAATAAGGGACGACTACCCCGTTAATGTTAATGGCGGTATTCCCGCTCATCACCAATTGCATAATCCAGCAAATCATCCGGTTATCCACTCCCCTTCGCTCTAACGCTAGGCGAAGGAAGGGCCACTCCAGGCGGTCGTAAGCCTTTTGAAAGTCCAGCTTAAGGAAGACGCCCTTCTGGCGTCGTGCCTTCACCTCGTGAACTATTTCATGGAGGGCTAGGATCCCATCATGGATGTACCGTCCTTTTAGGAAGGCGAATTGGTACGGATGTGTGAGGCGTTCCAGAACTGGAGCAAGTCTGGTGGCGCACACTTTGGAGAAGATTCGATGGATGACGTTCAGGACAGTAATCGGTCTGAATTGGCGGATGTCCGAGGCCCCCACTACCTTGGGGATCAAGGTAATCACGCCAAAATTAAGACGGGTCATCACCAAGGTTCCAATATAGAATTCCTGGAACATTGGCATGATGACCGCCTTGATCGTCTCCCAGAATTTCTGGAAGAAGGTCACTGGAAGGCCATCAGGCCCCGGGGCCGAGTTTGCCTTCATATCCATGATCGCATGGGCCACCTCCTCCTCCAGGAAGGGAAGGGTAAGGTCCGCGTTTTCCGCATCCGAGACCTGTGCCCCCACTGGCCACAGATCCTGGACTAGCGAGGTCCCCGAGCGAGGACCCGCGGAAAATAACTCCTTATAGAAGGAGTAAATATGGGCGGAGATCTCTCTCGGTTCCTCCAAGAGACGATCGCCCTCCCAAAGGCAAGGAATAGAGCATTTCCGCCGACGTCCGTTAGCGATCGCGTGGAAGTATGCTGTATTAGACTCGCCTCGAAGGATCCAGTTTTGGCGACTCCGCTGTCGCCAAAATACCTCTTCGCCCTTGTAAATCTCCATAAGGGAGTCCTCAAGGGCATACCGCTGAAGCCACTCCTCTGCGGTTAGCCCTACCGAGTCCGAAGCGCGATCGAGGGACTGGATCGCCTCCAAGATCGTACCTTTTCTTCTCTTCACCTCCGCGCCAAGGTTGGCACCCCACCCTCTCATGAATTTGCGCGACATCTGGGCACAGTGGTGCCAGGCGTCCACCGCATTAAACATGCGAGGTGGATTAGCCGCAGCCTCAGTCCAGCGAGCCTGTACCGCTTCCACAAATCCTGGTTTCTCAAGCCAGAAATTTTCAAAGTGGAATCGGTTCAATTTCGGTGGAATGGTGCCGCCAGAAGAAAGCAATAGGGGGGTGTGATCCGAACCAACCCTAGTCAGTGCCTGTAATGAGCATAGAGGGAACGCTATCTCCCAGTCTACCGATACAAGGACTCGGTCCAGCACACTCCGGACCGGGTCAGCTCGGTTGTTAGACCAAGTGTATCTAGCTCCTATCCGCCTAATTTCCTTAAGGGCAAGGTCGGCGATGCAGTCGTTGAACATGTCAATCCGCCGATGATCCACGTTAGCCGAACTTTTATCGTCTCGAGACCTTATGAGGTTAAAGTCCCCGGCAATAACTACCGGGGTAGAGCATCTCTCTACCTTGCCGCGTAACTCGGCAAGAAAGGCCGGCGATCGGCTGTGGTCGGCGGGGCCATAGACGATGATCACCTCCCATTGGAAGGAGGTGTGTCTATGTGTAAGAAGCATACTCACGAAAAATTCCCCGCGGTCCATGTCCTCCACCTCAAAGGTCTCCTCCTTTGCACCAAGGAGGATCCCACCTGAGTGACCGGTAGCCGGCAGCCATTGCCAGGAAAATTTGAAAGGGCTAAGGCGCTGTAACTCGTGGATGGAGAAGTCTTGTCGAATCGTTTCCTGAAGCCCGACAATATCAACATCTTCACGTCGCATGTATTCGCTAAGCTGCTTTGAAGAGCCCTCCCGCCCAAAACCCCGCATGTTCCATATGAATGATCGGATAGGAGCACTCATTGGGAAACACTATCGGGGGGTGTCCCCTTACGGGGGACAGAGCGGGCCCTACCAGAGGTCGAGGGCCGAGACGAAGCCTTGGGGACCTTGGGAGGCCGCCCGCGTGGGCGCCCCGTCCGGGCACCCTCCGCAGGAGCCTCCGTCCCACTAGGCACAATCTGGGAACTACTGCTCGGGTCCGGGGCCATCTGCACCAGAGGACCTGAGGAGGGGGCCGCCGTCCGCACAAGCTCCGCCTGAGCTCGTGCGGCAGCCAGGGCCCCCTCAAAAACCTCCTTTGCCTTTATAGCGGCGATCTGCTCCAACCGGGGGCCTCGCTCCCCCCGGAACACCACCCCACAATCAGCGGCAACCTAAGGCAGATGGTCCAGGGGGACCTCATCGAGAACAGAAAATCTAGAGCCCGAGGGAGGGGAGCAAAGGGGGGGAAGGCGCGGCGTACCTGTGGTGTCGCGGCGCGCGGCCGTCAGCTGAATCGCCTGTGCCTCCACAGTAGGAACTGGCCCGTCCAGATCCCCCCTGGCCCGGGCCAGACGAGCACTGCAGCGAGACGGCTGGGGAGGCGGCCTAGAGACTCGCCGCGTCGGCTCCTGCGTGGAGGTCACAGGGGTGTCGGGGAAGACTGTGACCTGCTCGCAAGGGCCCGACGCCGGGGTCACCGGGACCGGGGCGGGGAGCTCACCGGAGAGGTGGGGGACGAACCCGGGGAGAGGGTGTAGCAGAGGGCCCCTCCTGGGCGTGACGAGGACGGCGGGACCACCTCCAACCCTACACTGGCGCAGTCCTCCTCCAGGTCTCCCTCCCCCAGTCCAAGAGCAGCGGCGTCGAGGCCCGGAAGCCCAAAGTTGGAACCGTACTGAGAGAAGGGGGCCTTGGGGAGCGCACCCTCCACGCCCAGCGACACAGAGGCCGCCGGGGCCACAGGCGGGGCAACGTCAGTCGAGGGGTCGGGCTCCTGAGACTCCCGCTGGTCGGTCTCGTCGTCGTCGTCGTCCGAGGAATCCGCGTCCGAGGAGTCGCCGTCCTGCCCGGACGGACCCCCTCGGGGCGACTAGGGGGTGGGGAGGGGGGACGGCCCTCCTCCAGCTCCACCCGCACAGTCGCCCCCTCGTTCCCACCACGTCCACCAAAGTAGACAGGAGGCAGAAGACCAGGTAGGAGGCTCGGGTCCGGACAGAGGATGCGGATGCGAACTGCACCAGGGCCAGCAAGGGATGCCTCATCGATCTCATCCACCTTGCCAAGCGCCTGGGAGAGCAGCTCGAGAACCACGGGGGTCCTAGCCGCGTCAGGTAGACCAAACAGGCGAACCCAAGTGGAGCGATGCACGTTCGTCGAGGAAGCAGCAGTAGAAGCTTTGATAGACACCTGAATCTTGTTGATTGGAAGAGTGAAGGTCGAGCCCATGGAACACAGTCGGAGCATCTCGGCAGACGGGAAGACCACCGCAAACTCAGTGGGTGAGACCTCACGCACCTTCCACTCATGGCCGGGCATGATCTAGGCCAGCTCATCACGCAAGATCTCCACCGTGATGCCAGCGGAGAGAGACGGGAGCTGGTCAGGGAGCACGGAGACGCGAGCCAGGTTCTCGGGGACCACCATCGGGACTCCGCCTAGATCGATGTAGTAGAAGATCGACTCCACCCCGTGACCAAGGAGCTCAAGGTGAGGCCTGCGCGGTGGACCAGCCGGGACCGAGCACATAGTCAGGCGGTGACCCGGATCGCCGCAGCACAGGCAGCACTCCGGCTGGGTACAGTCTGACAGAAAGTGCCCAAATATCCCACAGTTAAAGCACTGGATCCGCCGCGGAGACCTTGTCCCACCATCCGCCTGAGAGTGTGTCGCACCCAACCCCGTCTGGGTCGAGTCGCGCGGACCTCCCGGGGAGACGGTGGTAGACGGCATCGGTGGGTACCCCATCTGGTTCCCTCCGACGCCATCCGGCACCATCTGTCGCGGCTTCTTTTTCTTCTTCTTGTTAGCCTTCTTCTTGTTCGCATTCGATGGAGCCGCATCCATCCCATCCCCAGCACGCCCCTGGGCGGACCGCCCCAGACCAGCATGGTGCTGTGGCAGGCGGTCATCGGTCCGACCCCTCCAAGAGCTGCGCTCAGCCTCACGACCAGTCCCGACGACATGTGAGCGAGCCAACAGGAGCGCGTGGCGACGTGGGGGCGACCGGGCCTGCTCCTGGCGCCGGAGCAGCAGCTCCTCCCGCATCTCCGCTTCCCGGCGAGCCCCAGTCGGCGAGGCAGCACGCCTAGGCGAGCGAGGCGGCGACCGGCCCCTCCCCTGGTCAGAGGCAGTGCGTGGAGGCTGCCGGGCAGCAGAGGACCTGCGGGGAGAGGGGAGCCGCGCCGGGGAACGCCGCGCCGGCGAGCGCCGCGCCGGCGGACGATACGTCCGGTCGCGCGGAGACCGGGAACGGGGGCGACCAGGGGCGGGGATGGGGGAGGGGGAACGCGCGCACCGGCGGGGATGGACGTCCGCCTCGTCTTCCTCCGGGCGTCCGCGCTTCATGTGGTCGGTGGCGGCAACGACGGCGAAAGAGCGCGTCAAGGGAGGCGGCGGCGGCGTCGGTGTAACAGTGCGAGCTCTCGCAGCGTATCGGCGAATAGAGCGTGCGAGGCCCGGAAACCCTAACTGGAGATCTCTAGAGCCCCGCGGGATCCAGAGCCAGGGCCCGTTGGGCCGGCCCGTGCCCGGCCTCCTGGCCCATCCGCGTACAGCGGCCCCTTCCGCCCGCGGCCGTCTCCACTCGAGTGCCTGGGCCGGCCCATCTGGCCCATCCAGCCTAGGGCAAGCCCCGCACGCAGGAGCAGCTTCGTTGAGCGAGGGCGCCGCCGCCGTCGGTACGGCCGCACCGGCCAGCGCCCCGCCGCCGCGCCCCGGGCCTGGAGGAGGGAGAGACGCGTCCACGGACCCAGGGCCTCTCCCCGTGTCCACGGGCAGCACCCCGCCCCTCCCCGGCTGGCTCAGAGCCGCAGTGACGAGCGTCGTTGCCGGCGGCACTTCCGGCCGGTCATGGTGACCTCCCCGCGGCCGACGGCCAAGCACCGTACCCCGTCGCCGGCTCATCCTCGGTACCCGTCTAGCACCCAGCAGGAAATCACCGAAGGTCGGGGATGGAGGGATAGAACACCGTGCCAGGAGCTCCGCCGCCATTGCTACTTCTTCGTCCTCCTCGTCAGCGAGGTCAGCCCACCGCCGCCCCCGGATAGAAGCAGCTGCCGTCCCCCCAACTGGGGACGCGGCCGTCGCCATCCGATCGGGAGTCAGGCTAGCGGGTCTCGCCGCCGGTGGCTACAGTGGCCGTTCGAAGTTTTCCCCCGCCATGCGTAATCTAACGAACCCAAGCCGCCACGGATTACTTCAGCGACCTGATTCTGCGGCGGATCTTCACCCTCGAGAGGCAGGGGCTCATAGGAGCCTCTGGTCCATTTATCTATTTCTATTTTTGTTTTATTTACGGGATTTGGTTCTTATCCTCTATTCCAATTGGCCTTCTGCCCCTTCCTTTTGTCCGCTCGTGGCAAAACGGTAGTCCGTTTGATCTGATTCCAGAATTCCAGATCTGAAAAACAAACATGATGACAACTGACTACTCTTTGCCTCGCCGATGAGCAATTTTGATTGTAGTTTTGCGCTACTACCTCCATTACATAAAACAAGTCCTATAGCTATATAAATTTGATTAAAGGTCAAAACTTGCTGTGTTTGAAAAAGAAAGATACTTCAAGGAGTATATAGGAAAATATCTGCATTTATAATATTTGGTAAATTGTTCAAAATATATATTGTGATAGATTTTTTGACAATGTAAATATTTCACTTTCTGCTCACAAACATGGTCAAATTTATACGACACTAAATTCTTACTAATTTTATATGTCATCTTATGTGAAACCCATGGAATAGCTTTTTTTTATGGAGAGAGAAGTCCCACCGCCAAAAAAAAGTTGAGAGAGAACATTCACTATAGCTTTAGGCTTTAGCTATCTCCAAGGGGCGCGTCCGGACCGGATCTGAATTGGAAAACACGCTCCAACTCGCCTTCCCATCGGTTTAAAACTGGGTTTTTTGGGACACCACAAATATTTCCACACTTTTGAGACACTATCCAACTCCCCCCTCACATCGCACCCACGCTATCATGGGGCTACCCCCGAGTAGGGTCAAGCTTGGTCTTAAATGGTATTCAAGGACTGGACGCCGAGATGATGTTTACCGAGATCCATATGGATACCGAGTTGGAAGGGTACCGAGATGGATCTGTCTATCTCGGTAAGAAGAGCAAGGAGCCAAATGTAGAAGCGAGTGTTCCCCCGGATTATCCGAGATACCCTTGAAGAATCTGGGTAGACAAAGATCTATCCGTCCCGGAGCAGGGTCAACGAAGCAGTTGGGATCCCGAAGATCAAAGGAGAGTATGCGCGTGTGGTTGAACTTATTGGGCGTGATGATGTTTACGCGTACAGAGAAGTAGTGTAGGGCATGGGTGATGCCACGTTTTGTCTCTGACAGGGGGACAGGACACGGCAACGGCTACTACGGAGACGACTTTCGGCATATGACAGCGAGCGTGCGCTACGGCACAGTGCTCTACGTCTAACTCTGTACTTCTAGTCTGTGGACACCAGTATATAAGGTGGCCGCTCCCCTCCTGCGCGAGGGACAAAGGGAGACACGGGTGAACGAACCAGAGAGAGAATAGCTAGTCATTTCCTTAGAGAGAAAGCAGAGGGGAGAGCTTCTTCTTCCTCTAGCTCAGAGCGCTTGAGGATCCACTTTGTACTCGGTTACCCACTGATATTGACAGACGTGCAGGAGTAGGGGTGTTACCTCCACACGAGGGCCCTGAACCTGGGTAGATCGTGTTGTTTGCGGTGTAGTCAGTGCGCCATCTCGGCGTGCACTCCCTCCCCTGATACCCATAGTGTCCATCGGCCCCAACATTAGCCATCCTATACCATCCCACGCCGCTGAAACCCCCTCGTCTGCTGCCCTCCTCGTCACTGGTGCCGCCGGCCTCGGTGGAGCGATGGTGGCAGCCTCCCCGATGTAAGGAAAAACATGGCACTAGGGTGTTTTACCTCTCGTTGTTGCGCGGGTGGTCGCCGGAACCGGCTAGGGCGGCGATAACGGCTTACCGGACCAAGCAAGGTGGAGTAGCAGCTTTGGGACCGTGTTGGCGGCGCCTTCTTGGTGGCCAGCGGCGGGGAAGAGGATCCAAAGCCCTTGTGCCCGCATCTGTTGGGACTGTCGATGCTCTACCCATGTGGATGGCAGGGTGACGCTACAGAGGCTCATCGGGCGGCTAAGTAGAGGCTCATCGGGCGGCAAAGTAGAGGCTCGTCGGAGCGGCGGCCCAACGGGGTTTTGTCGTGGAGGAGCTTAGGCTACTCCGGATCCGAGGTGGTCGTTGTTTTGCTGCAGATCGGATATGGCATCGCAACACGCCGTGATGGTAGGCACGTCCCTTATGGCTTGCGTGACGACGCCCTTCGTGCTTTGTGCTGGGAGGCGGAGATGGTGGTGAAGCGGGGGAGGCGGCCCCGCGGGGAAAGGGTGCGACCTTTGGCGTGGTTCAGGTGCCGGTGGAGTTCTTGTCAGCATGAGGTGGCGCTCTGGATGTTGCCTTGAGGAGATTGGTGGTCGATGATGGAGATGTGCGACACTATTTGCTAGCTCCGTATGGCGAGCCTCTCTCGGCGAGGAGAAGATCCAAGCAAAAGCTTTGCTCCGAGCTTGTGTCGGTCCCGATGATGAAGGCATATACGGGCGTCCTTTCCCTCCTTGGAGACATCGTCATGGAACTTCTCTTTTGTTGAGTATGGCTTGGGCTCTCTGGGTGAAAACCCAAGCCTCAGTTAGCCGGAGCGCGTGGTCTCAGAGCCTTTGGTGCGGGCGCATCTTCGGGCGCGGTGGGTGGGTGATGAGATGATCTACGCGATAGCGTCGCCGAAGATGGAAATGGAGCGGTGACACGCGGATGTGCCAATAGCGCGTGAGAGGTGGATGTGGTGGTGCGAGAGTGGAAAGAGATTTTGGTAGGTGGGAGAGAGAGAACAATTGCGCATGTGGAAAACAATGTGACGAAGATATGGATCCTGGGCCCTGCGGGTAAGGACACCCCCTCTCAGGCCCAAGGCCAAAGCCCAAGAAGAGGCGCCCTTGAAGTATTCTAGAAGGCCCACGTGAAGCCCACCTACACTAACTTGCGGGTTAAGCTAGGAAATCTGTAACCGACATGGATAGAGTTTTAGTCCTCTCCGGGTGGAACTTGAGACCTGGCCATCTATATAAGGCCAGGAGATCCCCCTAGGAGAGGGGAGGAAGCAATTACCGCACGACCTAAAAGCCTTGAACTCGAGACCTACTCTCGATTCGAGCACACCATTGTAACCGATCTAATCTTCAATACAGATCGACAAGAGGCAGGAGTAAGGGTTTTACCTCTACGAGGGCCCCGAACCTGGGTAAATCTCGCCCCGTGTCTAGCCGACGATTTCACCAGCGCTCATGACTTCTCCTAGTCGAAACCCGATAGGGTCACCTAAGGGATTTGTAGAGTCAGAGATTCGACAATTGGCGCCGACCGTGGGGAACGCGGGCGCTGGATCACCGGCATCTTCGGTTTCATCGACGTCCAACTCCCGTTGGAAACCATCGACTACGGCTCCGAGCAATCCTATACGGATCGGATCTGTCGTGGTCACACCTCACTCGCCGGAATCACGCCCGGTATTCGAGGATCTGGAGAAGAGCGTCACCCTGACGTTCGGGAGCTTCAACTTCGTGACGAACCGAGACGGAATCCTCCACTTCACGGATGAATCTGACAACGAATCTGGAGCCGTCAACTCGCGCTTTCCTATGGAGAAAAGCGGCGAATCCATCCGATTCAACGTAGCGGACTACCACGCCCTCTCGACAGAGGAACCATCTCGGGCACAGGAAGCTTTCCAATCTGCGCCTAGGACGCACAGGCCGCGATTGGCCCAAGTCTGCATGGCCGGATCGGAACCACCCCCGGAAACCGAATTCAGCGCAACCGAGCGCAATATAATCGGCGTCTCGCGGGAGGCCTGGAACAGAGCCAAAGAAGCCATGCGAAAGAGTCAGCCACCCGCGGCAGGAGCGCCACAGGAGGATCTAACCGCCTACCACTACCATCTAGTGAGAGCGGCCTCGACCATCAAAGACGCCCGAGCAGATCTAGCCCGTCGCAGAAGAGCAGCGGACGAGTCAAGCCTGCGACGAGCCGAGCAGTCCCTTGCGCCCTCGGTCGGTACCCAGCCCGCAAGGAAGGGACATGCAGCATCATCCAGGGACTACGAGTCCATGGCTGGGACCAGCAGGTCGACCACATCCTCCTTCATGAGGGTCGACGACGATGGCAACGTCTACCCGCAAACCCCCGCTGTTGCAGTCCTAGCCACAGCAACTTACATGCAGATGAACCAACCGACGGAAAGCGATCCTCGGGCGGAACAGTACAAGCAAATTCGCAAGGGGCTAGGATTGGCGGCTGCAAGGCTCGCCTCTCACGATCGCAAAAAGACTGAAGAACAATTGGAGAAGGAGCGACAGGAGAAGGACAAAGATAAAGAAACGCCCCGCAGGCACAGAAGCTCCTCCCCGAGAAAAGACAAATCGCCACGTCGTGGTCGAGGAAAAGAAGCCCGCCGCCGTGGTGACAGTCGAAGCAGCAGCGACGACAGTCCGAGAGAGAAAATCTCACGACACCACAGCAGCCGCTCGCGAAAACGAAGCAAGGAGCCACGGAAGGACGCTGACCGCGATCGGCCCGGACGCGACGCGCGATTCGACATCGCACAGAACAAGGTGGACAGGGCAAGGGCGTCAAGATATCGCGACCGATCATCATCCGGCTCTTCGGATGACGAAACCTGCGGCGCACTCTGTTTCGCCCGCAACATTCGCGAAGGACCCCTACCCAAACGGTTCAAACTCAGCACGGAAGTGACAAAGTACGACGACTCGCTCGAGCCTTCTCAATGGTTAAGCGACTACCTCACGGCAGTAAAGTGCCAACGTGGGAACAAGAACACGGCTATGCAATACCTCAATTTGCATCTAGTTGGAGCGGCCCGCAGTTGGCTGGAGAGGAGACCAAGATCTTGCTACGCATCATGGGATGACTTGCACCGCGATTTCTGCAAAAACTTCCAGTCGACGTACAAGAGGCCAGCTACAATCGAGGAACTATGAGCCTGTAAACAGAAAAGCGGCGAGTCTACCCAAGAATACATCCAGCGGTGGACCACACTTAGAAACACCGCGGGAACCATCTCGGAAGAGGTAGCGATCGAGGCTTTCGCTAAAGGCGCGAGAAGAACTGCCTTTCGGGAAGAACTAGGCAGAGCAGCGCCTAAAACTATCGGGGAGCTAATGATCATAGCCGAAAAATGGGCTAATGGAGAAGACGCAGTGCGCAACGAAAGAGGGTCATCACCCGCACACGAAGACGACCGCCATGGGCGAAGAAAAAGAAGGAAATACTATGACCACGAGGATAGAGAGAAATTAGTGGCGGCAGAATTCACGCGAAGTCGCGACTCTGGTCGCCGCGGAAGCCGCGAGTGGAAACCTAAGGCAGAAGAAAAATCCCCCGAGGAAGATCTTGATGCATACAGCTCGCTACATCTATTTACAGATAAGCGCACGGGCAAAACTAAGGCAACACACCTTCTTAAGGACTGCCGAAAGTTTCACGACATCTCGGAGGCACTCGCCAGGAAAAGATTTGCATCCACCCAAAACTACCCGCCGCTGCCAGGAGGAGGACAACAATTCCAGCCGCCACCACCACCTCCACCAGCAAATCCAAACATGGCGCTGGCCGCACTACCTGCGCCACCACCACAAAACAATGGAGCCAATGCATACCCGAACCCGGCAGGACAACTCGCGATGATACAGAAGGTATGCCCCTCTCGCAGAGCTCAAAAGACTAACACGAGGCAATTGTGCATGGCAGTGCAGACACCACCGACAAAAACCGAGTACCTGAAGATGGCGGATCAGCCAATCACGTTTTCGATGAAAGACCATCCGCCACGAGTCTATCGACCAGGACACGCCGCCCTTGTCATCCAAGCTCAAATTGGTAATTATGACCTGGCCCGCGTATTCATGGACGGTGGCAGTGGCATTAACATCATCTACGCGGATACACTCCGTCGAATGAACAAGAATCTGGACGGCCTAACGGAATCAGAAACATCCTTCCACGGGATAGTTCCGGGCAAGGCAATCCGTCCACTCGGAACAATCAACCTAGAAGTCGTATTGGGCTCTCCAAGCAACTACAAAAGGGAATTTCTGGACTTCGAAGTCGTCGACTGGCCCTCACAGTACCACGCCATTCTTGGTCGAACAGCGTTCGCCAGATTCATGGTCGTACCGCATTACGCGTATTTGAAGCTCAAGCTACCCGGCGAATACGGTGTGATCACCATCGACGGAGACTTCCAGAAATCGGACAAGTGCGACATAGAATTTAATGAGATCGCAAAATCTTTCGGGATGCAAGAAGAACTTCAAGAATTGGCAAAAACCACGGATCACTCCGTTATGCCCCTCACGAAGAAAAACGCTCCTGAACTAGAATTCAGCGCCAACAGCGACACTCGCAAGCATCAAGTGCACCCGACGGATTCTGCAAAGACATCGATGGTTTCAACAACCCTCTCGCCAGCATAGGAAGACGCGCTCGTCAAACTCCTCCATGAGTACTGGGAGATTTTCGCCTGGCAGCCCTCAGATATGCCAGGAATACCCAGGGAGTTTGCCGAGCACTCACTCGAAGTTTTTCCTGACGCCAAACCCATCAAACAGACGACTCGACGATTTTCAGAACCCAAGCAGAAGGCGCTTGGAGAGGAAGTAAACAGATTGCTAGCCGCAAATTTCATTAGGGAGATCAAGATATCCACCTGGTTAGCAAACCCGGTGTTGGTCCCCAAGAAGAACACGGATATCCTTCGGGTGTGCATCGACTACACGTCGTTGAATAAGCACTGCCCCAAGGACAATTTTCCATTACCACGGATCGACCAGATCGTGGATTCTACGGCAGGCTGCCAACGCCTCTCCTTCCTGGACGCCTATTCGGGATATAATCAGATCCGAATGAAAAGGGAAGACGAAGAGAAGACGGCATTCATCACACCCCACGGTGTCTACTACTACACGACAATGCCCTTCGGGCTGAAGAACGCAGCCGCAACATATCAGCGTTGTATGCAAAGATGCCTCGCCAATCTCATTGGCAAGAACGTACAGGTGTACGTTGACGACATTGTCATCAAAACTCGAGTAGAGGACACACTCCTCGAGGACATCAGAGAAACATTCGACGCCCTTAATGCATATCGGATTAAGCTCAACCCGACCAAATGCGTTTTCGGCGTCCCTGCAGGAAAACTACTCGGGTACCTAGTATCCGCCAGAGGTATTGAAGCCAACCCGGAGAAAATACAAGCCATCCTGACTATGAAGGAGCCAACCAATCTACGCGGAGTCCAGCAGCTCGCAGGACGACTAGCCGCCCTAAGCAGGTTCATCGCACGATTGGGAGAGCAAGCGTTACCCTTCTACAAATTACTGAAGAAGACGGAAAAATTCGAGTGGACACCCGAAGCTAAACAAGCGTTCGCAGACTTGAAGCGATCGTTGCAAAGCAGGCGCGTCCTTGCAACACCGCAGGAAAGGGAGCCACTTTTCCTATACTTAGCCGCTACAAACCAGGTCATCAGCACAGCAATCGTAGTCGAACGACCTGAAGACGGCAAAGCATACGGAGTCCAACGACCAGTATATTACATCAGCGAAGTCCTCTCGCCATGCAAGCAACGATACCCTCATTACCAGAAGCTCGCATATGGAGTTGTTCTCACGGCCCGAAAGCTCAAGCATTATTTCCAGGAACACGCCATCACAGTGGTTAATGATGCGTCACTCGGGACAATAATGAACAACCCTATGGCATCCGGAAGAATAGCAAAATGGAGCATCGAGTTGGGCGCCTGGGACATCACCTATGCAGGACGCAACGCAGTAAAATCTCAAGTACTCGTGGAATTCCTCAGCGAATGGACAGAGCTACAAACGCCCGGGCCGCCTGAGTACACGAGCAATTGGATAATGTACTTCGATGGATCCAAGAGAAACGAAGGAGCAGGAGCCGGAATCGTTCTTATTTCACCTCATGGAGACAAGCTGCAATACGTCCTGCGATTGGATTTTCCACAAGATGATCCAACATCGAATAACGACGCAGAATATGAAGCCCTGCTGCACGGGATGAAGATGGCAATCGCCTGCGGAGCTACCCGATTAATGATCTACGGCGATTCCAATCTCATAGTACAGCAGACAATGAAAGAATGTGACGCCATTGCTGAAAACATGGTCGCATATCGTGACATGTACAATCTACTCGAAGGAAGCTTTAAAGGGTGCGAACTGAGGCACATTGCGAGATCCAGCAACGAAGAAGCAGATAGACTGGCAAACATGGGTTCCACGAACACACCCATACCGCCAGGAATATACTTCGAACGGATGGTCAAGCGATCGGTCAAATTGAAGAAAGCTGAAGAAACGCCAGCAGCGCCAGAAATAGAGGTCAGCCCGCAGGTCGCGCTTATCGAGCTTATTCATAATATATCACGACAGGTCTTTCTGGTCGAGCCAGTCTGAACGCAGAAATATCTCGACTACCTGCTCAATAAACAGCTCCCGGCCGATCCACGAGAGGCTCGACAGATACTCAGGCGCAGCAAGTCCTTTCGAGTGGTCAATGGAGAATTATACAAGCAAAGCATCTCGGGAATACTTCAGCGATGCATCGCACCCGAAGATGGCAAGGAATTACTCCAGGACATACACCAAGGAGATTGCGGACATCATGCTAGCTGGAAAACAATAATGGGAAAAGCTTTTCGAGCAGGATTTTACTGGCTAACAGCAGCCAGCGATGCAAAAAGCCTGGTCGAACGATGCGACGCCTGCCAGCGATTCGCACCAAGACCACACGCACCTGCCACGGAATTGCACATGATACCAATAGCCTGGCCCTTTGCACAATGGGGGCTAGACATGGTTGGACCACTACGCAAGTCCACACCAGGTGGATACACACACTTGCTGGTCGTAGTCGACAAGTTTACCAAATGGATCGAGGCTACGCCTGTAACTTCGGCTAGCGCCCAATGCGCCGTCAAGTTCCTCGACTCCATTGTATGCAGATTTGGTGTGCCACATGACATCATTACAGACAATGGTACAAACTTCACAGCAAAGGAAACGCAACAGTTCTGCGAGGAAAAAGGCATCAATTTCAAGTTTGCTTCAGTTGCTCACCCGCAAACGAACGGACAAGTCGAAAGATCCAACGGCTTAGTTTCGGCTGGCATCAAGAAGCGATTACTCGATCGTCTACACCCCGCTGCAGGACATTGGGCAGAAGAGCTACCCTCCGTACTTTGGAGCCTACGCACCACTCCTAATCGATCGACGAAGTACACGCCATTCTTCATGGTATACGGGGCAGAAGCAGTCCTTCCCGAGGACGTTCGATTCTGCGCCCCACGAGTTGTAGCCTACAGCGAAAAAACTTCCAACAAGGCGCTCGCAGAAGATATGGATGCACTCGACGAAATGCGTGACATCGCACTCGCATTCGCGGTTGGGGACCTGGTGCTGCGGCTCAAACAGAAGGAAGGACACAAGCTCGAACCACCTTGGGAAGGACCCTTCATCATACACGAAGTCATCCCAGGTGGAGCCTACAGGCTAAAGAATCCGGCGACCGGAGGGATCTACTCCAATCCGTGGAACATCGCACACCTCCGCAAATTTTATCCATAGGTTTACTTGTTATCGCAACAAAATAAGGCTATACTAGCCAGTCCTGTAGCTCGAATACATGGCTTCTCAGTCATTGCAATAAAGACATGATTCCTTCATCATATTCACTCGAAGCTTCTCGTTCTTTACATGCTAAAAGTTACAGGTACACACCCCATAAAACACACGGGGACTACACCTACAACTAAGCATCAGAGAAAAACATCATACAAACAAGGTTGTACCTTACAACAGTTCTTACAAACTATAAACATATTACAGGATATTTACATCCGACAATCAATCAAAGCGCTGAGCATTCTCAGTCGCTAAAACTCTATCCACCTCTTCAGAGGTCAATCGGATAATTTTCTCCGCTGCAGGACGTACATCATCATAGTACGGCGAAATATCCTCGATTGCATAATCTGGGCGCCGAGCAACAGAGTTAACATCTATCTCAGGATGCCATATTCGGACAAAAGAGAGAGCTACAACCGCGCCGCACGTCATCTGATTGCGCACACACGCGCGAACTTCTCCTTCACGTCCAAACAACCTGAGAAGATAGCTCCAGTCTTCGGGACCTTTTTCGAGTGGGTAAAATGCAGCGTTCATCGCAACCAAGACCTCGTGAAAAGAACTCACGAGAATTCTCGCCTGGAGGACTCGGAATTTCAAGGTGGCCATCACAGAACCTCGACTGCGATCAGACCAAAAATTGTTTGCATGAGGTTTTGAGCTGCTAGCCTCTTGAAGGATGTGGTTTTCTACCCACTGATTTTCTTCCCTGTCATCCGGATTAACGACTGAAGAGCAAAAACATACTCAGTAAGCTAAGGAAACGAGGAAGAAAAAGGCACGGGGGCTGCACTACTTACAAAGCAAATCCCTTGCGACTACAGCCAACTCATCCATCAGAAATTGTTCGCGTTCAGCCGCCAACTTCTGCTTGGACTTCGCCACATCGGCTATCCCGCGCATAGTTTTTAGCTTGCGCTCACCCTCCTGGACCTTATCACGAAGGCCCGCAAAAGAGCCAACAGCGGCAACAAGTGGATTTACTGGAGTACCACGTCCACCCGAAGTTTCCGCGGTAAACCCAGTAGCCTGGAAGAATACAACGAAAGAAGTAAGATGCCCTACTCGAGTCATTTCTAGTCGCACATCTGACAAACGCTCGGGGGCTACTCCCATCGGGAGCCAACGCACAAACAAGGGGAATAAATTGCAAGACGAATTCTTCAATTAAAGACAACAAAGGTACGGGAATACATCCCAAGGTTCATTACATTCAAGGAAGAAAAAAAGAAAAAACTATGAGGCTACATTGGTGCTTCCGCTAGCGGCAGTCGCCCCTCCTTTCAGCCGAGCAAATATCTCAGACAGCTTCCGAGCAAGAATGGCGGCTTGCTCGCCAAAACGAGAGAGCCGTACCTTTTTGCCCGTGGAGGGGTCGACTGGAAGAGATGAGTAGGCCTCTTCCAAACCTTCGACTCCGTGCGCCAAAGCAAATTGGATCGCAGTCTTCGCACCGGACTCCGACTGAGCGACCGCGAAGGCATCCAGAAGTTTGCCTTCTGAGAAGACCTTCAACAGATCATCTAGCGCGGGTGTAGGAGTGGCGTTGGCGATGAGGCGACCATGCAGTTGCACCAGCACTTGAGTAGCATCACTAATCAAGGAGAAAACTCCATCAGCGTGCCTTTTAAGCTGGGCAAGTGTGTCGGTTACCACATCTACCCGCTGGAGTCCAGGGATCTCTAGAGGAACATCCAGAAGACCTACAAAAGAAGAAAATAATACTTAGCAAAGTTCAGCAAAATGAAGGATCAAAGTCGCAAAAGTCTAAAACACTTATCCGCGAAACGCTCAGCGGGGGGACGGAGGAACCCGACAACGTCGTTATCGGCCTTACTGCCAGCTTCCTCTAACTCCTTCAAGGCCTTCCGCGCATCCGCAAGCTGTCGACTAAAATCTTCCGATTGCATGCGGGAAGCCTCCAGCTCTTGTCGAATGGCCGTCAGGTCAGCCTCCCGAGCAGTTACCTGCTCAGAGAGTTTGACCTTTTCGGATTCCGAAAATTCAAGTCGAGCTGCAAAGAGATGTTTATCAAAAATCAAGAATGCACGGAATACTGAAGACAGGGAGATGACAAAACTTACCCTTGAGAAGGTCGTTTTCAGTTTGAAGTCGGCTACGGTCCGTTCGAAGTGACTCGCAATCCGACTCGGCGAGAACGACGCGGCGACCAATCGCCGCAAGAGAATCAATAAGCGACTGCAAAAGCACGAAGACGGAAGAGTTAAAAGGATTAAATTGGAGTCTGTACCCGATTATTTACAATCGACTACAGCCTCAGGGGCTACTCCCATCGGGAGCACTGCCGTGCACCCGATAAAAATGGAATCATGAAGAAGAAATAAACGAGACTTAGAGCCTGTAGCCGATCGCTTGCGATCGACTACAGCCTCGGGGGCTACTCCCATCGGGAGCACCGTCGTGCACCCGATAAAAATTTGAAGAACAGAAGATGAAGTTTACCTGGCGGGTGGCGCGAGAGAGCGGATCCGCGGAGCTGTCCGTCACTTCTTTAGAAGCTGAAGTCCTGGCGGCAAAGCTGGGCGCTTCACGTTCCAAAGTCGCGGCCTTAGGGGCTGCTCTGGGAGAATTTTGGACGGTACCCGCAGTGGGAGTTTCACCCGCGTCCCTTGCCTTTTTCCTCTTTTCGGGAGGAACGGCAGAAGCGTACCTGCGAGGACTGATAGTCTGCAGACTGCAGCAAAAGATAAAAAAACATCAGAATTGAAATGCGAAGAATGTTCGACCAAGAACAAGGAAAAAGACCTACTCGTCATCTTCGTCGTCATCCAGCAAATCCGCGTTCCAGGCAGTCGCCATCACCGGAAACGAAGGCGAAGGGGCGAGTGAACGAAGAGGAGTCACAAGGACGGGGGCCTGACCGGGCGATGCTTCCAAGGAATTGTCCTTGGAAGTAGCCTCGTCACCATCCACCCGACGACGCTTGGGAGGGACACCATTCGAGTCGTCAGCGTCATCCGAAGAATCACGCTCAGAACTCGAAGAAGCGTTGGCAACGCTGGTGTCAACCGCACCATCCTGGTGACTCGCCAGTAGCTCTGAAGCGTCCTCTCCCGTAACTGGCGGGTAGCAGTCTGCCATAGCCAGGCTCTACAAAGACAGAAATGATGAGAAAAAACCTTGTCAACTAGGACTCATAACAAAAAAGAAACAATTCAAAGACAAAAAGGAAGAAACTAACCGCGGCTGGAGGAGGATTTGAAGCGGCAAAGGCTTCAACTGAACAATCGGGGAATTTCTCCTCCACCTTCAGTCGAGTGATACCCGCGATTTTCTTCTCGAATTCCACATTCGAAAGTTCCTCGCGGCTTACTCGGCTGGGGTCTTCTGAGCCTTGATACTCCCACATAGCGGAGGGCCTTTGCTGAAGAGGCTGGATCCTGCGTTTCAAGAAGATGCTCGCCAAATGCATCCCGTTGAGCACGACTCCCGCAGTCTGATCCCGGAGAGCGGTTACTCTTGCGAGTAAGGGCGCAACGGTCTGATTCTCCTCGGCTGACATCTTGTGCCCCCAGGACTTTCGCCTTGTCAGAACAGCGAACGGGTGGAACTCTACGATCCCACCCGAGCTGTTATCGATGACATAGAACCACCTCTTCCGCCAGCTTTGGGCGGAGTCGACAAAATGCATGTTGAAGTAGCTGCCTTCTTGTCGAGCTTGGATCCCGAAGCCGCCCGTGCGAAGCGGTTCGCCGAGCTCAGATTCCACCCGCGATCTCTCGCGGAAGATCCGGACTTTGAAAAGCGCCTTCCAGAGCGTCCAGTGTAGGCGAATGCCGAGAAAGCACTCGCAGAACACGATGAAGCACGATATGTGCTGCACCGCGTTCGGAGGAAGATCGTGAACCTGTATGCCATAGACATACAGCAACCCGAGGAAGAAAGGGTGGAGAGGAAAGGAAAGACCCCGAGACACGTGGTCCACAAAGACCACGCGCTCGTTCGATTGCGGGTTAGGTACCTCCTCTTTCTTTCCGAGGCGAACCCGCTTCTCCGTCTCCGCCGGCAGCAACCCCTCCCGCTGCATCTCCTTGATGCTCTTCGCGGTGGTGTTGGGGGAGCGCCAGTCGCCAGCACGGGGCATGGGTTGCGCAGAGGGTTCCCCGGACGCGGAAGTGACAGCACCACGCCTTTTTCCGCCAGCCATTGCTTGCAGCACGAGCTCGAGCGCGAGGAAGAAGGAGATGGGCGCGAGGAAGAAGATGAAGGCAAGGAGCTGGCAAAATTTCACCGTAGCGCTAAGACCCGTACTTATACACGGAACGAGACGATCTCAGCCGTACGATGCGCTACGTGGCGCTTATCACGGCCGCCACGCGTGAAGATGAAACGAAGCGGCGGCCAGCGCTGTTTCGTGCCACGATCTTAACAGAAGATCGTGCGCATTTACTGCGCGTCTCGCGTAAAAACCGGGAACGACGTCTCGTTTCCCGGTCAAAAAGCTGACCAAGTGGGCCACCATCTGCTGCCACTCTGTCACGTCCCATCGGGAGAAGAGGAGTGCGCCATGACGTCATGGCATACATCATTCAAAATCAAGATCTTTCGATTGGAAGTTCAAACGCGAAAGTATCTTCGTACGAACAACAATCCCTTCGGATAAAAGCAACTTTTCCGAGGACAATTCATGAAGCAAAACCTCTTCGAACGAGAGAAAAATACCCTATACACGAAAACTCTTTCGTATGGGCACAGCATTCTGAACATGAAAACTCTTTCATATGGACTTAGCTTTTCTTCCAGCACGAAACTTCTTTCGTATGGAACTCAAACAAATCGATCGGGTAGAAAGAACCTACCTCTCTTACACATGATAAATTTACATCATAAAAACCTGGATTGTTCAGCCGACTAGGCACATCCGGATGCCATATTCTTCGAATATGAAGGTAAGACCCGAAAAGATCTCTCTTTTGGGCCTGGAATCGCACTCGAAAGCTGCGTCCTCCGGTATAATTCCGTGTCAACAACACGAAGAAAAATCCTAGCGGACGCGCCAGGTACCCCCATAGGTTAAGTTCGACTTGATAAGTCCACAACGGCCCAGTCGCAACGATCACCTCATCGGGTTCGAGTCGGAGGTCTCGAATCTGTGTAGGCCAGGAATGTTTTTGCCCTAGTCGCAATTAATTGGACCTGATCTCTCGGGAGAGCCAAGCTACTGTGCCACATCCTTCTGTGAACAAAGCCGTACAAACAGGCACTTATGTTGCTCGATGCTCGAGCATGATGACTTATGATACAGGGAACACACCCTTTAAAAACAATAACTGTCAAGATCAAGAAAGGTTTGACCGTCTGCTCGACTGGAAAAATCCCAATCGAGCAAACGCTCGGGGGCTACTGACGAAGATATGGATCCTGGGCCCTGCGGGTAAGGACACCCCCTCTCAGGCCCAAGGCCAAAGCCCAAGAAGAGGCGACCTTGAAGTATTCTAGAAGGCCCACATGAAGCCCACCTGCACTAACTTGCGGGTTAAGCTAGGAAATCTGTAACCGACATGGATAGAGTTTTAGTCCTCTCCGGGTGGAACTCGAGACCTGGCCATCTATATAAAGCCAGGAGAGCCCCCTAGGAGAGGGGAGGAAGCAATTACCGCACGACCTAAAAGCCTTGAACTCGAGACCTACTCTCGATTCGAGCACACCATTGTAACCGATATAATCTTCAATACAGATCGACAAGAGGCAGGAGTAAGGGTTTTACCTCTACGAGGGCCCCGAACCTGGGTAAATCTCGCCCCCTGTCTAGCCGACGATTTCACCAGCGCTCATGACTTCTCCTAGTCGAAACCCGATAGGGTCACCTAAGGGATTTGTAGAGTCAGAGATTCGACACAATGAATTCCCTTGAAGACGGATGTGTGGGGCCACTTTTAACGAGGCCGAGAAAAATGTGGATGCAAATAGGGACGGACATGAGGCTGTGTGACTGTATACAAGACTGCTTTGGATAAACAAGGCGGAAATAATTTGAGTAGCGAGCAAGTGTGAGAAAAAATAGAGGCGTACCTTCGGGCATCTGTAACCGATTCCTTATAGTTTAAGCCCTCAAATGACTCCTTATATTTGGTCCTCTAAAGATAAGCATTTACTACCGATCCTCTAAACTTATCTCCCTAATTGTTTTGTCCTTTTTTTTTCTAGTTTTGCTTAACATGCTACATTTAGACTAGATATTTGCACACATATTAATCCTGAAATAATAATTAAGATCCTAACAATTCATGAATAAAGTAAAGTGCAACTACGGAGTGTTGTGGATTAGACATTGATGTTCAACAAGATCATATTGAAGATGGGCGTGAATATCTTAGTTCTAAATGCTTCAATGTGCCTCGAGAAATCTCTGTATCCTATTTGGATCGTGTTCGGGCTCAACCGGATCCCCATTAATTAGAAACGTACCAATGGTTTTTCGGCATCTTGCATTCATCTTCGATTATCATGTTATGCAAGAGCATGCAACATGTCATTATTGTCTGTAGGGACCCATGATTTCCAATAGTCGACAGGGCCACGAATAATGGTAAAGCACTTTTGAAGCACATTGAAAGCTTTGTCCACATTTTTTCTTGCATATTCTTGCATCTTGGCAAAGTGATACGCAAGGAAGAAAATAACGTGCTATAAAAAATAGCGGCAGCCTCCTCAAGATGTTATTCACGCTATAACATGTTAATATCATACTATATTAAAATATCGTTTTGAAAAAAACTATCAAATATATCTACAAAATTAAAGGATTCCAACAAGAATAAATGATTTAGTTTGTGAGACCAATATTTTCATAACCACATATAAAATTGTTATCTAGTTGGATAGAGCATACCATCAACATCCCAAGGGGAAATAAGTCAATAACACAATAAAAATTACTTATTAAGAATTATAGACATAGTGATGTCATCTTGACGATTTTTGTCCATCGCCACAAAAAACAGGAAGCAACGTTTTCTTCTTCCTAAGGTTGAATACTCGGGCCTTTGGGCCGATAGGCCGGGAAAAAATAGCATGCTATAACGTTATGATGTTTTAGCGTGATATAGCGTGATATTTCGTGAATAGCTCAATAGAGAGCAAAAGTATTAAATTTAGCGCGGAGTCTCCAAATATGCTATATCGTGCTATTAGCGTCGAAATAGTGCGCTATTTTTTCCCATGATGATACCTCTTATTGCCTTAAGGACGCGCGATTGTCTTCAAAAATGTGGCGCATGGAGGTAGATGCCATCTGCAAGACAGTAAACCATCGTGTCTCCTAGCCATCGACAATATAGTTGCAAGGAGGAACCTCTACGGCAACAAGCCTGATGAGTAGTGGTGATCTCGACAACACATTAAAATCATTATGACAGCTAGACAATCCATAAAAATTATTGCGAAATCCAAAGATTCGACGATGCAAAAACCTCAAGAATTATGGTTGGATCTTTGCAGTGGTCTATGTACTGAACTTTCCATCAAGCAAGGTTGTTCTTCCTACTCTGTTGCATGCAATCAACTAATTGAAGCATCCCAGGCCATCCTCGTTCTTCACTCACACCCACGAGTCTCTCAGTGTCATGATCATTGGGTGTCCTTGAGTACTCTGGCCCAAAGATATCAATCATGACTTTATGAATCTTTGAACGGCCTCCAAGATTGTATCTTCACCGATGCGGACATAGTCAACAACGTCATCAGCCGAACACACATAGGCAACCCTCGAAGTGTGGCGACACACTTCATGAGTGGACTCACACTTATCTGACATGATGCACTCCTCCTTAGCTTAACCAAATCACCATGCTTCTCCACGACTTTGGAATTGGTGGTGAAGAGACTTGTATGCATCCGAAATCACCGGCAAAAATACTTCTCCAGATAGGCTGGACAAGGGTTGAATTAATACTTCATAAGTGTGGCATGGCCATGTGCTCTGCCTCGATTGATGTACATGCAACCGAGTTGTGATCCTAGCATCGGCCTCGGAAAATTCTCATTGTCACTATCAATATAATGTCCATTTCAAAGTCATTGTCATCTTAATCTACAAAAAGACTCACATAGTTACTTCATCAATCGCTTGAAGTGCGTTGGAAGTGAGAAGCTCAACCTACGGTGTTGAGACGATGTCAGACCTTTAAAAGGGGTGACCCTGCTCAGAACTAGCCCACGGACGATGGCATGGCTGGGAGGAGCTAATACCTTGGCTGTCGGTCGCACCACAAGCTCGTTGTGACCGAATCGATGCGTCCGGAAGTTCGCGTGCCTATTCCTTGATGCCAGGGGCGGAGTCGGGATTTAGGTATAGGGGGTGAGGCACGGGATGGCCAAAAAATTGTTCCGTGTTCGAGCAAGGTACTCGACATTTTGCCTCATATAACCTCTGGTACCCATCGAATCATTAATATTTCAAAAAGTCGCAAAATTAGATCTTAACCAGCATAACTAGGAATCGTAAATATAAAATTTATGATCAACTTCTACATACTAGGTATATGTGAAATTGTTGCTAGCACTTGCGACCTGTCTTGAATTTAAAATTATTAGCGATCTTGACTAAAAAATCTATAAGGAGTGGCAGTATTACATACACGTGTTCAAGGCCAAATGATCAAGTAAGTGTATAGAATGATCAGCGTACCTCTAGATTTACAGAACGAGCGGCATAACTCAGAGATCGACGTGCTGAATGATAGTGAGGCGAAGAAACAGTCAGCCCGATCAATACTTTAACATAGAGGTTGACACGACGGCATCGCGGGGAAGTTTCTAGAGGATGGCTCTTGGCATAGTTTTCGAGCAGCCAATGGCACACCATGGCGGCATGACAGATCGATCTGATCTTAGGGCAAGAATACGGCCGCTCGGCCGCGGAAAGAAAAAGAAATTAGGCTAAGAAGAAACGTGCCAAAACTAGGTTGAGCCTCATTACGTGCATAGTCATCGGTTTTAAGTACTAATTAGCACGTATATGAGATAATTAACAAGTATATGCATTACCCACACTAGTAATATGTACTCCAAATCATTAGGGGGGTCGAACCTTGGCAGGGATTTAGCCCCTGCTAGCCCCCCTTGTCTCCTCCCCTGCTTGATGCTGCCACCACAAAGTTCTGCAGTGGGCCTTCTATGTCGTCTTCATCCTCTCCATTAATGGAGAAGGCGGCGGCAGAAATTCCAGCGATAATGGACGCGGTGGACAGAGAGATTCTGGCGGCGGAGAGCACTCGGCGAGCGAATCAAAGAGGGCTCTCAGTCAGCGGAAAATTGTGGAGGCGGAGGATGGTCGCCGGAGGCAACGGTGGCGACTGTGCGGGCCAAGCGGGGTAAAGTTCCGAGGGGCAAGAAATATTATCGACCGAGGTCGAGTATATTTGAGAGACGGACGGCTGGATAATATTTGTTTTGCTCATTTAAGCCATTTGAGGGTTTGCATTGACTAGGTACGGTTTAGAGAAATAATGAGATTTATAAGGGTTCCGTTAGAGATGCCCTTAGGGCATGTACAACGTGGCAGCTTAGAGAGTCGCTAGGGAATAAATTCCTCGTAGTTAGGCCTGATTCTCAGCCGATCCGAGGATTCAGCTAGGTGTCAACTCAAGTATTTGCGTCGGCCGCTGACTTGTTTCTAGGCCCGCAGCATGTAAAGCGGAGCCTTTAGATGGCGCCCCAAATAAGGTCATGCGTTGGAGGGGTACGCACTTAGCTGTGGTTTTCCATTTCAAAATATTTATTTGTTTTCCTAAGCGTCTACCGGAGCCCCTATGCGCTGCACATGCTCTTATGGACAGAACTGGCTGAAGGCGCCAATAATGCACAACTTTCTCCACAACTCCTACACGTAGCTTCACGATGCTTTTATACTTGCAAAAACTTCATTTTTTCGCGGCTCGTTGATAATTTTTCAGGAAACCCGATCCGAACCGGAACCCAAAAAGAGGTTCAATTATAAAAACCATACTAACGGACTGGACGAACGGTACCGGTGGCAGCGTGGACGGAAATACTAGTTCCACGGACATAATTCCTCCAATTCGTCCAATTCGTGAAGATGGTGCAGGTACGTAGCCATGTTTATTTCTTTCAATGCATGTATTTTTATTTAGCATAAGATCACTTGAGAAGTAGTGATTTTTTTTTATGAAAGACACTAATTAACAATATGGAATATATTGCAATGAAATCTTCCCATGTTAGGTAGTACTACGTAAAGAACTTTGTGGCTGAAAACAAAATTGGTCTAATCAATTTTTTTTTCTAAAACTGTCTAATTCATTTCTTGAATTGGTGTTCCGTCAGAAAATGGCGAAAATTATGTATCAGGTGATTTGTCGGCCGAGGCAATGGATATGGTGCAAGCCGCGTTTTCTCGCATAGATGGCTTGAGAAGCAATACTAGTTCTACAGACATAATTCATCCAGTTCGTCCAATTCGTGAAGACGGCGCAGGTACGTAGCCATCTTTATTTCTTTCAATGCATGAATTTTTATCTAGCATAAGATCACTAAATAGGTAGTGATATTTTTTTTATGAAAGGCACTAATTAATAGTATGAAATATATTGCAATGAAATCCTCCCATGTTACGTAGTACTACGTAAAGAACTTTGTAGTTGAAAACAGAATTTGGTCTAATTCAATTTTTTTGAAACTGTCTAATTCATTTCTGGAATTGGTGTTTCAGCAGAAAATGGCGAAGATTATGTATCCGGTGATTTTTTGGCGGGGGCAATGGATAAGATGCAAACCACGTTTTCTCGCATAGATGGCTTGAGAAGCCATACTAATTCTACGGACACAATTCCTCTAATTCGTCCGATTCGTGAAGACGGCGCAGGTATGTAGCCATCTTTATTTCTTTCAATGCATGAATTTTTATTTAGCATAAGATCACTAAGTTGGTAGTGATATTTTTTATGAAAGACACTAATTAATAATATGGAATATATTGCAATGAAATCTTCCCATGTTACCTAGTACTTTGTAGCTGAAAACAGAATTGGTCTAATTCAAAAAAAAATTTAAACTGTCTAATTCATTTCTTGAATTGGTCTTTCATCAGAAAATGGTGAAGATTATGTATCCGGCGATTTTTTGTCGGAGGCAATGGATAAGACGCAAGCCACGTTTTCTCGCATAGATGGCTCGAGAAGCAATACTAGTTCTACGGACATAATTCCTCTAATTCGTCCAATTCATGAAGACAGCGCAGGTACGTGGCCATCTTTATTTCTTTCGATGCATGAATTTTTATTTAGCATAAGATCAGTAGTTATTTTTTTATGAAAGGGACTAACTTATAATATGGAATATATTGCAATGTAATCTACGTAGTACTATACGTAAAGAACTTTGTAGCTGAAAACAGAATTGGTCTAATTCAATTTGTTTTTGAAACTGTCTAATCATTTTCTTGAATTGGTGTTTCATCAGAAAATGGCGAAGATTATGTATCCGGTGATTTTTGGCGGAGGCAATGTATAAGATGCAAGCCGCGTTTTCTCGCATACATGGCTTGAGAAGCAACTCGCAGCTCCGAAAATGCAATCCCACCCGGGGTTGCGTGTCCCCGGCCTATCTTGGTACGTCCAAGGCACTGTTGGAGATTCGTGACCCCTTTCTGTACATTTCATAAAACACCCTAGGTTTTACTAATTTTGTGTCTTAAAGCCCCTCCGCTTTTACGTGACTAATCCCACCTTTTGTGTGCCCAGGCGGAATTTCCGCGTCCCTCGCAGCTCCCCACCATCTATCAGGTTTCTACGGAACAGAACGATGGCATTAAGCCGTTGGCTGTTCGTATAGGCCTGCTCAACTGGAGCGAGGAGGGGCAGAGCAAGGAGAAGCTCCAGGACTACAAGTGGTACTGTGTCCAGCAGCTCATCCGCCTTCACAGAAGCGTCCTGGAGCCTGCCAGGACTCCCCTGCTGCTCCGCAACTGCCTGAACACCATGATCCATATAGAGTCGGAAATTCGGCAGTTCTACTCCAGAGGTGACATGCTGATCGACAGTAATAGGCTTGCCCTCACGATGCTTCTCGACGGCTGCTTCATCCTACACCGCTTGCTGAAGTACGCTCATGTCCGAGAAACCCAAGCTGACGACGACAGTGGCTGCCACCGGCTTTGCTGTAGCGACGACGACGATACCGAGAGGCTCTATGGCTCGCCGCAGGAGTGGGAGCTAGTGAAGCGCGACCTACTGCTGTTCGAGAATCAGATCCCATTCTTCCTTCTGAGGAAGCTGCTTGACAAGCTCGAGCTTGCAGACGAGAGTGAGCAGAACCTCGTCAAGGGCAGCCTCCGGCTCTTCCGCTCCAGCTGCTGCTCCCGGATGCTGCGCACTGAACCCTCGGAGTCAGACATGGCCTGCGACCAAGTGCATCACCTGCTGCACCTCTTCTACCTCTCCGTTGCCTTGCCGCCAACGCCGAGTGGCCCCCCAGCAGCTCATGTTTCTCTGTCGATGGACCCGCAGTGGACATTTTGCAGCAAAGAGCTGGAGGAAGCCGGGGTCCGGCTCAGGAAGCGGGAGGGCGCCCAGAGCTTCCTGGACATCAGGTTCGCCCACGGCGTCCTGGAGATCCCGCCGCTGCTGCTGGATGATTTCAGCAACGCGCTGTTCCGGAACCTCATCGCGCTCGAGAAGAGCCACCCTAGTACACGGGCACGGCAGTGTATCTCCAACTACGCCGCCTTCATGGATGACCTAATGAAGACGCCCGAGGACATGCAGATACTGCGACGGCACGGCATCCTTGTCAGCATGAGGGACACCAGCAGCTTCTTCGACAGCAACATGCGTAAGGATGCTCCTGCCTTCCGACAACTACCTCCTCCAACTCATGGAAAACTTGAGGAAGTATAAGGACTCCAGGAGGCACAAGTGGCGCGCCGAGCTCATGAGCAGCCACTTCAGAAATCCTTGGGTGGCCATATCGGTGCTCACTGGCACCATCATGCTCCTCATGGCTGTGCTGCAGACCGTCTTTACTCTCTACGGCTACTACAAGCCTCGGAGGTAAGCAACACAAGTAAAAAAAGATAGCGTGATGCGTTTGTCCGAATATATTGGAAGAGCTTAATTTGTTGCTAGAATAACTATGTACCGAGATATCTTAAATTCTTCTGTGTAATGTGGCCTTGGGGAATGGTTTGCTGGTTGGCCGTGCAGGCCCTGTTTGATGCCACCTGATGGCTAGAACATCTGTAGTGTCGCATGCCTGCCGAATGCTTTTGTCAAAACTAACCTACTCTAAATTTAATTGTCAAAACTAGCCTGGTGGGATGGAGAAAATGGACATCTCGCTGTCTCAGTTGGCGGAAAGTCACATCCCGCCATCCCAGTTGGCGGGCTGTGCACAAAGTGACTTTACTCCGAAAGTGACTTTCCGCCAACTACTACGGCGGGATGTACACCCTCCCGTCAGGCTAGTTTTGACAATACAATTTGGAGGAGCTTAGTTTTGACAAAAAGCATTCGGCATGGGGTCATATTTGTAAACAAAATCTGCAATTTGACAACAGGCATATTCTCCTTTATGTATAAACGTGAGGCATTACACCCTATCCTACACTAGTTAATATATTCTTAATCTATTATATACTAGCAAACTGCCCGTGCGTTGCAACGGGTCTAAAATAAATCGAACAAATATTCTATTTTAGTTCTATCATTATTTCAGAATTCTTTCTTGTCATGCACGTTAGTGCAATCCTCTGAAAAGGAAAAAAACATCCACTTACCAACTTACTATCAACTCTTTGTTTGGAACATGGTTATCGAGGAGTAAGACGCATCATATATCATGGAGAAACTTATGAATTTACAATGGATTATTACATTTTTTTTCTAAATTATAGCGAAGATCACTAAATAAATATTTTCTATCGTAGTAAGACTTGGGCACACATGGAAAATTTCCCGATTTCATTTTAAGGCTGCGAGGGAGGTTGTAGTTCAGGATTACTACAACATGTTGTAATTTGCATGATCAAACAGTTTTGCAACCAAACATCACCAAAAATTTATATAGTAGACACATGAAAAGTATACATATGCCCCTCTTCTACCGCAGCATCTAGTCAGATGCACCCTTGTCTTACCTGATAATGATCTTTTCTCTTATCATGATCGGGCCATGGCACTATTTCACTTAGCAGCATCGTCAGTCATCACACACGAACTATCAGGTCAGCACAGAATATATAAGAAAAAAATCATTAAGATAGCATAACTAATTTTTCATCAAAACAAGGTGTAACCAGGGTGAGAAATATCTGGGAGAATGGACACACAAGGTTTCTAGTTGCCAACATTTAAGTCTGAAGGCGAGTTATTAGACATACACACTTGTGGACCCTAAACCTGCAATAATACGCTATGGTCATGTTCTCCCAATTTTAAGTAAGATGAGAACCCGTATATTCTACAGAAAGACTGCAATCGGGAAGTGTCTCAAGTACGGGGTCTAATCAAGTACATCCAGGAGCCATATTCTTTTATTCGTTCATGTATTACAGCTTCATAGTTTTTAATTGTAAAAAGAATAGAATGCATGCTTCGTTAATGAGCTCACAACTGTGGGTATCCCTGTCGTAGTTGTGTATGAAGTATGTACTGGAATATTTGTTGGAACTGTAATTCAGAAGAAAAAAAACTTGCAGACTTGCAGTCCAATGCTTGAGATCGCACGTGTACTCGCTCTTCCGTCGCCTGTCCGCGTGGAGGTGGTACCCCTAGCCGGAGGGTGTCTTGCTCTTAGAATGCCTTTCCGCGTGGAGGCCGTACCCGTCGTCGGGGCGCCTGCTCACCGGTGCTAGACGGTGTGGACATCTCGTCCCATGTGGGCGCACTCGATCTGGGTATGTTTAGGTGTTGACAACGATGTGCCTAAGAGGATTCAAGAGCGTCGTTTCGACCAACACAGACTATCCTCATATGGAGACCCTTCTCCCTCCCATCCGGCCCCTCGCCTGGCAGCGCCACATAGTCTGGAGCACACCCGGAGCAAACCAGACCTCCAGCGACTCCTTGTCCCGGCCGTTCTGCATGTGGAAGGCCCAGTCTCGTGGCGTCCCCGTCACAGTAGGGAGGCATGTGGCGACGCGGATGATGCAGGGCCTGTGCGAGACGGCGGAGGCCGCTGCCACCGTTGTGCCATCGCGCCGTCCTGGAGCTCCTGTCGAGGAACGTCGGCGCCCCCAGCTAGATCTCGAACCACCTGAGCCAGACACGATGCAGACCTGTGCGAGACGGCCGCGGCGGCGGAGTTAGGGTTCTGCGTCCACGCCGGAGTGAGGTGGCGCACCACGACCAGAAGGAGGCAAGGCATAGCCTCGGGCGCTTGGCGACATCGGCATGCGTAGTTTCTGCTTGTCACCATCCTCCAAAGCGATATGCATGGCAAGGGTCCCGGGCACGAAAAACATCATTGGCCACTTCGGAATCAGGCTGAATGATTAGCGTGTCTGCAGGTTTGTGTTCTTGGCAGCGACCATGTGCATCTTCGATCGGGGCGCCGTTGATAGTTTGGGGCGGCGATCGGCTCGATCGATTCCCCGTGGGCGTCTTCTGCGTTCATATATTAGTTAAACTTCAGCACCAAATCCGGGTACAGACCAGCACCAAATCCGGCACGTCTTGTTTTTGTACTTTCCAAATTATGCACGATACGAAACAGCCTCGGACCAACGATCGCGAAACGTAGGAAACCACGGAAACGACGGAGCGAAGCGCGACGTACCAACGAACGGACGAAGGAGAAACATAAGCCCTATTATATAGTAGAGACTAAAAGCAATATACGGATATTTAATAGAGCCACCACATTAAACCACATCATCACAATTAATCTGATCCTTAGGTTTTAACTTTGTAGCTAAGATTTTAAATCACACCCGTTAGATTTATGTAACAAATATGTCGCATGCTTTTCTATTAGTACAGCTGAAATATACTGGACTCACACACTTGTATTATGATGAGGTTGTTACATATATAGCTACAGAGAGGATCGTGCGAGCGCAGGCAGCGGCACGCGCAGGTGCGTGCGAGAGCAGTAACAGAAACCTGAACTATCGGATCTACGGGTGAAGTTCAGACTAGGCCTACACTAGTTAACGTTACAGAGATACAGAGAAGAGTAACGTTCAGCACCCCCCCGCAGTCCGAACATCGTAGGGAACGATGTGAAGACTGGAACGGAACTCTGTGAACACCGTGCTTGGTAAGCCTTTAGTGAAAACATCTGCGAACCGGGAGGACGTTGGCACGTGCAGTATTTTGGCTTCACCGAGAGCGACACGATCTCTGACGAAGTGGAGGTCGATCTCAACGTGCTTTGTCCGCTGGTGCTGGACCGGATTCACTGGTAGAAAATAGGCCTTCGGTACGCCCCCATTAGTCCCCAAAATAATGGACCCGCGACCATAGGGGTCTTTAGTCACAGTTCGGGACGAGACCCGCGACCAATAGTCTGGGCCCAGCGCGCTCGGCCCACAGCTGGCGGAGGGGAGGGGCTTTAGTCCCGGTTGGCCAGACCAACCGGGACGAATAGGTCCTCGGGCTGGCCCCAAGGCCTTTAGCCGCGGTTGTCCAGGTGAACCGGGACTAAAGGCCCATCCCTATATATAGGACTCAGCTCGCTGCACTTAGCCACATTTGCTCACAATATTCACAAGGGGTGGTGGGTATGCTTTTGGTTCCTATTATGCACACAAGGTGTTCGATGAAATGCATGCCGGATAGCATGAAACACACTTGAGCGTTTTCATTTATTTTACCTCCGTGATCGCGGTTAGCAACTTGAACCTTTCATGATTTGTATTATTAATTTCCAGCTAGCTAGTTAGTTTAACAGATGCATGATGGTTAATTATATACTTTATATAATAATAATGCAGATGAATCGGCAATGGATGTACGGTAACCGACTCTCCGGCGAGTTCACTACGGGTTTGAAAGATTTCCTCGTAGTGGCAAATGCGAACAAGCAGCGAGGTTTTATTATCTGTCCATGTGCTGAATGTAAGAATGAGAAGGGTCACTCCTCCTCAAGAGTCGTTCACATGCACCTGCTTCGGCACGGTTTCATGCCAAGCTATAATTGTTGGACCAAGCATGGAGAAAGAGGGGTTAGAATGGAAGAAGATGAAGAAGAGGATGATATCGATTTCAACTATCATGACCTTTTCGGTGATACTTTCATGGAGGATGATGCTGAAGGTGGGGAAGGGTTTGGTGAAGGTGAAGAAGAGGCACATGATGAGCCCGCTGATGATCTTGGTCGGACCATTGCTGATGCACGGAGACGCTGCGAAACTGACAAGGAGAGGGAGAATTTGGATCGCATGTTAGAGGATCACACGAAGTCACTGTACCCAGGATGCGACAATAGTCTGAAAAAGCTGGGCTGCATACTGGATTTGCTGAAATGGAAGGCACGGGAAGGTGTAGCTGACTCATCATTTGAAAATTTGCTGAAAATGTTGAAGAATATGTTTCCGAAGAATAACGAGTTGCCCACCAGTACGTACGAAGCAAAGAAGGTTGTGTGCCCTCTAGGTTTAGAGATTCTGAAATACATGCATGCATTAACGACTGCGTCCTCTACCGCGGTGCATACGAGGATTTGAATGAATGCCCTGTATGCACTGCATTGCGTTATAAGATCAAAGGCGATGACCCTGGTGACGATGTTGAGGGCGAGAAACCCAGGAAGAAGGTTCCCGCCAAGGTGATGTGGTATGCTCCTATAATACCTCGGTTGAAACGCCTGTTCAGGAACAAAGATCATGCCAAGTTGTTGCGATGGCACAAAGAGGACCATAAGTCCGACGGGGAGTTGAGACACCCCGCTGATGGAACGCAATGGAGAAAGATCGACAGAGAGTTCAAAGATTTTGCAGCTGACGCAAGGAACATAAGATTTGGTCTAAGTACTGATGGCATGAATCCTTTTGGCGAGCAGAGCTCCAGCCATAGCACCTGGCCCGTGACTCTATGCATCTACAACCTTCCTCCTTGGTTGTGCATGAAGCGGAAGTTCATTATGATGCCAGTGCTCATCCAAGGTCCGAAGCAACCCGGCAACGACATCGATGTGTACATAAGGCCATTAGTTGATGAACTTTTACAATTGTGGGGCAAACCTGGTGTACCTGTGTGGGATGAGCACAAAGAAGAGGAATTTAACCTACGAGTGTTGCTTTTTGTAACCATCAACGATTGGCCTGCTCTCAGTAACCTTTCTGGACAGTCAAATAAGGGATACAAAGCATGCACGCACTGCTTACATGAGACTGAAAGTGTATTTTTGGATAACTGTAGGAAGAACGTGTACCTGGGTCATCGTCGATTTCTTCCCCGAAATCATAACGTAAGAAAGAAAGGCAAGCATTTCAACGGCAAGGCAGATCACCGGCCGAAGCCTGCGGAACGTACTGGAGCTGAGATATTTGATATGGTCAAGGATTTGAAAGTCATCTTTGGAAAGGGTCTTGGCGGACAATCAGTTCCGCAGGGAGTTGACGGGCACGTACCCATGTGGAAAAAGAAATCGATATTTTGGGATCTACAGTATTGGAAAGTCCTAGATGTCCGCTCTGCAATCGACGTGATGCATGTTACGAAGAATGTTTGCGTGAACCTGATAAGCTTCTTGGGCGTGTATGGGAAGACAAATGATACAAAGGAAGCACGGCGGGATCAGCAACTTTTGAAAGACCCAGATGACCGGCATCCGGAATGGTTTCAAGGTCGTGCCAGCTACGCTCTTACGAAAGAAGAGAAGGTCATTTTTTTTTGAATGCCTGAGCAGTATGAAGGTCCCGTCTGGCTTCTCGTCGAATATAAAGGGAATAATAAACATTGCGGACAAAAAGTTCCAAAACCTGAAGTCTCACGACTGCCACGTGATTATGACGCAATTGCTTCCGATTGCTTTGAGGGGCCTCCTACAGGAAAATGTTCGAGTAGCCATTGTGAAGCTGTGTGCATTCCTCAATGCAATCTCTCAGAAGGTAATCAGTCCAGAAGATCTACCACGGTTACAGAACGATGTGGTCCAATGTCTTGTCAGTTTTGAGTTGCTGTTTCCACCATCCTTCTTCAATATTATGACGCACCTCCTGGTCCACCTAGTCGAAGAGATTTCCATTCTCGGTCCTGTATTTCTACACAATATGTTCCCCTTCGAGAGGTTTATGGGAGTATTAAAGAAATATGTTCGTAACCGTGCTAGGACAGAAGGAAGCATCGTAAAGGGCTATGGAAATGAGGAGGTAATTGAGTTCTGTATTGACTATGTTCCTGACCTTAAGCCGATTGGTATTCCTCAATCGCGGCACGAGGGGAGACTAAGTGGAAGAGGCACGATCGGAAGGAAATCAACGATATGTATGGACGGTCATTCTATGACTGAAGCACACTACACAGTTCTGCAAAATTCGAGCTTGGTGGCTCCGTACTTCGAGCAACACAAGAATATTTTACGCTCGAACAACCCGGGGAAGCCTGAATCATGGATTAGAAAGGCCCACATGGAGACTTTCGGCAGTTGGTGGCGAAAACATTTAATGAATGACAATGATGTTGAAGATCAGCTGTACATGTTGGCCAAGACACCATCTTCGACTATCACGACTTTCCAAGGGTACGAGATTAATGGGAATACATTTTACACGATCTCCCAAGATAAAAAGAGCACCAACCAAAACAGTGGTGTCCGCTTTGATGCAGCAACCGAGATTGGGCAAAAGGTCACATATTATGGTTACATAGAGGAGATATGGGAACTTGACTATGGACCCTATTTTAAGGTCCCTTTGTTCCGGTGCAAATGGTTCAAGCTAACAGGAGGTGGGGTAAAGGTGGACGAGCAATACGGAATGACAATGGTGGATTTCGACAATCTTGGTTACCTTGACGAACCATTCGTCCTAGCCAAAGATGTCGCTCAGGTTTTCTATTTGAAGGACATGAGTAGCAAACTGAGGAAACGGAAAGATAAGAAAACGATCAGTGCATCATGCGATGATCCAAAGCGTCACATTGTTCTTTCAGGGAAAAGAAACATCGTGGGAGTGGAGGACAAGACAGACATGTCAGAAGATTATAATATGTTTGGTGAAATTCCGCCCTTCAAAGTGAACTCTGACCCAAGCATTAAGTTAAATGATGAGGATGCTCCATGGATACGTCCAAATCGTAAGAAAGCGGGGACACAAGGGAAGAATTGATGTGTAATAATTTATTGTACCAAACTTTGTTGAATGGATGATCATGTTTAATGGATCATTTTGAATTATATTATCTCTAATTAATTTATTGTACCAAACTTTTACTAAAAACAGAAAACAGACGCGCTAGCGCGCCGCAGTGTCGTCGGAATGCAAATTCTTTTATTAAAAAGAGAAAACAGACGAACACTACTCCTCGCCGTCGTCGTCGGGGAACTCGTCGGTGACCTACTCCGGGTCATCATCGTCGCCGAACTCGTCCGTGACCTCCTCGTCGTCGTCGGAGGTGCATGATGGTATGTCCGAGATAGGCCCCCACCTCGGATCGTCGGAGGCCCAGACTTCGCCGGCGCGGTCGGCCCGACGAAGCTCCTGCAGCGCCCTCGTCCTCGCCTCCCGAGCGGCATCTAACGCGAGGTGGCGTTCGAGGCGGCGCTCCGCCCGCTGAGCCGCGCGGGTCTGCCAGAGCTCCTCGTCGGCGCTCTCCTCCCCCGGGTTGTTCCGGTAATACTCGCGGACGACGCGGTCTTCCCTGGCGTCGACTAGGCCCTGAAACGCGCGGTGGCGGAGGTGGTCGGCGGCAGTGATGATCTGCGGCTTCGGCGCCCTGGCCTCCGCTTCCCAGATGGTGTGGCAGTCGTTGAAGTTCATTAGCGACCGCGGGCGGTTGAGGCGCCAGGCCGCCGCGTCCCAGGCGCGGGCTGCCTCCGCCGCCGTCGCAAAGGTGCCGAGGGGGATGCGGTCGTCCCCCCAGCGGATATCTGCGCTGAACATTCCGTTCTGCCGTGCTCGGACGCCGCGGAAGCCGGCGGTGCTGTTCCTCCTCGGAGGCATGGTGGAAGCGCGACGGTGCCCTCCTGGCATGCGTGGAGAGGAGAAGACGCGCTCGAGGCGCGACAGTTTATACCGCGCCCTCCTGGCCACGCGTCACAACTCCCGCGCCACGCGTCGCAACTCCCGCGCCACGCGTCACAATTCCCGCGCCACGCGCCACCCTAATTAACACAACCAAGCAAATAGTTGCACATTACTACCCGAGCTCAAAGTGAACACTGACCCAAGCATGGATGGATGTGTTAAAGGGGGGGTGTAGAACAAAACAATCGGTATCACCATCATACAGCCCTACCGTGGCTACTCAGTGCAATATGCATACCAAATGCACGGTAGGACGTATGATGGCGAATCCGGATGTTTTGTATTTGCTCGATAAACTGAATATATGATGTATCAAACCTTAAAGGGGGATGTAGAACAAAACAATCGGTATCGCCATCATACAGCCCCACCGTGGCTACTGGGTGCAGTATGCATACCAAATGCACGGCAGGACGTATGATGGCGAATCCGGATGTTTTGTATTTGCTCGATGAACTGACCGGTGTATGAAGGTGGGCTATATATAGGGTCCTCTGGCTCACAAAGTGTTGTGCTAGGGTTTTGATCCAACGGTTAAGAAACCACCTCATCCAACGGCTCACAACAGCTCGAAAGAAACACACCGTAGCCCTGATCGAACGGCTCACAACAGCTCAAAAAAAACACACCCCGGATCCAACGACTCAGAAGCGCTTTAAAGAAACACACGATCCGTGTGATTCTATCTGATTGGTCCAAACGAAACCCTAACCCATTTAGTCCCGGTTGGTGTCCCCAACCGGGACTAAAGGGATGTTTTCTTCTCGCTATATATATGTGCATTGCCACACCATTGGCATAAACACATACAAACTCACCACTCTCTCATGGCTTCTACCGTACCCACTCTAACATTCATCCAGGCGGAGACACTTTCCGCCTCGAACTACCCTGCCCGCCCGGCTACAGTGTTCCCGCCGGTTGGATGCTGAGCGCCGGAGGAGTGCCGGTCCCTCCTCTTCCTCAAGGTGTGGCACGTCGGGCGGCCATCACGAACCATTACTACCACGAGCTCACGCCGGAGCAGCGGAGAGATCCCAGTTGGCATCCCGATAACCAACATACTTGGGATGCCTTCTTCATCAATCGGCGTGAGAGGGCGCTCGCCAGGTATGAGGAGGACGGCCTGCCTCCTGGGAACTTTCACGAGGCCGGTCGTCGGCTATGGTGGTCCGGCCGGACTCTACAGAGCGTCATGGACTACATCAGGGCCGGCGATATCCCCCGCCTGCGCTACCCTCAGGCCCAGTCCTGGGCTCTGAATTTTCTCGCATGTAGGCCTAGGCAGGAGTATGACTAGTAGCAGATATCAGATCATGCATCTATGCTCTCCGTTTAGGTTTAGATCCACTCTTGCCATTATGTACTGCCTTTTTTATCTATGGGAATTTTTAAGATTGGAAAAAGAATTAGTTTTATTTTTCTGAATTTTCTGATATATTATTTGTATTTTTAAGATTGGAAAAACAATTATTTTTATTTTTCTGAATTTTCTGATATATTATTTGTATTTTTAAGATTGGAAAAAAGAATAGTATTCGAATAACCACGTTTAGTCGCGGTTGGTGTCACGAACCGTGACTAAAGGCTCGTTCTGCGCGGGAACGAAAACGCCGCGAAAATTTTCACCTTTAGTCCCGGTTCGTGACACCACCCGGGACTAAAGGCCCGCGGAGGGTACCCAGGGGACCTTTAGTCCCGGTTCGTGACACCACCCGGGACTAAAGGCTTGACCTATATATGTGCGATGCCTTCCTGCCCTAAAATTTTCTAAGTCCCCAAACCCTCGTCTTCATTCGCGCCGGCGCCCAGTCGTCTTCTGCCCCGTCGCCGTCCCCCGCGCAGATCGCCGTCGCCGTCGCCATCGCCGTCGCCGTCGCCGCGCCGTCGCCCTCGTCGCGCCCTTCTCTCCACCGCCTCCACCCTGCTCCGCCCCCGCCCCGTCGCCGTCTCTCCGGCCGGTAGGTTCCCCGCGGGCCGTCGCCGTCGCCCTAGAACCAACGCCATCGAACTAGAACCAACGGCGTCGCCCTAGAACCAACGCCGAACCAACGCCGTCGCCGCGCCGTCGCCGTCGCCGCGTCCCTCGCGCTCGCTCCCGCGGCCAGATTCGCCGCCGGCGAGACCACAGTGGCCGTGGCCTCGTCCCCATCTCCGTCCCCTCCCCCGTGGCGAGCAGCACAGTGGCCTCATCCCCATCTCCGTTGCATCCCCCGTGGCCGGAATCGTCGATCCGAGATCCTAATCTGCAACCGCCGGCCACGCCAGGGGTGACGTCATGATGACGTCACCTGCCCACTGTTCTAAATTACAGAATATAAATAACCTTCTAAATTAAATAACTTTTAATTTATAATTTAATTTTTTTGGAAAAATATGCAAAATGTTCAGAAAAATGTAAGCTATCTGTTTATATCATTTTCAATCATGTTTGACAAAGTTCAAAATGAGACCATATTTGAATTTGTATTAAATTCATTAAAATAATGATGAAAATAAGTTTTAATTCAATAAATTCAGAATATTAAGTGTAATATACCAAAATGACCAGGAAAGCAAATGCAACCTAGCTATGGGGTTCTCCAAGTCATTTGAGAAAATAATCTTGGACACACCTCTAAAGTATGGTTTTCCCCCTCCGGTGGTTATCGTTCTTCCACCCAAAACCCTAGCAATCTGTTTTCCCTCCTTCTACGACAATATTTGCTAAGTCTCCTATATACTTAATTAATTTTTACTACATGCATGTCTGCAGGAGTGACATATGGCAGACAATAGAGACCTGACGGCGGAACAGGTGGCTGAAGGTTATATATTAGATATCATAGCCGGAGGAGGAACAGACATTGTCGATGATGTAATCTCTTCTTATCTGAACCTTGAGGATCAAGAAGGTGAAGGAGGAACAGACATTGTCGATGATCAAGGAGGTGAAGAAGGAACAGACATTGTCGATGATCAAGGAAGTGAAGGAATGGACATTGATGACGGAGGTCAACCGTCGACAAACGACGATCTCCAATTGCAAATAACAACCACCTCCGGCGAGGTATATATTTTAGCCCTCGGTCTTATTTTAGCCCTCGGTCCAATTGCAAAGACTAACGCGCGCGACTCTCTTTCTTATTTTAGCCCTCGGTCGGATCTAGTATGACAAAGCGTGGCAAATCCAAGGCGATGAAAGATTCCGAAATATATACCATCGAATCAGTCAGTGAAATCGGCAAGCCCCTACAGCACACCACAAAGTTTATCAACCAATGCGGAGTCATTGTTAGAGACATCGTCCCGATCACCGTCCAGGAATGGAAGGAGCCAAAGAAAGCACGTATTGGTTTCAGTTATGTCGACAAGAGAACGAAAAAGATTATGTTTAGAAAGCTTATTGTCGGATATATACCGAATAGGGGTATAGAAGATGGTAGACAAAAGAGCTGGACTACCAGGGTGGCCTGTAAGGTAATGGGCTTAGGTCCATTGGGCGGCCCAGTAGTCCAACGCGTAGAAGCCGGATTCTAGAAGAACCCGGATCATGGCCCGCGTGATCTGGCTTGGAGGAGAAGACGGATTCCTTACTTTCCAAGTTACAAGTTAAACGTAGTCTTCTAGGTTTCTGGTTCTGTAAGCCCTAATCCGGCTATTATATAAAGCCGGACGGGAGATAGATTTCATAAGTTCGATAAGTTCCTTTAGTTCCAAGGTTCTAGGTTCAAGCTCAAGCCTTACGCAACTCGCCGGGAAGTTCATCCTTGACGAGTAGCTGAATCTATTCCCTTACATTGTAACCTTATTATACGGGCTTTAGTCCCACATAGTGAGAAGTGCAGGAGTAGGTACGCCGTACTGTCGCGACGTACCGAACCTGGGTAAATCCCGTGTTCTGTGTTTGCTACGCTATCCCGTTACCCCACGTCTCTACCGTAGTCTCATGGCACCCCAGTCTATGAAAACTACTACGATGTCTCGACAGTTGGCGCCCACCCTGGGGTAAACGACGTCAGGCGTGAAGTTCCGATCTGGGATATTAGGCGGAATCGGAAGATCGATCACCGTCGGAAGCCTGGAATTCGACGACGACGTCGGGCGCTTCCTCGACAACGGATCCTACATCCCGGCGCAAAACCATCTGGTAAGTGCCTGCGTTTTACCGATTGGATCTGCTAATATCTTTATCGGATTAACCGCGGAAGCAATGGGGTTTTGTGGTGAAAGCAATTATCTCCCACCCGCCCTATACCCAGTCGAAGACGACTATGATGCCGGATTTTGCTCAGATCGCCGACAAAACAGTGATACGCACTTTATCGGCATGGTGCAATCCGAGATCGCCGAAAACACGGATGACGGAAATCCCGTGCAAGAGGCAGACAACGATACACCCGTCACAGAGACGGAAGAACCAATACCCGTCACAGAGACGGAAGATCCGACATCCGTCAACCAGACGATGAACTCGGAAACAGAGTCCGTGCTTGCCGCCATTGAGGCGAGATTGGAGTCGGAAACCGGATCGGATAACTTCTCCGAAGACGAAGATGATGATGCCTTCGTAAGAAAAGTTAAATCCTTTCAAGAGGGGTTCCATGAAGTGCTAATGGCAAAACCAGCTGATACAACGGGTGCCGATAGCCAGGAAAGCCCTAAAACCCCTCCGCCAGCAGAGGAGAGGGAAGACGGAGAAACTTCTCCGATATTTCCTAATGTCAAGGAGATGACAGAGGATGAACCTGTCAAAAAACCTCCCTCTTCCAAGAAAAAGCACCGTGCTTCTAAAAAACTCCAGTACAAACTCCGGAAGAAAAAGTCAGCTGATCTCGCTGATGAAAACCTGGAAGTTGGAGATATTAGTGACACAAAGCCTACGGAAAAGAAATCTAAGGAAATCACTGCTCCGCCAATGACAGAACTGGAAGAGCAAGAACTATTACAAACTCCAGTGGGACCCAATGAACCCCCTGAGATGCTGGAAGCCAGGAGACAAGCTTTCCAACGGCAACAGCAACAACTGCTTAGATCTCGGCAACACCTCCAACAAACCCATAATGACATCAAAATTATGAAGGAAGAAATTGAGGAGTACGAGAGAAAGCACAGATCTGCCTTAAAACCTACAAGGTTACCCGGAATTGCAAAACCGGAAGAACTGCCGACGAAAGAAAGGTTCTATAACCCATCTTGGCAAAAGCAGTTAAACGGCAAAGATGCCAAGGGCGAACCAATATACAAAACCGCAGCTGAAAACGCGGAAGCAGCGTTCGCCATCTTGAACAACGATCTGTACTCCAACGGGGAAAAACTCCAAGGGGTGTATGCTTTCCTAGGAAAAGCATTACAGCAGCAACAGCGAGGACAAGAGCGATCAGGGAGGCTGCATGATAATTCCGCCCTCTGCAAAACTGTTACTTGCGCTGCTGGAGCACCTGGACCGGAAGAACCCGGAGATTCGGATAAAAAAGAGGATCCGAGAAAAGACAAGCAAAACCCCGACAACCGGGACGCAGCGTCTAGAACCGGACCTCATCTCCCGAAAGATGGATATAAACCACACGATCGGGAAGACAAACACCGGAATGACGGCAAAATAATGCCACCTCCGAGAAACCCAGCTGAAAAAGCTGGAAGATACGATACACCTCACAGGCGTGAAAGATCTCGGACACCGCCCAAAGATAAGGAAAGGTACAGGAGCAGGACTCCACCTAATCCCAGAGGGCGTGACAACGGAAGAGATAGAGATAACCTCGGAAAAACGCGTCCGCGTAACAATGGAAAAGAAAGGAGTAGATCCCCTTCTGTCCATTCAGCCGGGAGATATTCTGCGCATATTGACAGAGCAGAAAAGGATGATCTATACTTTGGTCCTAAGTGTTTCACTGACAGGATCCGAAGGATAACCCTGCATTCTGGCTTTGCCAAAGTTGGTCCAACCTACCAAAAATATACCGGCAGTACAAACCCGGATACCTGGCTTTCAGATTATTACACAGCCGTCCAGATCAACAACGGGACAGACCTGGAAGCTGTTAAGTTTCTTCCCCTAATGTTGCTAGACGGAGCCAGAGATTGGATTAATGGTTTACCATCAAGAACTGTCGACAGTTGGGATGATATGGCGAGAGTATTTACTCAGCATTTTCGAGGAACATACAAACGCCCAAATAGCATCAACCAGCTGAACCGTTGCACCCAATTTGAAGACGAACCATACGTGGATTTCATCTCCAGATGGACTGCAATGAAGAATAGTTGCTCTGGGGTAACTGACGTACAAGCAATGCATGCTTTCGTCAATGGCCTAAAACCCGTACTTGTACCGTTCATGGTTGGCTCTAAAAAGCACAAAGATCTCGGATCTATGCTTACAACCGCTAATGAGCATGCTGCAGCCGAAGACGATATCAGAGCAAGAGGAGGCAATATTGAGTCACTGATACTGGCCAAGAAAACACCTCGTTCTGATAAAAAAGGAACTCCGGAGTCAACAACAAAGCCCAAGGAGGTTAACTTAGCCTTTGGAGGAGAAAAAGGGAACAAGTGGAAAGGACGCAGTCCGGATCCCATCAATTACACTCCTGAAGAATGGGAGAGAATTAAGTCGGAACCCTGCGTCCACCACTCTCAGTTTGGGAAACCAACCCACACGAACGCGCAATGCCGGCTAAACAAGCATATGAAAGGCAATGCAGGATCCGGAAATAAAGGGAAGGGTTCCAAGAGGAAACCTGCCAAACAAAAGCCAGAAGCTGAAAAAGAAGACAGTGAATCGGACACTGATGATAAAATCCAGGAACAACAGCGAAAAGGCGAACCTAAATTTCCGAGAGTTGACGGAGAAGCAATGCTAACTTTCCTAGCAACCCCGTCAGCAAAGGTGGCCAAAAGGACACTTCGAGAAATAAACGCGGTTGTTCCTGCAACCCCAAAATTCTTGAAGTATTCCAACACACCGATAATCTGGGATCAGTCTGATCATCCCGGAAATATCCCTGAACCCGGCACACAAGCTCTTGTTGTAAGCCCTATTGTTCAAAACACTAGGCTAAGAAGAGTGCTGATGGACGGAGGATCCAGCATCAATATAATGTACCTGGATACACTGAAGCACTTGAAGATATCCGAGTCCCAGCTCAACTACAGCAATATACGCTTCCATGGCATCGTTCCTGGCAGGCAAGCACGATCCCTAGGAGAAATTTCCCTAGATGTCACCTTCGGAGATAAAGATCACTTCCGACAGGAAAAAGTATCCTTCGAGGTTGTGCCGTTCGAAAGCGTGTATCACGCAATACTCGGACGTCCGGCTTTCGCCAAGTTTATGGCAAGATCTTGCTACATCTACAACAAGCTGAAGATGCCAGGACCCAAAGGAGGAGTAATCACCATTGCCGGTGATTTCAAGCTGGCAAATGAGTTGGAAAAACAAAACGCCCTTTGCGCTCAAAGAGTTATAGCTCAGGAAGAACTGAAGGAGTTAGCCAAGGAGGTATCGCCGAAAGAAATGCCGGCAGGAAAAGAAACTCGGAAGCCAACAGATAGCTTCAAGGCATCCGAGAATACAAGACAGGTAATCCTAGATCCCAAAGATCCGACAAAATTCGTCGTTGTAGGGACTGGGATGACCGACAAATAGGAAGGCGAGCTCATCAAGTTCCTCCGTGAGAACTGGGACATTTTTGCTTGGTGTCCAGCTGACATGCCAGGCGTACCCAGGGAACTTGCTGAGCACCAACTCAAGGTTATTCCCGGATCAAAACCCGTCAAACAAGGTCTCCGTCGATTTGATGGAAGAAGACGGAAGGCTATTGGCAAGGAAATTATCCGGCTTTTAGCAGCGGATTTCATCAAGGAGGTAATCCATACTGACTGGTCCGCAAATCCGGTATTAGTACCGAAGAAAGACACAACTGCCCTCAGAATGTGTATAGATTACACAGGATTGAACAAGTTATGTCCGAAAGATAGGTTTGCGCTGCCGCGAATCGATCAAATAATAGACGCCACTGCAGGCTCTGAGCTTTTATGCTTTTTGGATGCATACTCCGGGTACCACCAAATACGCATGAAAAAGGAAGATCAAATAAAGACTTCTTTTATAACCCCGTACGGGACGTATTACTATGTAACCATGCCTTTTGGCCTGAAGAACGCAGGAGCAACCTACCAGCGTTGCATGCAACGTTGTTTGCATAGTCAGATTGGAAAAAACGTCCATGTTTACGTGGACGATATTGCTGTCGTAACCAAGGAAAAAGATACACTCCTTGAGGATTTGCGAGAAACTTTCGAAAACTTGCGCACTTACAAGATGAAGTTGAATCCATCTAAGTGCGTATTCGGGGTTCCCTCAGGAAAACTTCTAGGTTTCATCGTTTCTCACAGAGGAATAGAAGTGAACCCGGAAGAGATCAAGGCAGTCTCGAACATCTCGGAACTTACGTGTGAAAAAGATGTCCCAGAATTGCCGAGTTCCGCCACAGCCATAAAAAGATTTCTTAGTTGGCTGGGGGCTAAGAACCTACCATGCTTCAAGCTGCTGAAAAGTTTCGACAAGGTCAAGTGGATCGCGGAAGCCTGGGAACACCTAGCAAGTTATGTCCCCTTCTGTACTTAGTTCAAATCTATGTAAACATCTTTTGAGATCATGAAATAAAGTTGTCGGAATGCTGTCATCTATTTTTCTTATAAGTGCAAAGTGTTTCCGCCTCATCTATTTCCCAATGATCTTACAAATTTCTCAATGTTAACCCGAATTGTGCTTGCGTACTCGGCGTTACTTAACTGAATGATTTTTCAGCCTTTTAACGGCTAAAGAAACTTGAATTGCCTGCGTGCCCAAGTTTCACTTAAAACTTTCCTTGTTTCTCTAAGTCTTATCTGATCGTGCGTATGCTGGGTTACTGGAACTAGTTAGTAAAAATGCCTTTAGCATGATTCATGTTTTCGAGTTTCAAAACTGCTTGGTTCGTCCCCAGTTACTCGGCATAACGATTCATAATGCTATTTGAGCCATTTCAAACACTAAGGACAGTTAAAGCATACACACCAGAGAACTTAGAAGATAAAGGAGTGGTAAAATTCAAACAACTTGCAAAGTAATTTCATAGTTTAAACTGCAAAAGGCAGAATTTTCAGTAATACATAAGAAGCATTACATTTTGGATTACAAATGAAAGAACAGTAATGCTCCTATTGTCTAAATTTTCTATCCAGGTTCCAGGCGACCCTTCAAGAATCCGATTCCTCCTCGCTGCTTTCTTCATCGGGAATCGGAGGAGCTTCTTCTTCTGGATAGTGGACGCCGACATTCACCATGGCGGCAATCTGGGTGGCGTGGCCCTTAACTTCACCAAAGATGGTGGATCGTTGCGCATCCGTGTATCCCTGAGGGACACCGGTGGCCACACGCCAGGATTTGGCACTAGGGTAGTGCATGCGCATAAGGCCTAAGGCCATACGCGCACCACCCCGTGCAGCGGAGCGGAGAACAGACTCCTTGGACTCCGCCACCTCCATGATGATACCCGGAAGTTTTTCAACCTCCGAGCATTCACCAGATTTTTCGGGAAGAAACTTGCCTACTAGCTGCGTTGCAGCAGCCTTCATCAAGTTCCATGTCTCCCCGAAAGCTCGGATGCCTGCAGCCCGAGTGCCATCTGGGGTGTCTCCTGTTTGATCCAATAAAGCATACAAAAGGGTTAAGGGGACAAACAAGAAAGCAAAACATGGAAAGATGAAGACAAGGGTAAATTTTTTTTACCGATGAGTTTATCGATCTCCGAAACTTCCTCCAGGCGAAGGTTCAGAGCTTCAGTCAAATCCTGGATGGTGGATTTGTCTTTCTCCGCCTGCTCGGAAGCCTTGGAGTTAGCCACTCCAAGGGCCAGATTGCTGGCTTCCAGGTCTTTTTGAGCCTTCACAAGATTCTTGTGAAGCTCAATGTTCTCATTGCGGAGAATCTCGGCGTTGCCGGAATCTTCCGCTGCTTGTTTAGCTTCAGCTAAAGCAGCTGAAAAAGCAAAGGGAAAATCCGAGTTGATCAATTTCCTCGGGAAAAAACCTCAACAAAGTCTTAAATCGGAAATTTCAAAACGAAAAAGCCTACCTTTCGTTTCTGTCAAAGCAAGCTGAGACGATTCCAGCTCCGCCTCTCTCTCCTCAAGAATAGAAAGAAGACTTCGAACTTCTTTATTCTTGATAGTGAGCTTCCTGAAAACTTCAAGGTTTATGGCCTCGGAGGTTTGCTGAAACACAGCAAGGAAAAGTATGGTTAATAAAAACATCAAAGCAAAAAAGCATGCATTTTGTTTAATGCTTGGGGGCTAGAGTTACATACCTGGCTCATGCGTTGCAAACCTGCTAAGTTTTCCCGGAATTCCTTCGCGTATTCCGCGAAGTGATTTTCGGCCGCGTTCAAGCCGTCATTTATAGCCTTAAAATCCTTGTCAAAGGTGGGGATTTCCTCGTCGAATGTCCGAGAAGATTTCCCCACCTCTGGAGCCGCCCTTTCCCTCGTGTCCGACTCGGACACAACGGGCTGGCTGGGCTCTGGGGGCTTGGTGGTGGTGGCGGCAGTAGGTTCTTCCGCCATTGTCTGCGGCGTATCCGGGGCGACGGCGGGAGATGGTTGGCTGCCTCGGTTGGAAGAAGCTCTGAGCTTCTTCAACTTTCTCGGCTTCAAGGTGGAGGGGGGCAAGCTAAAAACCAAAAACCCGGAAAAGGTTAAAACACCGAAGATGGACGAAAAAGATCCCATAAAAGAAAAAACCCAGAAGAAAATAACCTGGACGTGGCGACGGGGATTCCGTCAAGGTCGATAATTTCATCCGAAGAAATTATCTTCTTGCGTTTGCGCCCACCAGTAGCGGCAGTACGCAGCGCATCCAGCTCGGCCTCGGAGGCTAACTCCGAGTCTGGAAGATCCACAAGCTGTTGGAAAAAGCCAATCAGATTCGAAAGGTAGATTATCCAGGAAGTAAAAATTATACCCAAATAACGGGAAAATTACCTTAGGAGCGGGGTTGTCGGCCGTGTACATTGGCCGACTCTCCGTGTATTGATCGCGCGAAGCGACCAACTGATTGATGCGCCGCCGGAGCTCCTTTGCGGGCCAATCCTTGTCGGTTGTCCGCATTGGATCCTTGGCTCCTGTGTATTCACACAGGAGACGGCCTCCGTGGTTTGCTAATGGCTGAATCCGCCTATTCAGCCAGCAAAAGACCGTGTCCATTCCGGTCAAAGGAGGTTTGGAGGAAGTGAGTTTGGCGATGCGCCTCTTGATCCTTAGTAGATCTGGAGGCAGAACCTGGACGGCCTCTGTAACCCAGTTATCCTGGGGAACAGCGGCGGAGTTCACAAAAGGTGGAACCCCGACGGCTTTTTTAGGAAAAGGCACGTCGGGGTGATAAAAGAAGGAACCCGTCCAGAATTTGACGGATTCCGAGGTTTTTATTTTGGGGAACCAATCCTCTCGGAATCTCCGAAGAGTAAAGGAAATGGTTCCGCAATTTGGGAGTGCGCCCTCCGAAGAGTTACGCTTAACCCCAAAGCAGTACAACCAAAAATCTAACCTAGGCTCTATTCCTAGGTAACCCTCGAATAAGGCCTGGAAGCCGGCCATATACAGAATGGAATTGGGAGGGAGATTATGAGGTTGGATGTTGTAGTGAGCTAGAACTTGGAGGAAGAAAGAAGAAGGGGGAAGCCCCATACCTCGCAGAAGGTGGGAGGCGAGAAGCACCCTTTCGCCCTCTTGCGGCGCGGGTTCGGTCTCCTCTTCCGGGAGCCGCCATTTCTTCTTCAAAACCAGGCCTTCCTTCTCCAAGTTGGGAAGAAGAGCCGGGGGAATACTGCAGGCAATCCAGTTGCCTGCAGTTTCCTCTTCTTCATCTCCTCCGGCGGCGGCGGTGGTGGCGGCCTTCGCGGCGGCAAGCTGCTCGTCGAGGAGCTCCACCTTTTCCTCCGCCGTTTCGGGAGCGAACGGCGGGGTTGACGCGGTGCTTGGTCCCGCAGCATCTGTGGTGGCGGAGGCGTTTCCTCCGCCCGCTGTGGACGCTGTAGTTTTTTCCAGCTCGCCGCCGGCGTGCTTGGGCGACCCAAGTTGGGGATCTAGATCGCTCAGGAGTTCGTCGACGGAGGCGCGAACTGGCGATGATTGCGGAGACGCCATCTTTCTCGGTGGTGTTGGTGCGCTCCGGCGTGGGAAGGGCTCGTCGGGGCAGGGAATCGTTCTCGCTCTCGAGCTCGCGTTTGCGTCAATGGTGAAGGCAGTGAGGGAGTGAAGAAGGTTGATGAGGAGGACGAAGACGGCTATTTATACCCTAAAAACCCTCTAGATACGCGCCAACGGCTCTTTTGACCGTTGGATGTTCGACGCGTGTCGCTCGCCGGAAAATCCGGGAAACGGAACGACAGAGGAATGATGGCTATCTCCTCGTTTCTCGTGAGAATCTGTCAGAGATACGTTGCAGGGTTTCCCGCGTGAAACCAAGCGGCGCTTACGTCAGTATGATTAAAGCGCTGATGTCACATGTTCCTTTTTCGCGAAGGATCGCGAGAAGAAAAGCCGGATTTTCATAGTTCCGAGTTTTATGTTACCATCTCCTTCAAAAGGAAAGAAGAAAGAATCAAGACTGCTGAATCAAGTTTCCCGGACAAAATGTATTTGACGAAAGGCGAAGTTTCAGAGTTTTGATCCTTCCTGGGGGCTACTGTCGGATATATACCGAATAGGGGTATAGAAGATGGTAGACAAAAGAGCTGGACTACCAGGGTGGCCTGTAAGGTAATGGGCTTAGGTCCATTGGGCGGCCCAGTAGTCCAACGCGTAGAAGCCGGATTCTAGAAGAACCCGGATCATGGCCCGCGTGATCTGGCTTGGAGGAGAAGACGGATTCCTTACTTTCCAAGTTACAAGTTAAACGTAGTCTTCTAGGTTTCTGGTTCTGTAAGCCCTAATCCGGATATTATATAAAGCCTGACGGGAGATAGATTTCATAAGTTCGATAAGTTCCTTTAGTTCCAAGGTTCTAGGTTCAAGCTCAAGCCTTACGCAACTCGCCGGGAAGTTCATCCTTGACGAGTAGCTGAATCTATTCCCTTACATTGTAACCTTATTATACGGGCTTTAGTCCCACATAGTGAGAAGTGCAGGAGTAGGTACGCCGTACTGTCGCGACGTACCGAACCTGGGTAAATCCCGTGTTCTGTGTTTGCTACGCTATCCCGTTACCCCACGTCTCTACCGTAGTCTCATGGCACCCCAGTCTATGAAAACTACTACGATGTCTCGACACTTATTGCACATTTCATTCTACCTCCGGAATACAACAAAAAAGATGAATTCGGTCAGGACGTTTCGGGTGGACGTGAGAGGAGGAGGATAGTCAAAGAGTTCGCTCTTCAGAAGATGGCCGAAGCATTCCGGAACTTCAAGAAAAAATTGTTCCGTGAATATGTCAGCAAGGGCAAGACTCCGATTTTCACTGGACAATATGAGAAACTGAGAGATGATTGGACAGAATTTGTGACGCAACATAAATCGGAGCATTTCAAGGAAATGTCGGCAAAAAATAAGGCTAATGCGGAAAAGAAACAGTACCATCATGTTATGGGGCCAGGAGGATACCGCGTTTCGGCGCCTAAGTGGCAGGCAATGGAGGACGGCCTAAGGGCAAGAGGAATCCGTCTAGGTACAGAGGGATGGGACGAAAGAGCCAAAATGTGGTGGTACGGGCATGGGGGATCGCTAGACCCGGAGACAGGGGAGTGTGTTCACCGGCAGAAAAAGTTTGCTCCCACAAAAGACCTTGTTGACGCAATGACCAAAGCTCAACAGGGCAAGATCACGTTCAACAGAGAGAGAGACCAACTGACCCATGCCCTCGGAAATCCTGAACACGGAGGACATATACGAGGAAAAGGCAGATTGCCGTGGAAAGTAGGGTTTTCCCAGGAGGGTGACCCGTACTGTTACAGAAGCCGTAGGAGAGGTACGGACCGGGCTGCAGATGAACTGTCGAATCTTGCAATGGAAGTTTCTGAACTGAAGAAGGTCGTGGCGAGAATACTTGAGAAAGAAAAAGCGTCGGCTGCAGGGCCGCATCAAGAACATGCAACGGATCTCGGAAGCCATCAGCGGAGAAGCAGCGTGGCTTCCACGGAGGCCCCGACTGCAGGTGCTAATGCACCGATGATCGAGAGTCGTGCACCGGAGCCTCACTACCCCGTGGATGACGTAAAGGAGATGAAAGAATGTGATCTGCATTATCCCGTGGGGAACATTTCCATGAAGGTGGCTACCGGCAGTGCTTTACCTTATACACCTGGAGCACTCCATCACAACAACCCCATTCCATATGGCTATGCTCGTGTCACGGTGGAAGACATAGTCCAAGCGTTTGAGGACCTGGAGATTGACATAGCTACACCCGAAGGGGAGAGAAGACTTGGAGATGTCAAGCGCCAGTTCATTCTATGGAAAAAGAAGTGCATAGTGTTTCCAGGCGAGACGCCAAGGCTAACAAGTCCACCCTCCTACGATGGTGCAGGTGCTGGTGGTGGTGGTGGTGCTGGTGCTGGTTCACCTACGCCTCCTTCACGCCATTCGACGCCGTCCCCCGATCTTCCTCCTCCGGCGGTTAAGCAGCCGTCGCCCACGATTCCTCCTCCGGCGGTTAAGCAGACGTCGCCCCCCATTCCTCCTCCGGAGGAAAAGCAGACGTCTCCCACTATTCCTCCTCCGGAGGAAAAGCAGACATCGTCGCCCCCCATTCCTCCTCCGGAGGATAAGCGGACGTCGCCCCCCATTCCTCCTCCGGAGGATAAGCGGACGTCGCCCCCCATTCCTCCTCCGGAGGATAAGCAGACGTCGCCCCCCATTCCTCCTCCAGCGAAGAAACAGAAGCAGGCGGCCAGCAAGGGAACCCGCTATTGGTCTATTAACCCGGACCCTTATGTACCTAAGACCACACGGGTACCGGAGCCATCACTGAAGCCTCTCCCCCAAGGCCTTGGGAACTTAGTGATGCTGAAACCAAATTGGTCGTGAAGGCTGACGTTGACAAATGGAAGGGCAAACTGAAGGCGCTAAAGGATCCTGAGCCCAAGGAAGTATTCCCTCCGATTGTAGACTATTGGGCTACGGATTTTTTGTCGACAGTGTCCCAATCCGTGAAGAATTTGCCTAAAGACTATGATATTGAACTTCGTAAGCAAGCATGAATATTGGAGGAGGAGAAAGAAAAAGGAAAAATGATAAAAAGCGGGAAACAAGTTGCCCAGCTCGGGATGCAGAGTAAACAATCGATCCCCCCTCATAGTGAAAGCCGCTCCGGAACAGGACCCCGAGGTCATAAATGCTTTGGCAATAGTTGGAATGACTGTAGAGAGTGCCATGAAATATGCGTCCGACATGGGTGTGTCTCTTCGTGCCTCGTTAGGCCTGGACGAGACGCCAATGGGTGAGGTAGCATTAAAATATGTGAAGAAAGGGCCTCTCGTCGAGCCTGTGAAGGAAAAGGATCTACCACCACTAATGCAAAGTCTGCTACGTTGGTACAAAGATTTCATAGCATTTACCGACAAAGAATATGTGTATGTGGATTATACAGAGGAGCATCACACCAAAAAGTACTCTGTAACAGTTGAGTTGAGTGAATTGTTCCAGCTGTTCAATATGCGTGAGCTCGACAAATCTATCCTTAGTTGCTACGTTCTGTAAGTGATTTATTTCTACCTCATCTCGTTCTTCATTGCCTACACTATATATATATATATATATATATATATATATATATATATATATATATATATATATATATATATATATATATATATATATATATATATATTGTCCTAACTATATTGTTCCGTACGCTATTATGCAGATTGAAGATTTGGGAATGCAAAGTAAGACTCATCCATGATGTTGGGTTCATTGACCCACAAATCATTAATGGAACTATGTTAGAAAATCATCCCAAAGACGTGGAGAAAGACTTGTACAAATTTTTTAAAAAGCATGAATCCAAAAGATATATTCTATTTCCTTACCATTTTGGGTGAGTGTTTCTCTCATGTTCCCATTCTCTTTTGTTTACTCCATGCATGGTATGTCCAATCGATAAATTATGCATGACTCTGCATCTAATGTGTCCGCAGGTACCACTGGATTCTGCTAAAAATTGATCTTCACAAGTCCTTAGTTTTGATCATTGACTCTATGAATTCAAATACAGATCTTTGGGTCAACATGAGAAAAATGATGCAAAAGTAATTATTTTTCAATCATTTGCGCTCTATATCGATCGGTCTCTTTTGTTCATTTTCTAAGCTAATAACTCCCTTGTTAATTTTATTTTATTTGCATTGTAGAGTTTGGAGACGGCTCTCACTTCAACATGTCGGTGAATTCAAAGATGCGCTACAATTTAAAAATGTGGTCAAAGGTGTGGATAAGCAGCCACCGGGGACCGGTCTATGTGGATACTATGTCTGTGAGAACATACGGAAAGAAATATCTGAGAGGAAGAAGGACGAGGAAACGCGGAAGGGTCTCAATAACTTGCGGAGGGCGCTTACTCCAGAAGCTCGCTTCCGACCAATTCAAGAGGAAATAGCAGGATTTTTCCTTAGGCATGTCATCCAGAAGAAAGGAGAGTTCCATGCGTCCACCGACGATGACTATTATCCGCATGTATAAGCCCTGAGTACTTTGAAACTTGTGCGAATTTGTGTATGCTCGTCCATCTTAATTGTGTAATATGGAAACTTGTTCGAGGTTGTATATATGGTCACCCGATATTGAATATATATTATATATTCCTATTGAATTCTCCTTGTTTGATATTTCATATATATATATATGCATGTATATGTGTACTGAAATTAAAACAAAACAAATTAAAAAGGAAACAAGTTTAGGGGGCCTAAAACCCTAAACCTGCGCAGGTTTTCAGTCCCGGTTAACCACAAGAACCGGGACTAAAGGTCCTCCGCCGCGACGGACCCCTAGCGCCCACGTGGACGGGCTTTTAGTCCCGGTCCGTAAGTGGCGGGACTATAGGGGGGGGCCATTAGTCGCGCATAGCTAGTCCCGGTTGCCCGGACGGGATTAATGGGTCTGGCGAACCGGGACTGTAGGCCTATTTTCTACCAGTGATTGGAGGACAGGTAGACGGCACTGATGTTGTCGCAGAAGATGACCGTGGCGCGACGTGGAGGTCGGTGAAGTTCAGTCAACAGTTGCCGGAGCCAGCAAGACTCGGCGACGCTGTTGGCGACGGCGCGGTATTCCGCTTCGGCACTGGAGCGTGACACCGTCGGTTGCCGTTTCGAGGACCAGGAAACCAAATTGTCGCCGAGGAAGACACAGAAGCCTGAAGTCGACTTGCGGGTGTCCGGGCAGCCGGCCCAATCCGCATCTGAATAGGCGATCAGATCGGTGGAGGAGCGGGAGTATAACTGAAGACCGAAGTGTGATGTGCCTTTGAGGTAACGCAGGATGCGTTTGATCAACTGAAAGTGCACATCATGAGGGGCATGCATAAATAAGCAGACCTGCTGCACTGCGTGGGAGATATCCGGTCGGGTCAGAGTTAGGTATTGTAGCGCTCCGGCTAGGCTACGATAGAGGGAGGGGTCGGAAAAGGGTGAACCATCAGAAGCTGAAAGTTTGCACCGTGTGTCGAGGGGAGTAGAGATAGGATTACAATTACTCATATTGGCACGGTCAAGCAGTTCGAGAGCATATTGGTGTTGGGAAAGAATGATGCCGTGAGCATTGCGGTGGACATTGATGCCGAGAAAGTGGTGGAGCTCACCGAGATCAGACATGGAGAACTCGGATTTGAGAGAGTGTATGAGGGAGTGTAGGAGAGTGGTGGTATTTTCCGTGAGGATTATATCATCTACATAAAGTAGAAGATAGGCCATGGAGGAGCCACGGTGGAGAATAAAAAGAGAGGGATCGCACTTGGATGCCATGAAACCGATAGAGTGGAGGTATTGAGTGAAGCGATGAAACCACGTGGGAGGGGCTTGTTTGAGTCCATATAGGGATTTTTTGAGGAGAAAAACATGGTTTGGATGGGTGGGGTGGATGAAACCAGAAGGTTGGTGGCAATATACGGTTTCTTGAAGAGTACCTTGTAGAAAGGCATTTTTCACATCCAATTGATGCATTGGCCAAGAGTTGGAGGTGGCAATACTCAAAACCACACGGATTGTGGCGGGTTTGACTACGGGGGAGAAAGTTTCGTCGTAGTCGACCCCGGCCTGTTGAGTGAAGCCACGTAGAACCCATCGTGCTTTGTATCTTGCCAATGTGCCATCAGGGTGCATCTTGTGGCGAAAAATCCACTTGCCCGTAACAATATTGACACCTGCAGGTTTAGAGACCAAAGACCAAGTATCATTCTTAATCAGGGCATCAAATTCTTCACGCATAGCTGCATGCCAATTGGGGTCACGGATGGCGTTTTTGTAGTTAGAGGGAAGAGGAGAAATGGGGTCGGTGGTGGTAGTGAGAGAGAAGAGGCGACGTGGCATGAGAAATCCATTTTTAGCGCGTGTGGTCATTCTGTGTGGGTTTTGGGGTGGCTGTATCGGCTGGGCATGTGGAGGCAGGGGGCGATGACGTGGCTGCGGCGTAGTGGCTGGGGGAGAATCTGGGCTGGTGTTGGATCCGAGAGAGGAATGAGTGCGCAATGATTGGGCTGGTGGAGATTCGCTGGGTGGGGTGGAGCCGGGTGGCGTGGCGGAAGGGGATTGGTGCGGGGTGGGAGGTAATGATGCGGTCGGCCCAGTGGGGGTGGAAGGCGGAGATTGCGAGGTGGGTGGGGTGGCAGGGGTGTACGAGGAAGATCCCGAGTGGGATCCCGAGGGGGATGCGGCAGCGTGGTTGGTGGCGCGGAATTCCGAGTAGATCGCGTCAGGCTGTTGGAGATTCGGTGTGGCTGGATGCTGTGTGGCCTGTTCTGTGGCAGAAAAGAAGGGAAACGAAAATTCGTCGAAAGTAACATGCCGGGACACGTGAACTTGGCGTGTTTCGAGATTTAGGCAACGATAGCCTTTGTGTTCTCTTGGGTAACCTATGAAGACACACCGGACGGATCTAGGGGCTAGTTTGTGAGGAGATGTGGCTAGTGTGTTAGGGAAACATAAACAACCGAATGCACGGAGATGGTCGTATGTTGGATGCTGGCCAAAGAGACGAAAGTGAGGCGTGTGCGAGTGAATGGAGCGTGAGGGTCGTATATTGAGGAGGTGCGTTGCGGTGTGGAGTGCTTCGACCCAAAACGAGGGTGGGAGGTGGCCTTGGATGAGAAGGGTACGGAGGATGTCATTAGTGGTACGAATTAGTCTTTCGGCTTTGCCATTTTGCGAGGAAGTGTGTGGACAAGAGAGGCGGAAGGCAATGCCGTTGGTGGAGAAGAGATTGCGTAGGGAGAAGTTGATGAACTCGCCACCGTTATCGCATTGAACGCACTTAATGGTAGTTGAGAATTGGGTTTTTATGAAGGACATGAAACGGTGGATGGTAGGGGCCGTGTCGGATTTATTCTTAAGTGGAAAGGTCCAGGAGTAGTGGGAGTAGTCATCTAGGATAGCAAGGTAAAATTTGTAACCACTAAAACTAGGCACGGGAGAAGTCCACAAATCACAATGAATTAATTGAAATGGTGCGGTGGTACATGAAATAGAGGAATAAAATGGGAGTCTAGTATGTTTGCCTAATTGGCACACCTCACACAAGGAAGAGGGTGCAATTTTATTACATGTGGAAAGAAAATGCGACAATTGAGAGAGGGTGCGAGGTCCGGGATGTCCTAGTCGTTGGTGCCATAGATCACTTGAGGAGGTGGTGTGGAGGGCTGTTGGAGAGGTGGAGCCACCGGGGAGAGTGTAGAGGTCGCCGGCACTATTGCATCGAAGAATTGTATTCTTGGTGGCTAGGTCCTTCACAGAGAAACCAAAGGGGTCAAAATCAATAGAACATGCATTGTCGCGAGTGAATTTGCGTACGGATATGAGGTTAGTAATCATAGATGGTGAAACAAGGACATCATGTAGACGAAAAGTGTGAGGTGGAGTAGGGAGGAGAGTGGTGCCCGTGGCAGTGATGGGTATACGTGATCCGTTGCCAACAATTATTTGTGAAGAATTGAGCCGAGAAGAAGAGTGAAGAGTGGTCAAGGTACCTTGGTTGTTGGCGACGTGAGAGGAGGCGCCGATGTCCATTGTCCAGGTCGGTGGCTGGTAGCTCGGGGCAGCGGCGACCATGGCGTTGTGATCCCACGGGAATGGCGGTGGATTAGGGTACTGGTAGCCTGGTAGAGGGTAGTGAGGACTCGCGACGTAGGCGTGCGCATGGCTACCAGGGAGGGGGCCAAGAATGCTTGACGGGTTGGGGATGTAGTGTGGCCGGAACCCAGGGTTGTAGCCGCCGTGGTAGGAGTATGGAGGAGGAGGGTACTGCGGGGGCCCGCGGCCCCAAGTGCCACGGCCACGGCCACGTCCTCGACGACCACGGCCGCCGTTGCCATAGCCGTACTGGTGGGCGGGGTTGACGTAGCCACGAGCGCCCCCGGAGGCGCCTTGAGTGTTGCCGTAGTTGCCGGTGGGCGCCCCGTTGCCAGAGGCGGCGCCGTGCTGCCCACTCGTGTCACGGTCACCGTGATCACTCGAGCCGGATCCGGCGGATCCGTGGGCGACGAGGGCTTGAGCTGCGGCATCGTGGGCTTTCGCCTTTTGCTTGATCTCGGCGAGGAGGAGGCGAGACTGGGCGTCGGCGAAGGAGGCGAGAGGAGTCTGCAGCATCTCGGCCTGGAGGGCGAAGGCGTCGCTCAGGCCGTCGAGAAGGCGCATAGTGAGCTGGGCATCCGAGATCGGATCGTCGACGTCGCCGAGCGCATCGGCGATGGCCTTGATCTTGCTGCAGTAGGTGCCTACGGCCATGTCGCCTTGACGCAGGTCGTGGAACTCGCGGCGAAGATGCATGCTGCGGCCGGCCTTGTTCGCGGTGAAGAAGGCAAGGATGGCTTGCCAGGTCTGGAACGCAGTGTTGTCGGGGGAGAGAACGATCTCCTGGAGATCGTCGGCGATGGTGGCGACGAACCAAAGGGTGATGGAGAAATCGGTCTTGCGCCAGTCGTCGTCGGCGAGGTGTGCCTCGGTCTCCTCTTCGACATGATGACGGGCATTGTAACGAGAGAGAAGAATTAGAATTGTGTTGCGCCACTTACGGAGAAATTTGCCGGTGAGATCAAGCTTGAAGTCGATGTAGTTGGTGATGGTGAGGCTGTGGATCGAGAGGCCGGGAGGGATCACCGCGAGGGTAGAGGTGGCCATGGAGAGGGTACCGCTCATGAGATCGGGAGGGAGGGAGGAAGAAGAGAGCTCTGGCGCTCTGATACCAAGCTGAAATATACTGGACTCACACACTTGTATTATGATGAGGTTGTTACATATATAGCTACAGAGAGGATCGTGCGAGCGCAGGCAGCGGCACGCGCAGGTGCGTGCGAGAGCAGTAACAGAAACCTGAACTATCGGATCTACGGGTGAAGTTCAGACTAGGCCTACACTTACAGAGATACAGAGAAGAGTAACGTTCAGCAAGTACAACATGCGCGTTGGATCCAACACATAACATTCATATATACATTGGGTCCAACACGTCAATTGGATCCAACACGTCCGGACTACTAACTCACGTACGCATCCTGTCAAAAAAAAAGTTCACGTACACATGAATCTTTGCTGGGAATGCACACCGTAGAAGACGTGGACTCCCTATTAAACGTGCAAAGCAAGCTCTTAAAGGGAATATACCCCGTAGTAGCCAGGTTCGATCAGAATTAGACTAGCTACTCGAGTGCATTCGGGAAGAGGGACGGGGCTTGATTAACCAAAAATAAATTAAAATATTCTAAAATAAAACGGTTAGAGTTCGTACATTCAACGCCAACGGCTTATTGAGGCACTTAAAATGATCTTATAGTGCATGAATATTGCTTTTAGGTACGATCAGGAAAAAGACAATGGAAACCCCGACGCAAGAATTGCATCGACTCTAGCTTTATTCCTCTAGGAACGAACATTATTTTATCATAACGGATTAAAAGCATAGCGCCCATCTAAAACGTCTACCGTTGTACTTTTTCGTGATAGTACAGTAGACATGAATCGATCCATGGAATTAAGATTTGTCTGCTCCACACATCCCTATAGCGAGCAAGGTAATGGACGTGAGCTTTGCATTGATTGTTCCATCATTTTTTTTTCCAAGACAAGTAAACAACATATAGGGTCTAGAATTTCGCTGGCATCATCATCGAAAATGCAAACAAGAGATGCATATCTGTCAATGTGCAAGAGCGGAAATTTCCCTGTTACCAAGTTTTAATTTGCAGCATATAAATATGAGTGTCTATATTTATTTTTGTCATTAAAAGCATAGCGCCCATCTAAAACGTCTACCGTTGTACTTTTCGTGATAGTACAGTAGACATGAATCTATCCATGGAATTAAGATTTGTCTGCTCCTCACGTCCCTATAGCGAGCAAGGTAATGGACATGAGATTTGTATTGATTGTTCCATCAATTTTTTTTCCAATACAAGTAAACAACATCTAGAATTTTGCCGGCATCACCATCGAAAATGCAAACAAGAGAAGCATATCTGTCAATGTGCAAGAGCGGAAATTTCCCTGTTACAAAGTTTTAATTTGCAGCATATAAATATGAGTGTCTATATTTATTTTTGTCAAAACAATCCTAATTTGTTTTCCCAACCAGCTAGCAGGGAGGATGAAAACAATAGTTCACTTAATTCACAGTAATCAAATGGTATACTTGGATGTCACTAGATCGCTATCTTGGTAGACAACAATTGGATTCTTTTCAAACTACCCTGACTAACCATTGGGGATTGCATCATTTAAACCGTCGTGTGTATCTTTGTTAATTTTTTGAATATTTATTTATTATTTTGCACCCTAATTCAAATGTGTCTCTATATTCTTTTATTAAGATACCACAAATGACAATTGAATCACATGATTTTTAAATATATAAACAAGATCGGGTGTTGATTTGAAAACATGATAATTTAATTGTTTGCAATTGTGATTTTTGTCGACCCTTAATTAATCCTATAGTTAATTCACAAGTTATGTTTAGAAAACAAGGTTTACACTTGGTGTGGGCCATATAATAGCAAAAAAAAACATAATTGACAAGTGCACGCAAGGAGAAATACCCTATGAGTTATGGCGAACGTGAATAAAAATATAATTTGCAGTTACTAGGTTGCCCTCGCGTTTCCGAGGGCCCCTGTGCTAGTTAAATAAATAATAAAACATAAGGCTGACCACATAAATTAGGCGTCAACTCTTTAAACCGGTTTCTGGTCTGACATCTCATCCGAAAGAAAGTCCAGCATCTAAACCGTTTGCAAGCAAGAACCATGGAGAAGGAACTCACGCACTCAAAACAGAAGCGCGCACACGCGTGCGTGGCGTCAGGTTAATGGAAACAGAAACATAGCAAAGTTTTGACCAACCATTACAGTACGAGTTCACCAAACTGGAAACCATTTCGCCGAGTTGCACCAAACAACCAACGATGCCAGATTTATAGCACAGGACCAACAGATAGAGGAACGGGAAACTAAACGAAGCGATAACAGCAAACGCTGGACCACCGTCAGATACAAACGAAAGGCTTGAGACCAGCATCAGCATCACGACCAAGCACGCATCTTAATTGCCATCAGTGGTGAGATGGTGCAGGTCATGGTGCCTCAGAAGAAGGTTGCACCTGTGGGAACCTTCTGGAAACTGAAATCTGCAGAATATATGATATGCACAGTCAGTATATACTTAGCAGGAGATAATATTAGCTTGTCTAGCAGTTTGATGTGGAGGAATTATCATGCAACTTAGCAGGGAAACTATTCTTTTCAAAACTGTGATGGCCCTTTTTTCTTTTGACAAAGGCCTCAAACTTGTTAGGGCAACATATAAATGACCATCGAGACATGGGCGGAGCCAGCGAGAGGCACACCCATAACGCTGGGAAAATTTTTGGGACTAGGTGAGATCTGTTGAGTACAGACCATGAAAATCAGGGATGAAACCCAGCAAATCATTGAAATTTGTGACAAGCGTTCACTATTAATGCAGAGAGACAACGTCGACGTCAGGCCTGTGCCTCTATTCCATCGCCCCCCGAAATCCAAATATCTCCCGTTCCCTAATGCCCCAACTTCTGAAATTTCTTCCAAATTTCGACGAGGTAGCAGCTGTCAAGCTTGAGCCCGACGCCCACTGGCTAATGCGCTGGCGCCGGGGTGCAGTACTCCAATTTTGAGCGAGAGGAGCAACATCAGTGTTGAGCGCTAGTGGCCATAGGCTCATAGCCCAGCACGACATCACTTTTTGATTATTTCCAACTTTCTTTATCCTAGGTGAACTTCCTGCCTCTGTACCCAATGCTATAGAGTTATACTGATCAACTACAAGAGATAACAATTCAACCAAAAAAAAACTGCAAGTGACAACCGATCCTTATTTCTGCTATTTTGTGGGGTTTGTCATTGTAGAATTGTCAGAACATGGAGATGTGTGGTGACATTATTTAGTGAACATGGAGATGTTGTAATACTTAGTTGAGCTATTTGCATTGCTCTTTTGCTAAATTTACGTATTACATGTTTGATGTTCCAAAGAAAAATTAGAGTGTGCACGCCCTCCGCATAATTCCTGGCTCCGTCACAGCATAGAGACATGCCTAGGCTGCTAGGCACGAGGGCTTTGAGTTTCACAGAGTAGTGTGGCATGCAAGCAATTTGGTCATCAATCTCTACTGATCAAACCGACAACAAGCTAGGAGCATCAGTGAAAACAACAAAGGAGAAGAGTTTGTCGTTGCTAGATAAACGTGAAGCACTACATTAATCCCCTATCAGCTGGAAATGCCGGTAAACAGGAATCTGTCCACTGGAATGACACAAAAATAGACTGCATTTCAAGATGAAATAACTACTATGTTCATCAGTAACTAAACGTGAAGAGAAGAAAAAAAAATATTATGCATGGACGGTGTATTGATTTGTAGGAAGAACGGCAATGTTTTCTAATTAATGTCGCATAACCAGCATTTACAAAGTAATTTAATTTTTTGAGCCATTTTAAATCCCATCGGCGTGCAATCCAATTAATAATTTAATGGAAACCAAATATGAATGGATTTGTAAAACTGATGTCTAACTACAGCGGATATGTTAGAACAAATACTCCCTCCGTACCACAATGTAAGAAGTTCTAGACTTTTTGTTTTTGTCCCAATTCGTTGCTAGACTAGAACATCTTATATTGTGGTACGGAGGGAGTAGTAAGATTGCAAAAGGATGGAGAATGAAAATAGGAAACTTACAATATGAGGGTAATGATGGAGCCTTTATGCTAATGTGATCACGACGTATGGCACATGTCCTCAAGATATTCAAAATTTTGTGAACTCCCTCATCAACCTCTTCACATACAATGTTGACAATCTTAAGGTGGGCACATACAAATGATTGTTCAATTGTGTCTTGGGCCCCAGTTGCTCCTGTGAGGTTCTATACGAAACATTTATCAAGACAATAACACATAAGTGACAATACCTAACATATATACAGAATATACCTCGGTGTTAGCAAGCTGAAGAGTGAGCGTCTCAAGAATTGGAGAGTGTTGGAGAATACAAATTAGGTCAATATCCCTGAACCACTCATTGAGTAACAGATTCCTTAATTTGTTAAATATGGGACACCGTCTTAAATCCCATCTGTAGATATACCGGAAAAGCTACAAATGGACAAAAAATGAATTGTGAGGCTTTACAAGACGAAATAATTTAATGTACAAGGAATTTTTTAGTGGATAAGTAACTAAGAAACGACAACATACAAGCCCGGAAAATATCACACCGTATCCAATCAAGCCACTCTGTTATTATTAACTCATTGCTTCGGGACTGTTGGTGGTACAGATAAAAGCCAAAGGTAGTAATGAAAATAAGCTACTTGCCTACATGCATATCTGACTATTGCTAGAGATACCGCAGGTGGCATATAACAAGAAGAGTAAAGAAGGCAGTAAGCGCAAGCGTACCGTTTCAGTTTTAACTGTCAACTCCAAACTGACAGCATTGGACAGTCCATTTAGAAGCACACCCTCGTTGACAGGATAAACATGGCAACCACAATCATGTTTACTACATCCCTGCCCGTTCTTGACACAAAAATCGTAACAGTAATAGCCAATCAGATCCTCTAGTACGGGGCAGTTTGAGAAATCGACCGAGGAGCCTTCGAAGTCAAGATTATAAAATTCAATGGTCTTTAAGTGCTGTGACTAGAAATGGCATGTATCCAAGGGAAGGGGTGAGGCCCTCAAAATCATCAATTTGCAGAGAGATAGACCCGGGGCAACGATGCGAATGTGGAACGCCAGAGGCAAGGCACATGAACCAGTGATGCAGATGCGCTTTAGTGATTCAGAAGATATGTTGGGTGCCATAATCCTACAGCGATCCATCTTCAGATCCTCTAGTACGGGGCAGTTTGAGAAATCGACCGAGGAGCCTTCGAAGTCAAGATTATAAAATTCAATGGTCTTTAAGTGGTGGGAGATGAAAGGTGCGCAGTAGAATAGTGGGTCTTCAAACTCTTCACTAGTGTGATGACTGATGTGATCTGACTATGAGCTCATTAACCTGGCACATTAGAGCATACTTGATCCACTGCCCACCGTCTATCTTGTTGAAATAATCCTGTGCTTACATCACTGTTTACGTCACACCTACCTCACGTGTACATGTCGGCACACTCTAGAATCAGCAGTATAGTCGGTGGTAGCAGTAACGTAGCTTAGTAGTTAAGCTAGAACTCTCCAGAATAAACATGAACGCTAACTAGTAGTGCTTTCTAGCTAGTGATGAGCTGTAGAAAAATATCTAGTCTTAGTCGGTTCCTTATCCTATAAAAGGACATGTACTCCATCGATGTATTCAAGCAATCAGGCTTCACTTCACTTGTGTGCACTACTACGTGACCAGCCTCCAAGTGCTACTCCTTATACTGTGTGTGTGTTTGAGTAGTGAGCTGAGAGAGAGCTAGGATAACAAAGTGGTATCAGAGCCATGTCCAAACGCGCAACGGAGGTCGGCGAGAAGGGTGAACGCAGCGGGTCTGTGATGCCGCTGCGGGCCGCAGGGCGGCGCTCTTCCACATCTCCGATGTCTCGTCGGGGCCGCAGCCTGCCACGCCGCCTCGGCGGTGAGCTGGTGGTGCGCGAGCGTGTCGTGAGGGAGAGTACAAGCTCTGCCCAATATCCGACCTTGACCCGCTCAAACTATGCGGAGTGGGCGATGGTGATGCGCGTCCAGCTGCAGGCTCAACACCTCTGGGATGCCATCGAGTTCGGCGCCGACGACGACGGGCATGATGACCGAGCGGCGCTGGCAGCATTGCTCCGTGCCGTTCCGCCGGAGCTAGTGCGCACGCTGGCAGCCAAGGACAACGCAAAGGCTGCGTGGGAGACGCTCAAGACGATGCGGCTCGGTTCCGAGCGCATACGGGAGGCAAAGGCGCAAACGAGGCGACGGGAGTTCGAGGAACTTCGTTTTCGTTCCGGTGAGTCCATCGAAGATTTTTCGATTCGCTTGACAAACATTGTCAGTGATCTGGAGCTCCTCGGCGATCCCATCGATGAGTACAAGGCTGTGCTCAAGTTTCTGCGGGCAGTGCCGCGCAAGTATCGTTCGGTGGTCATGGCCATCGAGCAAGTTGTCAACCTCCGGGAGTTGACGATCGAGGAGCTATGTGGGCGCCTTCTCACGGCCGAGGAAGGCTACGACCTAGACGACGCCACCGACAGTGTCAGCAAGCTGCTCCTCACGGAGGAGGAGTGGGCAAGTCGTCAGAAGCAGCGTAGCAAGGCCACGTCCGGCGGTGTCAACAACACCGGCAAGCCGGCTCCCAAGCCGAAGCAGCAGAAGACAGAGGGCGGCGGTTCAGGCTCTAGCGAACGCCGCAAAGGAAATTTCCGTTACTGCGGCAAAGCTGGGCATTGGGCAAAAGAATGCCGCAAGGCCAAGCGCGACCGAGAACGCGGCGAGGCCGCAAATCTTGCCCAGGCCGAAGAGGAGGAGGAGAAAGGCTCACTCTACATGGCGATCCAACTGGAGGACGCGGTGACCATGTCCGCAGTGGAGACGGCGCACCCATCTTCATCAACTCTGGGGGAGCGCGTCTTCCTCAATGAGGAGCGTGCACACGTCAAGCTCCGCAAGCACGAAGACGACACCGACATGGCATGGTACCTGGACACAGGCGCCTCGAATCACATGACCGGCGACCGCACGGTCTTCGCCGAGCTCAACGAGAAGGTGTCCGGGACCGTGCGCTTCGGTGATGGTTCTCTCGTCGACATCCGAGGGCGTGGCACGGTGATGTTCGCCGTGGCCGGAGGGCGGCACCGGGCGTTGACCAACGTCTACTGGATCCCACGGCTCAAGACAAGCATCATCAGCATTGGGCAGCTCGACTAGCTCGGGTTCCCAACGCATGTCGAGGACGGAGTGATGACGGTTCGTGATCGGCAGAAGAAACTCATCGCAAGGGCACCACGCATGCACAACCGTCTGTACGTGGTGAACTTGAAGATCGAGAAGCCGGTCTGTCTCGCCGCGCACGCCGGTGAGGATGCATGGATATGGCATGCGCGTTTTGGCCACCAGAGTTTCGACAGCCTCGAGAAGCTTTCTCGGAAGGACATGGTGCGCGGCCTTCCCAAGATCAACCACGTGGATCAGCTATGTGAGGCGTGCCTCGCCGGCAAGCACCGCCGCACCCCGTTTCCTCAGGTGGCAAAGTATCGAGCTACGGAACCCCTTGAGCTCGTGCATGGAGATTTGTGCGGCCCGATCTCGCCGCCAACACCAGGAGGCAAACGTTACTTCCTTCTCCTCGTCGACGACTACAGCCGGTACATGTGGATCATCCTCCTACGCACGAAGGACGAGGCTCCAGCGGCCATTCGCCGCTTCCAAGCTGGCGCACAGGTGGAGTCGGGGCGCACACTACGCGTCTTCCGCACCGACAGAGGTGGAGAGTTCACCGCGATGGAGTTCGCGGACTGGTGCGCTGACCACGGCATCAAGCGGCACCTCACTGCTCCGTACTCACCCCAACAAAACGGGGTGGTGGAACGGCGCAACCAGACAGTTGTTGGCACCGCGCGCTGCATGCTGAAAGGCGCCGGTATGCCTGCGTGTTTTTGGGGGGAGGCGGTCACCACGGCCGTATTCATTCTCAATCGATCATCCACGAGGAGCGTGGAAGGGAGTACACCATACGAGGCGTGGCACGGTATGAAGCCGAATGTACACTTCCTTCGTGTTTTTGGATGCAGGGCTCATGCCAAGATCACCACGCCAAACCTGAAGAAATTGGATGACCGAAGCAAGCCCATGGTGATGCTCGGGTACGAACACGGCAGTAAGGCGTACCGCCTCTACGACCCGGTGGCAAAGCGTATCCACGTCTCTCGTGACGTCGTCTTCGACGAGAGTGCAGGCTGGGACTGGAGCATGGACGACATGGCGAAAGTTCATGGTAGAGGAGAGTTCACCATCGAGTATTCCTACGCGCCTGGAGAGGCCGCGTCGCCCACTTCGCCAAATCAGTCTACTCCAACAACTCCTATCATCACAGAGATTCAGCCAGAGAACACTTCTCAAGAGAATTCTGTGATCACGCCTTCCACGACACCAAGCCCTGCCGAAAATGGAGGACAAGTGAGGTTTGCCACACCACCATCTGCACCAGACCCAGAGATCTTCGACGACGATGATGATCCAGAGATGCCGCATCGCCATCGTCGGGTCCTTGACCTGGTGGAGCCTGATGCGCCTGTACCTCAGCAGGCTGAGCGGTTGCTGCTGACTCCTTCGGGCGAACCTTCCACATATGCCGAAGCTGAGCAGGACGAGCACTGGCGTGCAGCGATGCGTGACGAGCTAGCGTCCATTGAAGCAAACAAGACATGGACGCTCACAGATTTGCCTCCAGGCCACAAGCCAATCGGTCTCAAATGGGTGTTTAAACTCAAGCGAGATGCTGACGGGAATGTGCTGAAGCACAAGGCCAGGCTGGTGGCAAAATGGTATGTGCAAAGGCCGGGGATCGACTTTGAAGAGGTCTTTGCTCCGGTGGCTCGCCTGGATTCGGTACGCCTCCTTCTCGCCATCGCCGCGCAGAAGAAGTGGGAGGTGCACCACATGGATGTGAAGACCGCATTCCTGAATGGAGAATTGGGAGAGGAGGTCTACGTTGCACAGCCGCCAGGGTTTGCAAGGTCCGGCACCTCGAGCAAGGTACTGCGCCTCCACAAGGCGTTGTACGGTCTCCGTCAGGCCCCACGAGCTTGGAACACTAAGCTGGACAAAGTATTGGTGTCGCTCGGGTTCACTCGCGGCCCATCTAAACATGCTGTGTACACCCGAGGCGAGGATGGCGAGCGACTCCTCTAGGCGTCTATGTCGACGACCTGATCCTGACAGGGGCATGCACCAAGACCATAGCCAAATTCAAAGAGGAGATGAGCAACAAGTTCTGCATGAGCGACCTCGGGCTGCTGACACTCTACCTGGGTATAGAAGTCACGCAGGCGCCGGGGTTGATCACCCTCAAGCAAGCTACATTCGCCGGCAAACTTTTGGAGAAGGCGGGCATGAAGGATTGCAACGTTGTGCATGTTCCAATGGAGCCGCGTCTGAAGTTATCCAAGGTGAGTACCAATCCACCTGTGGACGTCACTTTGTACCGGAGCATTGTCGGTAGCCTCCGCTACCTCGTGCACACGCGGCCGGACATCTCATTTGCCGTCGGTTTCGTGAGTCGCTTCATGGAGAAGCCAACAACCGAGCATATGAGCGCCGTCAAGCATATCCTGAGGTACGTTGCAGGAACACTTCACTACGGCTGCAGCTACCGTTCCAGCGGCGACAACGAAAAGTTAGTCGGCTACAGTGATGCCGACCATGCCGGCGACGTGGACGACAGAAAGAGCACCTCTGGGAATCTCTTTTTCCTCGGTCGGTGTCCAATCACTTGGCAGTCTCAGAAGCAAAGGGTGGTCTCGTTGTCCTCCTGCCAAGCAGAATACATTGCCGCCTCCACTGCGGCATGCCAGGCCATCTGGCTCGGCCAGCTCATGGGCGATCTCTTCTCCACGGACCTGATGGTACCCACTGTGCTCGTAGACAACAAGTCAGCTATCCAACTCTGCAAGAATCCGGTTTTCCACGACCGGAGCAAACATATCGAGATGCGCTACCACTTCATTCGGGATAGCGTCGAGAACGGCCAAATTGCCGTTGAGTACATCAACACCAACGACCAGTTGGCGGACATCTTGACCAAACCACTTGGTCGGATCAAGTTCCAAGACCTACGCGAGAAGATCGGCATCGCGGAAATCAAGTGAACGCACCAGGATTAGGGGGTGATTGTTGAAATAATCCTGTGCTTACATCACTGTTTACGTCACACCTACCTCACGTGTACATGTCGGCACACTCTAGAATCAGCAGTATAGTCGGTGGTAGCAGTAACGTAGCTTAGTAGTTAAGCTAGAACTCTCCAGAATAAACATGAACGCTAACTAGTAGTGCTTTCTAGCTAGTGATGAGCTGTAGAAAAATATCTAGTCTTAGTCGGTTCCTTATCCTATAAAAGGACATGTACTCCATCGATGTATTCAAGCAATCAGGCTTCACTTCACTTGTGTGCACTACTACGTGACCAGCCTCCAAGTGCTACTCCTTATACTGTGTGTGTGTTTGAGTAGTGAGCTGAGAGAGAGCTAGGATAACATATCTCATCAGGAAACGAACTGATCACGCACTTCTCGAGCGGTGCGTTCCCCCGGAGTTGGATTATCAGGTTCCAAACGCTTGCAGCTCTCAATGTTGAACTTATAGTCGGAAAAGTCGAAGACCACGCTCGTCGCGCGCCTCCAGAGGTCACGCCACCGGGTGTCGAGCAGGCAGGTCTGCAGAGCGTCGTCACCCGGGAGAAAGGACAGCACGTGGCGGAGGATTTCGTCGGGGAGGAGGCGGAAGGGATCCTCGCCGGTGTCAGCAGCCATCTCGCGCTTTCTGTCGAACGGGTGGCGGGCGCTGCGGGAGCGGGAAAACACAAAACGAGCAGAAATACCATACCAAAAAGAAGGCAATCCGTAGCCGCAATCTCTTGATCTATAAATCCATTCAATCTCTCTAGTCTCTAGAAAAAAAAAAGGCAGTATGACCTGAACTCAGACTCGTGGAGGCAGATGAAGAAGGGGAAGCAGCAGCGCAACGAGCTCGTCGCCGACGCAGATGATGAAGAGCAGGCGGCTGGTGCACGGCCGTAGGCACGGGGATGGGGATCGACGGCGCGCCTAGAACCGGCGCCTCCACGCAGCACACACAGTGGGACTGGGAAGGGGGTTGGGGAAGGAAACGGCGCATTAACTCGCTCTACTGCTCAGGTTCTGAATTTCGATTTTAAGACACTGGCTGTGACTGGACCGTTGCGAAAATTCAAAAGTGCAACCAGGAACCACAGTGCTCAGTGCTCACAGGTGCCCACAAATAAAGTTTCAAAAGAATTTTAACAAATTAGACATCTACATGTCTAAATCTTCTGTGTTCTACGGTAGAAAATTTCCGTGAAAAATACACACTTTCGTGTCCAATGTGAAAAAAAAATGAACACAGTGCCAAAGTTTTGTTTTTTTTAGAGCTTCATTTTTTTCTGGGGCGCAAATGTGTCCTATTTCATGATAATATATGACCACAAAACACCCGGGCCACACAACTTAGACTTTTCACAATTCTCTGGAACGAACTTTTGTTATAAACATGTTCAAATCCAATATGTAGATAGTGCGATCTGGTATGGCGTGCGGTGGCGACAGCGGACTCATCTGGGCCTGATCTAAGCCGAGGGCTGCACGCATCAGACAGAGGTTGATGTGTCGAGCGATGCTTGAGGTGGTACAGATGCTCTTGAGAGGTGGCTGGGCATCTTCTGTTTGGGTCTGGTCTGGACCCAACGACCACGGGTCCCTTCTATGCCGTAAGACCAACATGACGAGGACATTCGTCTTCTCTTCTACATCGGCTGATGGCATGGGGGATGCAGGATTGGCCTGAATAAAGGTGGTTTGGCCATGTTGTTTTTCGGGCACCATGTCGTCTATCTGGTTTAGGCAGGCCTCCTCGATCGAGACACCAACGAGTTCCGGTCTTCCTTTTGGTGATTCCGCCGATTGGTGCATGGAGCCATCAGATATCTAGATTGGAATCGATTTGATCTTGTGCTCCCCTATGTTCGGCCAGTGAGTCTTCATGAGAGAGTAGCGCGAAGCTTCGCTTTCTTGACATGTTTAAATATATATTTCAACGGCATTGGCAGAGGTGGAAAAATTCATGGTGACTGCGATTGGAGACTTGTAATGGTGGATACGTGTATTGTTGGCGGTGAAGGATGGCGACACGGTGTTTTTCCTATGTGTCGGGTGTTGGTGAGTTGTAGCAGCGGCTTTGGCAAGGGGGACGACAGCACATATTTACTGCATTTTGTTAGAATTTTGGCCCATATTTGGGGCAGTCCAATAGCAAATTATAAAATCTCAAAATGGGTCATATGTGTGACTAAATAGTGGGAGTGCAAAGTTTAGTCCCACATGAAAATTTTGAGGAGTTGGACACCACCTTATAAGGTGGAGTGTTCTAACACATCTAAGTGAGCGAGAATAGAAGAGGCCCTCACACACTCCTCCTCCGTCACCGCTTGCTCATCTAGACACGTCCTAATCGCGTTTCGTGGATCGAGTCTCGAGCAGTCAATTTCTGCCTTTATTTCATTGTTTTGGAAACCCAAATTTGAGTCGTTGACGGACGCGTACAAGATTAGGCACTTCGGGTCACTTCAGAATCATGTGGTGCAATTGACTCAGACGTGTGTGCGGCGTGGGCTTCCCACCTCGTACTGTTATGGTTTTCCGAACACCTCTATAAAATATACGCGCTGTGAACGTTGCAAACACACGGAAACCAATCTAGGTTTTTTCAATCCCATTTTTGCGCCGCCACCGTAATATGGTGGCATGTCATTCGTCCTCGGTCACTTGTCTAGACGACGAGGAGGTTTCAACAACAAAAAAAAGAAATCTGGAAGATATGTTGAATGTAACGCATCTTACGGTATAGACATAGTATAGTATACAACCCTATACCATATACCTTGTATGCCACGGTGGGGGCTATTCCCACCCCTATATAACACGTAACCCAATGGACCCAAAGGGCATCATTTCTGCCAGGGTTGATACGGTATTAGAGCCACACTCTTCCTCGACCTCATCTACGACAAAACCCAAAAAAATCACACCATAATCCCCTCCTGCCGCCACCATGTCGCTTGGATCATACACGTCGACTAACGCCGCCGCCGGATTGGGATCACCACCCTCCTAACACCAGGACGAAATTTTTGTTCTGGAAGATGTTGATACTGCTGCCGCTCTGTGGTGCTCAGGAAATTGGCTTGCTCTATGGGACCGACGCCGCACCGGAGAAATCCGTGGAGGCTGAAGAAGCAGGAAAGAAAACCACAATCCCCAATCCTGCATACGCTACATCGATCTTGCGAGATCAGATGATGTAGGGATTCCTTATGAACTCTCTATCGCCGGACTGGAAACCTCGGCTGAAATTTGGTCAGTCCTCACCAGCATGTTCTCCTCGCACTCCCAGACTCGGGTGAATCATCTGCGAGGGGCGCTAAACAACACCAAGAAAGGCGAGTTGGCTACAACGCAGTTCTTTTGCAAGATGAAGGGCTTCTCCTCTGAGCTAACAGTTGTAGGGAAGCATGTTTAAGACGATAAGATGGTGGGCTACATTCTCAATGGACTGAACGCTGGCTACAACTCCCTGGTGTCAAACGTCAACGCCAATCCAGGGATAACCCGGGACGATCTCTTCACCCAAATCTTTGCCCATGACCTACGAGAAGAGATGGTCGACAACTCCGGCAATGGTGGCTTCACCTCCTCTGCCAATGTCGCCACCCGGCACAACGACAATGGCCATGTGGACCACGCGCGCTCCCCAGAGCGTGGTGACCGCGGTGATCGCGACAGCCGAGAGCGCCGAGACAACGGCGACCAGTGGCGTCACCGTGATGACAAGAGGCGTCGTGACAATGGCTATCGCCATGATGATGGTTACATGCGTGATGACCCACAAGCATAGGGGATCACAATAGTCTTCGAGGTAAGTAAAACCCAAATTGATTGATTCGGCACAAGGAGAGTCAAAGAATATTTATAAGCCTTAACAGATGAGTTGTCAGTTCAGCTGCACCTGAAAGTAGACTTGCTCGCAACAATTTATCAGTGGTAACAGTTTTATAACAGCATCAGCAGTAAAATAACAGCGGGATTAAAATAATAACAACAGTAGCAATTGTGGAAAACAACGGGATTAAAATACCGTAGGCATAGGGAATGGATGAACGGGCGTTGCATGAATAAGATAGTTCATTTAATAATAGCGTGGTTATTGCAGATAGATAATAATAAAGCATCAAAGTTCTAGGCAAACCATAGGCATGTGTTCCAATTTAGTCATATGTGCTCGCAATGAGAAATTTGCACAACATCTTTTGTCCTACCAGCCCGTTTGCAGATGGGCCTCAAGGAAAACTACTGGTAATTAATGTGCTCTTTTTAATAAAACACCGGAGCAAAGCATTAACTCTCTGTGAACACATGTGATCCTCACATCGCAGCCATCCCCTCCGGTTGTCCCAATTATTGTCACTTTGGGGTTTAGGGTTCCGAACAACAACATGTGTAAACAACTTGCAGGTATGATCAAGAAACGTAATTACACTCATGAAATAAGAACATGTTCAGATATGAGATCATGGCACTCGGGCCCTAGTAACAAGCACTAAGAATAACAAGTTGAACCAAACGATATATAACACTAACAACGGATACTAGGCACTGTGCCCAAACAATCTGGCATTATTACATGATCGATCTCATCCAATACCTACAATCCCTCTCGGCCTATAGCGGGGATTACTCATACATGGACGGGGGAATCATGGATGGTTGATGGATAAGTGATGGCGGTGACGATGGCGATGATCTCCTTCGAATCCCCATTCCGGCAGGGTGCCAGAACAGGAACTTTTGATCCTCGAATTGGGTTTTGAGGTGGCGGCGGCGCTCGGGTGTGTTTCTCTAGAATATGACAAACCCCCTGATGTTTTAGGGTTATGGGGGTTATATAGTCAAAGGGGGAGCCCGAGGGGTGCCTGGGGAAGCAACACCACCTGACAGCGCGGCCTAGGGGGGCCGCGCCCAGGAATGGTGTGGGCCCCTCCTTGCGACCCTCCGGGTCTCCTTCTGGCTCCGGGGGTCTTCGGGTGAAATAAGGTCTTTGGGATCTTTTCCGGTTGATTTCCTAAAAGTTGATTTTTATGCCAAAAAAACAAAACACCAGGGTAATTCTGCTGAAAACAACCCTAGTCTGTGTTAGTTGCATCCAAAACTCACAAGGTTAGAGGAAAACAACAGAAAACGTGTTCGAAAAAGGAGATACGTTTGGACGTATCAACTCCCCTCAAGTTTAGCTTATTGCTTGTCCTCAAGCAATCCAGTTAACAACTGAGTGCGATAAAAGAAATTTTACGTACACATTTGTTTCATATGATGTAAATATTCTCATTATATGATCAAGTGGTTAGGCAAATCATAATAAGAAGTATGTAAAATAAAGTCACCTAATAGATATGCAAACCATGAAAAGATTCTAACGCACTAATAAAATGCAACATAACGTATATCAACTCGCGAGATTGCATGTTCATAATAGGGTGTGATAAAGTGGTATCTCGGTTCACCTTAATAGTGGAGCAAAACATAAATGTCAGGACACCTCTGAGATTCAAGTGAAGACTATAAATAAAGATATCAAAGATAAAAGCATCAAGGTTATACCACAATTAACCGTATCCTGGGACAAGCACAATACACTAAGAATGACAGCTATGCTCTCAAGAAAATGCATAAAGTGAGAAGATGAAGGCTCAACATAAAAGTAAAAGAAAGATCCTTCGCTAAGGGAAGCAGGGATTAACATGTGCTACAACTTTTTATTTTCTTGAAAACAGAAGTAAAATGATTTTGAGAGGTGGTTGTTCATGTCAAGGAATGGCAATAGAGTTCTTGTTATCTTCCATACTAACAAGTTGAGAGAGGTTCCGAAATATTAATATTAAGCGTTTATAGCATGCATTATATAGTATGACACTCCTCCCCATATTTCTTTCGCAAACCATGGATAGCCGAATCCTTGGGTGCCTGCCAACAATCTCATACCATGGAGAAGTGTCTATTTAGTTGTTTAGCTTTTTGATGTTATAATGGTCTAACCAGCTCTTTGCAAAATTAGTTACAAGCAGATGAAGCATGCAAGTCAGGGTACCTAAATAGCATGGAAGACAACAAACCCAACTACTACTTCCTCATGAGCTAAAACAGTGTACAAAACGAGAAGTATTTTGAAAGTTTTAAAGGTAGCACACACAAATTTACTTGGAGTGGCGGTGAAATACCACATATAGACAGCTATGATGGACACATTTGGAAAACTTTGATTTTTGGGAGTTTGATGCACGAGTAGAGCTCATACTAAGTACAAATGAAGGCTAGCAATAGACTGGGAGCGACAATCAAGAGAGCAATAACCGACATAATCATGTTTGCGACAAAATAAAATTAACGGAGTCATAAAAGTGATACAAATACTCTGAGGGAAAATAAATCGTCGAGGCTTAATTGACTTTTGTTTTCAGTCAGATGCATGCGTGAGCAGGTGCCAAGTCAATTCAAGTGAAACATTCAGAGGGAAACGCCACAATGTCATATACTTCTATGCTAAAGCAACGCAAGCAAACATTTATACGACATGCTATCTAATATTAGTAAGTTAGAACTAAACATGAGAGAGCACGAACTACTAAGCATTCATTAAATAACATAAACGTCTCCCGGGTATCTGCCTTACCATTGAAATGCTTGCCCGATTTTCTTAAGGGATGCTTGCGCGGAAGAAAACAACGATACCCGAGGTACACAACCTTCTTACATTTATCAAGATATATACTTTCAGTGTTATCTAAATAGTGTGTGCATGCATTGTATCTCTTGTTTGTATGTCCATAATATTACTAAGAGCAAGCCAATCGTTAATTGTTACGAACAACAGCGCTCGTAGGTTAAATTCCTTTTGTTCGTGCTCGTCCCACACAGGTACACCTTCTTCACACCACAAGTGTAAAAGTTTATCGACTAATGGCCTTAGGTACACATCAATATCGTTGCCCGGTTGCCTCGGGCCTTGGATCAGCACTGACATCATAATGAACTTCCTCTTCATGCACAATCAAGGAGGAAGGTTATAGATACTGTCGGATATATATCGATTAGGGGTATATCCGGCGTTGTCCTAAAGAGCCGGATTACCAGGGTGGCCTGATTGGTAATGGATCACAGTCCATTAGGCGGCCCAGTAAGCTGACGCGCAGAAGCCGGATTCTAGAAGAACCCGGACCACGACCCAAAGTGGTGCAGCTTGGAGTAGAAGGCAAATTTTTGTTTTTCCAAGTTAGATACTTTCCGTAGTTTTCTAGGTTTCCTTTCTGTAAGCCCTAACCCGTCTATCTATATAAAGCCAGACGGGAGAGAAGAAAGACACAAACAATTAGCTAGAAGCCAACTCGCCGAGAAGTTGATCCTTATCGAGCTAGCGAAACCTTACTCACATTGTACTTTGTATAGTTCAGGCTTCGGCCCTGATTTAGTAAGATTGCAGGAGTAGGACCGCCGCCTAGTTGCGACGTACTGAACCTGGTTAAATTTGGTGTTCCTTGTTGCCGTACTACCACGTCCCCCCACGTCTCTACCAGTATTATCATGCACCCCCGTCTATGAACTCTACTACGATGTCTCGACAGATACATAGAGTCATAGGCCAGGTGTTATGGCTGCAGCTCTCCTCACTAAATGAATTCATGTCATCTGTATTTTGACCAAACCATAAGTTCCTTGAATCACCTACAAAGCGCGAGAACTTTCTCTCGATTTTTCTTCAATGTGACCCATCAGCGGGGTGTCTCAACATCTCGTGTTTCTTACGGTCTTCCATGTGCGATTGCAACAGCTTGGCATGCTCTTTGTTTAAAAAAAATGTTTCAACCGAGATATTATAGGAGCATACCACATCACCTTTGCAGAAACCCTCTTCCTGGGGCGCTCACCCTCAACATCGCCAGGGTCGTCTGGTATGATCTTATACCGAATGCAGTACATAACGGGTATTGTTCCAAATTCTCGTACTTCTCACCGCGGTAGAGGATGCAGTCATTAATGTAGGCATGTATCTTCTCCATGTCTGATCTAGGGGGCAGACAAGCTTCTTTGCTTGGTATGTACTGTCGGACAATTCATTGTTTCTAGGAAGCTGCTTCTTCACTATTTGTAAATCCGATGTCAGTCACATCGTTCTCGGCCTTCCATTGCAGCAATTCTAGTGTGCTGCTCAGATTTTTCTGCTCATCTTCGCAATTTGGATGTATCAATGTTTTGTGATCCTTTAACATCTAGTCGAACTTCACCCTCACCTTTTGAATCTCGCGTTCTGTCTTTGCATCCGTAATAGCCTGGCCAAGATCATCGATGTGCTTATCTGGTGTCCGGTCTTCTGCTTCTACTTCGTCGCTATCTTTCATTTCAGTACTGGCATCGTATTCAGGGAACATATCATGATCGTTGTCATCATTCTCTTCTTCTTTGTTGCCTTCCATCATAACCCTTTTTTCTCCGTGCTTGGTCCAACAATTATAGCCGGGCATGAAGCCGGACTGAAACAGGTGAAAGTAGATGACTCTGTGAGAATAGTGTTCCTTCTGATTCCGACATACAACACATGGACAACACATAAAATTATTCCGCTTGTTTGCCTGGGCCACCTTGAGAAAATAACACACGCCTTTCATGAACGCGGCAGAACGTCGGTCAGCATACATCCATTGCCGGTTCATCTGCATTATAAGATTATTAGGAATCGTTACAGAACACCGTGAATAGTGAAATGACCAATTTTACATCGACATATGAAAGGATAAAGTTGTTACCTCGACCCAGGAGAAAAGAGGGAGGAGAAAGCGTATTTAATAAAGTGTGGCTCGGACAAATTAAATCATGTTTGTTTTCTGCGAGCTGAGATGGCGTTATGCTCCCGGGAATTTCATCGAACACCTCTTGTGCAGAGGAGGGAAAAACAAATGATCACACACTCCACAACTAGAATATGTCCTCCGAAGTGAGTGGCGCATGAGGAGAGGAGAGGACTGGCTGGGTTTATATAGTGGTGGTGGTGGGGTCTTTTGCCCCGGTTGGAGCCACCAACTGGGTTCAAAGTTGTTGCAGGCCTTTTAACCCCCCCCCCCCCCCCCCCCCCGAGTCGCCCTGCTCGCCCCAGCCCCAGCTCTGCACCCTTGTACACCGGGCCGTAGCCGAGCCGGGGCAAAAGGGGTATTCTCCACCGAGCAAAAGTCCCGTCCTCCACTAGTGGACGTCGCCTGTGATGGCATTTTAGGATCACTCAACCCAAGTTGCGGCAAGAGGAAGCGGTGATTGAGGTGCGCGCGTGCAGCAGCTGGGCTGCGGCTTGAACCAGAACACTGGGCTCCTTTACGACCTCTCTCTCGCCGCTGCCACCCCTAGGCAGCCGTTTCGGGCCATGACGCCGTTTGACAGGTCGTGGTGTCGTGCGTCTGCTCTTTTGTACATTTTGTGAAGCATTTTGGACCATTATTGTGGATGAACTCGTCACAATTTGGTTCTTATTTGAGGTAATCAAATTAGCAGTGGATACTAATTTTGCTACTCTTATAGTATTTTTTCCGTAATATGACATAGCTTAATCGTTTATCAATTATTTATAGATCTCTCGGAATAAAATATATGATTGGATGTAAATTTTAATATTTTGCGTCTATATATCTCAGTATGGTATATATATATATAATCTATAAAAGCCCATTCTTTAACTTTGCCCTAGGGCCCCGTGAAGTACAGAGCCGGCCCTGCCACGGGCAACCGTGGACGTGACCACTTACAGGCCTAGCTACGGCTTCTACCAGAACGCTGGACTCCTCTACGACCGCTCTCTCGCCGCTGCCACCCCTGGGCAGCCGTGTCGGAACACGTCGTTTGAGAGGCGATCTGCTTTCTACACGTCGTGGTGTCGGGCGTCTGCTCCAGCATGCAGTCGGCCTGGCCAGCCGTAGCTTCGTCGCCGCATCGGCGGCAAGCGCCAGCTCCACCGCCTATGCCTCCGCTAAGCGGTCCACCCGCTGGGCCGCGCGGCACCGTCCTATCGTCTTCGCTCACCAGAGGTGAGCCTCGACGAGGTGCGATTCCAATAGCCACCATCGGTGCTGAAGCCGGACGAAGAGAAGGGCCTACGCACGCGGCCGCGGTGGCGGCCAAAACCCTAGTTCAGAGTGGAGTTTTTCCCTTTTTTTTACGAGAAACGAAAACGAGGACGGATTCGAAAATCTTATATGGCTCGTGAGTCAGACTCAGGTTGATCCGCATGGTTGCAAGGCGTGTCTGCGATAGTACAAGTATACTCCTTCCGTTCTCAAATAAGTGTACATTTTTCTTTTATGAAAGTGAATTGTTTAACAACATATATGATACTAAATTGGTATCGTTAGATCCGTTTTGAAATATACTATCATAATATATAGATTTTATATCATATATATTGTTTTTATTTTATATAAATTTGGTCAAAATTTTAAAAGTTTGACCAAGAACAATTCTAGAGATACGCTTATTCGAAGACGGAGGGAGTACACGTCAATATTCTGCAAGATTTTGGTTCTATAGCGCCCTGCCTTGATTTTACGTACACACGTTCAGCCGGATCAGTTTATATTAATTATCCACCCAAATCTGTTAAAAATATATATTCACCCCGAATGTTTGCTGACCCATAAATGTATTCATCTACAGAGAATGACAACATTATTGATTCGAACATGTGTACACCAGGCCAATACACGTTCAACATAAAAAATATGCATATATACACGCCAAGGTTTTGGTTGCCGGTCGGGAAATCCGGTTACCGCCCGGTAACCGGACATCCCGACCACCCTCGTGATTTTCTCATACCGGTAAAAAAATCCCAAATTTTTTGAAAAAAATGAAATTTAACAAAAAAATCCTCGTTTATTAGTTATGTTGGTAATCATTTTTTTTTGAAATTTTCATATTTTGGTTTTTAAATTCGTCCGATAACTGGTCGGGATTTTCCGTTAACCGTGGTAATCGGAAATCCCGACCCCCCTCGAGAATCTTTTTTTCTACTGGGAACCAAAACCTTATACACGCGGGCAATGCTATCTTACGGGTGACCTGTGCCAAGGTTAACATTCATAATCAGTCGCACAAAATTGGTAATGAAACCCATCTTAATCATAATTGCCTCGAGGTAATGCCATTCTACCCGATCATAGGCTTTCATCATGTCTAGTTTGACTGCGCAACTATAATTCTTCCCTTTCTTTCTTCTTCGCATTGCATGCACACTCTCATAAGCAATCAACACATTGTCAGTTATGAGACGTCCGGGGACGAAAGCGCTCTGCTCCTCCCCAATAATCACACCCAATAGACCTCTGAGCCTGTTTGCAATACACTTTGCAACTATTTTATATAACACTGAACAGAGAGCAATTGGGCGATATTGTGAAATTTTTTGAGGGTGATGTACCTTAGGGATCAGTGTGATAGCTGTATCATTCATTCCAGAAGGTAATTCTCCCCCATTCAAGAAGCTTAAAACTGCCGGGATCACATCATCTTGTAATAGTTTCCAGTGGCGTTGAAAGAATCCCGCAGTAAAACCATCCACCCCCGGGGCCTTCGATGGTGACATCTGAAATAATGCTTTTGTCACCTCCCTGCCATCGAAAGTTTGCTCCAAGGCAGTATTCATCGGTTGTGAAACCTTAGATGGTACAACATCAAGTAGCTCATTCATGTGCCCCCCCTCCCTGCGAAAGGTATAAACTCTGATAAAATTGCATTACTTCATGTTTATTTTCCTCCGTTGTTCCACATACAGACCCATCCAATCGAGTTAAAGACTCGATTTTATTAATTCTTCTTCTTTGTCTTGCCTGTGCATGGAAATACGAGGTATTTCTGTCTCCATCTCTTAACCATTGCACTCTAGACCGCTGCCGCATCCACACTTCCTCCTGGTGCAAAGTTTGGCGCAGCTTCCTCATTATGCTTTTCTCTTGATCCGTTGGGCCTCGTCCCACAGAGACTCCACGCACGTGATCTAGTCGCTTACGTAGTTCTCGAATTGTACGTTTCAAACACCCAAATTCTTGAGCTCCCCATGAACTGAGAGCTGCTTGTAGGTGTTCGAGATTTTGCGCGATGCCACGGAGACCATTAGCACCCGCTCCCTTCTGCCACTTCTCAGCCACCAAATCATCATAGTCCGTATGAGTTTGCCACACATTTTCATAACGAAAAGGTTTTACTCCTCTCTGATCATGGCTCCTTACATTCTCCCGAAGATCCACCATAAGAAAACAGTGGCCAAACTCCGAGGATACAATGTGCCGTACTACCACATTTTCAAACCTAGCCAGAAAATCTCCATTACCTAGAGCTCGATCCAACCTAGCTTTTACATTTGCATCACCCTGTTGACGATTGTTCCACGTGAAGGGGATCCCCGAGTACCCGAGGTCATGAAGCTCACATTCATCAACCGTGTCGCGAAAAGCCCTCATTTGCCACTCCGGTCTGGCATGACGCGAGTAATGCTCCGTCCCATGCATGGTTTCATTGAAATCTCCAAGACAAATCCATGCATCATGACTGATCCCATACAACGTTTTTAGGAACCGCCAACTCTGATATCGATCTTCCACTCGTGGAGCTCCGTAAAAACCCGTAAACCTCCATGCTGGAGATGTATTATTCAAACTCTTCACCATTGCATCAATGTGAGCTGAGCTGAAATTTTTAATAGGGACTTCTACGTCCAAAGACCAGAAAAGACCAATACCTCCACTGAGGTCATCACTGCTAACTGCGAACACTCCCGCAAATCCTAGAGTAGTTCGCAAATTTTCTACCCTCTCTTTCTTCAATTTTGTCTCCATTACAAAGAGGAGGGCGGGACCTTCCTGCTTCACCTTATGCACACGGTCATCCGTATAGGAGCCGTTGCGTATACACGCATACCCAATCAAGCGCGCATGGTTAACCACATGCTAAAACTGACTGTGGTCTAGGATTAATCTTTGAATCTCAATAAATACTGAATCGCTGTGGTCTAGGAGTAATCTTTTTTTGTTTGGGGTTGGTCTAGGAGTAATCTTTGAATCTCACTAAATACTTGATTGCATCACGTTCTTGCAAATGTGGGCACTGGACCATTAACACTTGTGAGTGGGATAATGCCTCCACAACTAAGTCACCAAACAGTGGTTCTTGAAGTCGTAAGTGTATTTTATTATAACAAGGAAACGTCCTTTTCTGTTGAAAAAGGAGGAAAAGTCACACCGAAATGCTACCAAGTAGTATTTTCAAAATTTAGCATAACAAGCAACCTGATTTTAGTTTCCTTTTATTCATGTTAAGGGTTGAATAAATTTCTAGTGCTAACGTATATTGGTCGCTAATTGCACAATTTGTCCTAGAGCAAATATAGTGGAAAGAGCCCAAGCTGTACGGTTGCTACACCGTGTTGTGGCGCGCATATTTGCAAATTACCACAATGCTAAGAAAAAACATTTTTTTTTTTTTAGAAATGGAGGTTCTACCCCCAGCCTCTGCATCAAAATGATGCACACAGCTGGATTTTATTAATAAAAAAGCAGAAACCACGAAGCCTTACAAGTAAAAACATTAACCGGCTGAATCTGAAGCCACCAACCTAGCGACATCTCGCTACCTACAAGACTGATGAAGGGGGTGACCAAGTACAGGGCCGATACCCTGACAATCTACCAACGCACATCATCTATAAAACCGAAGGCCTCACCAAGCCGCCCGATAGCGAGCAAGGGGCACAACCGGTCCGGCCCATCGCAACGCGCACCGATGTACGCGCTCCAGACGTTGCCGCCACCGCCTTCCGCTTACCCTCCTTCAGAACAGAGGTCAAGGCTTTCATCATATCAGACTTGCCGTTGATGCCGCCATGACACCAACCAGCACCACCGCCCTGCGCGTCGTCCATCATCCCGCGTCCGACACCGAGACCCCACGGCACCACGCCATCGAGCCTCGCCGTCGTCGATGCAGTAGACAAACGACCACTTCATCTTCAAGTCCCTCCGACCATTGCTTCAAAATGATGCCCTCAGGAGGGAGGTCGACACCAATGGTGTCGTCATCATCCAATCCGGGAGACCCAGATTTAGGTTTTCACCCGAAGCAAGCTGGGCGAGGTACCGCGAACTGCAATGACGATGCCTTGAGAGGAAAGACGTCGAAGACGCCGCCATCGTCCGCCATGACCGAAGTCGGCGCGATTTTCATCGGCAGTCGCGCCCCCAACCCTGCCACTGGCCGGATCTGCACGGTGGCGCAACGATGGCTCCACCATTGGGACCTCGGCAGGGAGCCTCCAAACGCCCCTCGCCGACCCTCCACGCGTCATCGGCCAGCCAAGAGCCAGCCCACGACCAGATCGGAGCGGGAACCGATCTACGGCCGCCACGCTCGCCGGAATTGCGTCCGAAGAGGAGCCACCGCCGCCGGCCGACAAGGAGGGCTTCCTTGGCGCCGCCTCCACCATGGGCACCGAGATCAGGGGCTGGTCGGAGGAGAGCCAGCCACCGTCGACACGCCGGTCGCCGACATCACCACGATGCCAGCAGCCGGCGAGACCCAGCGCCCCCGCACTCTCCTGCTGTAGGTACGTCGATGCACCGTCGCCTCCACAGCAGGGAGCGCCACCGCCACGTGCAGATCGGGCCGCCGCCGTTGCCACTGCTTGCGCCTCCTCGCAGCCCCACGGCGCCTCGCCGTCGACCCGTCCGGACCACGCAGCTCGACCGCGACGGCTCTCCCGGCCTCCACGCGCGCGGAGAAGCCCCGCCGCCGCCTTCACGGGCGCCGCCCAGGCACTGCCCGGCGAGACCTCGGGCGGCGACGGGGAGGGAAGGAGTGGCGGGGAGGTCTTGGGGCGGCGGCGGCTCTCTCCCCCGAGCCGCCTAGGGTTAGGCGACGCGGGGTCCTCCTGAACACCGTGGTGGTTATTCACCTGATCGACAACGTAGCAGGTTGTACGAGTACCACTAAGAAAAAACATGTCAAACAAATACTTACATAGGCAAAACCAGGTTGGGCAAACCAAGCAACCTGGCTTCTTCCTCTTGGTTCATGATAAGGGTTGGTTGGATCCATGTCTAGTGACTAGGCATGCTGACGGTTATCAATAATTGCAGCACGACGAGTTCAAGAGCTAATATTAATACTACTAGAAAAATGCACAAGTGGTACAGGAGAGGAAACCGAAAATGCCCAAGTTGCAGGGAGCAGATACCAATCTATCCTATAAAGGCTCAGGGGCATTCCGGCCACCACAACGATTTCGTGAGGCACCAGTCCAGCCATTTTTACCGATTTGTACCCAGCATTTCTTAACCTCTCTCGCTGACGCGTATGACCTTCTCGTGTGGGTCCACGGAAGGCACAAAATGACCCGCCTATCGATCCAGGCCATCTTCTTGAGCAGGGTGCGTCTCCTCACGGAGCGAAGAGGCACAGCCCTTCAGTCTTCCACCCGTGGTCGTGTGGGTCCGTGTATGGCGCGTGGGTGTGTTTCCCTTCCATCCTTCACCTGCTCCGTCCTGCACGGTCAAAAGGCCACCGATGGAGTGGAAACCTAGATCGAGGTGAAAAATCCCTGCCGCCTCCTCCCGCGTTCTCCTCTTCTTCCGCACCCTCGCTGCCACTCTGCACTGCCGGCCTCCCCCCGGCCTCGCTCGCGCGCGTGTGCGCTGCTCCTCTCCCTTGCAACGGCTACGCCGCCACGCCTACTATCGCCTCCATCCTCTTCGACGGCGCTACTTCGTCACCGCCTCCGCTTCGACGTCTCTGCACGTTGATGGCCGGTCGGCCTCCGCCATGACGTCTCTGTGCCGGTTGTGCCGCCAAGCCTGCTGTCGACTCCATCCTCTTCGACAGCGCCTCTTTGTGTCCGCCTCCGCCCCGACGTTTCTGCACCACGACAGCGGTCCGCCTCCACCACGACGCTTCTGCGCGGCCATGCCTGTTGTCACTTCCGTCCTCCCCGATGGCGCCTCTTCCTCGTCGTGCACAGCGAAGGCTGACCACTGACTATAATTAGTGGACCAGCTGTCTAGCACCATCTGCAAAGGTACAAGCTCACGCATCCTCGTAGCACTTTGCTGCAGCACCAGGAAACAATGGACATATTGTGACTCTTCTTCCACCTTAGTTTCTAATTTTTCATTTGTTTTGTTTCAGGCCTGAAAACTGGTCGGATTTTGTTTCAGTGTTTTGTTTTAGGGCCTGACACTGTCCATTCTTTTTTGTACAGCCTCAATTGCTGCAATCTGAGTTATGTGAGCGTACTGATCATTTTGGTCAATGTTGGGCCACTTGTCAGCAACAGGTAGATGAAGTTCATGTCCTCTTTAAGTTACTCTCCGATTGGTGCTTCTACGCAATTCTTTTTGCTGTTATATTTCATGGTTCGATTTTTCGGAATGGAATATTTGATTATCCTGGTTTAACTTTCTTTTCTTCTCAGTATGTTGAAATGCAGCAAAGTTTTCTGCATACAATACAACGGGTGCAGCTAGAACTATTTGAGTTAAGAGACCATAGTAGAGAAAAGAAGATGGTTCACAGGCTGCTCAGGAGGGTTCAACTGAGTCATCATATGCTCAAACCAAGGGGAGAAACATGGCTCCAAATGATAGTGCATTAGCAGATAGCAGTCAGTACGTCTACAAATGATTCCATAAAGGTATTACTGATTTTGGAGAACTTAAGTAGTGTATTGTTTAATGTTTGCTGCATGACTTCATTATGTGTACTGAGTTTATTCATGTTGTCTATTTCGTTAGTGTCGGTGTGTACTGTGTCGTAGCCTGGCCTGTTCTTGCTTCTATTTCAGTTAGACTATCATGTTGGTATTGTTGATTATTCTGTCCCAGTATCATTTAGAGTAGTTCGTAAGCACACTTTAATTCTACATTTCTATTATTTTCAGGGAAATAACCCCCATCCTGTACCTATGGTTCCATCTTCATTATTGGGAATAGGTGGTTTTGTACCTCTGGTATTCCGCAATTTGGTACTTTTCATCCTGCCATCCAACCGAGCTTGCACTGGCCCATTCAAAAGGTTTCCTTTGTCTATTATTTTCTTGACTTCTACGTGCTAAAATGATTTATGTTTACTATAGATGTGGTGTTTTCGAAATTTCGGATATTTTTTTTTGAAGGTGTGCCCCTTCTCAGCGGTGTATATTTTGAAGTTGATCCTTGTATTTACTCTTTAAAGACACTTATCTTATAAGATTTATGGGGTCTAAGGTGTCATTGCATTATGAATATTGCAAGGTACATATTTCTGCAACGTTCTGTCCTGTTATTATGTTAATTGTGTTGTAGTAATCTCCAGATTTATTCTCTTTGGAGAATGGGATGCCCTAGAAGAGATATATACATGTGAATTCGTTCGTTCATTGTTTTCCATGGGTGTTAGCTGCTCTGTTTTGACATCACTTAGTATGAAGCTTGCGTTTTTACACTAGCAAAGCATGGTTGAATTATTCTATCAGTGAGGAATTGTGCTTCTGAGATTGGTTGTCATTAGCGTTTCTTGTATAATTCATCTCAGTTTTTTCCTTCGCATATTTTTTGTTGTTTGTTTTGTTATGGCGAAGGAGGTGTGCTGATCCAGCTCGATTTTCCCATCTCTCAAGCTACTGTTGTGCTTGTCGTACTTCACCTTCCAATGAACGTTTTCCGTGAGTGCGGATGATTTTGTCTCCTACACTTCCAAGCAACTATTCTTGCAAATTCTTGTTGATTTGTGTCACCGTAAATTTATTGTGTTGGAATGAAAAAATATATGTGGCTGCTGTATTTTTTTTCTCCATGCAGCACACTGGTTATATTCAACATCGTTGCTGTTTTTTTTAGCGAAATGCAGCAAATGCTGCTTTGAATTGGTTAAGGTAGGAAGAACCTAATCTTAACAGGAGGTGGGTAAAATATACAACCCAGCTAGGGAAAGAGAATGTAAAATAAAGTATTATGGAAATCTGGGCTTTCATCTTTTTGGCGACGGCTTACAATACTTCACATATTTGGGGAACTGCTGATTTGTACCGGGTATGCCACATGCGTGACAGGTTCTGTTTGAAACTGAAATCTGCACCATCAACTCATAATAGCGAGATCTCTTCCCTTCCCTGGTATTTTCATTTCTGAAGCAACTCTTTGATTCTGTACAACTATTTACCGATTTCGTGAGGCATTCCGGCCACCACAACGATTTCGTGAGGCACCAGTCCAGCCATTTTTACCGATTTGTACCCAGCATTTCTTAACCTCTCTCGCTGACGCGTATGACCTTCTCGTGTGGGTCCACGGAAGGCACAAAATGACCCGCCTATCGATCCAGGCCATCTTCTTGAGCAGGGTGCGTCTCCTCACGGAGCGAAGAGGCACAGCCCTTCAGTCTTCCACCCGTGGTCGTGTGGGTCCGTGTATGGCGCGTGGGTGTGTTTCCCTTCCATCCTTCACCTGCTCCGTCCTGCACGGTCAAAAGGCCACCGATGGAGTGGAAACCTAGATCGAGGTGAAAAATCCCTGCCGCCTCCTCCCGCGTTCTCCTCTTCTTCCGCACCCTCGCTGCCACTCTGCACTGCCGGCCTCCCCCCGGCCTCGCTCGCGCGCGTGTGCGCTGCTCCTCTCCCTTGCAACGGCTACGCCGCCACGCCTACTATCGCCTCCATCCTCTTCGACGGCGCTACTTCGTCACCGCCTCCGCTTCGACGTCTCTGCACGTTGATGGCCGGTCGGCCTCCGCCATGACGTCTCTGTGCCGGTTGTGCCGCCAAGCCTGCTGTCGACTCCATCCTCTTCGACAGCGCCTCTTTGTGTCCGCCTCCGCCCCGACGTTTCTGCACCACGACAGCGGTCCGCCTCCACCACGACGCTTCTGCGCGGCCATGCCTGTTGTCACTTCCGTCCTCCCCGATGGCGCCTCTTCCTCGTCGTGCACAGCGAAGGCTGACCACTGACTATAATTAGTGGACCAGCTGTCTAGCACCATCTGCAAAGGTACAAGCTCACGCATCCTCGTAGCACTTTGCTGCAGCACCAGGAAACAATGGACATATTGTGACTCTTCTTCCACCTTAGTTTCTAATTTTTCATTTGTTTTGTTTCAGGCCTGAAAACTGGTCGGATTTTGTTTCAGTGTTTTGTTTTAGGGCCTGACACTGTCCATTCTTTTTTGTACAGCCTCAATTGCTGCAATCTGAGTTATGTGAGCGTACTGATCATTTTGGTCAATGTTGGGCCACTTGTCAGCAACAGGTAGATGAAGTTCATGTCCTCTTTAAGTTACTCTCCGATTGGTGCTTCTACGCAATTCTTTTTGCTGTTATATTTCATGGTTCGATTTTTCGGAATGGAATATTTGATTATCCTGGTTTAACTTTCTTTTCTTCTCAGTATGTTGAAATGCAGCAAAGTTTTCTGCATACAATACAACGGGTGCAGCTAGAACTATTTGAGTTAAGAGACCATAGTAGAGAAAAGAAGATGGTTCACAGGCTGCTCAGGAGGGTTCAACTGAGTCATCATATGCTCAAACCAAGGGGAGAAACATGGCTCCAAATGATAGTGCATTAGCAGATAGCAGTCAGTACGTCTACAAATGATTCCATAAAGGTATTACTGATTTTGGAGAACTTAAGTAGTGTATTGTTTAATGTTTGCTGCATGACTTCATTATGTGTAGTGAGTTTATTCATGTTGTCTATTTCGTTAGTGTCGGTGTGTACTGTGTCGTAGCCTGGCCTGTTCTTGCTTCTATTTCAGTTAGACTATCATGTTGGTATTGTTGATTATTCTGTCCCAGTATCATTTAGAGTAGTTCGTAAGCACACTTTAATTCTACATTTCTATTATTTTCAGGGAAATAACCCCCATCCTGTACCTATGGTTCCATCTTCATTATTGGGAATAGGTGGTTTTGTACCTCTGGTATTCCGCAATTTGGTACTTTTCATCCTGCCATCCAACCGAGCTTGCACTGGCCCATTCAAAAGGTTTCCTTTGTCTATTATTTTCTTGACTTCTACGTGCTAAAATGATTTATGTTTACTATAGATGTGGTGTTTTCGAAATTTCGGATATTTTTTTTTGAAGGTGTGCCCCTTCTCAGCGGTGTATATTTTGAAGTTGATCCTTGTATTTACTCTTTAAAGACACTTATCTTATAAGATTTATGGGGTCTAAGGTGTCATTGCATTATGAATATTGCAAGGTACATATTTCTGCAACGTTCTGTCCTGTTATTATGTTAATTGTGTTGTAGTAATCTCCAGATTTATTCTCTTTGGAGAATGGGATGCCCTAGAAGAGATATATACATGTGAATTCGTTCGTTCATTGTTTTCCATGGGTGTTAGCTGCTCTGTTTTGACATCACTTAGTATGAAGCTTGCGTTTTTACACTAGCAAAGCATGGTTGAATTATTCTATCAGTGAGGAATTGTGCTTCTGAGATTGGTTGTCATTAGCGTTTCTTGTATAATTCATCTCAGTTTTTTCCTTCGCATATTTTTTGTTGTTTGTTTTGTTATGGCGAAGGAGGTGTGCTGATCCAGCTCGATTTTCCCATCTCTCAAGCTACTGTTGTGCTTGTCGTACTTCACCTTCCAATGAACGTTTTCCGTGAGTGCGGATGATTTTGTCTCCTACACTTCCAAGCAACTATTCTTGCAAATTCTTGTTGATTTGTGTCACCGTAAATTTATTGTGTTGGAATGAAAAAATATATGTGGCTGCTGTATTTTTTTTCTCCATGCAGCACACTGGTTATATTCAACATCGTTGCTGTTTTTTTTAGCGAAATGCAGCAAATGCTGCTTTGAATTGGTTAAGGTAGGAAGAACCTAATCTTAACAGGAGGTGGGTAAAATATACAACCCAGCTAGGGAAAGAGAATGTAAAATAAAGTATTATGGAAATCTGGGCTTTCATCTTTTTGGCGACGGCTTACAATACTTCACATATTTGGGGAACTGCTGATTTGTACCGGGTATGCCACATGCGTGACAGGTTCTGTTTGAAACTGAAATCTGCACCATCAACTCATAATAGCGAGATCTCTTCCCTTCCCTGGTATTTTCATTTCTGAAGCAACTCTTTGATTCTGTACAACTATTTATTCATAGATTTAAAAACAAAAATTGAGTCTGAGGTTATGGTGCGTGTTCTCCTTGCTCCTTGTGACAATCATCTCCCTATATTTTTTTTAGAGAAACAAGGGTCCTATTTATTAGGATCTCCTCTTTATATTTATTCATCGTTTATGTTTTCTGGAGTTTGCTGTCTCATCCAGTCCCCTACATTACACATAATTTTTTTGTAATTAATTGTAAATATGTCCTGTTCTGAAACTCATTAGTCGCATCACAATTTCTTGTAGCTATAGTTAGTGACGATTTCTAGGTTTACGATGCTCAGGAGTAAAGTTAGTTTGAACGTTGTGCACTACAGACATATTCTTTCTGACGGATTAATTCTTTAGGCGGTAGATTTAAATATAGAAAGTAGGATTGTCCCTTGTCCCCAGCAGGACATAGACCAAACATAAAATGCATCTGACGTCCATTCTTAAACAATTTCATACTGATGGTTGCCTCTATGAGGGCTTGTCTAAAGTTTGTAGAGGGCAAACACTAAACACCTTACATTTTGCACCTTATTCTCATTTTTCACGAAGCTAAGGTGATCCATGTTCATAAACTGGATATTAGAAAATACTGATAGAAAAAAATAAAGTTTTTTTTTGAAACTGATAGAAAAAAAAAGTTCATGGTGTTATGTTCTTCTTTCTTGGTTCGCTGTCATGGATTTAAAAAGATTTGAAGCCTTAGGGTTTGATGTAGGCTTTTCTTTGGCTGGGTTGTGTAGGCTGGTCGCTAAGGTGCTTCGCTCACTATATGCAGGCTATCTGTCACTGAAATAATTGATGCATGGCTTCCATTTTGTTCTTAGTATGTTGGCAAACCAACCTGATTGATGTGTTGCTTTCATTTTGTATGATATGTTCTTTCTATGTTTAGGTTCTGGAATAGCTAGCTTGAGTTAAACATGTCCTCTCATTAGTTTGCAAAGATTCATCCTAGCTACCATTTATGGTTTCTTATCTGTGTGGTGTGTAATTAGTTCTTGTACGCTTTGGGTAGTTATTTTCTATAAATGACAACTTGTCTTTTTTTCTACTAAATTTATACTACACTCAAGCTTTGCGTTCTGATGAACTGAAGCAATATGTGCTTGCAGAGTGATTGTGGCGCAGTGATTGCATATGTGCCTTTCTTTTACACTCTTATAAACTGGAGTACAACACCGTGTTTGACGTTAACCTTTTGCTTGCAGGTCTCGGCGGCGAGCTCATCGAGATGTTATCAGCGACTGACCATTGGGCTATCATGGTGCCAGCGCCTGTTCTACCCCCTATATCAAGACGGCGAATCGCCACCGCCTCCCAGCAACTCTCCAAAGAAGTGCACATAGGATTACTATTTACTGATACATGTGAAGGTGGTGATCGAGCATGGACCTGTACCGACGAAGGGTGTAACTGATGTGTCTTCCTCCGAAATTTGGCCACCGGTACTTGTGTTTGTAGCTTCTGTTTTCTGCCTACGGATTACCGGACTATATCTTAGATTATGCTTTCATCAGGTTTCGACGGCATATAATTTACAAGTTTTTCCATTTCGTATCCAATCCGGAATAAATCGGACTTCTTGCGCCATTTGGCGCAACGGGTCATCTAGTACTAATCAGTTGCCAAGCCTGAAGCATCGTTGCTTCTTCCTTTTGCGCAAGATGTCAAGTATTTACAATTGATTTTTAGTACACAAAAGATAGTGAGCATGCATGCATCTATCGATTGAAAATGGTCAAAGTGTGTGTGCTAGCTGTACAGAAAAAGAAATGGTAGGCGTCGATGCACATGGGGTAATTAGCTAGCTGGAGATCTATAAGGGGAGCAGGATAGTCGATCCATTCAGCCTACACTGCTTTCGCATCCACCCATACACTACACAAACACATTCACAAGCAATTCATCGATCCTGTCCCGACCATGGCTGCTCCGGTGACAGCGGCGACGGGGGGGCTGAAACCTGTCATAGCAAAGCTGACCACTCTGATGGGTGACGATCACGAGGATCTCGAGGGTGTACGCGTTGAGATCAAACTCCTCGCCGACGAGCTCTCTGCCATGTGTACATTCGTCCTGGACAAGGCAGAGGAGAAAGACCCTGCCGACGTGCAGGACAAGGCGTGGGTGAATGAGGTGCGGGAGCTCTCCTACGACATGGAGGACTCTATCGACGACTTCATCATGCGGACTAGCGGCGGTGGCGACGAAGATGCTGACAGGCCAGATCATGGCTTCATGGAGAAGGTGGAGGACTCGCCGTCGCGGGGCAAGGATTTCAAGGAGGAAATCATCAGCTTCTTGGAGAAGGTGAAGGACTTGTCGGCGGTGATGAAGGGTCGCCGTCGGGCCGGTGTTGATTCCAAGGAAGAAATCGTCGAAGTGGTCCATGCAGCTGTTGACCCTGCAGCTCTCGCCTTGTTTGAGCTCTTGTCAAAAAGAGATGAGCCGGCCAAAGCTGAGCTCATCAAGTTGCTCACTCAAGACGAGGACGAAGGCAGTGAGTTGCTACTAGCTGAAGAACCCGATGGATGTGAGGCTCCACTGGCTGAAGTGGGTGAAGGGTCTGAATTGCTGCAAGTGGAAGAAAATGGATGTGATCTCTCTGAAGAACAACAAGAAGAACATGCTGAAGAAGTACAAGAACAAGAAGCAGAAGATGGATGTGATCAGTCACCACTTATTGAAGAAGACGATGGATGTGACTCGCCACTGGCTGAAGAGGAGGACGGATGTGAGTCACCTCGCGCTGAAGAAGATGAAGAGAGCAATGCACGTGAGCCGCAAACACGGAAACATCCCAAGGTGGTCACCATTGTTGGAGCCGGAGCAACCGCTCTTGCGAACCAAGTTTATGAAGAACTCAGAGTCAAATTCGATCACTGGTCTTCCATATCGATGTCGTCAAATCCAGACATTACAGGTATCTTGATGATACTTCTCCTAGAATGTACCGGCCAATTCAAAGCAATTGAAAGCGTGCAACAACTGATTGACGAAATCAACGATGCGCTACAAGACAAAAGGTAATTATCTTTACTTCATCCTACTCGCTGTCCACGGATAAAAAGATAGTTAGTTGCATATATTTTCATATGTCACGTGACAATGGGGTATATATACATGCTAATTTTCCATCTAAATGATTAAAAAACTAGGAGAAAAAATGCGATATTTAAATGTTTGAAATGTTCCTTCCAAAAATTAAGGAAAATAAAAGTGTCAAATTTCTTACTTTTTTCTTTTTATAAGTTACCAACAATAACAATGTTTTCTGCATTTTCCTTTAGGTGTTTTCTATTTATATATATTAAAGCCACGCTAACATCACTCATAAATCCGTGTGCAGCTATTTGATTTTCGTTGACGACATATCGCAGAAAGAAACATGGGATGTTCTCAAGCGTGCATTCCCCATGACCAGTTGTGGTGGAATAATAATCACCACTACCCAATGTTAAGATGTCGTCGATTCATGTCGTTCATCGTTCAATGGCCATATTTACACTATAAAACCTCTCGATAAGATGCATTACAGAAAACTCTTTCATCAACGATTATTCAACTCTGAAGATAACTGCCGTCCACACCTTGAACAAATTTCTGATCAAATATTGGAAAAATGTGATGGCTCACCTTTGGCAATCTTAGTTGTATCTGGTTTGTTGGCAAACACTACAAAAGCAGAGCATCTATGGAACCATAGGAAAGATTCAATTGAGCGTGCACTTGAAACAAGTGATAGCGTCGAAAGGATCATGAAGGTTTTGTTAGTGTGTTACTCTGACCTTCATCCTTCTCTGAAAACTTGTCTCTTATACCTCAGCATATACCAGAAAGGATCTACTATAAAGATGGCTGACCTAGTAAGGAGGTGGACTGCTGAAGGATTCTTTCATGGAGAAGGAAAATATACAGTGGATGAGATAGGAGAGAGCTGTTTTAATGAGCTCCTGAATAGGAGTTTGATCCAGCCTATGAAGATAGACCAGTATGGTAAGGTCAAGAGTTGTCAAGTTCATGACACAGTTATGGACTTCATCATATCCAAGTCCACCGAGGAGAACTTTATTACTTTTGTTGATGGTCCGAGTCCAACTATTGATCAGACACAGCCCAAAGTTCGTCGACTCTCCCTCCAATATATAGATGAAAGCAATTCTATCCAAGAGCAGAACCTGCTAATTTCTCATGCTCGATCACTTATTGTATCTAGACAGTTGTGGGAAATACCATCTCTGGATGAGTTCAAGCATTTGCGTGTTGTGGACTTGGAAGGTTGCAGTCATTTACAAAGCCATCATATTGAAAACATTGGGAGGTTATTCCAGTTGAGGTACCTGAACCTTTCCTGGACAGGAATATGTGAGCTCCCTGAACAAATAGGACACCTAAGTTCTTTAGAGATGTTGGACCTAACAGCAACAGCGGTAACTGAGTTACCGTCAGCAATTGTTAATCTAGGAAAATTGATGCATCTATTTGTTGGCGAGCTTGTGAAATTCCCTAATAGAGGAATCAGGAAGATGCAATCAATGGAGAATCTGAAACAGGTCAGGGCCTTAAAGCAGCCAATTATATTTCTTCAAGAATTAGGCCAGCTACAGAATATGAGAAAGCTGAATATAAATCTTGAAGATGATCAAGAGGCCACTGAAGATACAAAGAAAGAGCGCATGGAAGCTATCGCATCTTCACTCTATGAGCTAGGCACACACAAGCTTAGATCTTTAACTATCTGGAACTGTAGTTGCAGCTTATTAATGGAGCAATGGTACCCTGCTCCGCTCGGCCTCCAAAGACTTAAGACTTGGAGGTCAACCTTCCCACGTGTTCCGGATTGGATGGGCTCCCTCGCCAACCTTCAACTATTACGGTTTGATCTGGAGAGAGTAAAGAATCAAGATCTCTGCATCCTTGGAGGCTTGCCTGCTCTGCTCAATCTGACACTGGTAGGAAAAGAGATATCCAAAGGAAAGATCATTGTCAGTGGTGAAATGGGTTTCCCGTGCTTGAGGAGTTTTGGTTACAGTACGTGGCAGTGGGTAGGGATAGACATTCTATTTGAAGCAGGATCCATGCCCAAGCTAGAGAAGCTCAGGATTGATTTCAGCCCAAAGATGAACGAGTATCTCTTCAGCAATGGTAGTATAAGTGGTGTTGGTCCTTTTGATTTCGGAATCGAGAACCTTCCCTGCAGCCTCGTGACAGTCGTGTGTGATTGTGCATCGTATAATGAGGAACCCACTCTTGAGGCCACAAAGGCGGCCATGGAGAGAGCAGTCCGCGCACACCCCAGCTGTCCTACTCTGGACTTTGTCATCTACTAGCTAGCTAGCTAGCATTATCTCTTCATGCAGGTACTAGCTAGTAGTATTTCTTTATCACTGTATTTATAGCTATATTTTAAATAAATGCATGTATTTATTGCTCTCATTTGTTGCCTGCTTAAGTTTTATTCTCCCTATATTTCCTTTTGTTTTTTCCTCCCTTATTCGTTGTTGCTCATCTTTGTTAAGCAAACTGCAATCTCAAGAAAGATTTCTGCCATTGTTACGCAAAAATTCTAAAACTAAACAACTTATAACCCGTTATCATATATACATAGGTTCGGCAGTAAATAAGTATGACAGTTTAACTTACCATTGCTTATGCTAATTTTCAGAGCTACTCTCCGGGTGCTTCGGTATCCAATTGTGTGTTTTAGTCTCCTGGCTCATGTTGGAGCTAAACATTATTCGGCTTGAGGAGAGGACAATTGTACCACGATCTGGGTCTGGGTGTGGCCATGAACCACTTCAATCTGTGGAGTCTCACAAGTCACAAGGATCCAAGGAGCCACCATCTGGGTGGAAAGAACAACCCAATGATCAGGAATATCACGTCCAAGAGGGATGTAGCCTAGACAATATAGTTTCTTTCTCACTGGACAACTAGTAGTAGTTCAGATGTCACTACTTCAACTGACTGGTTCCTTCACTCGGGATGTAATGTTTGTGCAGTGAAATGCTTTTTTTTTATAAAGGGAAGTATATTAATATCGCGGAGATACAAATTACACCCGGTCTCTGCAACAGCGCAATGGATGCACACAGCCGAAAGACAATAAAAATAAGAAATAAAAAAGAAGAAGAGTCCCGCTACAGGGTTACCGTCCTCGCGGTATCCGCACAACAACCACCTAAACAACAGCTGGCGTCCAACTCTTCAAAAACAACGTCTCCAAAAAGAACGGTGCCTGGCACAACCAATTAAGGCCAGATCTTGGGTTTTCACCCTGAAGATAATCCTCGCTCTCAAAACAACGGCTCCAAGAAGACCAGTGCCATGCACAACCAATTAAGGCCAGACCTTGGGTTTTCACCCTGAAAGGTAGGACTTTGGACTCCACGCATATTGTCTCCCCCTCTGACATACAGATGCCACGAATCTTGCAGCTCCAAGCCAGTTCCCCATCGATGCAAAGACTCCGAACACCGTTGCTAGTCCTTCAATCTCGCCTTCGATGACTGAGCATGGCGACCAAATTCCACCGATCCAGCAATCTCCAGGCATTGCCTATGGGAGTCGCTGGCGGAGCCTTTCGGTCAACACCCCGGCTTGATCAAAGAGGACCTACATCATGATCTTCATCTTCGCGCGACAGGAAACCCTAGGACCACCACCATTATTCATCAGCCTCGCGGCCCGACACCGTGAAGCCACTCCCAGCAGGAAAGCATCGTGGAAGGGTAGACCATTGCCCAACACTAGGTCGCCGGCGTGACCAAGGTCGTAGCCATACTACCACGGCCGGCCAAGGCCGGATCCGATACCCTAGATCGCTAGATCGGGCATCAAATCACAGCGTCCCCAAGCGATTCCCGGATCTGATCCAGGCGCCCGCCGGCGACGCAGCACCCCCGTCGTACCACCTTCCCGCCGGGAGGCTCAAGCGCCGGCCCTAGGCCGCGCCGCCCCATGCCTACCGCCGGCTCTCCACCGCCTCCATGGAGCGCCGCCACGGAGCACCTCTCCTGCCCACCGTCGGTGACGGGGGCGCCGCCACCACCGCCGGCGACAGGCGGCAGCGACGGCAGGGTCGGGGGGATAGGAGGGGCTCGGGAGGGAGGGAGGTGCGGGAGCCTCCGGAGTCGCCTGGAGGGGGCGGCTCGGGAGGGAGGGGGCTCGGGAGGGAGGGGAGTGAAATGCTATGAGCATCCCTGTCTATGCAGTGAAATGTTCTGAATTCCTGTTTGTGCAGCTCATTGTATTTTCCAGCGAATTTTTTCTCGGAGGAGTTCATCCGGGAGGAGGCCGGAAGGATCCTCGACAATGTGAGCAGCCCTCTCACGCTTTCTGTCGAACTAGTAGCAATCAGCAAAAAAAATCAATAGAATCACGAGAAAATAGGGCAACAAATCCATCGCCTCGCCACAATCTCTCTTTCTATAGTCTGTAGAAAGAAGAAGGTAGCATAGCATCACCTGAACTCGACTGAGCCCACAGCAGCAGCTCGTCGTAGCATCTCCTGTGTTCCCCATGCCGAAGCAGAAGAAGAACTGGTGGCGGCTGGTATACGGTCCGTGGATGGCATGGGGGCGGGGATCGACGGCGCGCCTTGACCCGATGCCTCCATGCAGCGCAGCGCCGTCGCGAGCTGCGCCTGCACTCTTCCTCTTGGGAGCGGGGGAAACGAACAGAGGAGGAGGTCGATGTGTGTCGCGCGCGACGGGTCAAACGCCAACACACACAAATACAAAGATTGCGGGCTAGGTTGCATTTGGGCGTTTTTCATGGTGAATAACATATTGGTATTGCATATTACAACATCCACCACATAAATACACGGCTTTCACAACTGGTCACATGACTCGTTTGAAAAAACTGCCACGCAGGACACGAAAACACACTAAACAGCGGAAGTCATCCAAACACATTCGTGGTAAACTCAAATCATGCCTTGACTACCTACATGCTACTGACTCGGCGACGTTTCTGGTTCGCACAGCCATCAGCGACACCACCTTCTTCAGGTTCTCCGAAATTCTGCTCAAAGTTTGGCTAAGACAATAGCCAGGGACGAAACCAATATGAGTACATTGAATTGTACTCTCAAGACACTCCATATGAAAACTAAGCATGCAAGTATGCATATACAGGTGGTAGCAAGGCTTTAATTAGGGTTCAACTAGCCATGATGAATTGAAGACCCATCATGGTTGCACAAGTTTTAGCTTTCTTTATTGAAGAAGATACTCCAAAAGATATTTAATCTCTTGTAGATATAGCTTGTCCACCAGGTTTTGATAAAGCATTCTTAAATAAAGAAAACGTTTTTTTTACAAAACTTCTTGGAAGATCACATCTTCAAAATCATTATTTTCCAGTACCTCAAAGGTAAAATCTTTTCCCTTTCCAAGTACCTCCCACGTACAATTCTAAAACACTTTTCAAGCTTTTTTTTTAAATATTGACACAATGCAGAGGTGTACACAATCCACAAGATCCAGTACATCCGCCGTGAACAACCACGGACTGTTCAAGACAGTATGCAAAAATCAGATAACTGGTCCTAACTATCCACTATGCAAGTGCTAGTAAATGGCTACCTCTTCAATTGGATTTGTTCTTAGTCAGTCATATCGATCTGGTTTCCCCTGACAACACACCGCCATGACTAGAGACCCAACTGTTGCAACGGGTGGCGAACTTAATCCCCACACTCTAAATGTCCCATGTTTTCCTTTCTGGCGACAATTCGGTTCGGGGGACTCTAACCCCTATAGCACATTGAGGTAGACACGGACTAACATCGACAAGCTTCTAGCTAGACCCCGTTCTCATATTGAGGTAATGTGGCAGCACGGCTTGGTTGTCCGGCGAAGACTAGGTTATGTGTCATTTTTTTGGAAAACAAGTCGAAAATATTCCCTCCTTCACAAACCACCTTTCCGCGGGGTTTTTCCAAAGCTTTTGTGTTCCAAAAACATCAAGTTAAAAATGTCCACTAAGGGGCTTAAGTAGATTAAGTGATGATCCTAAAATGTCTAAGGGGTTTGGTAACACCAAGATTATATAGTGGCTATATCATATTAGATACATAACATAAATAGTGGTATAGTCCACTTAAGGAAATAGTTTTAGAATCAAACTTTTGTAAAACTTCAGAAGTAAAACATGCATGGTAGATAGTGATAGGTAAACAACAAGAAAGCATTTAGAGTGGCTTGCCTTGGCACTGTTCTTGGTCTTACTCTTGAAATAAACAAGAGTTGTAATAAAAAAACTCTCCGGGAAATAATAGCGTCTTCGTTATCTAACGTCGTAAATAAAAAGGAAAACACCCAATCAGAACCAAACAAAAGAAAAAAACTAGACCAAAAGTAAACATACAACAAGCAATTCATCAAACAAATACACTCAGATACAAAAGCACTAGGTTACACATTGACGTGGGCATGATTCCTGGACCTATCAGGTGAGGCTACTCGGTCCAAGGCCCAAGACCTAGGCCCAAAGACAGGTGATATCTCGTGGTTCTAGAAGTCCCAACAGAAGCCCACCCGCAAAACTTGCGGGTCAAGACAAGAACTCATATACGTATTCTACTAGGACTAATGTAACCCCCTTCTGACTGCATATATAAAGCCAGGAGGGAGGAGAGAAAGAGGAGATCCAATCGAGAGAAAGGAAGATACAAGCCACAACTAGACTGGAAAATACACGGGACACCCCGTACACACCACCACGACATCGCCGTTGTAACAGCTCGACTATCTCGCCATAATACAGATCAGAAAAGCAGGAGTAAGGGTTTTACCTCTACAAGGGCTCCGAACCTGGGTAAATCTTGCATCCTTGTTAACCGTCGAGATCACTGATATGTCATAAACGTATCCCTAGTTTCTGATGCTCCATGATGATATTATGCCAATTGCTACATGTTTTCTCCCTTCTTAATGTCATTTTTATCGATTTTACGGACTAACCTATTGACAAGATGCCACAGAGCCAGTTCCGTTTTCTGCTGTTTTTTAGTTTCAGAAAAGTTGTTCTGGAAATATTCTCGGCATTAGAAAGTTCGAAGCCCAGAAGTCCTATTTTCCTCGGAAGCATCCAAAAGACCGAAGAGGAGACGAAGAGGGGCATCAGCGGGCCCACACCATATGCTGGCGCCCCCCCCTTGGCCGCGCCAGGGGGTGGTGTGGGGCCCCTGGACCTCCACCGCCTCTGCCTTTTCGCCTATTTAATCCCCCGGGATGGAAAACCCTAGGTACATGATCAAAATCCACGAAAAAATTCCGCAGCCGCCGTCACCGTCAACCCTAGATCAGGAGGGTTCCGGAGTTGTTTTCCGGCACCCTGCCGGAGAGGAAATCATCACCAGAGGATTCTACATCACCATGCCTGCCTCCGGAGTGATGCGTGAGTAGTTCATCCCTGGACTACGGGTCCATAGCAGTAGCTAGATGGTTGTCTCCTCCTCATATGCCTCCATGCTTAGATCTCGTGAGCTGCCTATCATGATCGAGATTGATCTTATGTGATTCTATATGTTGTGTTTGCTGGGATCCGATGAATATTGACCTTATGCCAAGTTGATTATAGTCTTTATTTCATATGTTATTTATGATTTTGCATGCTTTCCGTTGCTAGTGGTTGCTCTGGCCAAGTAGTTGCCAGTGACTCCAAGAGGGAGTATTTATGCTTGATAGTGGGTTCATGCCTCCTTGTTTCCTTGCTCGAGTGACAGAAACGTGAAGGGGGAGGATGTGTTGTTGCCATTAGGGAGAAAACAACGGTGAGAGTACCCGCGTCTATAATCATTGCTTACATTACACACTTTGTTTAATGCAATTCTCTGTTGCTTGCAACTTAATACCTAAGGGGGTTTGGATGATAACCTGAGGGTGGATTATTATTCATAGATGCAGATGGATGTCGGTCTATGTATCTTGTTGTAATGCCTCCACTAAATATCATAGTAATCATCATGTTATAATGTGCACTACGGTGCAACCTTTATTTGTCAATTGCCGAGCTGTAATTTGTTCACCCAGCATGTTATTTTTATGTAGAGACACGGACACCACTAATGAACCTATGAACCCCGGTCCATTTTCCACACTGTTAAACAAACCACAACAATTTCCTGCTCTCTCTACTTTCTGCAAGCATACAATTGTTTTCCACACTATACGTCTAATCTTTGTTTTCAGCAAGACCGGTGAGATTGACAACCTCACTGTACCGTTGGGGCAAAGTATTTTGGTTGTATTGTGTGCAGGTTCCACGTTGTTGCTGACACCGGTGAAGCACCAGCACCACCGTCAGTGGCATCAACCTTCTGAAGGTCCTCTTTCTCCTACTGGATTGATAACCCTGGTTCTTAACTAAGGGGAAAATTCCTACCGCTGTGCTCATCACACCCTCCTCTTGGGGTATCCCAATGCAAACATCAATCACCAGCGCGTACATCGTTCCTCTACTTGAAACCCTACTGGCTCACCCGAGGGATTTGTTGATACGACTCATCGACACACATCCACAAGCAAGACATGCACAGACAACACACATGAATAACACTAGAACATATGCTATGGATCCTCAACCAAAATGGCATGAGTCCAGTGGGTGTGCCACTCTCATAACATGCCCAAATAAGGTTAAATGACTCTATGGTCATTCATGAGGATGAACAGAATAACCAGAAAACAAACTAGAAACAACTACACATGCATAAGGCAATAGAAACAAGCAATACTACAATCCTAGAGTAACACATGCTTTTCTATACATTTATAAATAATATACCTAGTGGCTAAGAGACCTAATAACATAGACATATCTATACTAAACATGTCATGGCATCACTCAATACATGAAAATAATCATGGAGCAAAACAAGCACTAAAACTAGACATGGAAAATGACTATTAGACATGTATACAAGCATAACCATAATATAACATCAAACAAGAATTATTCTAACATGATAGATCTATAAGATATCTTTCATATAACAGATATAACAACACCTAGTCATACTAGTAGTGTTGGAATAAAAACCTAAACAATTAATCAAGTATTAAGCAAAAACACCTAAAACTAGCATTGCATGTGAAAATGATCTAGAGCTCACTCAAGCATGCAAGAAAGTATAATATGCTAAAAATAACAGAATCTATGCTATGACAATCAATGCTAAACTAATCACTCAAAATAGTTTACTAACATAATTGCTAGGAAAACCATATATAGGAGGTGAAACCCTATCAAACCAATACTTGCACTTAATTATCCTATCATACTAGTAGCACACACAAAGCACATCAAAATATGGATTACTACTCTACACATGCTAGGAAAAATATTCCTAAGAATAAAATTATAACACAACAATAAATAAAGACATAACAATAATAAGCAGAAAAGCGCTAAACACTAAATAAATCAGCAACTCTATTATGTAACTCCTAAAATCATGAAAATCTAGTATACGGTGCTCCTAGTGACTAGCATACCAACACAATTTCTTTCACATCAAAATGCATCACCAATAAAATTAAATAAATCACAGAAGTGTTCTCTGGCCTAAAACAAACATGCTTGTCATTTTCACTCAACATCTCAAGTAAACCAAGGTTAGCTGCCACAGATAGATATCAACAAGGGCTACTCAGAACAATTTAGTTTGCATGTTTTGGATACATAAAACTCAATTTATTAATTAAATGGTTTAAATGAGTGATTCTACCATTTAATTTAGTTCTCCTAAAATATTGCACAAAACATGGATCTGCAAGTTGGAGGTGGTTAAGAATTTATAGATCTACCCCTGTTATTTTTGGTTTGGCAAAATTCATTTGTTAGAATTTTGATCTTGATTTAATCCAAACAGCCAGAAATAGATCCATAGGGAGAAAACAAAACAACCTACAGAAAAGAGATTAGCGGGCTGGATCTACGAGTTGGGCCGGCCTGCCAGGCATTCTCCCGAGCGGTGGAGGATTCAAAACTCGAAGGTGGGCCACGAAGGGCCTGATAAAGGAAGGCTAGCAGAGCGAAGGGGTATGCTGATGTCGGATCTTGATCCAACGGCTGAGGAGAGGGCCACGCGGGCACAGGCCGGTGGTGACCAAACGACACGGCGGTGTCCGCTCAGGCCGCCTATGGAGAGGCGTGGGCTCGCCGCCGGGGACACACGAGGTTGCCTAGACGCGTAGACCACACCGAAATGATCTCGAGGGCTCCGCCTATCCAGTGCCCGCACGCATGCAAGGCAGGATGGACCGGGCGCGTCTTTCCATGGGAGCTCCTGCCGCTCTGTGGTGCTCAGGAAATTGGCTTGCTCTATGGGACCGACGCCGCACCGGAGAAATCCGTGGAGGCTGAAGAAGCAGGAAAGAAAACCACAATCCCCAATCCTGCATACGCTACATCGATCTTGCGAGATCAGATGATGTAGGGATTCCTTATGAACTCTCTATCGCCGGACTGGAAACCTCGGCTGAAATTTTGTCAGTCCTCACCAGCATGTTCTCCTCGCACTCCCAGACTCGGGTGAATCATCTGCGAGGGGCGCTAAACAACACCAAGAAAGGCGAGTTGGCTACAACGCAGTTCTTTTGCAAGATGAAGGGCTTCTCCTCTGAGCTAGCAGTTGTAGGGAAGCATGTTTAAGACGATAAGATGGTGGGCTACATTCTCAATGGACTGAACGCTGGCTACAACTCCCTGGTGTCAAACGTCAACGCCAATCCAGGGATAACCCGGGACGATCTCTTCACCCAAATCTTTGCCCATGACCTACGAGAAGAGATGGTCGACAACTCCGGCAATGGTGGCTTCACCTCCTCTGCCAATGTCGCCACCCGGCACAACGACAAGGGCCATGTGGACCACGCGCGCTCCCCAGAGCGTGGTGACCGCGGTGATCGCGACAGCCGAGAGCGCCGAGACAACGACGACCAGTGGCGTCACCGTGATGACAAGAGGCGTCGTGACAATGGCTATCGCCATGATGATGGTTACATGCGTGATGACCCACAAGCATAGGGGATCACAATAGTCTTCGAGGTAAGTAAAACCCAAATTGATTGATTCAGCACAAGGAGAGTCAAAGAATATTTATAAGCCTTAACAGATGAGTTGTCAGTTGAGCTGCACCTGAAATTAGACTTGCTCGCAACAATTTATCAGTGGTAACAGTTTTATAACAGCATCAGCAGTAAAATAACAGCGGGATTAAAATAATAACAACAATAGCAATTGTGGAAAACAACAGGATTAAAATACCGTAGGCATAGGGAATGGATGAACGGGCGTTGCATGGATAAGATAGTTCATGTAATAATAGCGTGGTTATTGCAGATAGATAATAATAAAGCATCAAAGTTCTAGGCAAACCATAGGCATGTATTCCAATTTAGTCATATGTGCTCACAATGAGAAATTTGCACAACATCTTTTGTCCTACCAGCCCGTTTGCAGATGGGCCTCAAGGAAAACTACTCGTAATTAATGTGCTCTTTTTAATAAAACACCGGAGCAAACCATTAACTCTCCGTGAACACATGTGATCCTCACATCGCAGCCATCCCCTCCGGTTGTCCCAATTATTGTCACTTTGGGGTTTAGGATTCCGAACAACGACATGTGTAAACAACTTGCAGGTATGATCAAGAAACATAATTACACTCATGAAATAAGAACATGTTCAGATATGAGATCATGGCACTCGGGCCCTAGTAACAAGCACTAAGAATAACAAGTTGAACCAAACGATATATAACACTAACAACGGATACTAGGCACTGTGCCCAAACAATCTGGCATTATTACATGATCGATCTCATCCAATACCTACAATCCCTCTCGGCCTATAGCTGGGATTACTCATACATGGACGGGGGAATCATGGATGGTTGATGGATAAGTGATGGCGGTGACGATGGCGATGATCTCCTTCTAATCCCCGTTCCGGCAGGGTGCCAGAACAGGAACTTTTGATCCTCGAGTTGGGTTTTGAGGTGGCGGCGGCGCTCGGGTGTGTTTCTCTAGAATATGACAAACCCCCTGATGTTTTAGGGTTATGGGGGTTATATAGTCAAAGGGGGAGCCCGAGGGGTGCCTGGGGAAGCAACACCACCTGACAGCGCGGCCTAGGGGGGCCGCGCCCAGGAATGGTGTGGGCCCCTCCTTGCGACCCTCCGGGTCTCCTTCTGGCTCCGGGGGTCTTCGGGTGAAAGAAGGTCTTTGGGATCTTTTCCGGTTGATTTCCTAAAAGTTGATTTTTATGCCAAAAAAACAAAACACCAGGGTAATTCTGCTGAAAACAACCCTAGTCTGTGTTAGTTGCATCCAAAACTCACAAGGTTAGAGGAAAACAACAGAAAACGTGTTCGAAAAAGGAGATACGTTTGGACGTATCAACTCCCCTCAAGTTTAGCTTATTGCTTGTCCTCAAGCAATCCAGTTAACAACTGAGTGCGATAAACGAAATTTTACGTACACATTTGTTTCATATGATGTAAATATTCTCATTATATGATCAAGTGGTTAGGCAAATCATAATAAGAAGTATGTAAAATAAAGTCACCTAATAGATATGCAAACCATGAAAAGATTCTAACGCACTAATAAAATGCAACATAACGTATATCAACTCGCGGGATGGCATGTTCATAATAGGGTGTGATAAAGTGGTATCTCGGTTCACCTTAATAGTGGAGCAAAACATAAATGTCAGGACACCTCTGAGATTCAAGTGAAGACTATAAATAAAGATATCAAAGATAAAAGCATCAAGGTTATACCACAATTAACCGTATCCTGGGACAAGCACAATACACTAAGAATGACAGCTATGCTCTCAAGAAAATGCATAAAGTGAGAAGATGAAGGCTCAACATAAAAGTAAAAGAAAGATCCTTCGCTAAGGGAAGCAGGGATTAACATGTGCTACAACTTTTTATTTTCTTGAAAACAGAAGTAAAATGATTTTGAGAGGTGGTTGTTCATGTCAAGGAATGGCAATAGAGTTCTTGTTATCTTCCATACTAAACAAGTTGAGAGAGGTTCCGAAATATTAATATTAAGCGTTTATAGCATGCATTATATAGTATGACACTCCTCCCCATATTTCTTTCGCAAACCATGGATAGCCGAATCCTCGGGTGCCTGCCAACAATCTCATACCATGGAGAAGTGTCTATTTAGTTGTTTAGCTTTTTGATCTTATAATGGTCTAACCAGCTCTTTGCAAAATTAGTTACGAGCAGATGAAGCATGCAAGTCAGGGTACCTAAATAGCATGGAAGACAACAAACCCAACTACTACTTCCTCATGAGCTAAAACAGTGTACAAAACGAGAAGTATTTTGAAAGTTTTAAAGGTAGCACACATAAATTTACTTGGAGTGGCGGTGAAATACCACATATAGACAGCTATGATGGACACATTTGGAAAACTTTGATTTTTGGGAGTTTGATGCACGAGTAGAGCTCATACTAAGTACAAATGAAGGCTAGCAATAGACTGGGAGCGACAATCAAGAGAGCAATAACCGACATAATCATGTTTGCGACAAAATAAAATTAACGGAGGCATAAAAGTGATACAAATACTCTGAGGGAAAATAAATCGTCGAGGCTTAATTGACTTTTGTTTTCAGTCAGATGCATGCGTGAGCAGGTGCCAAGTCAATTCAAGTGAAACATTCAGAGGGAAACGCCACAATGTCATATACTTCTATGCTAAAGCAACGCAAGCAAACATTTATACGACATGCTATCTAATATTAGTAAGTTAGAACTAAACATGAGAGAGCACGAACTACTAAGCATTCATTAAATAACATAAACGTCTCCCGGGTATCTGCCTTACCATTGAAATGCTTGCCTGATTTTCTTAAGGGATGCTTGCGCGGAAGAAAACAACGATACCCGAGGTACACAACCTTCTTACATTTATCAAGATATATACTTTCAGTGTTATCTAAATAGTGTGTGCATGCATTGTATCTCTTGTTTGTATGTCCAGAATATTACTAAGAGCAAGCCGATCGTTAATTGTTACGAACAACAGCGCTCGTAGGTTAAATTCCTTTTGTTCGTGCTCGTCCCACACAGGTACACCTTCTTCACACCACAAGTGTAAAAGTTTATCGACTAATGGCCTTAGGTACACATCAATATCGTTGCCCAGTTGCCTCGGGCCTTGGATCAGCACTGACATCATAATGAACTTCCTCTTCATGCACAATCAAGGAGGAAGGTTATAGATACTGTCGGATATATATCGATTAGGGGTATATCCGGCGTTGTCCTAAAGAGCCGGATTACAAGGGTGGCCTGATTGGTAATGGATCACAGTCCATTAGGCGGCCCAGTAAGCTGACGCGCAGAAGCCGGATTCTAGAAGAACCCGGACCACGACCCAAAGTGGTGCAGCTTGGAGTACAAGGCAAATTTTTGTTTTTCCAAGTTAGATACTTTCCGTAGTTTTCTAGGTTTTCTTTCTGTAAGCCCTAACCCGTCTATCTATATAAAGCCAGACGGGAGAGAAGAAAGACACAAACAATTAGCTAGAAGCCAACTCGCCGAGAAGTTGATCCTTATCGAGCTAGCGAAACCTTACTCACATTGTACTTTGTATAGTTCAGGCTTCGGCCCTGATTTAGTAAGATTGCAGGAGTAGGACCGCCACCTAGTTGCGACGTACTGAACCTGGTTAAATTTGGTGTTCCTTGTTGTCGTACTACCACGTCCCCCCACGTCTCTACCAGTATTATCATGCACCCTCGTCTATGAACTCTACTACGATGTCTCGACAGATACATAGAGTCACAGGCCAGGTGTTATGGCTGCAGCTCTGCTCACTAAATGAATTCATGTCATCTGTATTTTGACCAAACCATAAGTTCCTTGAATCACCTACAAAGCGCGAGAACTTTCTCTCGATTTTTCTTCAATGTGACCCATCAGCGGGGTGTCTCAACATCTCGTCTTTCTTACGGTCTTCTATGTGCGATTGCAACAGCTTGGCATGCTCTTTGTTTAAAAAAAATGTTTCAACCGAGATATTATAGGAGCATACCACATCACCTTTGCAGAAACCCTCTTCCTGGGGCGCTCACCCTCAACATCGCCAGGGTCGTCTGGTATGATCTTATACCGAATGCAGTACATAACGGGTATTGTTCCAAATTCTCGTACTTCTCACCGCGGTAGAGGATGCAGTCATTAATGTAGGCATGTATCTTCTCCACGTCTGATCTAGGGGGCAGACAAGCTTCTTTGCTTGGTATGTACTGTCGGACAATTCATTGTTTCTAGGAAGCTGCTTCTTCACTATTTGTAAATCCGATGTCAGTCACATCGTTCTCGGCCTTCCATTGCAGCAATTCTAGTGTGCTGCTCAGATTTTTCTGCTCATCTTCGCAATTTGGATGTATCAATGTTTTGTGATCCTTTAACATCTAGTCGAACTTCACCCTCACCTTTTGAATCTCGCGTTCTGTCTTTGCATCCGTAATAGCCTGGCCAAGATCATCGATGTGCTTATCTGGTGTCCGGTCTTCTGCTTCTACTTCGTCGCTATCTTTCATTTCAGTACTGGCATCGTATTCAGGGAACATATCATGATCGTTGTCATCATTCTCTTCTTCTTTGTTGCCTTCCATCATAACCCTTTTTTCTCCGTGCTTGGTCCAACAATTATAGCCGGGCATGAAGCCGGACTGAAACAGGTGAAAGTAGATGACTCTGTGAGAATAGTGTTCTTTCTGATTCCGACATACAACACATGGACAACACATAAAATTATTCCGCTTGTTTGCCTGGGCCACCTTGAGAAAATAACGCACGCCTTTCATGAACGCGGCAGAACGTCGGTCAGCATACATCCATTGCCGGTTCATCTGCATTATATGATTATTAGGAATCGTTACAGAACACCGTGAATAGTGAAATGACCAATGTTACATCGACATATGAAAGGATAAAGTTGTTACCTCGACCCAGGAGAAAAGAGGGAGGAGAAAGCGTATTTAATAAAGTGTGGCTCGGACAAATTAAATCATGTTTGTTTTCTGCGAGCTGAGATGGCGTTATGCTCCCGGGAATTTCATCGAACACCTCTTGTGCAGAGGAGGGAAAAACAAATAATCACACACTCCACAACTAGAATATGTCCTCCGAAGTGAGTGGCGCATGAGGAGAGGAGAGGACTCGCTGGGTTTATATAGTGGTGGTGGGGGGTCTTTTGCCCCGGTTGGAGCCACCAACTGGGTTAAAAGTTGTTGCAGGCCTTTTAACCCCCCCCCCCCCCCGAGTCGCCCTGCTCGCCCCAGCCCCAGCTCTGCACCCTTGTACACCGGGCCGTAGCCGAGCCGGGGCGAAAGGGGTATTCTCCACCGAGCAAAAGTCCCGTCCTCCACTAGTGGACGTCGCCTGTGATGGCATTTTAGGATCACTCAACCCAAGTTGCGGCAAGAGGAAGCGGTGATTGAGGTGCGCGCGTGCAGCAGCTGGGCTGCGGCTTGAACCAGAACACTGGGCTCCTTTACGACCTCTCTCTCGCCGCTGCCACCCCTAGGCAGCCGTTTCGGGCCATGACGCCGTTTGACAGGTCGTGTTGTCGGGCGTCTGCTCTTTTGTACATTTTGTGAAGCATTTTGGACCATTATTGTGGATGAACTCGTCACAATTTGGTTCTTATTTGAGGTAATCAAATTAGCAGTGGATACTAATTTTGCTACTCTTATAGTATTTTTTCCGTAATATGACATAGCTTAATCGTTTATCAATTATTTATAGATCTCTCGGAATAAAATATATGATTGGATGTAAATTTTAATATTTTGCGTCTATATATCTCAGTATGGTATATATATATATAATCTATAAAAGCCCATTCTTTAACTTTGCCCTAGGCCCCGTGAAGTACAGAGCCGGCCCTGCCACGGGCAACCGTGGACGTGACCACTTACAGGCCTAGCTACGGCTTCTACCAGAACGCTGGACTCCTCTACGACCGCTCTCTCGCCGCTGCCACCCCTGGGCAGCCGTGTCGGAACACGTCGTTTGAGAGGCGATCTGCTTTCTACACGTCGTGGTGTCGGGCGTCTGCTCCAGCATGCAGTCGGCCTGGCCAGCCGTAGCTTCGTCGCCGCATCGGCGGCAAGCGCCAGCTCCACCGCCTATGCCTCCGCTAAGCGGTCCACCCGCTGGGCCGCGCGGCACCGTCCTATCGTCTTCGCTCACGAGAGGTGAGCCTCGACGAGGTGCGATTCCAATAGCCACCATCGGTGCTGAAGCCGGACGAAGAGAAGGGCCTACGCACGCGGCCGCGGTGGCGGCCAAAACCCTAGTTCAGAGTGGAGTTTTTCCCCTTTTTTTTACGAGAAACGAAAACGAGGACGGGCCTCGTGATTCGAAAATCTTATATGGCTCGTGAGTCAGACTCATGTTGATCCGCGTGGTTGCAAGGCGTGTCTGCGATAGTACAAGTATACTCCTTCCGTTCTCAAATAAGTGTACATTTTTCTTTTATGAAAGTGAATTGTTTAACAACATATATGATACTAAATTGGTATCGTTAGATCCGTTTTGAAATATACTATCATAATATATAGATTTTATATCATATATATTGTTTTTATTTTATATAAATTTGGTCAAAGTTTTAAAAGTTTGACCAAGAACAATTCTAGAGATACGCTTATTTGAAGACGGAGGGAGTACACGTCAATATTCTGCAAGATTTTGGATCTATAGCGCCCTGCCTTGATTTTACGTACACACGTTCAGCCGGATCAGTTTATATTAATTATCCACCCGAATCTGTTAAAAATATATATTCACCCCGAATGTTTGCTGACCCATAAATGTATTCATCTACAGAGAATGACAACATTATTGATTCGAACATGTGTACACCAGGCCAATACACGTTCAACATAAAAAATATGCATATATACACGCCAAGGTTTTGGTTGCCGGTCGGGAAATCCGGTTACCGCCCGGTAACCGGACATCCCGACCACCCTCGTGATTTTCTCATACCGGTAAAAAAATCCCAAATTTTTTGAAAAAAATGAAATTTAACAAAAAATCCTCGTTTATTAGTTATGTTGGTAATCATTTTCTTTTTGAAATTTTCAAATTTTGGTTTTTAAATTCGTCCGATAACTGGTCGGGATTTTCCGTTAACCGTGGTAATCGGAAATCCCGACCCCCCTCGAGAATCTTTTCTTCTACTGGGAACCAAAACCTTATACACGCGGGCAATGCTATCTTACGGGTGACCTGTGCCAAGGTTAACATTCATAATCAGTCGCACAAAATTGGTAATGAAACCCATCTTAATCATAATTGCCTCGAGGTAATGCCATTCTACCCGATCATAGGCTTTCATCATGTCTAGTTTGATTGCGCAACTATAATTCTTCCCTTTCTTTCTTCTTCGCATTGCATGCACACTCTCATAAGCAATCAACACATTGTCAGTTATGAGACGTCCGGGGACGAAAGCGCTCTGCTCCTCCCCAATAATCACACCCAATAGACCTCTGAGCCTGTTTGCAATACACTTTGCAACTATTTTATATAACACTGAACAGAGAGCAATTGGGCGATATTGTGAAATTTTTTGAGGGTGATGTACCTTAGGGATCAGTGTGATAGTTGTATCATTCATTCCAGAAGGTAATTCTCCCCCATTCAAGAAGCTTAAAACTGTCGGGATCACATCATCTTGTAATAGTTTCCAGTGGCGTTGAAAGAATCCCGCAGTAAAACCATCCACCCCCGGGGCCTTCGATGGCGACATCTGAAATAATGCTTTTGTCACCTCCCTGCCATCGAAAGTTTGCTCCAAGGCAGTATTCATCGGTTGTGAAACCTTAGATGGTACAACATCAAGTAGCTCATTCATGTGCCCCCCTCCCTGCGGAAGGTATAAACTCTGATAAAATTGCATTACTTCATGTTTATTTTCCTCCGCTGTTCCACATACAGACCCATCCAATCGAGTTAAAGACTCGATTTTATTAATTCTTCTTCTTTGTCTTGCCTGTGCATGGAAATACGAGGTATTTCTGTCTCCATCTCTTAACCATTGCACTCTAGACCGCTGCCGCATCCACACTTCCTCCTGGTGCAAAGTTTGGCGCAGCTTCCTCATTATTCTTTTCTCTTCATCCGTTGGGCCTCGTCCCAGAGAGACTCCACGCACGTGATTTAGTCGCTTACGTAGTTCTCGAATTGTACGTTTCAAACACCCAAATTCTTGAGCTCCCCATGAACTGAGAGCTGCTTGTAGGTGTTCGAGATTTTGCGCGATGCCACGGAGACCATTAGCACCCGCTCCCTTCTGCCACTTCTCAGCCACCAAATCATCATAGTCCGTATGAGTTTGCCACACATTTTCATAACGAAAAGGTTTTACTCCTCTCTGATCATGGCTGCTTACATTCTCCCGAAGATCCACCATAAGAAAACAGTGGCCAGACTCCGAGGATACAATGTGCCGTACTACCACATTTTCAAACCTAGCCAGAAAATCTCCATTACCTAGAGCTCGATCCAACCTAGCTTTTACATTTGCATCACCATGTTGACGATTGTTCCACGTGAAGGGGATCCCCGAGTACCCGAGGTCATGAAGCTCACATTCATCAACCGTGTCGCGAAAAGACCTCATTTGCCACTCCGGTCTGGCATGACGCGAGTAATGCTCCGTCCCATGCATGGTTTCATTGAAATCTCCAAGACAAATCCATGCATCATGACTGATCCCATACAGCGTTTTTAGGAACCGCCAACTCTGATATCGATCTTCCACTCGTGGAGCTCCGTAAAAACCCGTAAACCTCCATGCTGGAGATGTATTATTCAAACTCTTCACCATTGCATCAATGTGAGCTGAGCTGAAATTTTTAATAGGGACTTCTACGTCCAAAGACCAGAAAAGACCAATACCTCCACTGAGGTCATCACTGCTAACTGCGAACACTCCCGCAAATCCTAGAGTAGTTCGCAAATTTTCTACCCTCTCTTTCTTCAATTTTGTCTCCATTACAAAGAGGAGGGCGGGACCTTCCTGCTTCACCTTATGCACACGGTCATCCGTATAGGAGCCGTTGCGTATACACGCATACCCAATCAAGCGCGCATGGTTAACCACATGCTAAAACTGACTGTGGTCTAGGATTAATCTTTGAATCTCAATAAATACTGAATCGCTGTGGTCTAGGAGTAATCTTTTTTTGTTTGGGGTTGGTCTAGGAGTAATCTTTGAATCTCACTAAACACTTGATTGCATCACGTTCTTGCAAATGTGGGCACTGGACCATTAACACTTGTGAGTGGGATAATGCCTCCACAACTAAGTCACCAAACAGTGGTTCTTGAAGTCGTAAGTGTATTTTATTATAACAAGGAAACATCCTTTTCTGTTGAAAAAGGAGGAAAAGTCACACCGAAATGCTACCAAGTAGTATTTTCAAAATTTAGCATAACAAGCAACCTGATTTTAGTTTCCTTTTATTCATGTTAAGGGTTGAATAAATTTCTAGTGCTAACGTATATTGGTCGCTAATTGCACAATTTGTCCTAGAGCAAATATAGTGGAAAGAGCCCAAGCTGTACGGTTGCTACACCGTGTTGTGGCGCGCATATTTGCAAATTACCACAATGCTAAGAAAAAAACATGTCAAACCAATACTTACATAGGCAAAACCAGGTTGGGCAAACCAAGCAACCTGGCTTCTTCCTCTTGGTTCATGATAAGGGTTGGTTGGATCCATGTCTAGTGACTAGGCATGCTGACGGTTATCAATAATTGCAGCACGACGAGTTCAAGAGCTAATATTAATACTACTAGAAAAATGCACAAGTGGTACAGGAGAGGAAACCGAAAATGCCCAAGTTGCAGGGAGCAGATACCAATACTAATCAGTTGCCAAGCCTGAAGCATCGTTGCTTCTTCCTTTTGCGCAAGATGTCAAGTATTTACAATTGATTTTTAGTACACAAAAGATAGTGAGCATGCATGCATCTATCGATTGAAAATGGTCAAAGTGTGTGTGCTAGCTGTACAGAAAAAGAAATGGTAGGCGTCGATGCACATGGGGTAATTAGCTAGCTGGAGATCTATAAGGGGAGCAGGATAGTCGATCCATTCAGCCTACACTGCTTTCGCATCCACCCATACACTACACAAACACATTCACAAGCAATTCATCGATCCTGTCCCGACCATGGCTGCTCCGGTGACAGCGGCGACGGGGGGCCTGAAACCTGTCATAGCAAAGCTGACCACTCTGATGGGTGACGATCACGAGGATCTCGAGGGTGTACGCGTTGAGATCAAACTCCTCGCCGACGAGCTCTCTGCCATGTGTACATTCGTCCTGGACAAGGCAGAGGAGAAAGACCCTGCCGACGTGCAGGACAAGGCGTGGGTGAATGAGGTGCGGGAGCTCTCCTACGACATGGAGGACTCTATCGACGACTTCATCATGCGGACTAGCGGCGGTGGCGACGAAGATGCTGACAGGCCAGATCATGGCTTCATGGAGAAGGTGGAGGAATCGCCGTCGCGGGGCAAGGATTTCAAGGAGGAAATCATCAGCTTCTTGGAGAAGGTGAAGGACTTGTCGGCGGTGATGAAGGGTCGCCGTCGGGCCGGTGTTGATTCCAAGGGAGAAATCGTCGAGGTGGTCCATGCAGCTGTTGACCCTGCAGCTCTCGCCTTGTTTGAGCTCTTGTCAAAGCGAGATGAGCCGGCCAAAGCTGAGCTCATCAAGTTGCTCACTCAAGACGAGGACGAAGGCAGTGAGTTGCTACTAGCTGAAGAACCCGATGGATGTGAGGCTCCACTGGCTGAAGTGGGTGAAGGGTCTGAATTGCTGCAAGTGGAAGAAAATGGATGTGATCTCTCTGAAGAACAACAAGAAGAACATGCTGAAGAAGTACAAGAACAAGAAGCAGAAGATGGATGTGATCAGTCACCACTTATTGAAGAAGACGATGGATGTGACTCGCCACTGGCTGAAGAGGAGGACGGATGTGAGTCACCTCGCGCTGAAGAAGATGAAGAGAGCAATGCACGTGAGCCGCAAACACGGAAACATCCCAAGGTGGTCACCATTGTTGGAGCCGGAGCAACCGCTCTTGCGAACCAAGTTTATGAAGAACTCAGAGTCAAATTCGATCACTGGTCTTCCATATCGATGTCGTCAAATCCAGACATTACAGGTATCTTGACGATACTTCTCCTAGAATGTACCGGCCAATTCAAAGCAATTGAAAGCGTGCAACAACTGATTGACGAAATCAACGATGCGCTACAAGACAAAAGGTAATTATCTTTACTTCATCCTACTCGCTGTCCACGGATAAAAAGATAGTTAGTTGCATATATTTTCATATGTCACGAGACAATGGGATATATATACATGCTAATTTTCCATCTAAATGATTAAAAAACTAGGAGAAAAAATGCGATATTTAAATGTTTGAAATGTTCCTTCCAAAAATTAAGGAAAATAAAAGTGTCAAATTTCTTACTTTTTTCTTTTTATAAGTTACCAACAATAACAATGTTTTCTGCATTTTCCTTTAGGTGTTTTCTATTTATATATATTAAAGCCACGCTAACATCACTCATAAATCCGTGTGCAGCTATTTGATTTTCGTTGACGACATATCGCAGAAAGAAACATGGGATGTTCTCAAGCGTGCATTCCCCATGACCAGTTGTGGTGGAATAATAATCACCACTACCCAATGTGAAGATGTCGTCGATTCATGTCGTTCATCGTTCAATGGCCATATTTACACTATAAAACCTCTCGATAAGATGCATTACAGAAAACTCTTTCATCAACGATTATTCAACTCTGAAGATAACTGCCGTCCACACCTTGAACAAATTTCTGATCAAATATTGGAAAAATGTGATGGCTCACCTTTGGCAATCTTAGTTGTATCTGGTTTGTTGGCAAACACTACAAAAGCAGAGCATCTATGGAACCATAGGAAAGATTCAATTGAGCGTGCACTTGAAACAAGTGATAGCGTCGAAAGGATCATGAAGGTTTTGTTAGTGTGTTACTCTGACCTTCATCCTTCTCTGAAAACTTGTCTCTTATACCTCAGCATATACCAGAAAGGATCTACTATAAAGATGGCTGACCTAGTAAGGAGGTGGACTGCTGAAGGATTCTTTCATGGAGAAGGAAAATATACAGTGGATGAGATAGGAGAGAGCTGTTTTAATGAGCTCCTGAATAGGAGTTTGATCCAGCCTATGAAGATAGACCAGTATGGTAAGGTCAAGAGTTGTCAAGTTCATGACACAGTTATGGACTTCATCATATCCAAGTCCACCGAGGAGAACTTTATTACTTTTGTTGATGGTCCGAGTCCAACTATTGATCAGACACAGCCCAAAGTTCGTCGACTCTCCCTCCAATATATAGATGAAAGCAATTCTATCCAAGAGCAGAACCTGCTAATTTCTCATGCTCGATCACTTATTGTATCTAGACAGTTGTGGGAAATACCATCTCTGGATGAGTTCAAGCATTTGCGTGTTGTGGACTTGGAAGGTTGCAGTCATTTACAAAGCCATCATATTGAAAACATTGGGAGGTTATTCCAGTTGAGGTACCTGAACCTTTCCTGGACAGGAATATGTGAGCTCCCTGAACAAATAGGACACCTAAGTTCTTTAGAGATGTTGGACCTAACAGCAACAGCGGTAACTGAGTTACCGTCAGCAATTGTTAATCTAGGAAAATTGATGCATCTATTTGTTGGCGAGCTTGTGAAATTCCCTAATAGAGGAATCAGGAAGATGCAATCAATGGAGAATCTGAAACAGGTCAGGGCCTTTAAGCAGCCAATTATATTTCTTCAAGAATTAGGCCAGCTACAGAATATGAGAAAGCTGAATATAAATCTTGAAGATGATCAAGAGGCCACTGAAGATACAAAGAAAGAGCGCATGGAAGCTATCGCATCTTCACTCTATGAGCTAGGCACACACAAGCTTAGTTCTTTAACTATCTGGAACTGTAGTTGCAGCTTATTAATGGAGCAATGGTACCCTGCTCCGCTCGGCCTCCAAAGACTTAAGACTTGGAGGTCAACCTTCCCACGTGTTCCGGATTGGATGGGCTCCCTCGCCAACCTTCAACTATTACGGTTTGATCTGGAGAGAGTAAAGAATCAAGATCTCTGCATCCTTGGAGGCTTGCCTGCTCTGCTCAATCTGACACTGGTAGGAAAAGAGATATCCAAAGGAAAGATCATTGTCAGTGGTGAAATGGGTTTCCCGTGCTTGAGGAGTTTTGGTTACAGTACGTGGCAGTGGGTAGGGATAGACATTCTATTTGAAGCAGGATCCATGCCCAAGCTAGAGAAGCTCAGGATTGATTTCAGCCCAAAGATGAACGAGTATCTCTTCAGCAATGGTAGTATAAGTGGTGTTGGTCCTTTTGATTTCGGAATCGAGAACCTTCCCTGCAGCCTCGTGAGAGCATGTCTAACAGGCCCCGTATCACGCGAGCGCCCCGTATAATTTCGGCGGCATACGGGGCGCGGGCCAAAACGGCCGTCTAGCAGGACCCGTATGCCGCCTGGCCCGTAACAAAAATTTACGGGGCCTGCTCCACCGCCCCCTCCGCCCCGTACATATAGAGGGTGAGGGTTCGGGTGGGGGTCCAACCCCCCACCCGCAACCCTAGCTCCGCCGCGCGCCGCCGCCGCATTCGCACTTCCGGCGAGCAATTACGCACGCTTAGCCGCACAATTAGAAGCTCCACCACCGCCATGAGCTCCCCCGACGCCTCCGGCTCCTCCACCGCCCGCTCCAAGCGCCGCCGCGAGCCGGAGACGCTCGAGGAGGCGTGGCGGCTCCATTGCAAGCACTCTGTTGCAGGGAGCCGCCGGAGCGTGTGGAAGTACGTCGCGTGGCCGGAGGCAATGCCGGACACGCTGAAGGACTACGCCCCGGGAGGGATTTACTACACCGTCGACCCGCCGCCGCGGCCGATGAGCGGCCGCAAGTTCGAGAAGTGGCTCGCCGAGAGGGAGCTGCTGCAGTCGTGCAAGCGCGGCGGCGACGGCGCTAGCGGCAGCGGAGGAGGACGCGCGGCAGCGGAGGAGGAAGCGCTGCCGGCGACAGAGGAGGAGGAGGAGGCCGCCTTCGCGGCCGCGCTCGAGCTCTCGAAGCAGGAAGCAGAGGCGCGGGCGCGGGCGGAAGCGGAGGAGGAGGCGAAGGCCGTCGCCGACGTCGAGGCCTTCAAGGAGATGGAGGCGAAGGCCGGCCCCGTCGTCTTCCTCGACTAGTTATAGGTTAGATTTCTAGCAGTTCTAGCAGTTCTAGCAGTTCTTGTAATGGTGATCTGAACGAATCAATGAAATCAAGCTTCTTCTTCTCTCCCGCGTAGTTCGAATTTAAATATACGGGGCGGATTTAAGGGGACTGCTAGACGAACTCGAAAAACTGAGCAAAGATTTTCCTAATTTTCCTATACAGGGCCCTCTACACGCGATTTAGAGGGCCAAACTTTACGGGTCCTGTTAGACATGCTCTGACAGTCGTGTGTGATTGTGCATCGTATAATGAGGAACCCACTCTTGAGGCCACAAAGGCGGCCATGGAGAGAGCAGTCCGCGCACACCCCAGCTGTCCTACTCTGGACTTTGTCATCTACTAGCTAGCTAGCTAGCATTATCTCTTCATGCAGGTACTAGCTAGTAGTATTTCTTTATCACTGTATTTATAGCTATATTTTAAATAAATGCATGTATTTATTGCTCTCATTTGTTGCCTGCTTAAGTTTTATTCTCCCTATATTTCCTTTTGTTTTTTCCTCCCTTATTCGTTGTTGCTCATCTTTGTTAAACAAACTGCAATCTCAAGAAAGCTTTCTGCCACTGATACGCAAAAATTCCAAAACTAAACAACTTATAACCCGTTATCATACATACATACATAGTTTTGGAAGTAAATAAGTATGACATTTTAACTTACCATTGCTTGTGCTCATTTTCAGAGCTACTCGCTGGGTGCTTCATTATCCAATTGTGTGTTTCAGTCTCCTGGCTCATGCTGGAGCTAAACATTATTCGGCTTGAGGAGAGGACAATTGTACCACGATCTGGGTCTGAGCGTGGCCATGAACCACTTCAATCTGTGGAGTCTCACAAGGATCCAAGGAGCCACCATCTGGGTGGAAAGAACAACCCAATGATCAGGAATATCACGTCCAAGAGGGATGTAGCCTAGACAATATAGTTTCTTTCTCACTGGACAACTACTAGTAGTTCAGATGTCGCTACTTCAACTGACTGGTTCCTTCACTCGGGATGTAATGTTTGTGCAGTGAAATGCTATGAGCATCCCTGTTTATGCAATGAAATGTTCCGAATTCCTGTTTGTGCAGCTCATTGTATTTTCCAGCGAATTTTTTCGCGGAGGAGTTCATCCGGGAGGAGGCCGGAAGGATCCTCCCCGATGTGAGCAGCCCTCTCACGCTTTCTGTCGAACAAGTGGCAATCAGCAGAAAAAATCAATAGAATCACGAGAAAAGAGGGCAACAAATCCATCGCCTCGCCACAATCTCTCTTTCTATAGTCTGTGGAAAGAACAAGGTCGACTGAGCCGAGAACAGCAGCTCGTCGTAGCATCTCCCGTGTTCCCCATGCCGAAGCAGACGAAGAACTGGTGGCGGCTGGTATACGGTCCGTGGATGGCATGGGGGCGGGGATCGACGGCGCGCCTTGACCCGATGCCTCCACGCAACGCAGCGCCGTCGGGAGCTGCGCCTGCACTCTTCCTCTTGGGAGCGGGGGAAACGAACAGAGGAGGAGGTCGATGTGTGTCGGGTCAAACGCCAACACACACAAATATACAAAAATTGCGGGCTAGGTTGCATTTGGGCGTTTGTCATGGTGAATAACATATTGGTATTGCATATTACAACATCCACCATATGAATACACGGCTTTCACAACTGGTCACATGACTTGGTTAAAAAAACTGCCACGCGGGACACGAAAACACACTAAACAACGGAAGTCATCCAAACACACTCGTGGTAAATCCAAATCATGCTTTGACTACCTACGTGCTACTGACTCGGCGACGTTTCTGGTTCGCACAGCCGTCAGCGACACCACCTTCTTCAGGTTCTCCGGAATTCTGCTCAAAGTTTGGCTAAGACAATAGCCAGTGACGAAACCAATATGAGTACATTGAATTGTAGTCTCAAGACACTCCATATGAAAACTAAACATGCAAGTATGCATATACAGGTGGTAGGAAGGGTTTAATTAGGGTTCAGCTAGTCATGATGAATTGAAAATCCATCATGGTTGCACAAGTTTTAGCTTTCTTTATTGAAGAAGATACTTCAAAAGATATTTAATCTCTCGTAGATATAGCTTGTCCACCAGGTTTTGATAAAGCATTCTTAAATAAAGAAAATATTTTTTTACAAAACTTCTTGGAAGATCACATCTTCAAAATCATTATTTTCCAGTACCTCAAAGGTACAATCTTTTCCCTTTCCAAGTACCTCCCACGTACAATTCTAAAACACCCTTCAAGCTTTTTTTTTTAATATTGACACAATGCAGAGGTGTTCACAATCCACAAGATCGAGTACATCCGCCGTAAACAACCACGGACTGTCCAAGACAGTATGCAAAAATCAGATAACTGATCCTAACTATCCACTATGCAAGTGCTAGTAAATGGCTACCTCTTTAATTGGGTTTGTTCTTAGTCAGCCGTATCGATCTGGTTTCCCCTGACAACACACCGCCATGACAGGAGACCCAACTGTTGCAACCGGTGGCGAACTCAATCCCCACACTCTAAATGTCCCATGTTTTCCTTTCTGGCGACAATTCTGTTCGGGGGACCCCTATAGCACATTGAGGTAGACACGGACTAACATCGACAAGCTTCTAGCTAGACCCCGTTCTCATATTGAGGTAATGTGGCAGCACGGCTTGGTTGTCCGGCGAAGACTAGGTTATGTGTCATTTTTTTGGAAAACAAGTCGAAAACATTCCCTCCTTCACAAACCTCCCGCGGACAAGGTCCCACCTTTCCGCGGGGTTTTTCCAAAGCTTTTGTGTTCCAAAAACATCAAGTTAAAAATGTCCACTAAGGGGCTTAAGTAGATTAAGTGATGATCCTAAAATGTCTAAGGGGTTTGGTAACACCAAGATTATATAGTGGCTATATCATATTAGATACATAACATAAATAGTGGTATAGTCCACTTAAGGAAATAGTTTTTGAATCAAACTTTTGAAAAACTTCAGAAGTAAAACATGCATGGTAGATAATGATAAGTAAATAACAAGCAAGCATTTAGAGTGGCTTGCCTTGGCACTGTTCTTGGTCTTACTCTTGAAATAAACAAGAGTTGTAATAAAAAAAACTCTCCAAGAAATAATAGCGTCTTCGTTATCTAACGTCGTAAATAAAAAGGAAAACACTTAACCAGAACCAAACAAAAGAAAACACTAGACCAAAAGTAAACATACAACAATCAATTCATCAAACAAATACACTCAGATACAAATACACTAGGGTACACATTGACGTGGGCATGATTCCTGGACCTATCGGGTGAGCCTACTCGGTCCAAGGCCCAAGACCTAGGCCCAAAGACAGGTGATATCCCACGGTTCTAGAAGGCCCAACAGAAGCCCACCCGCAAAACTTGCGGGTCAAGACAAGAACTCATATACGTAGTCTACTAGGACTCATGTAACCCCCTCCTGGATGCATATATAAAGCCAGGAGGGAGGAGAGAAAGAGGAGATCCAATCGAGAGAAAGGAAGATACAAGCCACAACTAGACTGAAAAATACACGGGACACCCCGTACACACCACCACGACATCGCCGTTGTAACAGCTCGACTATCTCGCCATAATACAGATCAGACAAGCAGGAGTAAGGGTTTTACCTCTACAAGGGCCCCGAACCTGGGTAAATCTTGCATCCTTGTTAGCCGTCGAGATCACTGATACGTCATAAACGTATCCCTAGTTTCTGATGCTCCATGATGATATTATGCCAATTGCTACATGTTTTGTCCCTTCTTAATGTCATTTTTATCGATTTTCCGGACTAACCTATTGACAAGATGCCACAGAGCCAGTTCCGTTTTCTGCTGTTTTTTAGTTTCAGAAAAGTTGTTCTGGAAATATTCTCGGAATTAGAAAGTTCGAAGCCCGAAAGTCCTATTTTCCTCGGAAGCATCTAGAAGACCGAAGAGGAGACAAAGAGGGGCATCAGGGGGCCCACACCATATGGTGGCGCCCCCCCCCTTGGTCGCGCCAGGGGTGGTGTGGGGCCCCTGGAGCTCCACCTCCTTTGCCCTTTCGCCTATTTAATCCTCCCAGATGGAAAACCCTAGGAACCTGATCAAAATCCACGAAAAAATTCCGCAGCCGCCGTCACCGTCAACCCTAGACCAGGAGGGTTTCGGAGTTGTTTTCCGGCACCCTGTCGGAGAGGAAATCATCACCAGAGGCTTCTACATCACCATGCCTGCCTCCGGAGTGATGCGTGAGTAGTTCATCCCTGTACTACGGGTCCATAGCAGTAGATAGATGGTTGTCTCCTCCTCATATGCCTCCATGTTTAGATCTCGTGAACTTCCTATCATGATCGAGATTGATCTTATGTAATTCTATATGTTGTGTTTGCTGGGATCCGATGAATATTGACCTTATGCCAAGTTGATTATAGTCTTTATTGCATATATTATTTATGATCTTGCATGCCTTCCGTTGCTAGTGGTTGCTTTGGACAACTAGTTGCCAGTGACTCCAGGAGAGAGTATTTATGCTTGATAGTGGGTTCATGCCTCCTTGTTTCCTTGCTCGAGTGACAGAAACATGAAGGGGGAGGATGGGTTGTTGCCATTAGGGAGAAAACAACGGTAAGAGTACCCGCGTGTATAATCATTGCTTACATTACACACTTTGTTTAATGCAATTCTCTGTTGCTTGCAACTTAATACCTAAGGGGGTTTGGATGATAACCTGAGGGTGGATTATTAGTCATAGATGCAGATGGATGTCGGTCTATGTATCTTGTTGTAATGCCTGCACTAAATATCATAGTAATCATAATGTTATAATGTGCACTACGGTGCAACCTTTATTTGTCGATTGCCCAGCTGTAATTTGTTCACCCAGCATGTTATTTTTATGGAGAGACACAGACACCACTAATGAACCTATGAACCCCGGTCCATTTTCCACACTGTTAAACAAACCACAACAATTTCTTGCTCTCTCTACTTTCTGCAAGCGTACAACTGTTTTCTACACTATACGTCTAATCTTTGTTTTCAGCAAGACCAGTGAGATTGACAACCTCACTGTACCGTTGGGGCAAAGTATTTTGGTTGTGTTGTGTGCAGGTTCCACATTGTTGCTGACACCGGTGAAGCACCAGCACCACCATCAGTGGCATCAACCTTCTGAAGGTCCTCTTTCTCCTACTGGATTGATAAACCTGGTTCTTAACTAAGGGGAAAATTCATACCGCTATGCTCATCACACCCTCCTCTTGTGGTATCCCAATGCAAGCATCCATCACCAGCGCGTACATCGTTCCTCTACTTGAAACCCTACTGGCTCATCCGAGAGATTTGTTGATACGACTCATCGACACACATCCACAAGCAAGACATGCACAGACAACACACATGAATAACACTAGGACATATGCTATGGATCCTCAACCAAAATGGCATGAGTCCAGTGGGTGTGCCACTCTCATAACATGCCCAAATAAGGTTAAATGACTCTCTGGTCATTCATGAGGATGAACAGAATAACCAGAAAACAAACTAGAAACAACTACACATGCATAAGGCAATAGAAACAAGCAATACTACAAGCCTAGAGTAACACATGCTTTTCTATACATTTATAAATAATATACCAAGTGGCTAAGAGACCTAATAACATAGACATATCTATACTAAACATGTCATGGCATCACTCAATACATGAAAATAATCATAGAGCAAAACAAGCACTAAAACTAGACATGGAAAATGACTATTAGACATGTATACAAGCATAACCATAATATAACATCAAACAAGAATTATTCTAACATGATATATCTATAAGATATCATTCATATAACAGATATAACAACACCTAGTCATACTAGTAGTGTTGGAATAAAAACCTAAACAATTAATCAATTATTAAGCATATAAATAACAAATATGGCAGAAAACACCTAAAACTAGCATTGCATGTCAAAATGATCTAGAGCTCACTCAAGCATTTAAGAAAGTATAATATGCTAAAAATAACAGAAGCTATGCTATGACAATCAATGCTAAACCAATCACTCAAAATAGTTTACTAACATAATTGCTAGGAAAACAATATATAGGAGGTGAAACCCTATCAAACCAATACTTGCACTTAATTATCCTATCATACTAGTAGCACACACAAAGCACATCAAAATATGGATTACTACTCTACACATGCTAGGAAAAATATTCCTAAGAATAAAATTATAACACAACAATAAATAAAGACATAACAATAATAAGTAGAAAAGCGCTAAACACTAAATAAATCAGCAACTCTATTATGTAACTCCTAAAATCATGAAAATCTAGTATATGGTGCTCCTAGTGACTACAAACCAGCACAATTTCTTTCACATCAAAAGGCATCACCAATAAAATTAAATAAATCACAGAAGTGTTATCTGGCCTAAAACAAACATGCTTGTCATTTTTACTCAACATCTCAAGTAAAAGAAGGTTAGATGCCACAGATAGATATCAATAAGGGCTACTCAGAACAATTTAGTTTGCATGTTTTGGATACATAAAACTCAATAAATGGTTTAACTGAGTGATTCTACCATTTAATTTAGTTCTCCTAAAATATTGCACAAAACATGGATCTGCAAGTTGGAGGTGGTTAAGAGTTTATAGATCTACCCCTGTTATTTTTGGTTTGGAAAAAGTCAGTTGTTAGCATTTTGATCTTCATTTAATCCAAACAGCCAGAAATAGATCCATAGGGAGAAAACAAAACAACCTGCAGAAAAGAGATTAGCGGGCTGGCTCTGCGAGTTGGGTCGGCCTGCCAGGCATTCTCCCGAGCTATGGAGGATTCAAAACTCGAAGGTGGGCCACGAAGGGCCTGATAAAGGAAGGCTAGCAGAGCGAAGGTGTATGTTGTTGTCGGATCTTGATCCAACGGCTGAGGAGAGGGCCACGCAGGCACAGGCCGGCGGTGACCAAACGACACGGCGGTCTCCGCTCAGGCCGCCGGTGGAGAGGCGCGGGCTCGCCGCCGGGGACGCACGAGGTTGCTTAGACGCGCAGACCACACCGAAATGATCTTGAGGGCTCCGCCTATCCAGTGCCCGCACGCATGCAAGGCGGGAAGGACCGGGCACGTCTTTCCATGGGAGCCGCGGGGAGGAGCTCGAGGTCGACAATGGCGGGGCTCTACAAGGAACCAAAACTCAAGTTGAGAGTGGCACACGTTGTGTGGTATATCAAGGAAGGTGGGGAAGGAAACGACACCACCCCGAAAAAGGTCTGTACCGGTGGCTTGACGAAGAGCTCGTCGGCGGGTCCTAGCGCTCGATCCCGGCGATGGAGGAAGATAAGGAGGGGGCTTTTGCTCACGGCGCTCGATTGGTGAGGAGTGGAGTTGGGAACGCAGGTGGGGAGTTGGGAAGTGGCTCGAATGGGAGTTCTCATCAGAGCTCAGTGGTGCGCCCATGGCTGCCACGGGTTTGCTCGCCTCGAGCACACTGAGGCAGTAGAGCACAATGGGGAGGCTCACTGAGGTGTTGCTATCCTCCAGGGGCAGATCGAGAGAGTGAAGAGGATTGGAGGCGAGCGGAAACAAGTGCTCCCGACCCTCACCCATAGGTGTTCGACAAGAGTAAGAAAGAGAAGGAGGCAGAGAGGGGGCGAGAGGGGGCAAGTGAGGATCACTGGTAGGTTGCTGGAGGGCTTGTGGATCTAGTTGACAAGGCCGTGATGATCGGCATGCTGGCCAAATGCTGGAACGCGAGCGACGTGGCGAGGGCATCCTAGGCGCCATGGCCAGATCACTGTCAAGGGGGAAGGAGACAAGGAGAGGGAGAGGGGCTTTGCCAGAGGAGTTCACGGGTGCGAGAGGGGCCTTGTGGCGCAAAGGTTCCGTCTGGGATGCACTATGGTGATGGATTACAGAATGAGGTGGTGATTACTCCCTTGTCCATTGGTTGGTGGTTGTGATAGAGAGAGAAGGGAACATGTATACCATGTCTAGGGTGTTGAGGGACTAAATGCCACCGTCCAGGTGCAGGAGAGAGGAAGGGAGAGTGCAATGGTAGGCCATAACATGTGTGATCTCACGAGTGGCAAGAAATACCAGAAATGGTTATTGGAGTTTTCACGAAACTTTTGAACATAACATATTTGAAAGATCATTTCCATTGGATAGAGGGTGAAAAATGGAGTCTAGGGATGGTGGCCACATAAATTTAAAAAATAATTCTTTCACAAAATTTTGGGAATTAAAAAATGACACAAACTGTTTTTAAATGTTTTCTTCTAAATTTTAAAAACAACATGCAAATGTTTTTGTAGAAAATAGTCCCACATGACCATAGGCATGTTGGGTAATTTTTCCACGATTTTAGTAAATGCTTTTATTCACACGAATATTAAAATCCATTTCTGGCCTTCTAGAAAATGAAAAATAATAAATAGTAAAATGTTTTTAAAACAAATATTTTTTAGTTGGGATGATAGAGTATATAATATAGGTCTCATAATTAATTTTTATTAAACAACTATTTATGAAAATATTTGAGGTACCAAGTAAAAAATGGTGAAAACAGGAGATAATTTTTTTAGGCCAAAAACCCTGAGAAAAGAATAATTAGATGGACATTTAAAAATAAATGGGCCACATGGATATGAGGTATAAGTCATGAACATTTCAAGGGTAGTTTGATGGAGCTCGAAAACAAAAAAGGAGTGATTTTTAGGAATATTGTCAAAGTACATCAAGATAACAAGGATATGGTTATTACTTTAGGATGCCTTATAAAGGACCTTGAAAGAAGATACCAAAGTGTTTCAATATCCAAATTAACAACTCGTATGGATACTATAGATATTAAACATGAGATCCATGAAGGTACATTGATGAATGTATCAAGATTTGACATAGAGGCATGTCTCCAAAGTTAGAAGTTTTAAAGAAAACCAAAGATGAGATAGACATAGAATGGAATATGATATTGATGCTTGGTCTTGAAATTCATAGATTTTATTCATTTAAAACAACTCACATTCATAAACAACCAGATGTAGACACTTCAAGGAAAAAACAAGATAAGAGCACACAATCACCATATAATAACAAGACAAACAAAATCACTCAAGCAACTTAGTTCTTCCATTCAATTTCCAATATGCTTTGTCATGTGTTAAATAGAGGTAGTGATCAAGCCACATCATGACAAGAGGATTTTGTAAACAAGTTCAACTCAAATCTTGATATATCCAAAATAATATAATTGAGGTAAAATACATGGGTAATATAATCCCCACTTATGGTTTTTGCAAAAGAAGGAAGTGAGAAGGAGTTTTTAAAATACTTGCAAAAACATCTTGGTTGAAAACAGGTCGGATATGATTACCTCCAAAATACTTTTCATATAGTTTTGGAAAATACCTTTTGTTTTATCCAAACTTGGCTTTTTGGATTTCTTCTAAAATCAAAACACTTTCAAAAAGGTTTTTGCCAAAAGAGGATGATAGATGAAGGTGATAAGTTTTATTGCCATGAATTGATCACAAGGTTATTGTTTTAAGAAAGTTATGATCATAGGTTTTGATGTTAGTTGTTAACAACTCAAACACAAACACAAGCAACAAGCAAAACTAAATGAAAACACAAGCATTAGTCAAATGTTTCAAAAAGTTTTTGTTGGCTCTAATTTTTGGGTTATTGAAAACAAGCTTTTCATGTTTTCCAAAAATTGGGTTGTTACAGCTCTTCCCCCCCCCCTAAAATGAATCTCGTCCTCGAGATTCATAAGTGGGTACTATAAGAGTGTAACAACAAATAAGAGTTCCGTGTTCTTCACTTTTTGTCGAAGAGGATCCTTTGACGAGGTGGTCTTCTGAGAACTCGAGGTGTTGATGTTGTGAGAATGTTGCTTGTCGAGGAGATGGATTTCTTCACTTGACACTTCATGTCATTGTTGTTGATGTTGGTGTAACGACACAAGCTAATGAAGGGTATTGATTTTGTTGCTTCGTAGACCATCTGTCTTTGTATTGATCTCTTCTTCTTTAGGAGTATCATAGGTAGTTACCCATGAAAACAATCGGGCCTCACAGGGTGTCAGGTCCGTAGACTTGACTCTCTCCGACTACTGTTATGAAGGTCGTTTAAAACTCCTATAAGATTCTTTGCTTCTTGAGTGGTTGAGAGTGCTGAAGTGCAGATGCTTCCACTCCCCCCACCACCTTTGATTAGTCTTGGTAGGTCGTCGGGGATTTCTTCATTTTTGTCTCATTTTTTCTTGGTGACGAAGGCAGGTCGTCGAAGACTTCGTTGGGTCTTGATCTTCATGGAGATTTGCATGTATCTTATTAGGTGGTTTAGGGTCTCCCTGTTGTCTTTCCCTCGGGAAAACTAGCTAGTTCCTTTTGCAAACCTTCAGTCAGAGGTTAGTCTAAAGTTAGATAGTTATGTTAGTAGTGTTAGACTGGTAAAGTTTCTGTTAGAGTTGCGAGACACAAATTGCTTCATCTCGGGCTTGAATCTGAGTTCTCCGTCCTTCTTGATGGTTCTTGATGTAGTTGCACAAAATGGCGTGTGAAGTCCGCTATCCGTCTTGAATAAGATTCCCGAGTCTTGGGCTCTCGGGTTGAAGTAGAGAGGGTTCCATACCTTGCACTTTTGAGAGAGGATGGGGAAGAAAGCTTTTGAAAAGGGTTTTTTTGCTAAGTCAGACTTTTTAAAGAGATACAAAAGGCACAACTAAGGCCGACAGGGCAAAAAGATTTGTTGCAAAAAGGTAGGAATAAAGCAAGAGGTAAAAGTGTGCTGAGTTTGTTTTGCCTAAAAGGCGTGCTTGTGAGACACTCATGCAAACAATTCAAAAGAACACATAACAAGGGAGCAAGTAAAAACATCACGCAAGAATAAACCAATCTAACATCACACAAGCAAAGAACAAACAAGGTACCCTTGGTACTAGCAAGCGTCTAATACCGCTGAAGAACAGGTAGCTCAATTAAAACAACTGAGCAAAACCTATCAAATCCTATGGTTCTAGGTCGACCAAGGGTTGTTGAAGCCTTCATGTTGTTAACATCGTTGTAGATTGTCGTTGTAGAGCTTGATAATTGGCAGAGTATTCTGATCTCGAGGATTTTCTTTATTTCATCCAGGTTGGAAAATCTTGACGGTGAGATCGCTTTAGTGTTGGAGGTTCCAGCAGGTCTTCGGTATTTGCATAGAAATCTCCTTGATTGTTGAGGCCTTCAGAAGGAAGCTTATTTTTCTTCGGGTTGCTAATTACTAAGGTCTTCTCGGGACATCGTCAAGTATGTAATTTTTTATAGAAAGATAACAGCAGAAAACTTTTTGGTACACTTTTAAATAAGAAAGGGAGTTTTAAAATTAATTTTTTGAAAACCTTTGAATAAAAGCCAAAGTTTCATAAACTCATTTTTATTTTACAAAATATTTTTGAGCCTTGTAAACAAAGGAGAAAAAGGGTATGTTTGTTTATTTTCTCTGTTTTTTCAACTTCCTATTTTCAAAACTAGGCAATAAGTTTTGACAAAAAGTGGAAGCTATGCTTAGGGTTTCTTAAATGAAAATAGTTTAGGTAGTAATATAGTTTTTACCAAAATATTTTTATTTCCTATCTGACGTCCATGCTAACTTAGGTCTCCTAAAGTCAGGATGGCTCTGATACGAACTCAGTGGGGAACCCAGACTAGCAGTCCGAGACCTCCGGTATGCATACATTCACGATCCCATGATCAATTAGTCGTGAACAACATACTCGAGTTGGCATTGCAGATTACAACATCCACTACACGAATACACGGCTTTCACAACTGGTCACATGACTCAGTCGAAAACACCTGCCACGCATGGGCAGGAAAACACAATAAACAGCAGAAGTCTTCCAAACACACTCGTGGTAAACTCAAGTCATGCCTTGACTACCTACAGGCTACTGACTTGGAGACGTTCCTAGTTCGTGCAGCCGTCAGCAACAACACCTTCTTCAGGTTCTCCGGATTTATGCTCAAAGTCTGACTAAGACAATATCCAGGGACGAAACCAATATGAGTACATTGGATTGTACTCGTAAGACACCCCAAATGAAAACTAAACATGCAAGTATGCATAATATATAGGTGGTATTAAGGCTTTAATTAGGGTTCAACTAGCCATGATGAATTGAAGACCCATCATGGTTTCACAAGTTCAAGCTTTCTTTGTTGAATAGGATACTTCAAAAGATATTTAATTTCTCTTGTAGATATAGCATGTCCACCAGGTTTTGATAAAGCATTTTTAAGAAAAAAATCTTTACAAAAATTCTTGGAAGATCACATCTTCAAAATCATCATTTTCCGATACCTCAAAGGTACAATCTTTTCCCTTTCCAAGTACGCCCCATGTACAATTCCAAAACACTTTTCAAGCTTTTTTGGAAAACATTGACACAATGCTAGCTACATGGCCATTCAAATGTCCATATCTGAGGACGCGGATATTCTGAATAGTTTTACTCTGTAGAGGTGTACACAATCCACAAGATCCAGTACATCCGTCGTGAACAACCACGGCCAGTCCAAGACAGTATGCAAACATTAGATAACTGGTCCTAACTATCCACTATGCAGGTGCTAGTAAATGGCTACCTCTTCAACTGGGTTTGTTCTCCCCGGCACCGACTGAGTCAGCCGTATCGATCCGGTTTCCCCTGACAACACACCGCCATGAAAGGAGACCCAACTATTGCAACCGGAGTCGAACTTAATCCCCACACTCTGAATGTCCCATGCTTTCCTTTCTGGCGACAATTCGGTTCGGGGGACTCTAGCCCCTATAGCACATTTAGGTAGACACGGACTAACCCCGACAAGCTTCTAGCTAGACCCCTGTTCCCATATTGAGATAATGTGGCAGGACGGCTTGGTTGTCCGGTGAAGACTAGGTTATGTGTCATTTTTGGAAATCAAGTCGAAAACATTTCCTCCTTCACAAACCTCCCGCAGACAAGGTCCCACCTTTCCTCGGGGTTTTTCCAAAGCTTTTGTGTTCCCAAAAACATCAAGTTAAAAATGTCCACTAAGGGACGTAAGTAGATTAAGTGATGATCCTAAAATGTCTAAGGGGATTGGTAACACCAAGATTATATAGTGGATATATCATATTAAATACATAATATAAATAGTGGTATAGTCCACTTAAGGAACTAGTTTTAGAATCAAACTTTTATAAAACTTCAGAAGTAAAACATGCATGATAGATAATGATAAGTAAAAAAAAAGCAAGCATTTAGAGTGCTTGGCTTGGCACTGGTCTTGGTCTTTCTCTTGAAATAAACAAGAGTTGCAATAAAAACCTCTCCGAGAAATAATAGCGTCTTCGTTATCTAACGTCGTAAAATAAAAAGGAAAACACCCAATCAGAACCAAACAAAAGCAAGGACTAGACATAAAGTAAACATACAGGAAGCAATTCATCAAACAAATACACTCATATACAAAAGCACTAGGGTACACATCCACAAGCAAGACATGCAGAGACAACACACAAGAATAACACTTGAACATATGCTATGGATCCTCAACCAAAATGGCATTAGTCCAGTGGGTGTGCCACTCTCATAACATGCCCAAATAAGGTTAAATGACTCTCTGGTCATTCATGAGGATGGACAAAATAACAAGAAAACAAACTAGAAACAACAACGCATGATTTTCTATACTTGGATAAAAATATAACCAGTGTCTAAGCAACCTCACAACAGATACATATATATACTAAACATGTCATGGCATCACTCAATACATGAAATAATCATGGAGCAAAACAACCACTAAAATTAGACATGGAAAATGACTATTAGACATGTAAACAAGCATAACAATAATAGAACATCAAACAAGAATTACTCTAACATGATCGATCTATAAGATATCATTCATATAACAGAGATAACAACACCTAGTGATAATAGTAGTGTAGGACTAACAACCGAAACAATTAATCAAGTATTAAGCATACAAATAACAAATATGGCAGAAAACACCTAAACTAGCATTGCATGTCAAAATGATCTAGAGCTCACTCAAGCATGCAAGCAAGTATAATGTGCTAAAATAACAGAAGAAATTCTATGCCAATCAATATTAAACCAATCACTCAAAATAGTTTACTAACATATCAAAACAACAAGAGTATCTCATAATTGCTAGGAAAACAATATATAGGGGGTGAAACCCTATCAAACCAATACTTGCACTTAATTATCCTATCATGCTAGTAGCACACACAAAGCACATCAAAATATGGATTACTACTCTACACATGCTAGGAAACATGTTCCTAAGAATACAATTATAACACAACAATTAATAAAGACATAACAATAATAAGCAGAAAATGGCTAAACACTAAATAAATCACCAAGTCTATTATGTAACTCCTAAAACCATGAAAATCTAGTATAAGGTGCTCCTACTTACTAGAAAACCAACACAATTGTGTTCACATAAAAAAGAATCACCAATAAAATTAAATAAATCATAAAAGTGCTCTCTGGCCTAAAACAAACATGCATGTAATTTTCACTAAACATCTCAAGTCAACACAAGGTCAACTACCACAGATAGATATCAACAAGGGCTACTCAGAATAATTTTGTTTGCATGTTTTGGATACATAAAACTCAAGTTATTATTAAATGGTGTATATGACTGCTTGTGCTATTTAATTTAGTTCTCCTAAAATATTGCACAAACCATGGATCTGCAAGTTGGAGGTGGTTAAGAATTTGTAGATCTACCACTGTGATTTTTGGTTTGGCAAAATTCACTTTTTAGAATTTTCATCTTGATTTAATCCAAACAGACAGAAATAGATCCATAGGGAAAAAAGAAAACAACCTGCAGAAAAGAAATTAGCGGGCTGGATCTGCGAGTTGGGCCGGCCTGCGAGGCGTTCTCCCGCGTGGTGGAGGATTCAAAACTCGAAGGTGGGCCACGAAGGGCCTGTTAACGGAAGGCTGGAAGCGCGAAGGGGTGTGGTGATGTCGGATCTTGATCCCACGGCCGAGGAGAGGGCCACGCAGGCACAGGCCGCGACACGGCGGTGTCCGCTTCGGCCGTCTGATGAGAGGTGCGGGCTCTCCACCGAGGACGCACGAGGTTGCGTAGACGCGCAGACCACACTGAAATGATTCGGAGGGCTCCGCCTATCCAGTGCCCGCACGCATGCAAGGCAGGAAGGACCGGGGCGCGTCTTGCCTAGTGAGCCGCGGGGAGGAGCTCGAGGTCAACGATGGTGGGGTCTCTGCAAGGAACCAAAACTCAAATTGAGAAGGGAACGAGTTGCGTGGGATCTCAAGGAAGGTGGGGAAGGAAACGGCACCACCAAAAATGGTCCGTACCGGTGGCTTGACGAAGAGCTCGTCGGCGGGTCGTGGCGCTCGATCCCGACGATGGAGGAAGATAAGGAGGGGGCTTTTGTTCACGCGCTCGATTGGTGAGGAGTGGAGTTGGGAACGCGGGGTGGGGAGTTAGGAAGTGCATCGAATGGGGAGTTCTCATCGAAGCTTCGTGGTGCGCCCATGGCTGCCACGGGTTCGCTCGCCTCAAGCACACTGAGGCAGTAGAGCACAATGGGGAGGCTCACTGAGGTGTTTCTATCCTCCAGGGGCAGATAGAGAGAGAGAAGAGGATTGGAGGCATCCGGAAACAAGTGCTCCCGACCCTCACCCGTAGTGTTCGACAGGAGTAAGAAAGAGAAGGAGGGCGAGAGGGGGCAAGTGAGGATCACGGGTAGGTTGGTGGAGGGCTTGTGGAGCTAGTTGACAAGGTCGCGATGATCGGCATGCTGCCCAAGTGTTGGAACCCGGGCGACATGGCGAGGGCATCCTGGGCGTCATGGCCAGGTCACTATCGAGGGGGAAGGAGACAAGAAAAGGGGGAGGGGCTTTGCCAGCGGAGTTCACGGGTGTGAGAGGGGCACTGTGGTGATGGATTAGAGAATGAGGTGGTGATCACTCCCTTGTCCATTGGTTGATGGTTGTGATAGAGAGAGAAGGGAGCAGTTATATCATGTCTAGGGTGTTGAGGGACTAAATTCCATTGTCTAGGTGCAGGAGAGAGGAAGGGAGAGTGCAATGATTGGCCACAACATGTGTGATCTCAGCTGTGACAAGAAATAGCAGAAATGGTTTTTGGATGTTTCCAACGAACTTTTGAACAGAACATATGTGAAATATCATGTCCATTGGATAGAGGGTGAAAAATGGAGTATAGGGGTGGTGGCCACATAAAATTTTGAAAATATTTATTTCACAAAAATGGCAGAAACTGTTTTTAAATGGTTTGTTCAAAATTTTAAAAACAACTTGCAATTTTCTTTAAAAACAACTTACAAAATGGAATAACAACCGCATGACCATAGGCATGTTGGGTAATTTTTCCATGATTTTAGTAAATGCTTTTATTCACAAAATATTTAAAAGTCCATTTCAGGCCTTTTGGAAAATGATAAATAATAAATAGCAAAATGTTTTTAAAACAAATATTTTTTAGTTGGGATGATAGAGTATATAATATAGGTCTCAAAAGTTATTTGTAATAAACAACTCTTTATGAAAATATTTGAGGTACCAAGTGAAAAAGGGTAAAAACAGGAGATAATTTTTTAGGCCAAAAACCGTGAGAATAGAATAATCAGATGGCCATTTAAAAATAAATGGGCCACATGGATATGAGGTATAATACATGAAGATGTCAAGGGTAGGTTGATGGAGCTCGAAAACAAAAAGGAGTGATTTTTATGAAGATTGTCAAAGTGCATCAAGATAACAAGGATAAGGTTATTACTTTGGGATGCCTTATAAAGGACCTTGAAAGAAGATATCAAAGTGTTTAAATATCCAAATTATCAAATTGGATGGATACTATAGATATTAAACACGAGATCCATGAAGGTACATTGATGAATAGATCAAGATTTATATAGAGGCATGTCTTCAAAGTTAGAAGTTTTAAGAAAACCAAAGATGAGATAGACATAGAATGGAATATGATCTTGATGTCTGGTCTTGTTATTAATAGATTTTATTCATTTAAAACAACTCACATTCATAAACAAACAGATGTAGACAGTTCAAGGAAAACACAAGATAAAAAACACACAATCAGCATATAATAACAAGACAAACAAAATCACTCAAGCAACTTAGTTCTTCCATTCAATTTCCAAGATGTTTTCTCATGTGTTAAATAGAGGTAGTAATCAAGCCACATAATGACAAGAGGATTTTGTAAACAAGTTCAACTCAAAGCTTGATATATCCAAAAGAATATAATTGAGGTAAAATACAGGGGTAATATAATCCCCACTTATGGTTTTTGGAAAAGAAGGAAGTGAAAAGGAGTTTTTGAAATACTTGCAAAGACATCTTGGTTGAAAATAGGTAGGAGATGATTACCTCCGAAATACTTTTCATATAGTTTTGGAAAATACGTTTCGTTTTATCTAAACTTGGCTTTTGGGTTTCTTCTATGATCAAAACACTTTCAAAAAGGTTTTTGCCAAAAGTGGATGATAGACGAGGGTGATAAGTTTTATTGTCATGAATTGATCACAAGCTTATTGTTTTAAGATAGTTATGATCATAGGTTATAATGTTAGTTGTTAACAACTCAAACACAAACACAAAAAACAAGCAAAACTGAATGAAAACACAAGCATTAGTCAAATGTTTCAAAAAGTTTTTGTTGGCCCTGATTTTTGGGTTATTGAAAACAAGTCTTTCGTGTCTTCCAAAAATTGGGCTGTTACCATCTCAACGTTGCATGCACAACATTGCAATGGTTAACATTATTAGACGATAGACCAACTATTTGTACTCTCGAGATACTCCATACAATGCGACCACGTGGCATCCATATATGAAGTATACCAACCTTTTGTACTCTCCCAATCTGGCATATAGTGTGCAAATTAACCTACTAGCATTGAGTTGCTACCTAACTCTTTGCACTCTCTCTATCATTGGTATAATAATATGGTGCCTCATGGAGTGGCATGTCATTGTTGTGTTGTTCAGTGACTCACCATTGCTCTACTCAACCTTAGCTAGCTAGCTCTTGGGCCTTAATTACACGAAGCAAGTGTAGAATGAGCCAGGGAGCACTGGACGTAGTGCCGGTGGAAGACACCATGAAGACGGCGCATGTGGAGGGCGCTAGGGCCGGTCCAAACAAATTCCGGACCCGGGGCAAGTTAAGCCAATATATTTGTATCAAACTCTTATAATTTAATATAACTTATTTTTAGTATATTACAATCTTATAATTGTATATTTTCAATATAGTTAACACATTTAACTTAATATAAATTATTTCTAATATTGCATCTATCCTTCTTGTACAGAAAAATGAACATTCAAAATACATTTAACCTTTTTTTTAATCTTTATTTTGTGAAGAAAATATGTTAGTTTTTGTTGTTTGCACATAGACTAAAGTTGTAAGACAAATTGCGCACCTCTTCATTTTTTGATGTGGAATTTATAATATCTATAACATTTTGGGAGACATATCTATTGAGTCTATTCTAACAAATATCTTAATAGCAGTTTCAAGTGTATCGTTAGATCCGAAAATTTATGAAAACTTCTAGAGGATAAATTGAAGTGTTAGATTCTTATATTTTTTCGCTCAACTGTGTCTTACAAGTTACATTCTTTCCAATAATAATCCCACCATGTGATTATATGTACTTAATATTTCAATCTACGGATTTAAACTAACCACTAGCTGTCATACAAAGTATTAATGATTTTATAAATTTCACATTCATATAGTTTGATCTATTATTCTTGTCGAAATTTGTTTGATATTTATCTAATGTACACAATCATCATCGGTTGTATTATCATCGGATGTTGGTGTGGTTCATCACATTTTTTCTACATCGTCATTTGGCTAGTAATCATCATCGGTTGTATTATCATGCCCATCCTCTTCATGGTGTAGGACACATTGATGGTGCTGAGTGTTCTGAGGGCGTTGATCTTACTCCAGTTGTGAGCTTTGAACTATCTAGCCTTTGTGTGTTTCCTTTGTTTTTTCCTTGGACCAAAGTGTACTAACTATAAACATGTATTAATTTGGTTGGCCCCCCCTACAACTCAGGGCCCGAGGGAGATTGCCCCTCTTCCCCGCCCTCTGGGCCGCCCTACGACCGCGGGCGGCGGAGATGCTGGACTGCTATGCTTGCCACCTCCCCCTCAAGCACCCCATCTTCAAGGCGACTGAGACCACACCAACCTGCAGTATCCCATTTTTCTATACTACTTTGGTATTTATTTTCCTTGCTTCGGTTCGGCACACATCTGTAAAATCTCCAACGTTGCTCGCATGCCGCAGTGCGACGATGATCACCTGGTGTGCTCGTCCTGCCGCGGCGTCCACGGCGAGCACTGCGGCCATCCCGTCGTCCGCTCCGCCCTCGCCAAGGCCTTTGCCGCCGCGGCCTCCTTGCCGTGCGACTACGAGGACTGCGGCTGTGACGTCGTCTACCACAAGGCTGCCGACACTGGCTCGCGTGCCTACACGCGCCCTGCGGCTGCCCGGAGCAAGGTTGCGGCTTCTCCGGCTCCCGGTGGAATCTCCTCAAGCACATCTCTGGCACCGATCACTCACACACCATCATTGTTGTCCGCTACGGCAAGCCCGACGTCCTCAGCCTGCCCCTCTCCAAGCGCTGGCAGGTCCTGGTCGGCGAGGAGGACAAGGAGGACCCGGACCGTAGTGTGTTCCTGGTGTCCCTGATTGAGGGTGGCAGCACGGAGGTGGAGGCGTCACTGTCCGGGGGCGGTGCCGCATTTCTCCTGCAAGATCGCGGTGAAGCACTCGACGCAAGCGCTGGAGTCGTCGGTGATGAGGGCCAGCTCCCTATCCAACGGGGCGCCGGCACCGGGCGAGGTGAAGTGCTTAACGGTGAAGAAAGAGTACCTATCGGGCGACGTCGTCCCCATCACCATCCGAATCGACAGGCTCGCACTCGCATATCCTCCACCTTTTATTCCTACGCCTCCTCCTATCAGCCCCAAGTCGTGTCAGTTTAGGGCATCTCCAGCCGTTCGGCCCCCCCCAGGACGCAAACCCCCCCCCCCCCCTTTTTTCCGCCGCGGCGCGAAACGGCGCAATTCTGGAAGCTGGGGGGTGTGTTTCCCAGCCGTGAAACCCAGCCCCCCCCCCCAGCCGGCGATTCTCCCAAATTTGGGCCGGTAGGGTCTTGGCACACAAATAATTGAAGTTTTGCCACAAAAATAAATAGAGTTTTGCCACACAAATAAATATTTCAACAATTTAAATATAAAAAAATTACACTAGTCATCGTCATCGTCCTCAACATTGTCATTCCCCTTTCGCGCCCACAAATGCTGCACCAGGTCATTCTGCAGAGCATGGTGTGTTCCAGCGTGTCGAATCTCCTGTCGCTTGGTGAGGAAGTCTGTCCATGAGGCCGGCACCTGGTGATCAATAGTTGCAAGAGGACCCTGCCGGTAGTATGGTGTGCTTGCCTCACTGTCAGGCACCGGGTCATCCCGCTCACTCTCAATGATCATGTTGTGCAAGATCACACAACACTGCGTCACCTCCCACATGTTGGACTTCGACCAAGTCATAGATGGGTACCGGACAACGGCGAATCGAAATTGCAGCGCACCAAATGCCCGCTCAACATCCTTCTTGCAAGCCTCCTGGCACTTGGAAAACCAAGCTTTTGCGCTTCCTAGGATAGGGTTGGAGATGCTCTTCACAAATGTTGCCCACTTCGGGTAGATGCCATCTGCAAGATAATACCCCTTTGTATACTGGTGTCTATTGATCTCATAGTTCACAGGGGGGCATGGCCTTCGACAATCTCGGCAAAGACATTCGGGCACTGCAAGACATTGATGTCGTTGTGACTTCCAGGCATACCAAAGAATGAATGCCAAATCCATAGATCGTACGAAGCCACGGCCTCGAGAACCACCGAGCACTCTCCTTCCTTTCCCTTGTACATCCCCTGCCGGTCAAATGGGCAGTTCTTCCATGCCCAATGCATACAGTCGATACTGCCAAGCATCCCAGGAAACCCTCTTGCTTCATTCTCTGCGAGGAGACGAGCAGTGTCTTGCGCATTGGGTGATCGCAGGTATATTGGGCCAAAAACTGCAACCACTGCCCGGCAGAACTTGTTCAAGCACTCGAGGGTCGTGGACTCGCTCATGTGCAGGTAGTCATCTTGTGCATCTGCGGGAGCACCGTATGCAAGCAATCTCATGGCCATCGTGCACTTCTGGATAGAGGTAAAGCCTACCGTGCCGGTGCAGTCCTTCTTCAACTTGAAGTAGGTGTCGAACACCCGGATGGCATGCATGATCTTGAGGAAGAGCGTGCGTTTCATCCTGAAACGACGCCGGAACACCTTCTCGTCGTTGATGGGATCCTCGGCGAAGTAGTCGGAGTAGAGGATGCAGTAGCCCTCGTCGATGCCTCGGCTTTCTCTTGCGGCGACCGGGCTTCGATCCACCACGCCGCGGGTAGGCGGCCTGGGCCTGCAAGCCGGCCAGGCAGCTCAGGACGAGCAGGTGTTCCTCATCGTCGATGGCGGCCTGATCTTCCTCGTCGAAGAGATCGGCGAGCATCTCCTCGGCGTCGGAGTCCATGGCTCGGACAGAACGTCGAACACCTTGCGGGCGCTGGTCGCGGTTCACCGGGCACAACCTCCTCCGCGGCGGAGACGCGAGCAAACGGCGGCGACGATGTGGTGGAGCAGCCGGCAGTGGTTTGCCTCGCCGCTCGTGTGTGATGGCGGCCGACGGCGGCGACGTGGGGGTGGCCGACGGGGTGGCGACGGCGAGGCGAGCGAGTGGAAAAGCCGAGTTGGGGTGGGGAAAGTGGGGCAAATAGCGCTCCCTCGCCGACAGCGCTGGCCCACGCGCGCTTTACCTCCCCCCCCCCCCCCCCCCCCCCGGCCGAACCCAATAGGTTGTGTTCCGCCTGGGTGCGATTGCGCTAATTTCCGTCGAAACGGCGCTATTTCGGGTTCTGGGGGGCGGCTGGTAGAAAAACGGCGCTTTTCGAGCAAAACAGCGCTATTTCGCGTCCTAGGGGACGACTGGAGATGCCCTCAGTCCTAAGTCTCCTCCTTACAGTCCTAGTCCTGCCTTTCCATTCAGCATTCAACGTCGTCCTCTTTTAATCCTACCCGTCCTTCTTTTAATCATGCATGTAATTGCTTTACGGCTGCCTTCAGAAAAGTACAAGATTGTGTTCTGGAAGAAGAAAGGGTATGAAGATCTCGAAAATTTGCTCTTCTTTTTTAGACTTTATTTTATAATCGATGTAGTCAGCTCATGTATCTCTACCATGTACTGTTTGCTACAATAAATATATATGATATTGATTGTCAAATAAAAATAAAAATCCTACCCGTCCCTTTAGTCCTAAGCCGAGCTCAACTTGATACAATTATTTAGATGCAATGAGACATTATTCTTTCAATGATATTTGTATTTCAGATCTTAAAATGAATATTTTCCGATTCTTAATTAGTCGCTTGTGCCACGACCATTATGAGTAACTAGATCCCACGACGCCATTTCTTATTTAGGTGAAGGTGTGTGAGTTTACGTATGCCTTGTTTTAAACGTGTGGGCAGTGTCGTGATTCTAACTTAGTTTAAGCCGTTGAAACATATCAAACTCTTATCACTTTCTTTTTAACCCATAAGTAGAGCTCAAATCAGTCCGGTCAGAAAAATATTACTAAGAGAAATGTACTACAATGAATAGAGTACAAAATACGGACATGCACGGCCGGAATGCAATTAAGATCTAGGTGAATAGTTTTTCACCTGTGCTTCACCATCAATACATCAAGAGGAAATTTGCACAAAAGATTTTGCATATCCCCTAGTTTATATTACGGCGGTTGTTTTCTCTAGCAAACTCTTTTCCTCCCTGTCATTACATTTCATGACAGCCCAGGGTTTCTGGATGGTGCGATCAGACAGCCAAACAAAGACTGAACGCTGCCAAGGTACAAAACATAGTGCACGCACAAAACCAGGCGTTGCCTCTTGTTGTAGATAAGGTTCAGGTCCAATATGTCTCCCAAAAGAAAGTCCAGCATCTCAAAACGTTTCTGCTAGAACTAAATAACGCGAGAATCTCGCAAAAGGAACTCACGCAGTCAAACAGCACACAGAAACCAATTTCCCATTAAACTTTACATAGCAATGTCATGTCCCAGTTTACATTCCTAGTAACGGAAAACATAGCACTGCTCCGATCAACCATCACGCTACGGCTTCGGCGAACGGGAAGAAACTATTTTGATGAGTTGCACCGAACAACCAACACAGCCAGTTCGCCAGCACAGGTGCAAAAGAGAACTAAACGCACTGATAGCGGCAACCAGTGCTAGACCACCGTTATTGATTGCCATCAGTGGTGGTGGAAGCTGCTGCGCATAGTGCCTCAGTAGAAGGAAAGAGCCGCATGGCCCTTCTTGGAACTGAAACCTACATAAAACATAGACATGCACCGTAAGTTTGGTACCAAGATGTCACCAATTGATACAGACTGGAGAATAGCTTGGCCAGTAGTTTGGTGTAGAGGAACTATCATTCCACTTCACTATATAGGGCAAGAAGTGCAATGTGAGGGCAACATATATATGACAATTCACTCATTCAGACAGGCAGCAAGACGCAAGACGGCTCCAGATTTCGGACAGCAGTGCGGCATGCGTGCAATTTGGCAATTGATCAATGAAACCGTCCATTATGCAAAGCACTAAATCCTATCCCCTATCAGCTGGACATTCACTATAAAATGGAATCTGTCGACCGGAGCGACAGCAAAAATAAACTGCATTTCTAGATAAAATAACTGCTCTATTCATCAGCAAATCACGGTGAGAAGAGAAGATAATCAAACCAAATGATTGATGTGCAATACTGAAAGGATTTTTGAAGGGATACTGGATCTGAATGAAGTTGTGAAGGGATTAAGATAATCTAATTGATGTGTAATTACAAGCTTACAACAGAAACGTTAAAACAAAGGCAGGTTGCAGAAACACATAAAACATGAGGAATGACAATAGGTAACTTACATAATGAGTCTACTGATTGGCCATTTATGTTAACGCGATCACGAAGTATACCACATGTCATCAAGATCTTCAAAACTGTATGAGTTCCCTCATCAACCTTCCTAAATCTACATGTAATGTTGACAACCTTAAGGTGCGCACACACACATGATTGTTCGATTGTTTCTTGGATCTCTGTTGGTTTCATGAGGTTCTATACGATACAAAACATTTAGCAAGACAATAACACATACATGACAATACCTTTAACATACATACAAAATATACCTCGTTGTAACCAAGCTGAAGAGTAAGCGTCTCAAGAATTGGGGAGTGTTGGAGAATGCAAACAAGGTCAACAGCACTAAACCAATCATTGAGTAACAGAGTCTTTAATTTGTCAAAAATGGGGCACCATTCTAAATCCCGTCGGTAGATAAACCTGACAGACTGGAAATACACAAAGAAGGAACCGTGAGACTTTAGACAGCGAAGTAAGTTAAGTTAGTAGGAACTGTGTGCAGATAATTTCAATTTCAAAAGGAACTAAGAAATGACAAAAGTACACCTTAAGCCCCAAAAATATCACGTTTACCCAATCAACCCACTATGTTATTGATTCATTTGATTTGTGAGACATTGGTACAAATAAAAGTATAAAAAAGAATTAGAAAATTAGTAACTTGCCTACAATGGACAAAAATGTTGCAGAAGAAACTGTGGGCCACAAATAACAATAAGAGTAAAAGAGTAGGAAGTGCGAGCATACCATTTCAGATACAGATTTCAGCTTCAAATTAACAGCATTCGACAAACCATTGAGAAACACAGCCTCCTCGACAGGATAACCATGACAACCACAACTATGATTCTTATGACAGAAGTCGGGAGGACATTCATCATTAAGCTCAACATAGGCTGTTACGAGAAATGGCATGTACTCAAGGAAAGGAGGAAAGCCTTCAAAATCATTCAGTTCCAGTTCAGTAAGAGCCGGGACAAATATCCGAGTGTGGTATTGCCAAGAGAAGAAGCAAAAATTGGTAATGGACAGACGCTTTAATGACTTGGATGATATCTTGCGTGCATGAATTGTGCAGTGTTCCATCTTCAGATCTTCTAATAACGGGCAGCGTGAGAAATTCAGAGCATGGTGGTCTAGGTCAACCCGATCAAGGTTTATGGTCTTCAAGTGCTGCGAGATCAGAGGAATATCGAATACCGGTGGGTCGTCCTCATCGTAATAAGCATAGACTACGAGCTCCTTAACTTGGCACTTTAGAGCATACTCGACCAGCACAACAGTGTTTGTGTATGTGCCCTCCCGCTGCCCATCCTCGTCACGACATGCATAGATCTTGTATTTATCGAGCGGTGAGTTCCCACGGAGGTGGATGAAGAGCTTAACCAACTGTTTGAAACGGTCGGAGCTCGGGAAACCTGCCTCGCCAAAGTCGTGGAACAGGTCGGTGGTGCGCCTCCAATGGTCGCGCCACCGGGTGTCAAGCACGCAGGTCTGCAGGACATCCTCCGGCGGAAGGAATGACACCACATGCCGGAGGAGGTCGTCTGTTAGGTCGGTGAAAGGGTCCTTGCTGCTCGTGGCAGCCTTCTTGGACATTCCGTCGAACAGGTGGCAGGTGCTGCGAGAGAGAGGAAAAAATCAGCATAAACGCGAGGAAAGAGGGGATATCCGAATGGGGAGGGAAAAGAAGAATGCAGGGTAGCCTCCTCACCCAGGAAACGCCGGAGCTCCAGGCGCCTGCTGCCGGCGTGGAAGACGGGGAGCGAGGCGACTCGTCCCCACTCCCTCCGCACACCACAAGGGGAGAGCTGACGAATCGTGTCAAGGATGCACCAGACCCTAGAGAGGACTTCGAGTGGACTGGGCTTTGTGCACCTTAACTGTGTGGGGCCCGCAGATTTTTAAGAGTGATTTCAGCCCCCTCTCTCTAGTCTCTACTCATCTTTTTGTTTTCTCTCGTATAAGCTCCTCCTCAGATTTTGTCCGAAATATCAAAGTGATTTCAAAGCCCATCGCGGCAAGATTGAAAATCTTTCTCCCGGAAATTATTTCGTCGATGCAGAGTGCATTCATACCTGGGAGGCTTATTCCGGACAACTTCTTTGTAGCCTTTGAAAGCTACCATGCAATAAAAAATAGAAGGGTGGGGAGTTTTGGCACTTGCGCGATCAAATTGGATATGCATAAGGCGTGCAACAGGGTGGAGTGGAGCTTTCTGAAGAAGATTATGCTACAACTTGGTTTTGATATGGAGTGGGTTGATCTTATAATGGCGTGTGTAACTTCTGTTCGTTATCAGGTCAAGTTAAATAATTCCTTGTCAGATTTTATTCATCCCTCCCGGGGTCTCCGTCAAGGAGATCCACTCTCACCTTATTTGTTCCTCCTTTGTGCTGAAGGTCTCACAAGTCTTATTTCGTTTGAGGAGGAGCATGGAGGAATACAAGGGGTGAAGGTCTGACGCGACGCACCTTCTGTGTCACACCTGCTCTTTGTTGATGACTCTTTAATTTTGATGAGGGATGATAGTGCTAATGCTACAAGTCTGAACAGAGCACTACAAGATTATTGCACATCCTTGGGGCAATTCGTGAGTGTTGCAAAGTCTAGTGTCTTTTTTAGCCACGGGTGGAAGTATGCTCTATTTTGAATATTATGACGGAAGCAGTATGAGACAAGTACCTAGGGCTCCCACCCCTCGTGGGGGTGGCTAGGTCGGATTGTTTCCAACATCTCGTTGACAGGATCACGACTTTACTGAAGCGTTGGAAAGAGAAGAGACTCTCTTTGGGAGGAAAAGAAGTTCTAATCAAGGCTGTCATTCAATCATTACCAGTGTATGTCATGTCGGTTTTCAAGTTACCCAAGCAGATTTTCAAAGGGATAATATCGTTAATATCCCAATTCTGGTGGGGAGATGAGGAGCAACAGAAGCATATACATTGGTTTGCGTGGTGGAAACTTTGTATACCGAAGATGAGAGGTGGAATGGGATTTAGAGACTTAGAAAGTTTTAACATGGCCATGCTTTCTAAACAATGTTGGCGTCTTCTTTCAGAATCGGACTCATTATGTTCTCAAGTTCTTCGTGCTAAATATTTCCCAACCGGAGATTTGCTGAATCGTCATCTTAAGCAAGGTTGTTCTTTCACTTGGCAAAGCATTTGGGCAGGCATACAGACATTAAAGAGAGGGCATATCTAAAGAGTGGGCGACTGGGAGAAAATTGACATATGGACTGACAGTTGGATCCAACTAGTGCAAATAGGAAGATTCTAACTAGAAGAGGTAACATTGTTCTTACTAAAGTGGCTGAGCTTATTGATGGTGAAACAGGTACTTGGGATGAAGAGCAGATACGGGACCTTTTATGGCCAGTGGATGCAGAACGGATTTGAGGATTCCCCTTGCTGTGGGAATGATGGAGGACGTGGTAGGCTGGCACCACAATAGACAGGGACGGTTCTCAGGTAAATCGGCCTATCATGCTGAGTGGGACTATCAACATGGCCGTAAACTAAGACGATCCGGAAATTATGATACATCAGTGGTTGATCCTGTATGGCAGGCTCTATGGTCCTTAAAAGCCCCGGCTAAAATTAAAATCCATGTGTGGAGGAGCTTGTTGGGGGACGTACCTTTCCTAGGTGTTCTTGCAAATCGTCATATCCAAACTTCTAGCCAATGCCCATTATGTAAGTTGGATTGTGAGAGTATTGCTCACGCTTTCTTCACATGCAAGAGAGCCTCGAAAGTGTAGACTGCTCTAGGTTTGAAACAGATAATTGATGATGCAAAAACATTGGCTCTCGATGGACAACCAATGTTGGTATCTCTGCTGTTGGACACCTCGGAGAGGCCCCCTTGGTTTCGCAGGTTAGAGTTTGCGACCTTGCAGCGGTCGCCATGTGGTACATCTGGTGGGAAAGAAGGAAGGTCACCCACGGGGAGCAAATACAAGGTGCCGCCAGATCGGCTCAATCTATTATGGCCCTTGCTTTAAACTATAAGAGAATTAAGAAGAGGGGTGTTGTACCAATTGTGAGGAGGCAGTGGACTAAACCCTCGGACAACTACGTTAAACTAAACGTAGACGCTGCTTTCAACGCCGCCTCAGGCGAGGGAGGGTCCGAAGTGATCATCCGTGATCAATTTGGGTCTTTCATTGCTGCTACCAGATGGAGTTTCAGTAGTATTGAGGATACACCAATGGCGGAGGCAGTGGCTCTTCGGAACGGACTTATTCTTGCTGGTGAAGTAGGATGCAATAGAATCATTGTGGAAGTTGATTGCATGGAGGTTATAGTTACCAATAGGGGGAACTCTTTAGGTACAACAGCGGCAGTCTACGAAGAGTGCACTTTCCTGTGCCGGAATTTTGCTAGTGTTAGATTCGACCACTGTCCTAGGGAGGCAAATATAGCTGCCCATGAGTTAGCTCGACTGGGTGATGCGAATCAGGAGGTTTGGCATGCCGAACCACCTAATTGCATAAGAGGTGTAACCGCAAACGATGTATCGATACTCTGACCTGGCAGCAAGTTTCTTACGCACTCTTTTTCTTACCAGGGTACCTAATGGGACTGGAAAGTTTTTAATGAGGTGGCTTGCTTGCTTAATATAGTGGTTTAAATTTCAAAAAAAAAACTCCTCCTCGGATTTCGGTCACAATGAGTTTTATCATCCAGCTCACTTGATAATGATAATGATGATCAAATAGTTAAAAAAATGCAACTCTAATGATCTTCGCATGATCAATATCTTGCGAGTTGCGAGGACCAGGGAGGGAGTGCGCCCGGGTTTGCTCCACCAGACGCGGCGTCCCCAGGCGTTGTTGCGCCCCGAAACAGCCCCGCCCAATGGGATCTCGGCCAACTCCACCTCGAAACGTTCTTCAAAGTATGTCGTACATGAGGCGTGGTTGGTCGGATGCCACTGAGGCTAGCACCGCTCCTCCAGTGACATGCGCGCTCGGATCTCCTCAATTTCGGTGACGCGCTCAGGGATGGTCGGCGCGGAGGCACAGAGCGTTGAGCCGCCATTTCCTCGACGCGCTCATGCCAGGTGGCGCGTGGAAGCTCGCCTCGTATAGTAGTCTGGCCTCCCAAAGGTGCGGGGGTTGGCGGCCAAATACATTGGCGACCGCGCCGATGAGGTTGTGCCTGTGAACCATTGCGAAAGAAAAGGCGAGGAGAAGCAGAAGAGAATGACGAGGAGAATGCCTACAGGGCCTGAATTATGTAGCGGCGAGCGGGCGGGATAGACGAAGCGGGGGCGGCAACGCCATAACTTCGCCGCATGGCCAATTAGACTGCTCAGCCGCGTGCCGTCTTGACTGACCGGAGGCGTCAATGCGCGCGGCAGCCGAGGCAATGAGTATGACAGAGACTCGCACTGACAGGGCGGGGCCGTGGGCGAGCGAAACGGCAGGAAATTCTTTCGCGAGTTTTCGCGTCATTTTCCCTTCATTCGGCGCCCAAGTTGCCCCGGGAACACTAGGTTTGGCCTATGCTCGGGCGCGACTGGGTGAAAAAACGGGCGCCGGCGAAAATAAAGTGGCCCTGGGATGCTGGAGATGCTCTTAGTCTCTAAGTTCTCCTTCCTGTAAACCCTAGTCCGGCTGCCTATATAAAGCGAGACGTGGAGCCGCCTCAAGGCACGATATCGCAAAATAGTAAAACCCTATACTCACTTTTGTATCATGTATGCCTTAGGCTTTAGTCCTGATATAGTGAGTAGGGTACCGCCATTGCCGCGACGTTTGGAACCTGGGTGAACTTGTGTCCTCACCACCGACAACTTCCTTATGCTTCCACCCACGCTCTAGGACACAGCTTAGGGCACCCCTTGCCATGAACCAGTGGCGGAGCCAGGAATTGAGACGAGCGCGGCAAACATATAAGGTCTAAAAAAATTGAAAGTACAAAAGGAGTCTATACAACAACAAAAAAGTCCAGAAGATCCAATATTCATCATTTATATAATATAACTACCAAAAACATGAAAAAACCTCTAAATGACTTGGAAACTAATAGTATCGTACCATTAAGTTGTATTTATGCCAGGAAGACGAAAGTGTCGAGGTAGATGGCCTCGACGTTCCTTGTAGGAATGAAACCGCAACATAATCTTCTTGTCATCAATTTTTGTGAATATCTCTTTCTCAACATAGCAAATCATCAAGTCATTGAGCCAATCATCACCCATCCTGTTTCGGAGATCTGTCTTTATAACATTCATGGCCGAGAAAGCTCTCTCAACTGATGATGTGGCCACTGGTAATGTCAATGCAAGTGTAATGAGGTGATATACCAATGGAAAGATCAAATAATGTCCAGTTTGAACAAACTTGAGAGCCAAACCACTCAGACTATCACAAGCTAGAAACTCATGTGTCGGATATATACCGAATATGGGTATATCAGATGGTAGTCTAAAGTGCCAGATTACCCGGGTGGCCCAAATGGTAGTGGGCTACGGTCCATTGGGCGGCTCAGTAGGCTGACGCATGGAAGCCGGATTCCAGAAGAACCCGGATCACGGCTCACGTGATCTGGCTTAGAGTAGAAGGCGGATTCCTTACTTTCTAAGTTAATAGTTACCGTAGTCTTCTAGGTTTCCTACTCTGTATGCCCTAACCCGGTTATTGTATAAAGTCGGACGGGAGATATGATAGATAGACAAGAAGCTACTGGCTAACTCGCCGAGAGGTTGATCCTTGACGAGCAGCTAATAGAACCTCACATTGTACTTCGTATTCATAGGCTTTAGTCCTGAATAGTGAGATTGCAGGAGTAGGAACGCCGCATTACTGCGACGTACCGAACCTTGGTAAAAACCCTGTGTCATTGTCCTTAGCACAATCACGTCACCCCACGTCTCTACTCGTAGTCTCATGGCACCCCCGTCTATGAATTCTACTACGATGTCTCGACAGTTGGCGCCCACCGTGGGGCCAGCGACGTCAGGCGTTAAGTTTCGATCTGGGATACTCGGCGGAATTGGCAGTTCCATAACTGTCGGAAGCCTGGAGTTCGACGACGATGTTGGACGCTTCCTCGACAATGGATCTTACATACCGGCGCAAAATCATCTAGTAAGTGCCTGCGTATTACCGATTGGATCTGCAAATATCTTTATCGGATTAACTGCAGAGGCCATGGGGTTTTGCGGTGGAAGTAAATCTTTCCCACCCGCCCTATACCCAGTCGAAGATGACTACGATACCGGGTTTTGCTCAGATCGCCGACATAAAAGTTATTCACACTTTATCAGTATGGTGCAATCCGAGGTCGCCGAAAACACGGATGAAAGCAATCCCGTGCAAGAGGCAGAAAACAGCAAACCCACTACAGAGGTGGAAGATCCGACATCCGTCAACATAACGACGAACTCGGAAGCTGACTCTGTGTTAGCCGCCATTGAGGCGAGATTAGAGTCAGAAACCGGATCAGATAGCTTTGACTCCGAAGATGAAGACGAGGACGCCTTCGAAATAAAGGTTAAATCTCTTCAGGAGGGATTCCATGAAGTACTGATGGCAAAACCGGCTGAAAACACGGATGCCGGCAGTCAGGGAAGCCCTAGAACTCCTCCGCCAGAGGAAGAGAGAGAACACGGAGAAACTTCTCCAATATACCCCAATGTCAAAGAATTGACAGAGGATGAACCTAACAAAAAACCTCCCTCTTCCAAGAAAAAGCACAAGGCCGCTAAAAAACTCCAGTACAAAATCCGGAAGAAGAAATCGGCTGATCCAGCCAATGAAAGCCCGGAATTAGGAGATGCAAGCGGAATAAAGCCCGCGGAGAAGAAAACCAAAGAAATCCTTGTTCTGCCAACGACAAAGCAAGAATAACAGGAGTTGTTGCAAACACCAGTGGGATTTCACGAACCCTCTGAAGTGCTAGAAGCCAGGAGACGAGCTCTCCAAAGGCAACAGCAACATCTATTTAGAACTCGTGAACACCTCCAAAAAACCCAGGATGACATCAAGCTCATGAAGGAAGAAATAGAGGAATACGAGAAAAATAATAGATCTGGCATTAAACCTACAAGGTTACCCGGAATCGTAAGACCGGAAGTACTGCCGCCAAAAGAAAGGTTTCACAACCCATCTTGGCAAAAGCAGGTAAACGGCACAGATGCCAGAGGCGAACCAATATACAAAACCGCAGCAGAAAACGCGGAAGCAGCATTCGCCATCCTCAACAACGATATGTACTCCAATGGTGAAAAACTTCAAGGGGTGTATGCTTTCCTAGGAAAAGCATTGCAACAACAATAGAGGGGGCAAGAGCTATCAGGAAAGTTGCACGACGACTCCGCCCTATGCAAAACAGCTACATGCGCCGCTGGAGCACCTGGACCGGAAGAACCTGGAGATTCAAGCAATTCAAAAGAGAAGAAAGCGGATCCGAGAAAAGACAAGAAAAATCCCGATAACAAGGATGAAGCGTCTAGAACCGGTTCCCATCTCCCGAAAGGAGGACTTAATCCTCACGATCGGGAAGAAAAACACCAGAATGACGGCAAAGCAATGCCGCCTCCGAGACACCCAGCTGAAAAAGCTGGAAGACAGGATATACCTCACAGGCGTGAGAGATCTCGGACACCCCCCAGGAATAAGGAAAGACATAGGAGCAGAACTCCACCTCATCCAAAAGGGCGTGATCTCGGAAGAAACAGAGAGGATCCCGGAAAAGCGCATTCGCGCAACAATGGAAAAGAAAGGAGCAGATCCCCTTCTGTCCATTCAGCCGGCAGGTACTCCGCACACATGGATAGAGCGGAAAGAGATGATTTATACTTCGGTCCTAAGTGCTTCACAGATAGGATCCGAAGAATAACCCTGCATTCTGGCTTTGCCAAAGTTGGTCCAACGTACCAAAAATATACCGGTAGTACAAACCCGGATACCTGGCTCTCAGACTACTATACAGCCGTCCAGATCAACAATGGGACAGACCTGGAAGCTGTAAAGTTTCTTCCCCTAATGTTACTGGATGGAGCCAGAGACTGGATCAATGGATTACCTTCCAGAACTGTCGACAGCTGGGACGATATGGCTCGAGTATTTACTCAGCATTTCCGGGGAACCTACAAACGCCCGAATAGCATCAACCAGCTAAACCGTTGCACCCAATTTGAGGACGAACCATACGTGGATTTCATCTCAAGATGGACGGCAATGAAGAATAGTTGCTCTGGAGTAACTGACGTACAAGCAATGCATGCTTTCGTCAATGTCTTAAAACCCGGACTTGTACCGTTCATGGTTGGTTCCAAACAGCACAAAGATCTCGGATCTATGCTTACTACCGCCAATGAACATGTTGCAGCCGAAGACGACATCAGGGCCAGAGGAGGCAATATCGACCACTGATACAGGCCAAAAAGAATCCTCGCCTGAGAAAAAAGGAACTCCAGATGCAACACAAAAGCCCAAAGAGGTTAACATAGCCTTTGGAAGTGAAAAGGGAAACAGGTGGAAAGGACGCAGTACAGAACCAATCAATTACACTAAGGAAGAGTGGGAAAAGATTAAGTCGGAACCCTGCGTCCACCACTCGCAATTTGGGAAACCCACCCATACTAACGCACAATGCCGGTTGAACAAGCATATGAAAGGCAGTGCAGGATCCGGAAACAAGGGGAAGAATTCCAAAAGGAAATTTTCCAAACAAAAGCCAGAAGCTGAGAAAGAAGACAGTGAATCGGACACTGACGAAAAAATCCAGGAAGAGCAGCGAAAAGGCGAACCCAAGTTTCCGAGAGTTGACGGAGAGTGCGCCCTAACTTTCCTGGCAACTCCATCAGCAAAGGTGGCAAAAAGAACGCTTCGAGAAATAAACGCGGTTGTTCCGGCAACCCCGAAGTTCTTGAAGTATTCGAACACACCAATCACCTGGGATCAGTCTGATCATCCCGGAAACATCCCTGAACCCGACACGCAAGCTCTTGTTGTAAGCCCTATTGTCCAGAACACTAGGCTAAAAAGAGTGTTGATGGATGGAGGATCCAGCATCAACATAATGTACCTGGATACACTGAAGCATCTGAAAATCTCCGAGACCCAGCTCAACCACAGCAACATATGTTTTTCACGGCATTGTTCCTGGCAGGCAAGCACGATCCCTAGGAGAAATTTCCCTAGATGTCACTTTCGGAGAAAAAGATCACTTCCGTCAAAAAAAAAAAGTATCCTTCGAAGTGGTGCCGTTCGAAAGCGTGTATCACGCAATACTCGGGCGTCCAGCTTTCGCCAAATTCATGGCAAGATCATGTTATGTCTATAACAAGCTGAAGAGGCCAGGGCCAAAAGGAGGAGTAATCACCATATCTGGAGACTTCAAGTTGGCAAACAATCTGGAAAAATAAAACGCCCTTTGCGCCGAGAAGATCATAGCAAAGGAAGAGTTGAAAGAATTGGCCAAAGAGGTATCGCCGACAGAAATGCCGGCAGGAAAAGAAAGTCGGAAGCCAGCAGATAGATTCAAGGCCTCCGAGAATACAAGACAGGTAATCCTAGATCCCAAAGATCCGACAAAATTTGTCGTAGTGGGAACAGGGATGACCGACAAATAGGAAAGCGAGCTCATAAGGTTCCTCCGTGAGAAATGGGATATTTTTGCTTGGTGTCCAGCTGACATGCCAGGTGTACGCATGGAACTTGTTGAGCATCAACTTAAGGTGATTCCAGGTTCCAAACCCGTCAAACAAGGTCTCCGTCGATTTGACGGAAGGCTATTGGCAAGGAAATTATCCGGTTTTTAGCAGCTGATTTTATCCAGGAAGTTATACACACTGAATGGTCAGCAAATCCGGTATTAGTGCCGAAGAAAGATACTACTACCCTGAGGATGTGTATAGATTACACCGGCTTGAACAAACTGTGTCCAAAAGATAGGTTCGTGTTACCGCGAGTCGATCAAATAATAGATGCCACTGCAGGCTCTGAGATTTTATGCTTTTTGGACGCGTATTCCGGGTATCATCAAATATGCATGAAAAAAGGAAGATCAAATTAAGACTTCTTTTATAACCCCTTATGGGACGTACTATTACATAACCATGCCATTCGGTCTGAAGAACGCAGGTGCAACCTACCAGCGTTGCATGCAACGTTGTCTGGATAGTTAGATTGGCAAAAAATGTCCACGTTTACGTGGACGACATTGCTGTCGTTACCAAGGAAAAATATACGCTCCTTGAGGATTTGCGAGAAACCTTCGAAAATCTGCGTACTTACAAAATGAAGTTAAATCCATCAAAGTGCGTATTCGGGGTTCCCTCAGGAAAACTCCTAGGTTTCATCGTTTCTCACAGAGGAATAGAAGTAAACCCAGAAAAGATCAAAGCAATCTTAAACATCTCCAAACCTACGTGTGTAAAAGATGTGCAAAGATTGACGGGTTCCGCTGCAGCCGTCAGCAGGTTTATTAGCCGGCTGGGGGATAAAGCCTTACCACTCTACAAGTTGCTGAAAAAATCCGACAAATTCGAGTGGACAGAAGAGGCAGACGCAGCATTAACCCATTTGAAGGAAACTTTGATGAAAGCTCCGATTTTGGCATCCCCAAAAGACGAAGAACCTATGTTATTGTACCTCACGGCTACAAACCGGGTTATTTGTGCAGTAATTGTTGTGGAAAGGAAGAAAGATGAACAGAGTATACCAGACCAGCATCCGGTATATTATGTTAGTGAATTCTTGTCCGAGTCCAAACAAAGGTATCAATACTATCAAAAACTGGCATATGGCGTATTTATCGCATCTAGAAAACTTCGCCATTACTTCCAAGGACATTCCATAACAGTGGTATGCAAAGCACCACTAGGGGATATAATAAACAATGCGGAGGCGACTGGCCGAGTAGCCAAATGGGGCATCGAGCTAGCAGCGTTCGACATTAAGTATCAGCCGAGGACGGCAATAAAACCCAGGTTTTGGCAGATTTCGTCGCCGACTGGACGGAAGCAATGGAAAAAAACACCTATGCCGGAGTCCGAGTACTGGATCATGCACTTCGACGGATCCAAGATGAAAGAGGGCGCTGGAGCTGGTGTAGTTTTAAAATCCCCTAAAGGAGACACAATGGAGTATGTATTACAAATACACTTCAACGCCAGTAATAACGTGGCAGAATATGAAGCTCTGCTTCATGGCTTGCATATTGCAAAGGAAATAGGTGTCAAGCGCATTTTGTGCTACGGCGACTCAGATTTGGTACAGCACCAGCTCAACCAAACTTGGGACGCAAAAAGCCCTATAATGGCTGAATACCGGAGAACGGTGGACGAGTTTGCCATTTGTTTTTTCGGATTCGAAGTGCTCCATGTTAAAAGGGAAGAAAATTGGAACGCGGATGCATTAGCCCGCATGGGATCAGAAAGGATAAAAATCCTACCACCAGGTGTATTCGTCCAACATTTGTACGAACCATCGATAAAAGGTGGAGATGTTGATTATCCTCTGGCTTCCGAGTCAATTGAAGTTATGCTCGTTAACCCGGATTGGACAATCCCATATCTAAACTTCTTAGTTAATCAGAAGTACCCGGAAGGAGCAGATGAAGTCTTGCAAAGACAGATCCAGCGTCGATGCAAAGGATACACGGTAATTAACAATTGCCTGTATAAACGCAGTACTTCCGGAATTTTTCTGCGATGTATTTCACCAGAAGAAGGATGAGAAATCCTGCAAGAAATCCATGCCGGAGATTGCGGACACAATGCTCAATCAAAAAGCATAGTCAAAAAAGCATTCCGTGCCGGGTTTTTCGGCTAACAGCCAAGACAGATGCTGAGCACATAGTAAATACATGTGCAGGATGTCAGTATTACGCCAAGCAGACTAATATGTCAGCCCAAGCACTCAAAACTATCCATATTACATGGCCATTTGCGGTCTGGGGGCTAGATATGATGGGACCATTCAAAACTGCACGAGGTGGACTCACACATTTACTAGTAGCTGTGGACAAATATACCAAGTGGGTGGAGGCCAAACCCATCAAAAAGCTTGACGGTGTAACTGCCAGAAATTTCATCATTGACGTAGTCATGAGATACGGCGTTCCACACAGCATAATAACCGACAACGGGACAAGTTTCTCCATTGGAGAGTTGGCAAAATACTGCCGACAAACGGGAATTCGCCTAGATCTCGCATCTGTGGCACACCCACAATCCAATGGACTGGTTGAAAGAATGAATAGCTCAATCCTGCAAGGAATACGTCCAAGACTCGAATCTCCTCTTCATAGAGCAGCTGGAGCATGGGTAGAAGAGCTACCTTCCGTGCTTTGGAGTATTCGAACAACACCAAACAGGTCAACTGGGCAAACCCCGTTTTTCCTAGTTTATGGTGCTGAAGCAATTCTTCCAACGGACATGATCCATGATAGCCCAAGAGTGCAGGATTTCGACGACTCAGATGCCGAAAAAGCACGACAGGATGCCGTCGATCTCTTAGAAGAGGAATGAGAGCTTGTGCTTCAACGATCCGCCATTTACCAGCAAGGTTTACGACGTTACCATAGTCGGAAAATCAGGCATCGTTTTTTTTAAGAAGGTGACCTAGTGCTAAGATTGGTGCAGCAAAGAAAGCACAAATTGGCCCCAGTATGGGAAGGACCATTCGTCATTAGCAAAGCTATGAAAAATGGATCATACTACCTTGTAGATATTCGGGACACGGAGGATCATCCTGACAAGCCGAATCGCAAAAGAAAGAGAAAGATAGATGCTGAACTAGAAGAGACAAAGAGGCCCTGGAGTATCCAGCAGTTACGTCCCTTCTATACTTAGTTCAATTTCTATGTAAACATCTTTGAGATCATGAAATAAAGTTGTCGGAATTCTTATATTCATGTTTTTTACAAGTTTATTACAGTGCAAAACATGATTCCACCTTATCTATTTCCCAATGATCTTACAAAATACTCAATGTTAACCCGAATTGTGCCTGCGTGCTCGGCGTTTAAAAACTGAATGATTTTCAGCCTATAAAAGGTTAAGGGAAACTCGGATTGTGCATGCGTGCCCGAGTTTCATTCAAAAAATTCCTTACTTTTCTCTAAGCATTATCTGATTGTTTATGTGTTGGGTCACTGGAGCTAGTTAGTAAAAATGCCCTTAGTATGATCCATGTTTCCGAGTTTAAACTGATCGGTTTTACCCAGTAACTCGGCATGAAGATTAAAAGTACTACTGAGCTATTTCAAACACTAAGGACAGTTAAAAAGCACATAAACCAGAGAACTTAGACGATAACGGAATATAAAACCCGAAAACTTGCAAAGGATTTCATAAATATTAACTGCAAAAGGCGGAGTACTTGTTTATACAAAAGAATAGAAGCATTACAATATAAGTTACATTGTAAAGTGCAGTAATGCTCCTATTTTCTATTTCCACCATCCAGCTTAAGAAGAATCCTTCAGGCATCCGAGTCTTCTTCACTGCTGTCGTTCTCGGGGGCTTCTGGAATCTCCTCTTCTGGATAGGTGATGGAGATGTTCACCATAGAGGCGATCTTGGTAGCGTGACCCTTGATTTCATCAAAAATCGTGGTCCGCTGGGTTTCCGTATATCCTTGAGGGATACCAGACGCCACGCGCCAAGACTTGGCACCAGGGTAATGCATGCGCATAAGGCCTAAAGCCATGCGTGCACCACCCCGTGCTGCGGAGCGCAAGGTGGACTCCTTGGATTCCGCCACCTCCAGGATAGCTTCCAGAAGTTTTTCAACTTCCGAGAATTCCCCAGTTCTTGCGGGAAGGTACTTGTTGACCAGCTGCATACCTGCAGCTCTGATCGCAGTCCATACCTTCCCAAAAGCTCGGATTTTTTCAATCCGAGTAAGGTCTGGGTCATCTCCTGTTTTTTCAAAAAACCGAGGGGTTAGTGAGAATGCAGAGAAATAAGTTAAGACAAGACAAATCTGGTAAAAGTTGATAACTTACCGAGGATCTTGTCCATCTCGGAGCCTTCTTCCAGGCGCAGGGTTAAGGCGTTCTCCAAATCATGGATAGTGGCCTTGTCCTTGTCCGCCTGCTGGGAGGCCTTGGATTCAGCAATCCCAAGGGCCAGATTGCTGGCCTCCAGATCCTTTTGAACCTTCATAAGATCCTTATGAAGGTCTAAATTCTCCTGGCGGAGACTTGCGGCGTTGTCGGCATCTTCAGCAATTTGCTTGGCTTTCGCCAAAGCAGCTGGAAAGCAAGGAACAAAATTCTGAGTTAAGAAAATTCGGGAAAGTACTTAGAAAAAAATCTGGATAAGGAACTTCAGAGAATTAAAATGTACCTGTTGTTTCCGACAGCTGTAGCTGAGACGATGCCAGCTCTGCTTCTTTCACGTCAAGAATAGATAGAAGGTCCTAACCTCCTTATTCTTGACGGAAAGTTTGTTGAAAACTTCCATGTTTATGGTTTCAGCGGTTTGCTGAAACACGGAAATGAAACGTCGTGTTATAAGGATAAACAACCATGATATTGAAAAGCATCAAGTGAAAAGCAGACATTTAACTTATTGCTTGGGGGCTAGAGATAATACCTTGCTCATCCGCTGCAAACCTGCCAAGTTTTCAGTGAACTCTTTTGCGTACTCGGCAAAAAGAGTCCCGGCCGCGCTAAGGCGATCGCTGATATTCTTGAAATCCTTATCAAAGGTGGGAATCTCCTCCTCAGTTATCCGAGAAGGACCTCCCGCCTCAGGGATCTGCCCTTTGCCTCGTGTCCGTTTCCGGCACAATGGGCTGGCTGGTCTGCATAGATTCGGTGGTGGGGGCTGCGGCATGCTCTTCTGTGGCCGTGATCGGTGTATTCGGGGCGGTAGCAGGAGAACGATGGGGGCCTCTGCTGGCCACAGCCTTATGCCTCTTCAGCTTTTTCGGCTTCAGAGTAGAGGGAGGCAGGCTAAAAAAGCAAAATGCCGGAAAGGTTTAATCTCCGAAGACAAAGGAAAAAATCCAACAAAGAAAAATAACCCATTCTCAAAACAAAAAAAAAACAAAAAAAAATTAACCCAGATGTCCAAACCTAGAGGTGGCGACGGGAACCCCGTCAAGGTCGATAATTTCCTGAGGAGAGGAAATCTTCTTGCGCTTGCGCCCACCCGCAAAGGTGGCACGCAATGCCTCCAGCTCGGCATCGGAAGCAAGTTCCGACTCAGGAAGATCAGCGATCTGTTGAGAAAATAAAGGCTGAGTTAAGACTACGAAAACCGAGTAAACGAAAAGGATTTAAACCCCAAAAGTCGAAGAATTATACCTTGGGAGCCAGATTCGCGGCCGTGTACATTGGCCGTCTTTCTTCATATTGGTCGCGGGATGCGACCAATTGGTTCACGCGCTTCCGCAAATCCTTTGCGGGCCAAGCCTTGCTGGTTGTCCGCATTTCGTCGCCGGTTCCCGTGTACTCGCAAAGAAGGCGAGCACCATGGTTAGCCAAGGGCTGGATCCGCCTATCCAACCAGCAAAGGACTGTGTCCATGCCGGTTAGAGGCGGATCAGAAGTGACGAGTTTCGCGATGCGCCGCTTGATCCGTAGAAGATCAGGCGGCAGGGTCTGGACAGCTTCAGTTCCCCAGTTTTCTTGGGGAACAGCGGCGGTGTTCAAGAAAGGTGGAACCCCGGTGGCCTTCTTAGGGAAAGGAACATCGGGGTGGTAAAAGAAGGAACCCGTCCAAAACTTGACGGATTCCGATGTTTTAATCTTGGGGAACCAGTCCTCCCTAAATCTCGAAGAGTGAAGGAAATGGTCCCACAAGTTGGGAGTGCGCCCTCTGAAGAGTTCCGCTTAACCCCAAAACAATAAAGCCAGAAATCTAACCTAGGTGCTATACCTAGATATCCCTCGAAAAGGGCTTGAAATCCGGCTAAATAGAGGATGGAGTTGGGTGGCAGATTATGGGGTTGGATGTTGTAGTGGGCTAGAATCTGGAGAAAAAAGGCGGACGGCGGAAGACCCATACCTCTCTGAATGTGGGAGGAAAGGAGGACACGTTCTCCGTCCTTCGGCATGGGCTCGGTCTCGTCCTCCGGGAGCCGCCACTTTCCCTTCAGCACGAGCCCCTCCTTCTCCACTGTCGGAAGGAGGGACGGCAGAATACTGCTGGCACTCCAGTTGCCGGCAGTTTCCGCCTCGTCTTCCGCTCCGGCGGCGGCGGACGCCGCGGCTTCCGCGGCCGCGAGCTCGTCTCCGACGAGAGCAATTTTTCCTCCACCGTCTCAGGCGCGAACGGCGGAGGAGGCGCGGAAGAAAGATCCCGCAAGATCCGCGGAGGCGAGAGAGATGTCCTCGCCCTCCGCGCCGCCTGTGGCCTGCACCGGCTCGTCGCCGGAGGCATGCACTGGTGAGTCCAGCTGCGGATCCATCGTGTCGATTATCTCATCTATGTCCTTTGCGACGGTGCGGGCTGGGGAAGATGACGAAGATGCCATCGAGGGGCAGCGCTCGGTCGCTCGGTGAGGTCTTGGGTGCGTTCGTGCGCTCGGGAAGTGCTCTGCGAGAACTTGGGCGCTGGAAATGGCGTTGCGAAGTGAGAGCGGAAGATTTCCACGGAGGACGAAGACGGCTATTTATAGCCGGAATCCCGTCACGATGTGTGCTAACGGCTCTTTTGACCGTTGGATGTTCAACGCGTGTCACTCGCCGGAAATTGCGGGAAATGAAACGACGGGTGATTATTGCTATCTCCTCGTTTTCCGCGAGAATCTGTCAGAGATATGTTTCTGGGTTTCCCGCCTGAAACCCAAACGTCCCTTACGTCAGCATGATTAAAGCGCTGACGTAGGAAGTTCCTTCTTCACGAAGGATCGTGTGAGAAAAGCCGGATTTCCTGGATTCCGAGTTTTGTGTTACAATATCCTTTGAGGAGAAAAAGAAGAATCGAGACTGCAGGCCGATATTTCTCGGAAAAGATGCATTTGGCGAAAGACGGCGAATCGGAGTCTTAATCCTTCTTGGGGGCTACTGTCGGATATATACCGAATAGGGGTATATCAGATGGTAGTCTAAAGTGCCAGATTACCCGGGTGGCCCAAATGGTAGTGGGCTACGGTCCACTGGGCGGCCCAGTAGGCTGACGCACGGAAGCCGGATTCTAGAAGAACCCGGATCACGGCCCACATGATCTGGCTTGGAGTAGAAGGCGGATTCCTTACTTTCCAAGTTAATAGTTACCGTAGTCTTCTAGGTTTCCTACTCTGTATGCCCTAACCCGGTTATTATATAAAGCCGGACGGGAGATATGATAGATAGACAAGAAGCTACTGGCTAACTCGCCGAGAGGTTGATCCTTGACGAGTAGCTAATGGAACCTCACATTGTACTTCGTATTCACAGGCTTTAGTCCTGAATAGTGAGATTGCAGGAGTAGGAACGCCGCATTACTGCGACGTATCGAACCTGGGTAAAAACCCTGTGTCATTGTCCTTACCACAATCACGTCCTCCCACGTCTCTACCCGTAGACTCATGGCACCCCCGTCTATGAATTCTACTACGATGTCTCGACATCATGGCTTCTCTTCATGACATCAATGTATATGTTGAGTTGGCCACTTAAGAGATAGCAATCATATGAAGAGAAATCAACATAGTACATACTTGCAAGCTCAACTAGCTTGTCATGATCAAATCTGCTAAATGAGTCTCTAGGATCAAGGCATGTTGTGCACATTAATAGACGTGTAGAAGTTTCACCAAATCTGTTGTTCATCTCCACTATGTTTCTATCAAAAACCTCATTAAAGATTTGTACCTTATAATAATGCAAGCAAGTAACCATCTTGCGTGAGCTTATTGAATAACCCCTGTCACAAATGTTATCATCCATATTTGGCACTACAATATTTCTTCCACCACAAAATATAGTAGCGGCCAACAAGAGAGGCTCCCATCCATCATCTCTCAATTTCTGCAATAGACTTTTCACAGAGACAATCATATTCACAGCGCAAACTATGTTCTGATCTTTTTGTTGCAATGCATATGAGAGATCATTTGTCACACCAAGCACTCGAAGCATCAAATGCGAGATAAAAACAAATTCAAAAGTTTCCATGTTGATCATATAACCTGAAGCCAAACCTCTCTCCTCTGCATTCGTCCCATCATGAGAAATACTATCTAGAACTGAAATCACTGCATCCCACATTTGATGAATCCGGATTAGAGTTCGATGGTGTGACCCCCAATGGGTATCACCCGGTCTTGCCAAACTTCCTGGCAAGATCTCCCCATTCTCAAGTAATGATACCATATGTTCATGATGCTTTTGCAACAATGCATCTTTCTTCTTACAAGAGGCACTCGTCTACAAAAATGTGCAATTATAAATTAGAATGCCATATAGAGTGACCATGTTGACAAATGACAATGACAAAAAAATGTGCGCAGTATAAGGACTAACCATGTTGACAATCTTATTTAAATGACCGAAAAAAATACCAACAGCTAGAACTCCTTTCACAACAGCCACAACCACCAACTGAAGTTGGTGGGCAAAGCAATGCACATAAAAAGCATGAGGATTGTCTGCCAACACTAATGTTTTTAAACCATGTAGCTCCCCCCGCATATTCGATGCCCCGTCGTATCCTTGTCCTCTTAATCTAGACATGGACAAATCATATTTGGCAAACATTACATCCAAAGATGCTTTCAAAGAAGTCGATCTAGTATCAACAACATGCATAACACCAAGAAATCTCTCTAAAATCTCTCCTTTTATGTTCACAAACCTGCAACCAAGACCATATATTATAAGTTGTGAGCGTATAATAAATGAAACTAGCAACTAGCATTTGCAAGTAGAGATACGAGACTACATGTGTAATACCAAATAACTAACCTCACCATCACAGCCATTTGCTCTTTAACCGATACATCACGAGACTCATCAACAAGTAGAGAGAAACTAGCATTTCCAAGCTCACTCATTATGACTTCCATAGTCTGTTCGGCACATGCTTGTGTAATATCTTGTTGAATTTCATGAGATGTCAATTGACAATTGCCAAGAGCATTTTCATTGATCACATCCGCTACATCCTTGCATCTTGCACCATACCAATCCAACAACTCCCGAAAATTACCTTTGTTCAATAAGAAACCGTACAACACCTACAACAGCCCTCAAACGAATTTCATAATCAATATGTGATTTCTCATCATGAGAAGTGATAGCATACGAAACACTTTGCTTTCTATTTTTGAAATCTTCACAACTTTTTCTTGCATTGTTGTGAATGCTAGTTGACCCACCCACATGAGAGATGAAATTTTCTGATGCTTTCTTCCTATTTTTAAACCCCTTCTTTGTGAAAACATCATGTCCATGTGAATTATTGCTTGAATATTTGAAAAGGAAACAATAAAAACAGAATGCAGCATCCTTCTCCACACTATACTCTAGCCAACCATATTTGGTATACCATACATCTTGAAACCTCCGCCAATTTGGACCAAATTTGGTTTTGAAAAAGTCATGACCAATCAAACGACTCTGCCTCTAGACAAATATGCCCATCTCATTTTATCTCTGACTTCTGAGGTACAAAATTCATCAATTGGTTTTCGAATTCCAGGGTCAGAGATGACATTTTCTAGATCAAATATTTCAGGAACATTTGATTTTTGAGTATTCTACAAAAATAGTAAGACATCAGTGAACAATATCCTACACAAATAGACATCAACACAAAATTACAAACTAAAATCAGAGAGGGAAATCAACCTCTTGAGACCTCCTGTTTCTTGAAGTTGAAGACCCGAGCTGGAGCACTCCTTCCTTTGCCTCCCCTGAAGCTTCCTCTTCCTCAGATGTTTCTTCTTCCTCTTGCTCCCTGACCCAATTTGCCTCCTCGTCTGTAAGATTGGCGTCCATCAGTGCACGAGGCCGGAGAGGAAACTGCAGGCCGGACGGATGGGGCGGGGCGGGAGAGGATTCACGGCGACAGCCGACGGGAGGGGAGGTGCGGCGACAGCGGCGTGGCGGGTGGGTGGCGGCCTTCCCTGGCGGCGGCGTTCTGCTGTCTGCGGGGCGGATGGGGCAGTGGCCGGAGCCAGGAGAGGAGAGGAGAGGAGGTCTGCGGGGCGGATGGGGCGGGCGGGAGAGGAATCACGGCGGCGGGCGGCGGGAGAGGAGCTGCGGCGGCCGGCGGCCTTCCCTGGCGGCGGCTAGCGAATGAGAGGCGAGGCGCGAGAGGATTAGGTCGGGACTCGGGACGGTCGCGTGAGGCAGAGGACGTGAGGCGAGCGAGGGATTGCATCTGCCTTTTTTTCGTGCCTTAGCGATGCAGTCCAGCCGGGTGGGGTTGAAATTTTTGGTCGTGTCCAGCCGGGTCGGCCGACCCGGCTTGAACCCCTAGTGGCGCCGCCGTTGCCATGAACTATACTAGGAACGCTCGACATACGACCTTTGGCTTAGGTTCGGCTATGCGGCGAAGGAGCTGTTCCAGCCAAATCTACAAAGCAAGCTTCTGGTCAGAAACGCAAACAGGCAAAGGAAATTTCTGAGCTAGGACGGGTGGATGCAAACCCCCCCTTGACTGTTGGGCCACTAGCTCTGGTGGTCGTGGCTGACAAGGCGAAACATGTGGAGGAGCAAGAGGAGGTACTCAACTCGGATTCACATAAGAAGAAGAGAACTACACCAACAAGATCGGCGGATCTGGCGGAGACTGCAAAGCAGTCCCGCCCGACGCAATGAGTATCCTCTGGTGGAACTGTCGCGGATTGTGGTCGGACGCGACGGTCGATGAGCTTCGCTGGTTGGTGAAGCATTTTAGACCTACCCTCCTCTTCTTGTCGGAGACGAAGATGTGGGATTCAAAAGAAAGAAACTTTATGTGGATGTTGGGCTACTCGGGTTCCTTTGCTGTTAGTGCCGAGGGTCGCAGTGGCGGCCTTGTTCTTTTTTGGAAACAGCCATATGATGTTTCTGTCTGAGGTGCCAATGTTCATTGTATTGATGTGACGGTATCATCGGAGGGGAGTGCACCGTGGCGTGTATCCTTTGTCTATGGTGAGCCGAAGAGAGATTTAAGACATGAGTTTTGGAATCTACTTCGACGCCTGAGACGTGAATGGAGTGGACCGTGGATTTGTTGTGGGGACTTCAATGAGGTACTATGCCATGATGAACACTACGGATCATGTGAACGTTGAGATGCTCAAATGGAGCTATTCAGAAGTTGTCTTGATGATTGTGATCTCAAGGATCTGGGGTTTACAGGCCCAAAATTCACTTGGTCCAATCGCCAAGATGCGCAATGTAACGTACGGGTGCGGTTGGATCGCGTCGTGGCTAACAATGCCTTTGCCATGTTGTTTGAGGATTGCCAGGTGGAGAATGTGATCACGACATCATCTGACCACTATGCAGTGGTCATCACCCTTGACAGTGTGTCGAGACTGCAGATGAATAACCAGGTTCGGGTGGGTTTCCGTTACGAGGCAGTATGGAAACGAGCTGAGGATTACATGCAGTGTGTGGAGGAGGCCCGGAGGGCCAGTTCGGATGGGCCACGAAATCTGAACTCCACCTGGGCCTGTTTGAATCGGACAGCGAGCGCTTAAGGACTGGAGCAAAATATCTGTGGGGTTAGTGCGTCGCGAAATTCAGTTCTTTCAGAGAAAACTGCGCTCGCTTCGTAAGGCTCAACTGAGTGCTGCTGTGATCGCGGAAGAGAAGCGTGTTGAACAGCAGCTATGCGAGCTCTTCAAGAGAGAGGAAGTAATGGCACGACAACGCTCCCGTGTGGAGTGGTTACGCGAGGGAGACCGCAACACTGCGTTCTTCCATGCTCGTGCCTCTGCTCGGAAAAGAACCAATAGGATTTGCGCTCTGGTCCGCCCTGATGGATCTAAGAGCGAGGATCATGGAGAGATTAAAGAGATGGTTCATAAGTTTTATGAAAATCTTTTTACATCCGAACCAACTATGTCCATGGATGTTGTACTTGAGTCGATGCCGACTAAGGTAGATAGTCAGATGAACACTGAACTGTATAAGCCTTACACAAATGATGAAATCAAGACTGCGCTGTTTCAGATGGGTCCTACCAAAGCCCCTGGACCAGATGGATTCCCAGCTTTGTTCTATCAGACTCGCTGGGAATTAATCCAAGGGGAAATATGTGATGCTATGAGAAGCTTTCTTGCTGGGGAGGAGATTCCGGAGGGATTATGTGATTCGGTGATTGTGCTTATCCCAAAGGTACCTAAAGCCCAACATTTGTCCAAGTTCAGACCAATCAGCCTTTGCAATGTACTCTACAAGCTTGCTTCAAAAGTCCTTGCAAACAGACTGAAGGTCATGCTCCCTGACATCATCTCGGAACATCAGAGTGCGTTTGTTCCCGGGAGACTTATTACTGACAGTGCTTTCATTGCGTATGAGTGTTTGCATACAGTACGTAAACAGAGAATCAAAACACCCTATTTTGCTCTGAAGGTGGACATGATGAAGGCCTACGATCGTATTGAGTGGGACTTTCTCCATGGGTGCCTTCAGAAGCTCGGTTTTGCTGCTAGCTGGATATCATCTGTTATGAGATGCGTCACCAATTCTAGATATGCAGTTAAAGGTAATGGGGACCTGACTGCCCCGGTAGTCCCGTCTCGAGGGATTTGTCAGGGAGATCCCATCAGCCCCTACTTGTTTTTGTTATGCACAGAAGGTTTATCTTGTTTACTGCAGAAGAAGGAGTCCCTTGGTGAGCTACATGGATTATGCAATGGACGTCAAGGACCCCCTATTTCTCATCTCCTCTTCGCAGATGACAATATCTTCTTTGCACGAAGTGATCATAGTAGTGTGGCTTCTTTGAAGGATGCTTTGGACATCTATTGTGAAGCCTCGGGTCAGAGGGTTAACTTGCAAAAGTCCTCTGTCTTTTTTGGAAACAAGTGCCCTGGGAGTGTTAGGCAAGGGGTCAAGCATACCCTTGGAGTGGAAACTAAAATTCTCCAAGATACATATTTGGGGATCCTACAGAAATTGCAAGGGCAGTCTATTCCTCCTTTAATTTCCTCCATGATCGAGTATGGAAAGGAGCAAACAACTGGACGGACAGACCCCTGTCACGAGCAGGCAAGGAAACCTTCCTTAAATCTGTCGTTCAATCTATGCCAAATTATGTTATGAGCTGTTTTCAGGTGCCGGTGGGTATTTTTCTTAAGATGAAATCCTCTATTGCCAATCAGTGGTGGGGCTTCGAGGATGGAAGAAAGAAAATGCATTGGCGTTCTTGGGATTGGATGTCAGCACCAAAATCACTCGGTGGCATGGGCTTTAGAGATTTTGTTCTCTTCAACAAAGCCATGTTGGGAAGACAGTGTTGGAGGATGATCACGGACCCAAATTCTCTATGTGCCCGCGTGTTGAAGGGCCGTTATTTCCCGGAGTCCGATTTATTAAGTGCAGGGAAACCGAGGGCGTCATCTTTCACTTGGCGGTCTATCTTATTCGGCCGGGAGCTGGTGTTGAAAGGACTCAGATGGGGAGTGGGTGATGGTGCCAGTATCAAGATCATGAAGGACAGTTGGATCCCGGGATCGCTACCGGGCTCTTTCGCTACCAAGTGCACGGTTCCTGCTGATGCAACGGTGAGATCCTTGATGACTGATGATGGTCGTGCCTGGGACATGGACGTCGTACATGCTACTTTCTATGAGGAGCTAGCTGCTGCTGTCCAACAGATTCCAATCAGCCGACAGGGGGGCTCAGATTTTGTCTCGTGGCCTCATGCCAGGTTCGGTACTTATACTGTCCGTTCGGCCTATAACCTGGCACGGACAGACCTGTTCTTCTCCAATCGAGGCACCGCTGGGAATGGGAGTTGCTCGGCAGTCTCGGAACAATCCAAGGAGTGGAAGGCCCTTTGGGCAACTCAGGCTCCCGGGAAGATGAAAAATGTTCTGTGGAGAATCGCCCACGATTGTCTGCCGACGGGGGTGCAGCTGCGGGCCCGCCACATTCCGGCTAAGGACGACTGCGTGTTCTGTAGCCGGTCTGAAAATACTGATCACCTGTTTCTGCTATGCCCGTTTGCGCGAGCTGTATGGAAGGAGGTCAAGGAGTGTTTCCCTGTCAAGTTATGCAAAGGCTCTTTTGTGAATATGAAACAGTGGTTATTCGACTACTTACGAAGAGAAAATGAATGTCAGAAGACGCTACTGGCAGTTACGTGTTGGCAGATTTGGGAGGCACGTAATGATGCCCGCAACGACAAGGGGCTCCTGCATCCTGTTCGTGTAGCTGCGAAGGTGAAGTCCTACGTGGATAACATCCTGCTATATTGTTTCAAGTCCAGATCATCAACCAGGGGTGAGCCCTTGCCTGCGCGTTGGATCCCACCACCTGTTGGAATGGTGTGCCTGAATGTGGACGCGGCAATTTTTGCTGAGAACAGAAGCATGGGATGGGGAGCGGTGATAAGAGATCACCATGGCGGTTTCAAACTTGCTTGTTCGGAAGGCATCCAAGGGATATCAACTCCAGAATTGGCCGAGGCTTTGGCTATTAGGGGGGGCTTTGCAAGTGTCCCTGGACCATGGTTTCCGTGAGATAGTCTTAGCTTCAGACTGTTTATCAATGCTGCAACGCATTTGGTCTCGCGAGGAGGATAGGTCTGGAGTTGGAGCAGTAGTCTCCGACATCAAGCTCCTGGCGAAGGGTTTCCTTTCTTGTCAATTCAAGCACTATGGACGCAACATTAACGTTGCTGCCCATATCCTAGCCCATAGTTCGGTTTCTTCAGTTTGTCATATTTCAGTAGATGTTATCCTAGATTGCATTAGGGAAGTTCTTTGTAATGATATTAAGTAATCAATAAAGAGCCGAGTTCTATCAAAAAAAAAAAAAGGTTCGGCTATGCCTACGGGGTTTCTATGCGGACGACTTTTTCTTTTGTGCCGTGGGCGTGTGGTCTCTGTGCTGGCCGCCCCGACCTTAAGCTGTCGGCATAGCTGTAGGCCGTCGGTCTTTCGACTGAGGTGTGTGGCGGTTGGGTGCCGTCTTGGGCTAGATCAGTGGGTGTGGCGAGGTTCAAGCCTAGGCTCGGCCCAATTCAGGAACTTTGGTCATTCCACACCGTTTGTCACAATTTGCATCCACAAAACTTGCAAAGGTTAAGATCATTAGACCAACCTTTTGTACTCTCCATATCCTCCATAGAATGCAACCACGTGACATGCATGAAGTAAACCTACCTTTTGTACTCTCGTATCCTGCACCTAGTGTGCAACCTGGCATGGAGTTGCACTAGCTCCCTAACATTTTGCACTCATCGTATCCATCATATAATACGCACCCCGCATGGAGTGGCATGTCATCGGCATGCTGGTAAGTGAATCCCCTGTAGAGATTGCTGCACTTAATCTTAGCTTGGAGGAGCAGAATGAGCCAGGGAGGCGACGGAAAGGGAGCAGTATTGGCACTGCCGTCGCAAGACACCATGAAGATGACGGAGCCGCCGCAGCAGTTGCAGGGCGCTATGATGGTGCGCATGGTGGCAGAGATGTTGGACTGCCATGCTTGCCACCTCTCCCTCAAGCACCCAATCTTCAAGGTGAGATCAAACCAGCTAGTATCTCATCTTTCTATTTTTTTTCCCTTTTCGGTTCAGCATATCTGTATCTTGAACCAACCTTGATCGCCTGCCGCAGTGCGACGACGATCACCTGGTGTGCTCGCTCTGCCGCGGCTTCCATGGCGAGCACTGCGGCCATCCGTCGTCCGCTCCACCCTCGCCGAGTCCTTTGCCGCCGCGGCCTTCGTGCCGTGCGACTACGAGGGGTGCGGCTGTGACATCGTCTACCACAATGCTGCCGATCGACCACCGGCTCGTCTGCCTGCACGCGCCCTGCGGCTGCCCGGAGCAAGGTTGCGCCTTCTCCGGCTCCCGGCGGAACCTCCTCAAGCACATCTCCAGCAGCGAGCACTCGCGCAGCATCATGGTTGTCCGGCAAGCCCGATGTCCTCAGCATGCCCCTCTCCAGGCGTTGGCAGGTCCTCGCCGGCGAGGAGGACAAGGACGACCCGGACCGGAGCGTGTTCCTGGTGTCCCTGAGCGAGCGCGGTAGCACGGAGGTGGAGGTGTCACTGGTGTGCGTCAGGGCCGAGGGCGGTGCGCCGCAGTTCTTCTACAAGATCGCTGTGGAGCACTCTGACGATGGCACGACGCAAGTGCTGGAGTCACCGGCGATGAGGACCAGCTCCCTGTCCAACGGGGCGCCAGCGCCGGGCGAGGTGAAGAAACGGTACCTGTCCGGCGACGTCATCCCCATCACCATCCAAATCGACAGGCTCGCACTCGCACATCCTCCACCTCCTCCCTTCAGCCCCAAAAAGTCTTGTCAGTTTAGTCCTAAGTCTCCTCCTTACAGTCCTGCACGTCGATTCAGGACTAAGTTAGTACAAAGTTTCTACTAAGTGAGCGACATTTTTTATAGATTGGAGGGAGTACAATTATTTAGTTAAATTCGCTCAGACACAATGAGATATTCTTTCAGTTTATATTTGTCTTTCAAAATTTTATTTCAGTTCTTAAATGATAAGTTTTTTTCCCGTTTCTTAATTAGACCTTTATGAGTAACTAAGAGGCTGTATATATTGTTAGCCGTTCATGCTTTCTTTGCTTCAGCTTACCTTCACACGGCCTCGGCACAAGAAGTATCTTGAATTCGGTGACACTAGCCACAGATCATTGCTAGAGAAAGAATATAATAATTCCACTGGGCTGGGCTGAATGTGCCAGTAACAACTTCCCATTGGAATCACACAAGATTTTGTATTGTGTGATATTGCAGCATAAATAAGATCAAAATTTGCCTGACAGAATAAAAGCCAGGTACACGAGCTTTTCCCTGGCAATAAATATGCTAGTCTTCCTGTTGTCTACCACAAAATTGTTACAACGGCAACCTAAAGAGGGTTTGCACGAACCACTGAACAATAGAGAATGACCGGCCTGAACTGTGCCGTCACTCAAAAACAGAGTTGAACTTTTTTTTTTCTCTCTTTTTACCCTGCCTGCCTTGAGAAGAAGAAACTATGATCTCTTTACAACCGCAACCGCAAAGTGTGGGTGGTGCGTGAACTCGAACGAAACCCTCAGCGACGGATCGCCGGCGCCGACGTGGTTGATGATGTTCAGGGCTATCCTGTTGTGCTCCGCAACCTGCTCTATCTGTCGGATTTCCGCAAGCTTCTCTGGGTCACTTGCGAAGCTACCTTTCAAGGATGGGGTTATCTTCTGGATCTCCTTGAAAAAATTGTATTTCATCACGTCCTGTGAAAATAAAAAATTCATGGTTAGGTCTAAATAAGCAGAGGGAGAAACTAGTGGAAAGGGGATTTCAGGTCTGAGTACTGACTGCCATGTTCGCCTGGGCAGCCGATTGCTTAAAACTGTAGTAGGTGATGCCCTCGGGGATTCGTGCTTTCTGGAGAAGATCAAAATGCTGCATGAATCTCTGCGAACAGAGGTTCAAGATTTGTCAGACGTCTAAGCCATATTTAGAAGAATATCAGGCTTCAAAACACTGAATTTGGCTCACCTCTTGTTCGCTATTAAAGATACTTGGTAGCTGGAAAGACTTGCTTTCATTCCTCAGGGCAGCCAGCAACTGCATTATCAAAAAATAAGAATATTTCTTAGATGCAAAGAGGCGCAATATTATTAAAATATATGCTCTGTGACTTTTCTGGGTAAGTATTGCAGCCATATGTACCATTGAAATTCCTTCTGATAGTAAAACATAGCACTGAAGCAACAAGCATGAAGGCGAAAATGTTGCATCTCGAACAGAGTCCTTTGAATGATCCTTCTTCTTTTTCCCTTTTCTTCTCGCTGAACATTTAACCGAAGTTCAAGAAATCCCCCCAAAATAGAACCATAAGTAAAAAAATTAGACAGCAATCTACTAACGAAGACATATTGATAAAAATGACATGACGTTTTCTAAAAATGGAGTAAGAGACAACACAAAATGAATTTTCTTCATATGATGTTACAAGTAATAATTATACAAGTTCTATAACCAAACAGACCCCGAAACAGGATCTTTTGATTTTATGTACTTACATATTTTATTTTTCAACTTATGGCTGGCAATGCATGATTATTTAGCTAAACTGTCTCACGTTAGAATTCTGCAGTTTATTTCCCTGCAGTTTTGTTATTTTTCTTAATCCTAACTTGTTTTCTAAATGGCAGATAGCATGAGTAAGTAAGATGGAAACATGTAACTAAAACAACCAAGGTGTTGATGTATCTGATAAGACATTCAGAATGATGTATTGTCATTTTTATAATATCAATAACTCTGCTAGATTTTAGAAATCTAAAAGAACATCTAATTACAAATCTAGTATTAAGAATCTAACATAATACTGAATAAACATAGCAACTTACAATTTTCGTTGCTAGCAAGGATCCGTAACTGCATCTTCTCTATCAGCTTAATAAACACGACATGCATATACCAGTACACCATGCAGTATTCACTCGGAGAATAGAGGTCAAGCTCAAACCCCAAAATGAGAAACCGAGACGCAATCCAGTATATATGTTCTTGAGACCAAACAAGTAGTTGCTTTGATACTCTCATGCAGATGTTCTGCCACCAACAAAGCAACTTTAAGATGCAAATTATATGGCAACCAATTATTATTACAGCACCCAGTTAAATCAGAGATACCTCATGGGCCAAGACGTTTCTAGTTTCACCAAACTCTCTTTTCAATGCAAGCTCCAACTACAATATGTACAGGCACAAAGCATTAGAGTGTAAGATCTAGATATGACAAGGTCAAGCTATCACAATCATAGAATGGTCAGTAATCATCATAAACCATTAACGTTTATTCACTTACCAGTGGCTAAATAATAGTTGAAGTTAAACTAGAGCATTTGACGCTACTAAACTACTGCTTTCCTATTTTTTATTGAGAAAAAAATCCAATTCAAGACATGAACAAATTACTACAGAAAAGGGGCGCATGACTTAAACTGTACTTATGGACCCTTTCTTTCACCTTATCATAAAATGATGGGCCCAGCAGAGCACCTCCTCTATCATTATTAGTTACTGACGAATCATGATACAAAACAGTGTCAGGCTGACAGGAAAGTGTTAAGTACCATGATGAACTGAATAAGTTAACTTAACCAGTAAGAAAAGGTTAATTCGGTAAATCAAGTTTTTTTTTTTCTCAACTTGACTGTGAAACATATAATGTCATTTTTTGTAGCTGCCACAGTAATACAAATTTTGGAGTCAGAAGTGCAAGTTAGCAAATGACAAACCTGTATGGAAATGGTACTCCAGTCCTGCAAGCTCTTCCCAAGCTTGCGCCGTTGCCATGCAGTGTTAGTACAGAGAATTTTGAGCAAGTTGACAACCAACTACAAGGGCATTAACACGCTTAGTCAAAGATAGGCAAGGAACTCCAGATATGTACTCTCTCCGTTCTAAAATAGATGACTTTTATTCGTCCATACATGCATGTATGTGGACTAAAACATGTTTACATACATACATGTATGGGCAAATAGAAGTCATCTATTTTGGAACGGAGGGAGTATATATATATATATGTTTTTTTATATATGACTGCATGATGAACCATGAAGTGATTATGACGTTAAGGTCAGAAAAGGCATAATCCTGGCAGCTGACCTGACCTAGCTGCACAACAAACTCATTCGTCTGGAATTCCTCATCTCCTACAATGTCCGGTAATGATAACGCCCTTGAAATCACATCGCAAATCAAGTCTCGCCCATAAAGCTTGCCATCTTGAATCAATAAAGTCTGCATGAATGCATTTTTGCATCTTTGTTAAGTAAAGGGGAAAACAAATGAATTATAACATAAGTAACTCGTTCACCATATAATGGAAGGGGTGTGATTTAAGATGGGAAAACCATATATTTTTACAAGAGTGAACCTAATGGAACAAAAATTGAAGCCGAGACAATAACTGGATGCCTTGGTTTTATCTTGGATGTCCTTCCGTGAACAAGGATTATGCGCGATGACCTCAGTTTTGGATGTCTTGGTGCTATCTTGGATGTCCTTCCATGAACAAGGATTATGCATGGTGACCTCAGTTTTGGAAAGCGTGGAGATTTGTGTCTATGCATGGTAGCTTTGATGTGGGTCGATAGGTAGATGCTGTTATGCAACTTGGCTACCAAGTGTGGACTTGGGATTAGGTGAATGTGGAGAATTGCTGCTGCGAGTGCGATGTGATGGAAAAGGTGGAAGACTTGTGATTAGGTGAATGTGGAGAATTGCTGCTGCGAGTGCGATGTGATGGAAAAGGTGGAAGACTAGTGATTAGGTTTGACCAATTTGGCCCTATTGATTTTTTGTTTCTACAAGATAGTGCTGTGTAAAGTTTACATTGCTTTGTCAGGTACAAAGACAAATTTTAATTTTTGGGTTGTTCATAGGAACAATCAATTGGCTGAGGTAGGATAAAACAAGTCACTGTAGTTTTCTACATATATCTTTGTCAAAGTTAAAATCTAGACGTGTGCACCAGAGCATCACCATTGATCATATTGTATTTTAAAATTTTAATGTTTTGTTCTTATTGAACTTCAAAGACTCATTAATACACCGGTGCTATCAAAAGGCGCAGCGAAGGGCAGCTGTCCCTTCTAGTTTGATCTATGATAAGCGCTGTTACGTGCCTAGCCTTTACTGCTTGCAAAGTCGCTAGGCGGGGTGATAGGATGAAAGAGGTAGTTATATGGTTTCAATAGGCCTACTTGCCTTAAAACTAGACCCCCTGGGGAAAAGCCCACTCCGTCCATAAGACAAACTCAAGGAGGCTGACTTGACCAGGAAGCCCGTCTTGTAATAGTAAAAGCAACTCTTAGAAGGTTGAACTTAACAAATCATACTAAATGACATACAAAATCAAGAGTATTGTTAACTGCATAACTACAGCATTTCACATACTCCACAAACATAGAAAGCAATGGCTTAAGAACCAATTTGTGCAGCTATCTAATGAACAGGTGACATACATATAGAACAGAAAAGGAGATGTCACATAGAGAAGCTACAAAACCTTTTCTATATGTAACATAGCAGACAGACATTAGGCATGTTTGGGACTTTGGCTATAGCAGAATTTTTATATCCAGGGGATACTTTACTGATAGTGCAAGGCACTAATGGCAGATAAGTCTACTCTTCAACATTACTATGGTACAGATGGTCCTTGAAGCATGTAAGTGTGACCCACCTGAAGAAATGCTCTAGGAACCAAATCGGGTACGGATTTCTGGAACTGTGCAATGAAGTGAAGCACATTCTCGAGTACAGGATCAAGCGATAAAGCACAAATGATATCTAGATCATGCAAAAGCTTCTCAAAGTACCTAATTGCCTGTAAAAATGTAGTTACTAAAACAATTATGAAGTTGAAAAGAAGTATACAGAAACAATTCTGGAATATAAAATTTTATATCGTAATTTAGGGCACCAATGTGAACTTACATCGCTCCATGCAAGTATTTGAACAGCACGTGGTGGTGCTCCACTCAGAAGTCTGCTATTTAAGCTGACATCAAAGCCAATAGGGCAGGAACCTGATGCAGTGGTGCAGCTTTCATCACATTGTTGAATTGTAATGTCAGACCGAGATTTAAGGAACTCTTGAGACTTCAGCATCAAACTAAGCTCAGTCAAGCATGATGCAACATGTTTGCGAGCCAAATCCAGTCCTCTTCCATGAGGTCTCCTCATGCACGTCACAACATGGTGGAAATGCTGTATAACCACAAAAATATGAAGACAGTCAGAAACCAATGAAAAACCTCTTGTGAGTCATGTTCAGAAAAACAATCCTCTTGTGTGAGGTTTCTGTGTGCACACTCCTGCATGAGGTTCCTCACTCACACAACATGGTAAAAATGCTACAGAACCATACAAAAGTGCAACGACGTTTAAAATCAATGCAAACACACTCTAATGCATCAATTTCAGAAATGACCACCCAGGACAAATTTCAGCCTTCTCACTGACAATTTAAAGAGAAAACTGAAGACTGCCACTCGATTGATTGCCATTTCAATTCCACCTCATTGTGTCACTGACGGTTATCCAGTAACCTATTCTAACTTGACTATTACGAAAACTGAATACTGGCACTCGATTCATTGCCATTTCAATTCCACCTCATTGTTTCACTGACAGTTATCTAGAGCATTGTCTCACTGATAGCACTAACTTGACTTGCCTGGCTTAATTTAAAACCATTGTGACAATGACTTGAGTATAAACATAGATAACCAACATCATCACTAACACGTCAAGTATCATTGAGTAAATTGGTCAAACAATTTTAGTAAAGAATTGTGGGTTAAGACCTTACGAAAACGTAATCTGCATAACAATGCTCTGCAGTAATCCTCTTCCAGAGCAGGATTATCCTGAAGGGATTCAAGACCTGCAGTAATTAAACCTAGTTAATAACAGAAAAAAAAAAACTACAAACTGTACACTCTGTATGTCCAGATATGCTAAGCCTTTACCAAATAATTCAATAACTTCAGTTTTATTTCCAATGCTCAGCGTCCATTTTTTTTTTGTTGCAATACAAAGACTAAAGTAGATGTATTTTAAGATGAAGCACCTACTTCAGAAACTTCACATGCAAACTAAATTGATGCAGACAAATCAGCAGTTTGCACAATTTCCAAACTGAACAAAAACTAGTTGTAATAAAAAAAAGGCATATATGCTCAATTAATTTTTAGTAAAAGGCTACAATTTGCTTTGCATTTTTTTTATTAGCAAACTTAATCCATCAGCCTGAACAGTACTACTGAAGCTGGACTGAGGATAGTGCTATCAGTAAACTAATAAAACAAGGAACACATTTTTTACACAGTAAAAAATAACGAACATTTAACTGTATCAAAAGATATCTGCTATGACAATGCAAGTACCTTCTAGTGTCTTTTTCTTTGACAAAGCATGGGATTTACATGCACGCAATTGACGAGAAATCGTCTCTTCCACCGAATTCAGAAGTGACAAGCACCTATCATCACCTTCATCTTTCAAAGGCAGTCCAAAAGACATTGTAAAGAGGTCTTCTTCCTACAAAAGTATATCAAGATCATATCTTACGTAATAAGTGAAAGGATGGGACTATGATTAAAATATACATAACTATGTCTCATAATGACGACACCAAACAGTATTAAAATTTGATGTGCATGCCATCCCACGAGCTATGTCTGCTGATCCCGATCAACACAGAGCCTACCCCTACGTGGTGAGCAAATGCACAGTAAAACAGAAACTAGCAGAGCAGACAAAACCAAACACGCCAATTTCCAGATGACTGGGTGTCTGTTTTATCATTTCAGTTGGCAGTTGATGAAAACCTAAGTTAAGTTCGGTGAATTTTGTTTTGGAGGCTCTAAATAACCTGATTCACTAAACCAACCAAACTACCAGACTCACAGCCTAATAAAGGTATATATATTCAGTCACAATGAAGTTCACCATGATTGGATCTCTTGAAGTTATATATAGTAATATAAAAATCCTGCAACTTAGATTAGAGACTCCTTTTTCGGTATAGTAGATGAAAGAGCCCAAATCCATTTCTCCTAGAAATATTTATACAGATAAAAAGATGGAAAACTATGAATAAAATATCGCTCAGAAAGAGGTAGTCTAACATGAGATAGTGTGTTTGTTGCATAGGATTCTTCACATTGCAATAGAAACAAAATGTGTCAACTCAACTCTTATCTGAAACATAATACAAGCATAAACCCACGTGTCCAGCTAAGTTGTGCCAAGATTCAGAGTTCCAGACAGATAAACGAGACAAGGGGGAAATGGAAATATAGATTTTCCACCTGAAAGTACCTCGTGGGTTCGGGCAGTTGAAACGACAGAAATGACAGCATTGCAAGTGGCACGAAAAATCCTGCAGAAGCTGTTTAGGACAGCATGCGATGATATCCTCTCGATTTTCATAAGGTAGACGCATGTAAAGACAGTTTGCGCTAGAGTGTGACCCTTGTGCCATGTTGCCTGAAAAATAAAGCATTCCGATAAAGTAGTTTAGCCAAACTAAAACACCTAAATACATTAGATACATGATTGCAGTGAAGTACCTCACATGAGAAAAGATGATCGATGACATCAAGAGTGAGTTGAATGGCAACTGTTTTATCCAAACTAAGTGGAACTGGGGCTATGCCATCTTCTATGGCCTCCTCGATGGAATAATATCCGCTTCTCTCCATCCCAGAATCCATTTTAGGATCCATTATCTGTATTAAGAAGGAATGAACACGAAGAAGTACAATCAAGCAATAGATCTAAGTAATTAAACTGTCGTCCAACGAATTAAATGTTAAATTCTCCACCCAACAGGCATATAAGACTCAATTAGTATTAAAAATATATAATCATAATTTTGAGATTTTCCTTGGTCATTATGAACTAGAAAGTTTACAGATCCGTGAAAAAAGTTGTCGTGAGAGTCAGCACTCATGAGCAATTCCAAGCCTAATATGTACATCCAGAATCCAGATCAAAGCAATTTAAGTGAGAGTCTCATGTAACAAAATTACATGTCCAGAATTCAACAAAGCAACTAAAGCTCAAGTTTCATGTATAAAAGCTTCTAGCAGCGATATCGAAAATACCATGTCTACAGGTCAACTAAATAGTAACTAATTGCTTAAGAAAAACATCATTTTGATACTCGGTCTGCAGTGAGCACAATAGAAAGAAGAAACTGAAACACAGCAAGAGATGAGGGAAAATAGTGCGATCTTACTTCCAATGCAGACATTGCAGCAAACAAACTGAAGTTCTCCCCATGCACAAGATCCCCATCTTGCAGATCTACAAGCATGAGAGAATTAGAATGACGGTAGTCGACAGAAAATAAATCAACTACCAGATCTCAGCACCAACTCGATGTTTTCAGGCATATGCTCAAATATGACAGCCTTAGATACATTTACATTGTCGCAGACTTCTTCCAGAGAGCCCCATATCAGTGTCGGCGCCATCAAGCACAGGGCCAATCGAGCACAGGAGTAAACAATTATATCCATAACAAGTTATTACATTTGGTTGGTTTCCATAATCTAGTCCGTGAGCTATATATATTAGACCCTAACCGATCGATCCTTTAGTTTCACATTTTGAAATCAGGACAGTAATCCATCAAGAGACATAGCATGTATCAGGAGGTGAATTAACCTCGAAGTAGGCACGACAACACAAATCCAAGATAAATGAAAGCAAGCGAAGACAACTCCTACGCCCAACAGAGCCTTTGGATGTTACCGCATAAACTCACGCAAACAGGACCCACTCTACGCTAGGGCATTGACAATTTGGTTTGTAGTATTGTCACCTGCTCGTGAGGCAATCTCGTCCCCACTGTGCAGGTCAACTCGATATGCATTATGTCTGTGGTTTCTCACAGAGACGATAAGAAGAGGAATACTGGGTCTGAACAATGCAAACGCCCATCTCACGTTGCTGATACTAGAACTGTGAGCTCGGCCACGCAGGCAGGCAGGCATACAGACCAGAGATCGAGCACCCATGTTCCAACAGCGGTTCATAGACCTGCTGACACTCGCCCGCTCTCCGAAATACTTCAGTCAGGCTCACACGGGCTTGGCATAACAGCGGAGAGGCGGGCAGGTGGCGCATCGGGCTTACCAGCGCACGCGGCGGCGACGAGCTGCGAGGCGTCGGCCCAGACGCTCTGGTCGCTGTGCGGGGGTATGGATGGCGGCGCCGGCGCGGGGCCCACGGTGGAGGAGGACATCGGATCTGGCAATGGAAATAACGACCAGTTAGTTAACAAACACCGGGGGCCGAACGGGCGGCAGTCGGAGCAGCGCTAGGGCTCCCTTACCGGCAGAGGAAGGAATGAATCACCGGCGACCGCGGTCCAGCCAAGGGAAGAGGACGGGGACGGGGATGGCCCTGGCGAGGGGAGTGGGTGGTAGGCGGCTTTTGGCGGCGGCGCGAGCGAAGGGAGGGGTTTCGGCGACGACGAGTTGGGAGTGCTGCCGCGAACAAGGCGCACGCGCGTGCTGTGAAGAATCTGTGGGCTCGGCTCTTAGATTCCGTCGATCTACTCGTTCCCCAAGATTTACCCTGCAGTCAATCTGTCTACTCGTTCTTTGATCAGAAAAAAAAGTCTATTTACTCATTCATTTATCTCAAGCAACTTTTATTAATTGCTCACCATGTTAGTAGCAAAACATCTTCACATTTTGTATACAGTAGTTCAGTATAAAAGTTAACAGGCAGTAAGCAAAATCAGCAATTTACTTGCCTTGATACAGAATTGATGTTGATCAGGTCATCTGATATACGATGGCAAAATGGGTAAAACGGCAGAATGAGTAAACCTTAGCAATTAACTCCCTCCGTCCACTTTTATAAGGCTCACTTTTTACTATTGAAATGCTAAGAAGTGTGACTTATAAAAATGGACGGAGGGAGTACATGTGTTCCATCACAAAGGCATCAAACCAGAAAGACAAAATGAGCAACTATGTTTCCTGTTAACAGGGCGGGGGGAGGAGATCTGGCCACGGAGCAACAAAACAATTCTGATGTTTACAGAACAAGGAACACCGTATCGATCTCCAAAGCTCCAAACAGCTGGTTATTACGGCCAAAAATTACAACACTGCAAAAGACCCGATGGAGAAATCTCGAGCCTGGGCGGGCGTCTATCTGAATATCTGATGAATATGTTTCTACGGTCATGCAACTGACGGCCAAAAGAAAAGGTGTGGAAACATCGTCGTCTTCGTCTTCGCTGGCTCTATCTAAGCCTTCATCTTTCTCTTCCTCTTGCTCTTGCTCTTCTTCGACTGGGCCTTGGTCGGCTGGGTCTTGGTGTAGTCGGGCGCCTTGTACTCAGGTGTGTCGCGGAGCCCCAGCTTCGAGAGGACGAGGCAGTACGAGTCCCAGTCCGTCCTGCGCAGGTACTTGAGGTACTTCTTCCGCCTCTGGACCATGTCCTGAAGCCCCTTCCTGGAATGCTTGTCCTGCATCACCACAACAAAGCCGGCAGAGATCACTTCAACAGACTGCATCAAGTTCTCATACGATTCCAGAAGTGGTGTGAAGGTAAAACAGCAACACATCACGGGAATGTATAAGGGAAATTCAACAGTGCGCATACCTTTTTGTGTAGAACAGACGACAGATGTTTGATTTTTAGCGTCAATTGGGCGACTGGAAAACAAAAGACATGGATGTTATCAGTAGGATGCACCACGTGCCTAGCAAACCTAAAACAGGATATAATGCTGTACAGAAAAAAATTACAACAGCTACTTCGGGCCTTGAGAATAGAGGATCAATAGACATGAAAGCTCCAAGGTATTTAGACCCGGAGTGCATGCACAAGCAGCTTCCTACAGCTTTGAGCATAACAGACCAAGATTGCTGGCTAGCCATAGAAAAGCGAAGAAACTTCCGAGTGACAGGTCCAGTGATATTTACTTAGTTTAATACGGCAAAACTTGCACTGACCAAATTCTAGAAGAACCAGAATTCAAAGATAAATATATTCCATCAGCCAGACTTGTTTTCTAACTAATAAGCCACTAGCTGCCGTCGAAAACCCATGTTAAAAAAATCGGCAGATTAATCCCTGCTTGGATGGTCACCGAGCAGCCGATTAACTGGCCAGTTCACCTATTAATCCTCTACTCACAAGCTGACCGAGCTGTTACTAGTTCACGATTTTCTCAACGTTGTCCACAAATATAATGTTGAATTTAATTGTACTATATCACCATTGCATTACAGTTGAAAAAAAGTACAAGGTGTTCAAGTGGAGATTTTAAATACTTTTTACTGCGATATCTAGAATAGGCTGATGTTGGATTCAATTGTACTGTGTCTCCATTGTATTACCGGTTGAAAAAAGTACAAGGTGTTCAAGTGGAGATTTGAATACTCTTTACTGTGATTTCTAGCATAGGCTATATCAGATTATCAGCTCCTCAAGCAAACTAGGTCTTTGATGAGTTGGTCCTAACCCTCATATCAAAATCTATCAAACACGTAACAATCACTAGATACTAGTTACGGAATAATCACAGTGTCTTGAGATGTGATACTTGCAGGTCAGCATATTCTACTTCTGTACAGATATGTCACAGTTTTCTGGCATTATGCAATTGAAGGGTAGGATACTTACTTTGAACTCGCGCAGAACCACAGTCATTCTCTGACATCTTGAACTCGTCCCTGACCTTCTGAAGCTCCAATTTCATCTTCTCTTCGCCTGACATGTGGTCAGGATGGAAATACTGGAGACAGCAGGCACCGGTAATCAGGCGATCGCACCCTCGGAACAGAGACAAAATACCATGAAAACATTGATGGAATAGCAAAGGACAATCTCACCCTCTCTAGCAACTCCTCCTGCGGTGGGTGGCTCAGGTACTCCGGTGCTGGCTTCCCAGTCAGGTTTCCAAAGGTAAACATTCCACTGACTGCTCCGGGGCAAGCACAATACAACACAAGCTCAGTTCCATGGGCTGCCAAGACAGAATATGTAAAGAAAGAGAAACAAAGGCAGTGCTAGGCGAGATTAGATTACAGCTGATGTTGTGCTTCTGCATCTTCTGTTGTGCCTGCACGGCTTTCAGGCTATGGCGGAGGTCAGCAATTGCCCCGCCCAGCCGCTGGTCGTTGTCCCTCTCCATCCTGGCCAGCTTGGCTACTCGTCCCTGCAGTTCCTCGAGAGAGAACCACTCCTTGCCGTCCTTCCCTGCACCGGGCGGCCGCAGCTCGGCGAGAATCTTCCCGAGCTCTTCGTGGGTGTACTCGTTGGAGAGCACAATGCCAGCGTCCGCCTGTTCCTTCTCCAGCCCAGGCCGCGGCGTCCCGGCTTTCTCCCGCATCTCCCTCCCGAAGACGCCATCTGACATGGGGGACAAGAACGGCAGGCGCGGCTTCTGCTGCTGCTGCTGCTGCTGCTGCGGTGAGATCTTCCTAATGCTCTCGCGGAGGAAGTTGATGTCGTTGGACGGCTTGGCGCCGCCGGCGTTGGAGACTCCCTGGGGCGGAGCAGCCGGGGCGCCGCTGTTGCGGAGTAGGCTATGGAACGACGGCACGGTGTCGGTGTCGCCGCGAGGCGGCGTCGACGCGTTCCCGGAGGCGGAGCGGTGGAAGGACATGAGTTTGCCCTTGATGTCCTCGAGGGAGACGGGAGGGGCTGGGGCTTGCCCGGGCGGGTTGATCGGGATCCGCCACGGCGGGGGCGAAGACGGCGCCTGGGACGACCGCAGGCGCTGGCGGATGTCGTGGAAGAGCGAGTGCGCCGGTTTCTGGGCAGCCTCGCCTTGGTTTGGGGGCGGATGGGGTGGGAAGCGCGGGGAGGCGTCGGGGTCGTCGGAGGGCGGCGGCGGTGGGGGAGGAGGGAAGGGAGGGTTGGAGGAGGAGGAGGAGGAGAAGGGGCGAGGGAGGTGGAGGAGACGCTGCTTGCTCGGGTTGATCCGGCAGAGCGCCATGGCGGCGGCGGGAGGTGGGGTTCACGGGCTCCCCCTCCTCGTCGCTGGACGTGGTATAGGGTTTTGGGGAAGAGAAAGGGGTGGAGAATGAGTGCAGTGGTCGAGCGATCAGCCGCGGCCTGCTGCGACTGCGACTGCACGTTCCACGGGCTGAAACGGGCCGAAGAATGGCACCGAAGCACCATGCAGTTTCGGTTAGTGGGCCAACGAACGTTCCAAAATGTTTCGGTATGACTTGACTCCATCGACTTATTTCGAACATGGTTCCCTCGAGAAAAAAAAACTATTTCGAACATCGCTTTCTCAAAACAAAAGAAATATTTCGAAGATAGCATAAAGGTCATGGTTTTTTTTTGCGAATGGCATAAAGTTGAAAGCTCTATGGAAAAAGGAGTTCTCCTAAAATAGTCTAACAATAAATGTTAGACTACTTAGATGGGCATTAAAAGTTTGAAACCTTCGTTGGGGCTATGGTCTTGGACTCTTGGGTCATCTAAAGATAACATCCTTGCATGAGTTGGGGCTCTTCTCGGGGCTATTGGATTTTTGGCCGTTTGATGAAGTCTCCAAGCGCATCATGGCCGTAGATTCCGCTCGTTTATTTTGCCTCCCTGTCTTGCCAAGCTACGGTAGTTCTATTCGTCTCACTGTTTGTGGCCCTGACCAAGGCTGGCCCCGCACGTCAGTCTTAGGCGTGTAATTAGTCGTGTCGTTCAGTGTTGCGCGAGGCATCCGCACGAACACGTTGTCTTCGACTGTTCGTGGCCCCTTCGATTTTCCGGTCCCACGGATCAGTGGCTGGGTTATTTCTTCCCATGTGTTGAGATTTTTCGTTGGTGGAGCTCGTCGTGGGAGAAAATATCTAGTGTGGGCATTTTCGACTTTTCACCTGTATTCTCCTCGATCGCCGGCTCGCAGTATCGCCGTGGCGGACCATTGCTCGACGCCGGTACAGCTACATGGCCGCTGGGTCCTCCAGGGTCCTTATCCATCCTCTCCCTAGCTTTGGTTCTTTACTCGCCTCGGTATCGCCTTTTCTGCTCCCATCTCGCTCCCGTCTCCGCTGATCTCCCCATTTGATATGTCGCCGCGCTCGCCGGGGAGGTAACAGAGCCGTGATTGATCTATGATTTTTCCTCTCTGCGTGGCCGCCGGTTAATAGAGATCCATGGAGATGTTATGGTCCTACCACGAGTTTGCAATTCGATGTGGGAGGAGGCAGTACCGGTGGTGGACCTTGCAGATGATGAGGACGACAATGGGCTCCTCTCAAATGCAAAGCCTTTAGGCAGGTGGTGGGAAGGGTAGCAGACAGGGGCCTTGCAGAGGATGCCGAGATCTGAGTGTCGCCGCAAAAAACAACACCTCATTAATTTAGTAAGCCGTCTTCCCCAATCTTCTCTTATATTTCCCGCGTTCATTGGATCTCTTATTGTTATGTCTACTATGTTGCTACCCCAAGGAATCGATGGAGTCATACGCTGCTGCCGCAAAGAAGAAGGCGAGGCAAAAAAAAAGACACATAAAGCAGCGCAACGGCTTTGGCTGGATTCCCTTCATTCAAGAAAAGGTTTTGATTTCCTTTTTTTTCATGGCTTCTCTTCTGGTTGATACGTGCTCCTGCTGACTTTTTTTATCCTATTTTTCTTAAGCAGGATATCATATCTTATTTCCTCTTCTCACTATGGGGATTTCTGCAGGACTAATATTGTCAGGTATATATTTGTATTCCCTATCCACGTATTTTGTATGTGTAGTTGTGTGTCAATAAGAAAATCCATATACGTGAATGTTGGATTGGACGATATTATGTAGGTTGAGGGTGATGATTAATTATTAGAACATAAATAATTCTAATGCATCTCTTTTAATAAGAACCTATATTCAGTTTTGGTCTTTGAGGACAGAGAAAATTAGAATGCAACCCTCTTTGAATCTTTGATGCCAGTATGTCGCCCTTTAATCTGCTATCAAGTACGGGTGTATGCCTTATGTTCTATGTGACCTTTTGGTTTACTGCAGGCTTTGGTCAGTTTAAGATGGAGAGTTCGGGAAATATCTAAAACTTTTATGCAAAGGTGTGAAGTTCCTTCCCTTGTGCCTGATTCCCCATTTTTCTGCAGCCCGGTTAAGGTTTGTCTCTGAGCATTTGTATTCTCCGAGATTTTCTTTTTTTTAGCATGTTGATTCGTTGTGTGGAAAATTAAGAGGATCATATGCAGTATGTTTGCATGTAGCTTTGCAGCATGTAAACTAAAAGTAATTTGTGTATTTTTTTTTGTTAGATGGGTTTGCTGCCAGGTTCAAATTTTTGGCTCACTCCTTTCACGCAACATGCATCGGGTAATTCCTCGATATAAGTTTATTTACCTTTATGGCTTTATCTCATTTTATGCTTTTTAATAGAAGAATCAATGTTCTGTATTTGACTGTACATTGCCTTTTATACTATCTAGAGGCTAGCGTCTAATTTCTCATGAGTTAGCATGGAGCACATAATAGTCATGCATTTTGAAATACTTCAACAAGGGGGTTTCCGTTGTCAGATTGTAATGGCTGAACTTTTTTCTATTTGTGGATGCCACCTAGGAATTCCATAGCTTTTGGTATATGTTTCGTAGTGAGCTGAGGTTTCATCTATATTTTACTATCTCATGACCATGAAAAAAGGTAGTTTATAATGACCATATTATATTCATCCCGCTCATTTAGTTCAAATTTGTTAAACTTTCGGTAGTAGCCTGATCAGATATTTCAATCTTGCTCAATGTAAATTATATGTTGTTTGGTGTATCTAAGTTATCCTTGGCGACTTTTTACTTGTCACGTGCATAGTAAGCTCATTTTCTATTGATCGGATTTAATCCATTTCTAATCTACCTTTCATATGTTTAATCAATCCACTCTTTTGTTATTATAAGATTCTTCCAATTAGAGTTTCACACACTTAATAGAGCTTAGTTCAGTGCTGGCCTGTCTATTAGTTTTGGCGCTCATGTATTGCTTGCTTATAGTCGTCTTGGTAGGATCAACTTTAAACAATGGTTGAAAGAAAATCTTCGCTAAGAGAAGACCAAATATATTCCAAGTTTCTTTGCTCGCATCTATTATAGTCAAACAAGATTTTATGTTTAAGTGCAGAAGCTACCGGGGTAGAGGCTGGGAGCATAGATCACTGCAAGCTTTTTCTCGACTTCGTGGTATGGTTTGTCAGGTCTGGTGTCACCTGATAGTCGGTCTTCTTTATGCACCATTATGCAAATATCTACATGCCCTATGAAAATATATACATGGCCTATGTCTACTGAGTACTGAAGTGACTTCTTCTTAGGTGAACTTGCAAACCTGCCTTGATGTCTTCTATAAATTTGTAGAATGTACATGTGGGTAATGTGCATTCATATTGAACTCTTGGTATGACTTTTATTCTCCATTCCACAGTTCTTTCATGAAAGTTTATCAATATGTTCTGACTTCTGTAAGGTTTGTTTTTACTTTCTATTTGTTACCCTCGACTATCACGCTTTATGTTTGAATTGATCCATCTCTATCTTTACTGATAAGCTATGTTATGTGAGTTGGCATTCTCACTATGACACATGGTTCGTGCATACTACTTGGTTTTTTGTTCTTGACCACTACTACTTGCTGATTAGGCTCTTCCTGGCACGACTCCTGTGAAAGGCCAACTCCCCCCTTCCATCACGAGATCCGGTTAGATGTTGCACCCTTTCTTTTTATTTTGGTGGTAGGTTCAAACGCACATGCCAATTCTCCGACATTGTGTGTTGCACCGATTCTCCGAAATTGTGTGTTGCACCAATTCTCCGAAACTGTGGCACTTATGATTTATTCAGATGTAGGTTTATTTCTTTTGATAAAACTTCCTTTCTTTCTAATAGTACCTCTCATGAAATGACTGACGAGGTTGAGGTTGTGGTACACACCGATATGCTAGCCGTTGAGTCATCTGGGAGATAAAAACATTCCACTTTCTGTAGTGTCTCTCTTATGTTGTTTGATGCCTGCCAAGTTTTCTGTTGCCATGGGTTTCCTTTTGCCAAAAAAAATATGTACTATGATATGTCCTCAAGGGAAGTCACTGATCGATATTTCGATCCTTTCCTAAAATAACTAGGTGTTTTTCCCTCTCAACATTTTGAGTTGCCCCATTACTTGAAAACTAGATGGTGATACAATGCTTATGCCATTTATGTTATCTTTTAATTTAAAGGACACGTGAAAATGGTCATGTTTCCGTTAGTCCCTCCAGTACGAGAAATTTATGAATGTTCTTAGGCCTAGGTTTCTAGCTTGTTTGATTAGGACTGATAGAGTATATGTGACTTCGACAGCTAGGCGTCCTTCACATCTGTTCAGTTGCACAATTATTTGGGCCTACAGTACTACACTAATTATTGCTCTCCTGGTTACACAATATATTGTAGATTAGTGGTACTTATTCCTTTCATTAGCAAATTGATCATGCATTATTCTCCTCTAAATAGTTAGCAGCTTGGAGCACAGAAGATGGTTATGTTTTTCTGGAAAAATATGCATATTGTACGCTTGATTTTATTATCATCTACTCATATTTTATTTATGTGAAAATGGATAGTAGTAAAATGTGCATGAACTGTGAATGGTTTCCTTTTATGCTTGGTCCGTGGCATACCATATTGTTTCTTATCCTTAGGGCATTGCTTATGTGCTTGCTTCCTGCTTTGTTAATTTCATGTTTCTCTGTGTCTGTTTCTCTTGATGTACATATACAGTTCAGAATGATAAGTTTACTCTTCTGCGATTCGGTATTTCTAATCGTCTGATCATTTCATGTTGTGGTCCTCGCTTTTCACCACACCATAGTTTGCTCGGGACGGCTATTGAGAGTAGAGGTAAATTTCATGTGCATGTTTCCAATGTAAGAAAAAATTCCATTCACTTTTGTTATTTTGATTACTTCCCTTATTCATGGCGTCAAGAACAAATGCCTACACATTCGTATTTCTTGCATTGCTACATTATAGACTGATTTTATCGGCACCAGGGAATTGGAAAATGCCAATGCGTCAAATACCTACTAACTTTTTATGCTTTGGGCATCTTTAGCTTCTACTACCGTTCAGTGACCAGAATACTTTTAGTAGGTGATACATCTTTGTAATTCTTCTTGGTTAGATCAATTATACTGACCTTTTTGTTTAGACACAAGGATCCACTCTCTGCCTTACTTTGTTTGGTCATGCATGCTTATATTCAAGATTTTAGAAGGAAATATTTGGATCTGCCTAAGTGAGCTATGCTGCTTTTCCTACAAGTATTCAGTTACTCATAACATAATCCTTTGTGCTACTCCTGCCATTTAGTCTAGAGGTATGCAGTTAAAGAACATATGTAGTTCAGTTGACTCTGTTTAGATTTTATGCCCCGATCAGTGAGCTTTTAGTATTTGATTTGGTTCTTATTAAGCTGGTTTCGGGATAAGTTCTTATTCCTTGGCGATTATCTGCATAGGTAGAAGAAATATAAACTAGCATTGTAATTTTTTTCTCATATAAGATGCTTAGCTTCAACTAGAACCTGGAAGAAACCTTTGATAAAACTGATTCTTTTCATTACAAATATGCACAGTTAGTTAGCAGTTTGTTAATCGTGTTTGCAGCGGACGACACAAGTTTTGTTCTAAAATAGTGGTATGTGCAAGAGACGACACGAGATGATGTGAGGCAGCGGTGGTGCATATGATCTGGCAAGGAGGAGCTTGGTGGGGACCATGGGGTCGTTTCATGTTACAAATTATCTTGAAAAGGTAAGTTGACAAAAAGGACGACAAAAAATGATATTAATGCAGTGTTATAACTATTCTAATATCTTGAGCAACTAACATCAACTAGATATTTACTCCGGTTTACACTGGTAGAATCTCATTAAAGTAAGCTAGAAGAGTTGGTGCTCTATTTTGTGTGGTATAAATGAATCTCTTGATGACATTGTCTATTCTTTAATACCCGAGGAACTAAATTATGTTGGCGAGCTAAAATATTTTGGCTTTTAATCAACATTCATTAGTATGAACAAAGAAAGGTTAATTGTTTCTTTTGATTTTAGTACGATGCTATTACCTAGTTGTTATCTATGTTGCGTCTCACCAGCTGATCCCATGGAAGTCTTCAAGATTCCTGCCATAGTGATGCTTCAGGCCATGTAGAAGAAGCTACCAGTGCTCCAGCAAAAATGGTTGCATAGATCAAAATGGTGGTCACCATCACGGGGTCTACCGTTTGACACACTTTCTTGACAACTCTTTTGGCACGGGACATGAAGAGTTTTCTCTATGATGCACAGATAATTCCATTGCCCTAAAATGGCTATTGTAAACTAATATACTTTCTTCGCGGTTCGTTTTGCAGCCAATTCACTACGATTGCCACCAAACCTAATGGTCTTTGAACAACTTTCCTCAGGCAATGCTATGATATATATCAGCTTCCATACCATTCGGACATTATGTTAGTACTGTACTATCTGTTATGTATCTACTATGCCTAGGTTCATACACCAACATGATTTTCTGCATATGAGACTAAGTGCCGTATTGACCCTTTTGTAAGTAATTGTATTATTTGTTGGACTAGGTGCCTCATTGACCCTTTTGTAAGTAATTGTATTATTCGTTGGACTGGGTGCCTCATTGACCCTTTTGTAAGTAAACTATGGCATCTCCGCATTGAAATCAGTGTTACAACTACTATTAACATTGTCTCAATCTGTTATAATTCGTGCATTAAGATATTACCCATCTTTATTACTAACGTGCACCATACATGAGGATTACGGGCAAAATAATTTAGAATTAACATGTGACGCGCGGCAAGCCGCGCTTTCGAAACTAGTCGGAAACAAGCATGGATGAGAATGGTGCCTTTTTTGGATGACCCAATGCTCCTTAGGATAGGATAGGGATAATTTTGTGTATCGTTAGTTGGACATATAATTATGAAACTAAATCTCAACTAATGAATAATTGATAAGAAAGTACTGGAAAAATATACGATCCTTCAATCTTTCGGGAGGCTTGTGCCCAAGCTCACCCAATGCTATGCTTAGGCTAGTCATAGTGGGGAGTAACTAAGAGTAGTAACTTCACGATGTTACTAGTCCATGTTATCATCTTCATAGTGGAGAGTAACATACACATGGTGTCATGCAAAGTTGTATTAATTGCCTTATAGACTCATAGTGTATTGGAAAGTGTGATGTTATGGTAACTAGCTATGTTACCGCTACAATCTCTCTCCACGTTAACTACTTGCCACGCCAGATTTTTTGCCTATGTGGCACTGAAGTTACTACTTAGTTACTGCCCACTATGACTAGCCTTATATAGATGGGATAAAGCTATTCGAGTTCAATGGACTGATCGGGAATGATTGTAAAATCATTTACTACGCCGGTATATAAAAGCAACTAAAAAATAGATCCAAGAATAAGAGATATGGGGTATGTTTTGCTTCATGGTGTGTATCAATCAAGTATTTATCGGAAAACAAATAGTGTCACTGCCATGCCGCCATGTTCAATGGTGGAGCTTCATCGGATCCAAGGGGGCTCCCCCCACCCCCCAAACACACACATCCCAACCTAGAGGGAGGGGAACAGATGTATTTGGCTTGAATAAATGTAGCAATAAACTTGTAGAGTACATTTTAGGCCTAGCTAAAAGTTTGTCGTGGGTGCATATCACACCACCTCACGGCTGGAATCGACCGTGTCAAATGTTAGCTTAAGTATAACACACCAAAACTATGGACACCAATCTTCTCGCTTACTTTTGCTCATTCCAATATTTTACAAATTAAACGAATCAATTTGAATATGTTTCAATCATAAATTCTAAAAAAATATTCAGAACCTAAGATGGCGAAAAAAATTGGCATATTCTAAATATCTTTATTTATTTATTTCGAGGATCACATTAATTTCAAGGTTTTTTTGCGAATGGCATAAAGCTGAAGTCTCTCTATAGCTAAAGGAGAAGTTCTCCTAAAGTAAGTAAAAAAGAGGTTCTTCTAAATAGTCTAACAATAACGGCTACGCTACTTAGACGGGTATCTAACGTTTTTACCAACGTTAATAGCATTCCGTGAGAATAGACCTCTGTTCATGGATATGCTAATTTATGGCGACATTGAGTGGACGACCTTCATGGAACATCTCGCATGCTCATCCCCACTAAGATCACATTAGCCTCACTATTGTAATCGACCTTGACGAACGTGTAAGCTTAAGCAGAACCACTCATTTACTTTTGCTCACTCTAATATTTTACACATTAAAAGAACCAATTTGAATATGTTTCAGTCATAAATTCTAAAATTTGTTTGGAACCTAATATGGCATAAAAAAATAACTGGTATATTTTTATAAATCGGTTTCTCACCTGGTCCAAGTACCTGTACGTCCCTCGAACTCAGACTCGCTTGACTTCAAAAGCAAACGTTCCAGCTTAGATTCGGCGATTTGGGCCTGGAAATATAGTCAAGCAATATGTTGGCTGACTTGATGTCCCGGTGAATGGTGAGATCACATGCACATGGTTGTTGTGCATGTAACTAATCCCTACAAAGTTGAAAGTAAAGTATGGCCACCTAGAGAGGAGGGTCAATAGGTGCTGCGACCAATTTTATATTTTCTTATAATTAAGGCTTGACACAAAGGTAAATTCTCTAGATAACGCGACTACGGTGAATTTGCCTATATGGCACGGATAACAATAATCACAATGCAAGTACAAGTAAATGGAGTGAGGGAACGAGTTAACCAAAGTGAAGCACACGGAGACACGATGCAATCCCGAGTTCTTCCTTGTTAAGCGAGTACGTCTCGTTGGAGGGGTGTGAGCTCGCCACGAAGGCTTACTAAACGCCACAAAGGCCTCACCCTATTCTCTGATGAACCCCGCCACAAAGGTCTAGTTCACCTTCCACTATTGATCCCCTTTGAGACGGGAATCGAGTCCTTTACAGACAACTTCGGGCACACATCCACAACCAAATTGGGGGCTCCCAACTCTTCTTGAATCACCAACAAGTAGCAAGATGCCTAGGTTCTCCACAAGAGGAAACCCTAGGCTAGATCCCTCTAGCTAGAGAGGGGTAAATGAAGAACGAGTCGGTGAAGATGTAGATCCGGGTCTTCTTCTTCAATCCTCCAAGTATCAACGAGTTTGGGTGGAGGGATTGAGAGAGATCTAACTTTGGAGGCTCAATAAATGTTTGACTTTAATACTGGAGTGAGCAACTTCTTGGGGAAGAAGGGGATGGGGTATTTATAGCCCCCTCCCCAAACTAGCCGCTTTGACCCTTTTTCGTACCAGCGGTACTACCGCTACCTGGTAACATAAACAGTACTAGGGTGTCCCGGTGACAGGGCGCGGGCGGTACTACCGCCAAAGTACCGTGGTACTCCAGCAGCGGTACTACCGCGAGTGAACACCGGTACTACCGTTGGCCACAAACTTCGAATTAAATCGAAGTGGCTGGCGGTAGTACTAGGTCACTATCGCCTCAGTACCGTAAACGTTACTGCGAGCAAAACCTAGCCAGCGATACAACGACCGATACTGAGGGCGGTACTACCGCTTCCTGTAGGTAGAGGTACTACCGCCAGCCAGTAGCGGTACTACCGCCGAGCAAGGCTTTGCTCAAGATGAATATTAATTCAGCGGTACTACCGAGCCAGTACCGCTTCAGTACCGCTGGATGCAGTACGCAATTTTATCCTGGCGGTACTGGGCGAGGTACTACCGCTCGCTGTGCAGAGCGGTACTACCGATGCCAAGCCCGGTACTACCGCTGGACCATATGTATCTTGGTGGCTTTGTTTTGGAATTCTCTTCACCTTTTTGGCGTCTATTTGATATAACCTGAAACACTTGACGCACTTATTAGATACTTTAGTGATGTTGTTATCAACTCCAAAACCTAAGAGAGATGAAAGATGCAAATGCACTTTCAATCTCCCCCTTTTTGGAGATTGATGACAACACAACTAAGAGAGGTACAAAGAATTTTGGACGAGCACTTCGAGAGAGAGTGGTGCATATGGAAAATTTGCTTAATGAGGCAAACTTTGTTCTCTTTTAGAATGTGTGCTCCCCCTAACTCTTTGAAACCTAGCAAGGGTACAAAAGATATGATAATAGGAATGCTTTCTTAATGAATAACGATAATAGCCATAAAATCCAAATCCATAACATCAAATGGTTCAACCACACAAACTTAACACCAAATAGTTCAACCACATAAGCACACACGACACAAAGTTTGACAAGACAAACACAACCCAAGCAAATGAAACGATCCTAAATAGAACTCTCTCCCCCGTTGGCATCAAGGCACCAAAAAGGGAAGAGGCGATGCTACCATCCCTGGAGGTCACTCGTCGAGCTAGAAGCACGAGCAGGGATGCCAAGATGACGCTCATCCTCCGAGTCCACATATTAGACCTCCTCGTCAGTCTCACCACGAGTCCAAGGCTCGTGAGAAGTAGTAGCATCATCTAGAAGATCTGGATCAACCCATTTATTGCCTAGCTTGGACTTCCACTCCCCAGAAGCCGTGATCCTGTCCTCAGACCCAGCACGAACAGGCACCCCCAGATGGGCAAACTTGTCACGTGTAAGATGTCTCTCCTCCTTGCTACAGATATGAGCACGATACGCCTTGTCCTCCATATCAACCTAGCGACAGAAGATCTTCTTCAAGGTAGAAGGCATCCACTTGCGAAAGCTGTCCTTCTGAACTCTTCCCTCCATCTCGAAATCCGAGTCACTCGAGCCATCAGTGTCCGGACCAAGATCATCCGGACCAAGCAAAGGAGTGGCATGCTTCTCGACACGAAGATCCTTGATGGCATGACTTTTCAGTTCTTGGTCATTATCCAATAGAGCATCAGCAAACTGGGCATTGCGCCAAGTGGTGGAGATGAGCTTGTAGAACAAAGCAGAAAATATTGGCACTCTCCTCTTCATCACGCAGTTGTACATCTCATTCCACATAATGTCCATCACATCTAGCCTTAGGCCATCACCACGACGCCTATGAGTGTACACCATCAAGTGAATGAGTGATCCATGGATTTGATCAAAGTTACCCACACGTGGAGTCAAGGTGTTCCTGAAAATCATGTGGAGAATATCATAGACAGGCAGCAGGTGCTTGGACTGACCAACCACAACACGTCCAGGTATGTATATATCATACATCTCAGTGGGAGCCATGGACTTCTCCGGATAAGGAAGTCGGAAGAAAGTGTGGTGGAAAGCAGCATCAGGTGTCTCTCCAAAGTCCTGCATACCCAGAAGAGTGGCAAACTGACTCCAAGTAGCAGAGAACTTCTCATCCTTAGTCATCGAGGTGATTATCCTCTCCTCGGTTTGGAAGTACAATGTGTCATAAAACTGGCCCACAAGATGCTCATCATAGTCCTCATTGAGCTCAATGAAGTCCAGAATCCCAAACTCCTCAATGATCTCCAGGGCTTCCCCAAAATAGTCCATCTTGGATCTCATGAAAGCCACGTTGATAGAAAACTGAGTGACCACCTTATTTTTGTTCAGTGGGTACTCCTCATAGAAGATCCTCTCCTGAAAACGAGTCCAGAAACACTCGTTTGCTCTAGCTTCCCTAGGATGATTATAGGGATTGGTCCTCCTTTCCCTACGAAACTGCTCATCTGGCATATTAGCAATGGCCTTGTCACGATCTTCCTTGGATTTCATGTTGATAGATCTCTGTCTCCTTGTCAAATTTACCGTGGCATAACCTCGGGGGCTTCATCTTCCTCGGGGTTCTTACGACCTCTCTTTGCCGCCCGCTTGCGACCTCTGAAGGGGTCGTTGCACAGAAAACAAAAAAATTCCTACGCGAGAGACACCCAAAAGGACAAGATCTAATCTAGGAGACGAAGAGCAACGGGCAACAAGAGGGTGAAGGAGAACACATACCCTCGAAGACACAAAGCGTTACGAGATTAAATCTCGTTGTTGGCGTAGTCGTACTCACATTGATCCTGATAGCGAGAAGATGTGCACCTTAATCCGGCGGTGCCTCCGTGATCGGTCACACGTACGGTTGATGACGACCTCCGTTCCCTCGATCCAGCGGGGCGCGGAAGTAGAGGATCCCTCGAAACTCCAGCAGCATGACGACGTGGTGGTGGTGAAGAATCCCACTGTCAGGGCTTCGCCCAGCCGGAGACCATGAAATGGAGCAGCGGGTGGAGGGAAAGGGAAGTGGCCAAGTGTGTGGAGAAGAGGAGCTCTTACCCTCCTTTTATAGGGGAGGGGGAGGCAGCCCAAGAGGGGGGTGCGGCCAGCCATGGGGTGCCCCCACCTCTTCCCTCTTCATGTGAGTGGAAGCTCCACTCACACCCACTCATGCTCCCTTAATTTTCCACTTAGAAAATCCAAAGGTTTTTCTTTAATAAATAAATAAATATTTTTATTTCTTTATTTATATTTGTTAATTCCATTAACAAACATTTGCATACAACACCTCGAATCATTTGTTAATTCTATTAACAACCATTCGACGAAAAACCCCTTGAACTATTTCAATTTCCCCCGAAACAATTTCGGTGCTGCCCAAAATATTCTTCGATATTCCGTATCCTCTCAAACGTGTCATCGACCTTAAGTGTGTCACCCTACGGTTCATGAATAAGATATACATGATCGAGACTCCTCTCCGATCAATAATCAACAACGGGATCTGGAGATCCGTGATGACTCCTATATATTCAACGATGACTCTCGTGATCGTGTGAACCAACAACGTCGTGAACTATTCCCTTTGTCTCGCGATATTTTACTTGTACGAGATTCGATCATTGATATCAACCATACCTTGTTCAATCTTGTTACCGACAAGTAATCTGTTCTCGTTCCCGTGATATAACATCCTTGTGATCATATCTCGTGCTTGCAAGCGGTTTCGATGTGATATCACCGAGAGGGCCTAGAGTATATCTCTCCGTCATTTGGATGGACAAATTCCACTCTTGATCCATGATCCTCAACTAATACTTTCCGAATACTTAACGACACCTTTATAGTCACCCTGTTACGGTGTGACGTTTGATGCCATCAAAGCACTCTTCCGGTATCAGCGATTGACATGATCTCATGGTCTGAGGAATAAGTTACTTCGTATGTTTGATATAACAATGTAAACTAAATGACTTGATCGCATTGATATTTTCTCTTTGGGTATATGTTCATCACATCATTCTTCTAATGACATGACCCCGTTATTAATAACATCCAATGTTCATGATCAGGAAACTTTGATCATCTATTAATCAACGAGCTAGTTAAAAGAGAGGATTTACTAGGAACCATTGTTTGTTTATTAAGCACACATGTATCAACGTTTTCGGTTAATACAATTCTAGCATGAGAAATAAACATTCATCATAAACAAGGAATAAGATAATAACCATTTTAGTATTGCCTCTCGGGCATATTCCCTTCAGTCTCCCACTTGCACTAGAGTCAATAATCTAGTCTGTAAGCACTTAACACATATGGCATACCAGTGTTATTACCATGCTTCGCATGTGGTAAACATTATCAAAAAGATCTGAACTGTTCAGGTCCTATTATCAGTTGTCAACACAACGATATACTTTAGCCTTTGTTGTAGTATCTGTCACAATATTTTAGTTTTGAAACTCTTTCAAATCCAGCATGGAACTTTCTTCCATCCTATCGTGCTACCCTTCATCACATATTTTAATTGAGATAAAATAACTTGAATAAATGACAAGACTATTAGTGTAACATATTACAACTAATATTTTGTCATTACTATATAGTAAAACATATCCTTAGCATTTCTAAAATGACACAAGGATCTCTCCCATTGTTGTCTAATCATCATATGAATTATCCTCCTATAACATTTTATAGCATAGGACTCGTCTGGTTGTGTACATAACATGGAAACATGACTTAGAAATCTCAATTTCAATGATGCTCATCATGTGTCAAATCACTTGAATCTTGCTCAATTATTTTCCATGTGACAAGAACTCCTTGTCATTTCGGTATTGACTTACTTCAATATTTCATCTATGTAATTTGGCTTCAATCATATCAGGCGATTCAATCCATCTCTTATATATATCGATGCCCAATATCTTCCAAGCCTTTCATCAATATGAAATCAAAAATCTTAACCGTGTTAATTTAAAATACATATTTTCCAGTCAACCATATGTCATCTACATAAAGTATTGGAAATATGTCATAGCGCCCCCACTTAATTTCTTGTAACTCTACAAGCATCTTTATCATTCATGATGGAATCAAACTCTTTTGATAACTTCATTAAGGTAAAGATTTTAACTTCTCTATGCTCACTTCAGCCATTTAAGTGTGCATACCTTTCTAGCAACCTTTTGAATTTTACAAAACTCTCAGGCTGTGTCAAGTACACATCCTTGATCAAACTTCCTCGAGAGGAGAGTTGGTTTTGTTATTCAACTGCCATATCATAATATGTAACTTTTTGCTAGAACTATTCGCAAAGACTAAAGCATCACTAAGGAAGATCAAAATCTTGTAGTAGTCAACTCTTTGAACTTCGTCGAAAACAACTTTTCGATAAGTACAACTTTCAAAGGATGTAAAAATCCATGTCTTTGTCGCTATATAGACCCTTTTGCTATCGTTAGGCATCAAGCCTATCGAAAGGACTACCAAGTCACATACTTGATATTCATACAGGGATACTATGGCGGATATAATGACACGTAGTCAATTTTACAAAGTCAGGGCCCATCATTTGCTTCCTTTATAAGGTCCAGGTCCTTTTGTTGTCAAAACAACACTTTACACTTAAACCACAAGTTGTTCTAAGTACAAAGTTTTTGGACTTTTCTGGTACAGTTCGCAAACTCATTTGAAGTATCTACAACATTTGTAGTGTCTTCTACTTAGTCAAAATAGTAAACCCCGGAACAACTTCCAGTGCTGCGCTACTCTTGACATGATAACGAAGATTCTCTAATCTCGTTGAGTTTGTACTGTGCTCCCACTCACTTGTTTCGCAAGAACTACTTTCTCGAGAAATCAACCCTTTCTGAGAAACGACATTTGTCTTTTGGTTTGGTGATAAGAGAAATACCAAATGTTTTATTTGGGATAACCTTATAAACATATATTTATCCTATTTTTGTTGTAAACATTTTACACATGCTATGCATACCAAAACTTAAGAAAATGACAATTCGGGTCACTACCCAAACCATATCTTATATGTTGTCAATTTCAACGGATCATGATGGTGCTCTTTTCAGTGTAAAAGCGGTTGTTCTTAATGTATAAACTACAAAATTATAATGGCTATTTTATTAATCTTACCATGTCCAACAAGGTTTGATTTTGTTTCTCGAATGCTCCAAACTAATGTGGGGTATTCGAGAAGTATAAGTTGTAGAACAATTCTACATCAAACAATGCTAGTCGTACTAGTTCATTTTCTTTGGCGTGTTAGTCATATACTATCACCCGTTGAGTCACACTTTGAGTTTGATTGTTCTACTAATATCGCCATATTAATAGTATTCTTCTAGATCCCACTCTTAGCAATCTCCAAGTAAGGTAAACGATTTTTACCCATACTTTTAATCCATCACATCATAACAATTTTATGATTAAGCTAATATAGCTTGAAGGAAGGAATTTAAAGGATAATGTTTAGCGCCCAATTTCTTGGAATATTCAAATGCCTAGTGTCTTCAATCATTGCATATATTCAGATAATATAAGCAAACATTGTCACGCTAAATTATTCTCAGTCATGTTGCTACATATAAGTTTCTAGATATCAATTTATCTTTCACTTGATTGTTTCTGAAAACAACTCTTTTCAGTTCCAAAATCACCTTGATCAACAAAACATTCTTTTGAAGATAAAGTAATATGGAAGCAACCATGACTCTAGATTCTAAATAGGAATTTATTGCTCTTTAGATCAATCAATCATTAACCATATGGAGCTAGGTAGGAAATACCAAAAATCTACAATAGGACTCGATTTTAAATTTCACTAATACGGTGCCAATCTTAAATGATTTTTACCAGATCATAACAGTTATATCTCAATCAACAATCTAAGTGTAAGGTAGTTTTGTGGATGCCAATGATAATAAAATTTGTGCAAATTCACTTTGATTGGTTGTTTATGATAAATAAGTTGAAGTTAATTCAAAATTACGCCATGAACACCCACTCAAAAACAACATCCCTCTTAGTCGTCTTTAGTGATTACACGAACCAAATTCACTACACCAAATCCGATCATCACGTGAGATGATGTAGCTTCAAAGGCGAACATCGACATGTTCATCATATCATCCATATGACTCATGCTTTACCTTTCGGTTACGTGTTCCTAGGCCATGTCTGTACATGGTAGGCTCGCCAAGTAGAACTGTAGTATTGCGTGTGTTTCAAGGCCATGTCTGTACATGCTAGGCTTGAAAACACCCGTTGTATGCGAACGTTGAGTTTGTCACACCCGATCATCACGTGGTGTCTCGAAACGACGAACTTTCTTAACGGTGCATACTTAAGGAAGAACACATTATTATCTTGATATTAAGTGAGAGGGATCATCTTATAATGCTAACGTCGCTATCTAAGCAAAACAAGATGCATAAAAAGGATTAACATCACAGACATCACATGAAAGGATAACGTGATATGATATGGTCCTTCTTGCACTTGATCTCCATCATGTGCATTATGGTATGATCTCAATCATTCCACCGGCGTGGTACCAAGTACCACAGTACCCCAAACTTGATTGTCCATCAATAAGAAGACAACCATATGGATACCTTCCGGTATATCAATAATTTACAAAATAGATCATCTCATAATCAAATTTGTAATATCGACCATATCACATCACATGCCCAACAAAAACTAGTTAGATGCTTCTAATTTATTTTTGCATATTTTACGTGGCTTAGGGCTTTCGAGGATAGAACCGTTCATACCTACGAACATCAACCACAACGTTGATAAACACATTTTTAACAACCCTTCGTATATTAGATCTTAACTATAGTAGGAGAAACAGACACCCGCAAGCCACTTATGCAATACGAGTTGCATGTCAGTTGTGGAACAAGTCTCATGTATGTGGACATGTAAGGTCAGTCCGGGCCGCTTTATCCCACTATGCCACTTAGATCATAAAATAATCAAGGAGGTAATAACATGATCATCAACACCCACATACACCAATGTGTTCTACCCGTATAAAACATCTACGCATAGATCCGACTCTGATACCACTGAAGGGGTCGTTGTATAGAAAACAAAAAATTTCCTACGCGAGAGACACCCGAAAGGCCAAGATCTAATCTAGGAGACGAAGAGCAACGGGCAACAAGAGGGTGAAGGAGAACGCATACCCTCAAAGACACAAAGCGTTACGAGATTAAATCTCGTTGTTGTCGTAGTCGTACTCACATCGATCCTGATAGCGAGAAGATGTGCACCGCAATCCGGCAGTGCCTCCGTGAACGGTCACACGTAAGGTTGATGATGACCTCCGTTCCCTCGATCCAGCGGGGCGCGAAAGTAGAGGATCCCTCGAAACTCCAGCAGCACGACGACGTGGTGGTGGTGAAGAATCCCACGGTCAGGGCTTTGCCAAGCCGGAGACCATGAAATGGAGCAGCGGGTGGAGGGAAAGTGTCGTGGGATAATCACGGCAGATGTTACCGGGGGTAACTGATCTTGGGGCAAGACGACACAGGCGTTTGGGAGAGGGTTTAGCCCAGAGGGAAACATGATAGAATTCGATCTGGTAGCCGGCAATCGAGTCGCCGAGTCTCCAATCTCAATATATTAACTCGATCTCTCGTATACAATGGATGTTCGATATCAAAACGATACCGTTATTGTTCTTAGATCTCTGTAAAACTAAACCTAGGGGTCGGTTTATAAAGCACCCATACCCCCCTGGCTTGCCCTCCAAGGGGCACCTTGAATCCTACCCGGACATCGCATACAAACTCTATCTTTCCTTAGCGCAACCCACAATCCGGATTACAAGGCCTACAACTATGGGCCTTCCAGAAGCTTCTTTATCCTTAGCCGGATCCTGCACACCGTCCCTTGGGCCGGGTTATACCTTGGAATTGGCCTACCGGGTTATCATCCCTCCATCAGTAGTCCCCAGAATAGCTTGGGCTTCACGGATTCCCCCTTGAAGCGCCGGCTATTCCCTGTAAAAACTATTAACCTCACAAATGCATGGAGGCCGAGTTTAAAATGCCTTTGACAAACAGCTAGGCCTAATTCCATGGTGGTCATATAATAACCCGGCTTTCTCCAGATGCTCTGCTCAACTTTCCAGGTTTAAGCCTTGATAATAATGCCAAAACTTTATACTTTTCTCAATAACCGATCCTGATACCACGGGGAGGATCTCCTTCTCTTTTTCGTCCAGATATCTTGCCCAGCACTTGAAGCACATCTCGTAAAATCCGTATAGATAGCCATTACCCCAAATTTTCCGGGTCCCGCCCGTTGGACTGAGTTTTTCTACCCGAGCCATTATAAATAGGCCCTCAGGGGCAACCCTAACCCCAACGACTCACTTTCCCCCATTCCTCTTCCTTCATTCCTCCGTGCTCAAGCCCGCAGAGTGCCATTACGGAGACCTTGCACACCTCGCCGGAGCCCATCTGCCGCCGGCTGCGCTCCGCCACAGCACGTTCCGCCCTGCCGCCAAGATCCACCGCCAGACCCCCAACTTGCCCGCCTGGAATCGCGAAAGGATACCAGGCTTACGCCATTTGTCTCCGCAAAGCTTCACTGCAACCTCCTCCAGTAAGTCTCCTGAATCCATTAATTTTCCCTTCTAATTTCTCGATTTCACCTCAAATTGGATCTGAATCGACCCGCCGGTGATCTCTCGGGGCGTACCGAATTAGATTGCTAGCACTCATTCTAACCCATCCAGTAGATAACATATAGACTTCAGTTCACTCTCCTACTACCAGTAATCATTAATCTCGCCATAAATCTAGAAATAAAATTTCCAATCTGGGCTTGGACCGCCCAAGTTTTCCGCCCTTATTTCTATCACCCGGAACATCTTCCCTTTCCGGTTCTTTTGCCCACAATAGATACGCGGGCAACCATCCATCGCTCCCAAACACTTATCGATACATAAACCTTCATAATTTTTGTAACGATACGCGATACCCGGACAACTTGTACCTTGCTCCGAAAAATAAGACCCTGACAATATTTAGCTTCCAGTTTGCCTCAATACCGCCTGTCAATATTCGGCCAACTAGCAGTTTCCGAGTCTTATTCCTCATATTCTTCTACCTGATGCTTTTTCAGGTTAACCCCATGGCACCCAAGAAGCAGGGGAAGCAGCCGACCAAAGCCAAGACTACAAACTCTATATCCGCCAACTGGGCACGATCTTCAGTCACCAGGGCCAAGTTAGAAGAATTAGTCGAGCTAGGGGTTCTTCCTCCTCAAGAAAATATCCACTGGAGGGCGCCGGGCAATGAGACTCGGCCTACTCCAGCAGAAAACGAGGTAATATGCTTCGTGGAACACGTGACCCGGGGCTTCCGTCCTCCGGGTCATCCTTTCTTTCGCGATGTTTTGAGCCACTACGGCCTTCGCATATTTGACATAGGGCCTAACTCTGTGTTAAACATCTCTCATTTTATCGTTCTCTCCGAGTCGTACTTGTGCACTCCGCCAAGTTTGGCTCTCTTCGTTGAACTTTTCCAGTGCAAACCATGCCGCGAAAGCGGTGACGGTGCACTTCTTGCTTGCGGCGGGGTTTCTATCCAGCGCCGTAAGAATTCTTTAATGCCACCTCTCACCCTCAATTCCCACGTCAAGCACTGGCAGCTTTCGTATTTCTACTGCCGGGACACCTCCCCACCCGGCGAAAAGAAATTGCCGGGTTACTCGGAGGGCCTGCTTGACATCTCCGAAACCTTCAACGCTTTTGCCCCTGACCCGGACAGGGAAGCAATCCTGCCTTTATTGGCTAAGATATCCATTCTTTCGGCCCAAGGCCTCATCGGGCTTAACCTGGTGAAAACTTGGGTCAACTTCCGTATTCAACCCAACTCCATCCGCACAAAATTGATGTGCGAATACTCGGGTCAAACCACGGACCCTATCCGGTACTCCACCAACAGTTTCGCACCTGGTGATACCAATAAAACAATCAAAGGCTTTCTGACAGAGAAACTCGAGGTAATCCGGAACATAGCCGGATTAGAGCCCTTTACCCTCGAGAACCCGGCCCCCGCGGTAAGGACCTGTTTTCCACGATTTCAACTTTATCTTTTCCACTTGATACAACTAACAACCCTCGTCCTTATGCCTTCACTTCAGGCCGACGACGATTTCTGGAAGATTGATACTCCTCCTAACTCCGGAAACCCGGAGGAGAAAGAGGATGCCGTTAACTCGGATGAAGGTACATACTTAATTCCTTTGAGTTCGTCGTACCCTACTCTTCATTTCCTACTGTAACCTTGATAACTTTCAGATCAAGAAGACAAGGATGAGGAAGAAGAAACTGACGGTAAGGTGGAGTCCGCCAGCGATGAAGATGAAGCAGAGCCGACAATCAAAGTCGGATCTAAGAGAAAACCCCAAGGGGTCGTCTTCAAGGTTCTATATCATTTCCTCACACACAATTCGCATTCCTGTGATAACACTCATGAGCTAACCCTGGCATTACCCCCTTGGCCGTATCTGAAGGAGTCGCCTAAGACAAAGCGCAGGGTGACTCGGAATCACCCGGGCAATGATGCCCTTAACCCGGGTATTTCATCATATCCAACTCGGCACGCTGGTATTCACCATATCCTTCTTTAAACATAAAAATCTTTCCGAAACATTCCCCCACAGGGTAATCTCACGTCTTGTTTGATATTTTTCAGTTTCATCCGGGTCCAGCAGCGAATTTCCTGCAGACCTTGTGGTGAATCACGGGTAAAATTCTTTTCCCGATGTTATACCATACTTTTATTGCCTTCTCATGACTATACGCTAGTTGCGCCCTCGTTCTTTTTGTAGGGCCACGGTCATTGTTAGTGACCAGGAAGACATGGCAACCGATGACCCGGGTAAAGAGAAGTCGGCTGATGATGTGTTCACCACAGCTAGCGACGAAGAACAGCCGTCGCCAACAGACCCGGCCAGGCAAGAAGCCGGATATCCAATAGCCTCGCACGCAAGCGAAAGGGAAAATGCTACGACCTTGGGCACGGGAGGAGGACCAGACTCCGACATTCGGATGACCCGGGTGCCGTCTCCTGCTAAGAGGAAAACTTCTTCTCCAAGTTTCCACGCTCCCGGGTCTTCTAACTCGGGTAACGATAATTTTGATCAGCTGATGAGCGCTCTCCTCACCATGAAGGCCTCGGAAAGCAGTATCCTAGAGCGCATGGCCGCAGCGCATCAGGTAACAACACTTGATATCTCTTAATATATGCCTAGTCCCCAAGTTCTGAGCGTAACTTGCTGAAGTTTTGCTCGGTACTTCACGCCATGCTCGGCGCCGTGATATCCGACTGACACCTTCGCTCTTTGTTCCTTACAGGCGGAGGTGACCCGGTCCGATGAGATTTTACTCAAGACCGAACAACTCCTGCTTGCCGAGGTAAAACGAAGAGAAGCCCTTGAGGCTGACGTGGAAACCTTAAAGAAAGATGTTTCCAAATACAAGAAGAAATGCAGCACTGCCCAAACCGCGCTGAAGAGTCTATCAGATCAGATTGTGGATACTTATCGCATCTTGCTTAGTGAGCCTTTGCTCTCGACTTACTTCGTGCCTTTACCCTATCGTACGGTACTCGGGGTTACTGATATGCTTTTCCTTTGTTTCCTCTATAGGTGCCAACCTTGCAGCCCCAGAAGAAGATGTCGTTGCGAAAGCTAACACATTGAAGACTGTGCTCTGGACCTTTTTTGCCGGTACAAAGTTTATATTGGACGCCGTGAAGTGGCCTACCGAGGTATACCCGGGTGAGGAAAACCTTATTCAAGCCTGCTCCACAGTGCCTGGATGGATCGAGATATGGAAACGCTCGGCCTGCCGGATCGGTATGACCCGGGCCTTTACACTGGCTAAAGCTTATTTTCCTAAGCTTGACCCGGCAAAGGTAATATCCGGGTTTCCCGAATTTAAAGCTGATGGCTCCAGGTTCGTCCCTAAGGACTTCAAGGCCATACAATCTGCAGTACGCCACTCGGCAACCGCTTTGGCCGATAAGATGGACCTGGGCACGATCATGACCTCATACGATGCTGAAGGCAAAACCATACTGGAGGAGGCACCCCCTCCCTTTGATATTTTGGCAAAATGGGCGGCTGATTTGGCCAGAAAGAAAGAAGAAACTGCTAAGAGAGAGGCCGAGCTAGGATCAGAGCCATCTACCTCCACGCCAGCTGTACCTCCGCCTATCCGTCCTGATGCGGGTAGTCCGGGTAATGCTGCCGGGAAAGCTAAGGAGCAAGCCCAGGACCAAGACCTGGAAAACCATACTCAGGAGGCCGAATAGGGCGACGCCGTCACCTGATACTTTGTACTTAAAACTAGTATACTTTTGATGGTGCGCCTGTGCACCCTTGATATTGGTACCGTAATTTGTAACGTACTTTCAGTCCATGATACATTTGTGCCTTTCGATAATCTTGATACTTGTCTTATTCTTGAACTTATTCTCGATACCCGACTATCTTTTTTGGTTCCCTTTGTGAGACTCGATTTTCCGAGTATCACGGGTTTTGATAAGCGGACTTTTCTTTAAGTCCCCAAGACTCGGACGCTAGGGTCTTTCGAGCTTCGATAGCCAAGCAGTTTGTTTATGTTTTGAAGTCCCCAGTCCCCATGACCCAAAGTCCGAGTCAGGAGGGTGTGGCCTTTCTCAGAGGACAAATTGTTTTTTACCGAGCTGAAAGCCTATAGTCGTTCCGCGTAGATACTGAAGTTTATGCTTGATAACCGTTGAGTTTCCGGCTATCAGCCTTGTACTCTGCATAAACTTGTGGTTTAGATGACCATTTTGATTATCTTGTACTGTAAGCCGGCTTTCGCGTGGATACCATGTTGTTACATCTATACGAAAAACAGGGTCAGGCAAGTCCCGTTGGGCTGCACGGCTGATTGTAATCGTAAGCGAACAGATCATGCCACTTTAGTGCGAGTCACATCGAGCTTAAGTAAGAATAATCAAGAAAAGTTGGCTCCTTCGTCCGGTTACAAGATTGCAGCCGTACTCGTCTTGCAAATAATCGGCCCTCATAACTCATAGGCATCGAGGCCGGATCTTTGGGTTTGTGATTACTGTTCCAGCAACCAGCCCCCCAGGACCTACATATATATGCAACGTACTTGATGATAATGATGTATTGATAGCAATGAATATACTTACTTGTAATCGAAGCAAAGATCGTAATAAGACTTTGACAACCATCTCTTTTATTGATAAGAAAAAGTTTGGGTCAGCAGGCCGCCTCATTAAAAACCTTCCAGTCCCCTTGGGTACCCTGGGTAGGAAAAGAGCGCGTCTGAAACCTGCTGCCCGTTACACTGTTTAGCTCTTCTCGAGAATCGGCCCCGGGTTAACGCGACCGATGCACATTCTCCATTTGTTGAACTTTTTCATGATGAGTACCAGATTTGCTAGCCAGTTCGGGTGAGGCGTTCCCATAGCGCTGCTAGCTGCGAACGGCGGTGTGATTTCTTCTCCTACGCCAGATCGTTTGGAGGGATCGTTCTTGACGAAAGCCACCATCTTAGCGCCTTGTTCTGCCCTGGGTTTTTCTTTTTCTCCTTCAGTGCTTGGCCTTTTTGAAGTGGCCCTTTCCTCCGGGTCTACTTGAGACCGGTAATGTTTGAGTTCCTCTTTCCTACAGGCTTGCTCTGCCATTGCTGCATCTCCTTCATCGCATTCAGCTGCTATATCTCGATTTCCATGTATGGTGATGGTCTGCTTAGGACTTGGGATTTTCAATTGTAGATACACATAACACGGCCTCGCCATGAACTTAGCATAAGCCGGCCTTCCGAATAATGCGTGATAAGGACTGCGCAACTTAACCACCTCGAAAGTAAGCCACTCAGCTCGATAATTGTCCTTTGATTCCCCAAAGGCTACCTCTAATGCGATTTTTTCCTTCGGGGCACGCTGAATGACCCGGCACTATCCCATGAAAAACTATTGTACTTTTTTGTAGCTGAGATTCCTTGAGACCCATGCGTAGAAAGGTTTCCCAGTACAGGATATTGATGCTGCTTCCTCCATCCACAGGACCTTTTTCAGTTCGTACCCGTTGACCATTGGCGCCACCACCAACGCTAAAACTCCCGGGTGTTCTACCCTTTCCGGGTGATCCCTCCTGCTCCATGTTACATCCTGTTCTGACCACCTCAAATACCTCGGGACAGCCGAAGAGACTGAGTTGACCGCCTGCTCCAATATCTTTTTATCTTTATTAGAGCCTCCTATAGTATGCACGTGATATTGGCCCAACTGTTTGGGGTAAGCCTGGAAACCTCCAGCTCCCCCTTGATTATTGCCCTGATTTCCGGCGGCCGGGTTGCCAGCTGGGGGTGGGCCGTTGCCCAAGTTTCCACCTGGACCCGGGCCTCCTCCCCGACCCGCACCTCGCATGGCTCTGTTCACTTCCTCATTCTTCCACCTCTGTAAGTCGGCGCATTGCTCCAAGGAGTGATTAGCCGGCTTACCGTTTCTGCTGTGCTTCGGGCACGCCATTCTAAAGATATCCCAACTGTTGCTTGGCCTTGGAGGCCCTTGATAATGTCCTCCATTGTGATTTCCAGTGTTAAAATTCCCTTCAGACCTGGGTCTCGAAGACCCGGCCTCTGTATTGGCGACAAACTCGGAGCCTCCTTCAAACGGGCGCTTGTTCTGGCTACTTCCGTTATTATCCGGTGCTGATCCATTGCCGATCCTTCCACTATTACTTGTGTTTGCTTTCGCCTTTTTGTCATCAACTTCCTCCTCTGTAGTGTCTGTTGCAGCGTGTTTGTTGCACGCATCCATTAATTCTCCCATCGTGACCTCCGACGCATTTCGACTGGACTTCATGCGAGTTAACTTTTGCACTAAAGGTATATATTTGCATGTTTTTGCCATAGCTTGTAGTGCATCTTTGGGTTGAATATCTGTGGATGAATGAAGTATCTCCATAACCCGGCGCACCCAACTGCGGGCCGACTCTCCCTTCTTCTGAACGCATCGCTCTAGATCGTCAATAGTGAATAATTTTCTGCACGTCCCGTGAAAGTGCTTGACAAATGCGGTCTTCAGTTCCTCCCATGATTTGATCGATCCTTCCGGCAGATTGGTGAACCATAGCTTTGCCGCTCCTTCTGACATCATTAAGTACATGAATTTGGCTTGGAGATTCTCAGATGCATTGCGAATCGACATTGCCATCTCGTAACTGCTTAGCCATGTTTATGGATCCATAGTCGGTTCATAATTAACTACTTTACCTGGCTCTTTGAACTTTTCCGGGTAAGGCTCAGCTCTGATGCTGTCCGAGAGACACTTGGGCCCTGCGAGAATGGTCGAGGCTGACCTTGCTCGAGAAACGTGTGATCCAGCAGGGGGTACAGCTGGGCGCGGCGCTGCAGGTAATTCATGCACTGCAGACCCGGCCCCGGCTCTCCGAGCCCTGGAACTGTCCACAACAGCCTGTGCTGCTGAAGCTGCCTGAACGCGGGGAGGAGGCGGCATTTGCTGCTGCTCTTCCCTCCGCCGCGCCGAACTTGTTTGGGCGTTCCCTTGTTGCTGACTGGCGTACGGTGTCCCGTGCATTCCACTTCTATGATCCGGATAATTAGCTTGTTGCGCCACAGCAGTGTGCAACAGATCAATCGCCCGCCGGGTCTTCTCTGCATGGGGCGACTCTCCTACGGGGATTTGATTCAAGGCAAGTGTTGCTGCATATACGTTGTCCATAGGGTTGTTATAGTGACCTGCTGGTGTGCGAAATCGTAACGGTGGTGGTGGTGGTAACTCATCACCGGTTGTAACTCTAGTCCGTGGTGGGGGTAACCCGGCCTGCTCATTTGCCGGATGTGCTCCTGCTGTTGTCGGTTGAGGTGCAGTTCCCTAGTTCACCACCGGGATCGGCTGATCCAGAGGTGTAATAAACAAGGTAGCCGGATTAATAACCCCTCCCGTTGCTGGTAACCTGGTTTGATGCCTTTGATGTACTCTAGATGTTTCCTCCCGGAGCCGGGTTTCCAATGCATCCAGTTTGCGTTGACGTGTAGCCATCCCTTGTCTCTCTGCCTCCACTTGCCTTCTTTGCTGCTCCAACGCACGACGAGCCACATCCAGATCCCTGACACGTTCCGCTGCGTTTTCTGGGGTGATGACCGTAGCCAGAACCGTGGGATCTAGGATCAGGTTATTATCGAATAGGGCCGGGTGGCGCGGGTTCGAAGGACCCGCCCCCGGTGTCCGGTTTCCTAGGAATCCAAACATATTTGCGTGCAACTCCTCGTCTGCCGCGCGGCTGGTCACCGATGCTGATTCTCCATCAACCCGGTCCAGAACCGGGTTTCCGTTAGCTGCGCCCTGCTGCTGGGCCAATGCCTGAGGCCCCCCGACTGCAGCCGCGGCCAAGTTCTCTTGGTTAAGGTTGGCTGCGGGAGCCGTGTACACCGCAACTCGGTGTATGATGCTGTGCGTGAAATCGTGTTCCTCTTCGCTGTTACTCCCCTCATACCGGTTCTCCATCAGATCCTGGATAGATTCGGTATCACCCTCTTTCTCGACCCGTCCACGCGGGATCCATTCCGGATCCTCCAGCCGTTCCCATTTCGTGACGGGCTCTTCTGTCGGATCTGTTGTTCCAACTGATTCTTCTCTATCCGGTTGGGCATGGGTAGCCTCTCCTGACACAGAATTAGATCCAAAATTGTCAGGGGTCAAACCGGAAGTACATACCATACCAATGAAGATGCTGATCCGGCCGATTGTCACGACAGATCCGGATTCGAGGTGATCCGACTCTGGACCCCAGCCGGAATCGTCCACCATCTTCTCTCCTTCGTGGTCGACGTAGATCTCGCCGACGACGAGATTCTCCATGTTCTTCCGAGCTTCTCCCGTGATGTAAACACCTTTGGACGCAGGCCCCACGGTGGGCACCAACTGTCGTGGGATAATCACGGCAGATGTTACCGGGGGTAACTGATCTTGGGGCAAGACGACACAGGCGTTTGGGAGAGGGTTTAGCCCAGAGGGAAACATGATAGAATTCGATATGGTAGCCGGCAATCGAGTCGCCGAGTCTCCAATCTCAATATATTAACTCGATCTCTCGTATACAATGGATGTTTGATATCAAAACGATACCGTTATTGTTCTTAGATCTCTGTAAAACTAAACCTAGGGGTCGGTTTATAAAGCACCCATACCCCCCTGGCTTGCCCTCCAAGGCGCACCTTGAATCCTACCCGGACATCGCATACAAACTCTATCTTTCCTTAGCGCAACCCACAATCCGGATTACAAGGCCTACAACTATGGGCCTTCCAGAAGCTTCTTTATCCTTAGCCGGATCCTGCACACCGTCCCTTGGGCCGGGTTATACCCTAGAATTGGCCTACCGGGTTATCATCCCTCCATCAGAAAGGGAAGTGGCCAAGTTTGTGGAGAATAGGAGCTCTCACCCTCCTTTTATAGGGGAGGGGGAGGCAGCCCAAGAGGGGGGTGCGGCCAGCCATGGGGTGCCCCCACCTCTTCCCTCTTCATGTGAGTGGAAGCTCCACTCACACCCACTCATGCTCCCTTAATTCTCCACTTAGAAAATCCAAAGGTTATTCTTTAATAAATAAATAAAACATTTTTATTTCTTTATTTATATTTGCTAATTCCATTAAAAAACATTTGCATATAGCACCTTGAATCATTTTTTAATTATATTAACAACCATTCGACGAAAAACCCCTTGAACTATTTCAATTTTCCCCGAAACAATTTCGGTGCTGCCCAAAATATTCTTCGATATTCCGTATCCTCTCAAACGCGTCATCGAACCTTAAGTGTGTCACCCTACGGTTCGCGAATAAGATAGACATGATCGAGACTCCTCTCCGATCAATAATCAATAGCGGGATCTAGAGATCCGTGATGACTCCTATATATTCAACGATGACTCTCGTGATCGTGTGAACCAACAACGCCGTGAACTATTCCCTCTGTCTCGCGATATTTTACTTGTTCGAGATTCGATCATTGGTATCAACCATACCTTGTTCAATCTCGTTAACGACAAGTACTCTTTTCTCGTTCCCGTGATATAACATCCTTGTGATCATATCACGTGCTTGCAAGCGGTTTCGATGTGATATCACCAAGAGGGCCCAAAGTATATCTCTCCGTCATTTGGATGGACAAATTCCACTCTTGATCCATGATCCTCAACTAATACTTTCCGAATACTTAACGACACCTTTATAGTCACCCTGTTACGGTGTGACGTTTGATGCCATTAAAGCACTCTTCCGGTATCAGCGATTGACATGATCTCATGGTCTAAGTAATAAGTTACTCGTATGTTTGATATAACAATGTAAACTAAATGACTTGATCGCATTGCTATATTCTCTTTGGGTATATGTTCATCACATCATTCTTCTAATGACATGACCCCGTTATTAATAACATCCAAGGTTCATGATCAGGAACCTTGATCATCTGTTAATCAACGAGCTAGTTAAAAGAGAGGCTTTACTAGGAACCATTGTTTGTTTATCAAGCACACATGTATCAACGTTTCCGGTTAATACAATTCTAGCATGAGAAATAAACATTCATCATCAACAATGAATAAGATAATAACCATTTTGTTATTGCCTCTCGGGCATATTCCCTTCAACCTCCACCCTTCGAACCACTAGCACCTGCTCCTAAGAAAGCAATAGGGGGGTAGCACAAGATAAGCAAAACTTCAATCAAAAAGATCTGCGAGAGGGAATCAAACTAGAACTCAAAGTTTTTTCAGACTCCAGGACGCGGTAGTACCGATGTTGCTAGCGGTTCCAGCCATAGCGGTAGTACCGCTGGTGCCAGCGGTAGTACCGCTGCTGGCGGATTCGACCATGGCGCCCAAGGGGACTACCAAATCCATCACGAGTCAAAATCACAAGTAGTGCTAGTATGATTTCATCTACAAAGGGAACACAACTAACTACCCCTAGACTAGGAGATCTCTAGACCCTAGGAATCATCATCTCTCAAGATTTCTCGAGGAAGAGAGATAGGAAGGGTACCAGAGCTCATCTTCGAGGAGGAGGAGTTGGGAGTGGTCCCCGGGCGTTCTTCGGCGAGAGAGGAGCGTTCAAGGACCGGAGAGAGCCCTCCCCGGTTGACGGAAGATTTGGCGGCGAAGAGATCCAAAGTGAGGAGGAGATGTGGGAGAGTGGGGGGTTATGAGGGCAACCCCCGTTTCCCAGATCCCTTTTAATCCTCATGGATTTTTGTCGCAGAGGTAGTACCGCTACGCTCAGCGGTAGTACCGCTCACTGGAACCACCTGGGCCAAGAGGTAGTACCGCTGCTGAGCCTGTGCTGGGCACGAACTCCTGCAGCGGTAGTACCGCTCGTATACAGCGGTAGTACCATGCGTTGGGTACTACTGTCAGTTACAGCGGTAGTACCACTCGTAACTGGCGCTAGTACCGCTAGCCTAGTCTTCATTTCACCAAGGGATCAAAGAGATTGAAATTTTCAGAGAGAGAAATGTCTAAGGGGGAATTGTTTGGCTTGGGATTAGAACACCAGCTGAGATGGTACTACACACTCCAACTTTTGCAAACAAACTCAAAAATCAAATAAGGAAAAGAGGGAGTGTGATTACCAAACCAACACCGACACAACAAAAACACAAACCAACACAACGAAAACACCACAATAAAACCAAAACAAGAACCAACTCTTCAAGAGAAGAGGTTGGTGGCCTAAGCCACCATGTAAGAGATCATGGTATGTTACCGCGAAGATATATCTTGGGTACATTGCCAATTCTCGAGATTGAAGCTCACAATTCAACATTAGAAAAAGAGAGATAACAATGAGTATTTTCTTTGGGCATAATGGGGGGAAGGGAGAACCCAATGTGTTAGGATAACACTCCCCCCTATGTCCATGCCTACACCTAAGCTCAAACGCGTTTCATCTATAGGGGTGTGTGCAAGATCCTCAAGTCAAACTCCTAGAATCAATGACATTTAGTTCATTCCCCAAGAACAAGAATCTTGCATCGTCTAGTGGCTTCGTGGAAATATCCGCAAGATTGTCCTTGGTTGGCACATAAGAGAGAGCAATATCCCCCTCTTGCCACATGGTCTCGGATGAAATGATGGCGAATCTCAATATGCTTCGTTCTTGTATGTTGCACGGGGTTGTAGGCGATCTTGATGGCACTTTCATTGTCACACAAAAGAGGCACCTTATCCATATGAACACCATATTCCTTGAGAGTTTGCCTCATCCATAGCAACTGAGTGCAAGCACTTGCGGCGGCTACATACTCGGTTTCGGCGGTGGAGAGAGATATGCAATTTTGCTTCTTGGAAGACCAACTCACCAAATACCTACCAAAAAATTGGCAAGCCCCGGAAGTAGACTTCCTATCATCTTGATCACCCGGCCAATCGGAATCCGTGTAGCCCTTGAGAGAAAATTGTGCCCCCTTTGGGTACCACAAACCAAATCTTGGGGTATGAACCAAATAACGAAAGATCCTATGGACCGCCATCAAATTGCTTTCCTTAGGAGCCGCTTGATACCTTGCACACACACACACACACTCAAAACAATATCGGGCCTATATGCACAAAGATAGAGCAAAGAACCAATCATAGAACGATACATATTTTGGTCCACATCTTTACCCTTCAGGTTACGTGATAGGTGGCACTTGACTTGCATAGGAGATGTCTTGATCTTTGCATTTAGGAAGTTAAACCTCTTGATCATGTCTTGGGTATACTTGGCTTGAGAAATGAAAGTACCACGAGCCAATTGCTTTATCTCAAAGCCAAGGAAGAATTTAAGCTCTCCCATCATAGACATCTCGAATATGTGAGTCAAATAACCTTAGAGAACTCATTATTGAAAGCTCGGTTAGTTGAGCCAAAGATAATATCGTCCATATAGAGTTGGCATATGAAAAGCTATCCCTTTACTCTCTTGGTGAAGAGAGTGGGGTCTATCTTCCCAACTTCGAAACCACGGTCATCCAACAATTCTCTAAGGTGCTCATACCAAGCACGTGGTGCTTGTTTGAGACCATAGAAATCTCTTCTTATCCTCTTAACACGACGGGCTTCGATCTCCGCATTATTGCACGGAGGGATCACTTGATCATCTTGATCATTTGGGTCCCCATCTTGACCAACTTGGCCTTGATCATCATCATCATCATCATCAACAATATCTTCAACACTAGCTTCAATTTGAGAAGAGGGTGAAGAGGATGGAAGATCTTGGCCTTGACATTGACTAGCATGAATGATAGGAGTGGATGCATCTTGCGTAGTGACTTGGTCAATAAGAGGAGGGTCTTCAACATGTTCTTGGTTAGGTGTAATACTTGGATCCTTGGATTGTTCTTCTATTGTATATGAGGGCTCCACTTGAGTAGAGCATAGTCCTTCTCGAGTCGCCATAAGGTGTCCCTCAATGGGGCGGAAAAATCCCACACCCATTCTTCCTATGGCTTCTTGAGGTATTTGAACATCTACATTAGAAACATGAAATTGCGCCAGTTGGGAGCCATCATTTTCCTTGAAAGCCACACTACAAGATTCTATGACAATCCGTGAGGCTCTGTCAAACACTGTATAAGTGTGGGATTCGGCACCGTAACCAACAAATATACCCTCAATAGGTTTGGATTGAAATTTAGACAACCTAACACCCTTGATCAAATAAAAGCACTTACAATCGAATACACGGAAGTAGGAGACGTTGGGCTTGTTGCCGGTGAGGATCCCATATGGATTCTTGTCCAAGCCTTTGCGGATGTAGAGGCGGTTGGAGGAGTGGCATCCGGTTGATATGGCCTCGGCCCATAAATATCGGGGAAAAGTGTACTCCGCAACATGGTCCTTGCCATATCCAAGAGAGTGCAATTCTTCCTTTCGGCAACACCATTTTGTTGAGGAGTGTAAGTGGCGGAGTATTGATGACTAATGCCTTCTTCACTAAGGAATTCATTCAAAGTATAGTTCTTGAAATCTGAACCATTATCACTCTTAATAGCCATGATTTGCACATTGTGTTGACGTTGCACTTGGTTGGAGAAGTCGATGATGGTTTGTTGAGTCTCACTCTTGCACTTGAAGAAATAAACCCAAGTGTATCTTGAATAAACATCGACAATCACCAAGCGATATTTCTTGCCTCCAAGACTTGCTTCGGGCACGTCACCAAAGATATCAACATGGAGAAGCTTTAAGATCCTCTTTGATGAAATAATAGCCTTGGCCTTGTGTGCCTTATCATGCATCTTTCCTTCAACACACGACCTATAAACGCGATCCTTTGAAAAGGAAACATTTTCTCTTAGTCCAACAATAAGGCCACCTTTGTGAAGACTTTGCAAATTTCTCATGTTGACATGGGACAAGCGGCGATGCCACAACCATCCCACGTCCGCCTTTCCGAAAATACACATCGTTTGAGAGTTGGTAGACTTGGAAAAGTACACCACGAACAACTCATTTTCAACATGTCCCACGTAAGCGACATCAAGAGTCTTGCTCCTCAAAAGGACCAAAATATCAACATCAAAAAAGACGGAAAACCCCATCTTTCCAAGAGAGCGGACGGAAAGTAAATTGTAACCAAGGGATTCGACAAGCATGACGTTCACGATAGCGATATCGGAAGCAACCACAACCTTGCCGAACCCGGATACCTTAACAAGGACGAGTCTCCATAAGTGGCGGTTGCTTGGATGTCATTTGGGCGCAACTCCGTCACAAGTTCTTTGCTTCCGGTCATATGGCTAGTGAATCCACTATCAATTATCCATTTAGTCCCACCGGAAGCATAGTCCTGCAAGAGATCATTAACTAGAGTTAGGACCCGAGGAGGGTCCCTTCATGTTAGCAACGAGGGTCTTTGGAGCCCAAATAGTATAGTCAATGAAACGCTCAATAGGACCAACATATTTAGCTTGCACAACACCATAATAATCAACATATAAGAAATGGTGTGTATTGTTAGTTCCCGCGGAGGTGCTACAAGTAGTGTTGTCCCTCATGACACTACTACTAGAGGCAATTGTCGCACCCTGATTTCTAGGGGCTACTCACCGTACGAACTGGATAGCAGATGCTTGGATTATGGGGCATAACTGCTCCCACATCCCAGCTTCCTGGTAGGCCTGCGCTTATGCGCGACAACACAAGCCCTGCTATTCCATCGTCGACGTAAACTATCCACTAGAGATCAAAGGCACTTCCGTCGACGTACTTCAAACCATACACACATGGTACGTCAACGGCGTTGAACAACTGATATCACAACAGATCTCTACGACACAAAAGATTGAAATAAGTTGCAAATGGCTCTCATTAGAGCAGAGATAGCAAATACAATCATTCAGAGGGCACATGCCCCAACAATACATCATTACAATACAGCGGAAGCACTCAACATGTCTGAGTACAGACAAGAACCAAATAGGCCTAAGAGGCCGGAAACCAACAGACGGAGCCCATCCACGAAGTCTCGGATCCTGCCCGGGTCCGCTATCTACTCGTCAGCAGTCTCGTCATACTCCACGTAGTAGCCACCATGTAGATCCTCGGAAATGTCGTCTGCGTAAACCACAGCCCCAAAGGGGTCAGTACATAAACGTACTGGCAAGCAAGACTCACAGTTCACCAAAGTGTAACCCGTCAACACCAAGCACAGATGCCTTGGGTTCAACGGAGGAAAGGGGATATAAAAGATGCTGCAACTGGCTGCGCTAACCAACTACAGAGATTCTACCACTTCCGGCTAACAGAAAGGAGATAAGATCGAGGATTGTAACCAACTGAAAGATAACTTCAAACAAACCCATCCTGGATCTCGCCCCTTATCCAAAGAAGCAATCCGAGGATAACTCACACAGTTGTAATAATGATGGTTCAAATTATTGTGTCAATAAGCCTATTACTAGTCAAGTTATTAATCATGGGGTGTAACATGTTTGATCATTATGTTTAAGTTGTCCTGAGTACTTGTTAGCCAGTACTTTCACCAAGTAATCCATAACCGCGGAAAACACGGCTTCTCGAGAAGATTATCCCTGCAGGGTTGCACCAATTTGGCCGTACACTCAAGAATAACCCGCCAGATGGGAATCAAACCCACCAAGCGGGGTACTCTACACAACCAACCATTCCTCGCATCAAGCCCAAAGCACCTTGGGCGCACGGCTAATCGAGCCCAGAAGAAAATGGACCCTCATAGCACTCTAAGAACGTGTCCCCCTATATGCCGACTACAAAAGTTCCACCCTGGCCTGGGCTCGCAAAAAACATGCATGCGGCAAATAGAACACACGAACTAAATGAGGCGATTTGGACGAGATGCGAATCAGGTCAAGTTGAGGGGGGCGCCCATACTCGCTTCCCAAATGCGGGTAGTGCGCTCATCATGGATCAGTAGACAAGACCCTTTTCCTATTAGGGTCGACACTAGCAGGCTCCAAAACCTCTCATGGGCCTCCTGCCGGTGCCTTATCATCAAGTTTATTATTAATAGCAACATTAGCATGATTGATTGATTAAACAACGAGCCCCCACAACGTGATGAAATAGTAACAGGAAGTAACGGGTAACAGACTCGAGCAAAACAACCTAAGCATGCTAGTAAGACACGGGCTCAAACAATGGTTGTAGGAAGGGAGATGAGACAATATCAGGTTTAAGGGATTCATGTGATAGGTTCGTAACAGAACAACTACTACTAAGGCTAGCAGAAAAGAACAACGGAAAGTATCGGTAACCAATGTTGAAAAGGAACACAGTGGTTCATGTGAGTGATAACTTGCCTGCAAAACCCAGTAGCCTGGTACTGAGCTAGTTCCTTAGAAGGGGTGTCGTGTGTATCGTCGGTCTCAACGTCGTCGTATATCCGGGAAGAAGCAAACAAACATTGCAGGAAGATAAACAATCAATATCATGGCATAGGTGCACAAACATGGGATGATGCACGTCATGTTAATAGATGCATCAAAGTAATCTACTTGACAAGTAACACAATTTAATTGGATCCATATGCAATGAGAATTGCATATGGATGCAAATGCTTTAGGTTGGAGCAATGATCTACCTTTGATTAACAAGTGTAAGTAGTTAAACATGATGCATGCATGATGATGATGACAAGATAACAACAAAATAACAATGATAGATGCAAAGGAAAAGGAATAAAACAAGTTTGGAAATGATTTGTTAATTTTGGAAAGTTTTGGTTACTTAGACATGTCACACAAGTAATTGTTGTTTTCAACAAGTTAAAGTGTTCAAAACAAATAACAAAGTTGATATTTGAAAAGGTTATCAAATTTTAGTTGGTTTACATGTCTCACATTTTGAAATTGGACTTTGGATTAATTAATTATGAATTAAACAATATTAACCAATTTTAATTGAATTAAACAAGATTTAAATTGTTTAGGCAATTTTTAATTATTCAAACCAGAAAACAAAGTTTATATTTGGATAGAACATTCAAAAAGGTGTGAAAAACATATTTTATTTGAATTATTTGGACTTAAGAATAATTAGTTATGAATTATTACAAATTACATTTGAATTGTTCAAATTTGAATTTTAAAAGTATTTTGAAAACTCAAAACAGAACACAAATTGAATATTTGGAAAGTTTATAAAATTTGGATCAGAATACATATAAGGTTTGTATTTATTGGAATAATAAAACAAAAGATATTGGAATTTGAAGTTTATTGGTTATTCTGCTATTTTAAAAGAAACAGGAAATAAAAAGATTTGTTTGTAAAACATTTGTTACCGTGCAGGTTTACACACCAGCCACTGCCCTGTGGGCCATCGGCCAGCGTGGCCCTAAGCAGGCACGCGTGGCAGTGGGTTCTATGACAGTGGGCCACGGGTGCTTTGGAAGAAAACGAAAAAAGGTGTGGGGGTTTTGCGCCCCCGGGGACTCGAACCCGCGACGCGGCTTGCGCGCACGGAGGCGTTGGCCAGTTGGGTTGGATGCGTTCGGTTGTCACATAGCAGCAGCGAGGGGGGGTTGAGGTGTTATTTGCGCTGACTGAATCTTTGGCCTGCACATCAACTGAATCCCTGACGGACTGAAACTGCACAGAGGGCAGCGGCGATCTCCGGTGGGCAACGACGGTGACTAGGCTCGCGACGGAAGGGCGTGGTCTCGGGTACTTGCGTGTGTGTGCGCCATGTGGGGGGAAGAGGAGGATGGGGGGACGTGCTCACCGAAAGAAGCGGTCGGAGACGAGCAGGTCGACGCAGCAGGAGCTTGGGAAGCCGACGGCGAGCTCGATGGCGCGGCTTCCCTGGGGTCTCCCGGCACCCAGCGATGAGGCGAGTCAGTAGATGGAACCTCCACGGTTCCATCCCCATGCCTTGGAAGCGGGGTCCTCGACCACGGCGGCCACCCCAGGAGCTCCAAGAATCGGCCATGAATTGGTTTCAGAGGGAGAGGGTTTTACAGAGAGAGGAGGGGGGAATAGAGAGGCCGGCGGCGATGGGTAGGAGAGGGCGCTAGGGTACTGAGGGGGATCCCTAGGGCTCGGGGTAGGTAGATAAAGGCCATGGGAGCGTGTACGGCGAGCATCCAATGGAGGTGGAGGGGATCGGGTGGCTATACTGCAGTCGTACAGGAGCTGAGCTCATCGTGGGGAAGACGACAAGAGGGAGGAAGGGTACTGGGCCAAGTGGGGGAAAAAATAGGTGGGCTTAGGGGAAAAAAATGGGCTGACTGCTGCTCCTCTCTCCCCTTTGTTATTTTGCTTTGTTTTTTTTTTTTTTTTTTTTTTGGTAGTTTAGCTTTTGGAAGAAAAATGTTAATGTTTTGTTTACCAAAATTTCCAGAAAATTAGGGTAGGCTAATTAGTTAATTAGAAACCATTTTCCAAGAGTAGATTCCAACAATGTGAGATTTTAAAGATGATGTTTGTATTGAAACCAAAATTGGGAAATTTTAATATTAATGAACCATTAAGAAAAAGAAGCATTTTTTTTTATAGGGTAGCCCCTATGAAATAAAAGATTAACAGTAGTTGATTGAATTGACAATGTGTATAAAGTTGTGGTAACTCATTTTGGGTGCTGTTTGAAAATGACTTGAATTTGGAACAATTTAAAATTAATTGATTAACATGGAAAACAAGGATTTTTAATGGGGTAACCCTATGACTAATTTGATTAAACATTAGTGATTGGCTTGTTAAAGTTTATAAGTTCAAAAGTGGTTCTGTTTGATGCATTTGATTTGAAATTGAAAGTGATTTGGGATTTAATTGATTGAATAAAACCAACAATTTAATAGATGAACATTATGGAAGAAAAGGAAACAATTTGGTTGTTTTTTATTTGAAATAACATTTTGGAAATTGTAACATCACAAGGATGAAACAAAGGGTTTGAATTTTTGGTTTGGAATTCAAATAGAAAACAAAGGAAAACAACTGAAAACAGTTGGAAAACAAATGGAAAACAAACAAAACAAATGCAACCAACATGATGCCATGATGCAAAACATAAAATAACAGGGAGCAAACATTCTAATGGCTATTTTTCAGACTTGGGATGTTACAAAACGCCCCCCCTTGAAGGAATCGCGCCCCGAGATTCCTACTGAGAAAAGAAAAAGGTCCGGAAACTTCTTGGGTAGACGTTAGGGAATTTGGAAACCACCGGAACAATATTAGTAGAGGTATAGGTTTGTATGAAGGGTGTATAGCTGGATAGAATTTGATTCATTTGGAGAATAGACTATCTGTAATAAGGTTGGAACAGAGTTATTGACATCAATGGAATACTAAGAATAATCATCAATGTCAGAATCATCAACATGAGAGTAACGAGGAAAATGTGGCCTCCCATTAGAATTTGATTGTTCTTACTTATCTTGGAAGTCAACATTTGAGATTCCGGAGAGTGAACGGTGATTTGATTGCTTAGTGGAACCAGAATTGGGTAGTATGTTGTGGAAAAGATTGTTGACAGAAAGGAATGTGATTCTCCGGTATCAAACAACACTTTAACTGGACAAGAGTTTACGAGGAAGTTTTGATTAGACGCCGGTAGAAGATTTGAAGTGGAAAACAACAACAAGATTTCAACGGACGAAAAGGATGTTGAGAAGAACAGGATAACGAAGCAACACCGGGAAAAACGAGACCAAAACTCCTGAGGTACTACGGAAAAACCCATCCGGGCTTCTAAAGGATCAATATCTACTGCTTAAGGAATAGAGGATCTGCTTCCGGGGCCTATTTGCCACCGTTCTCAATCATGAGTAGGCAACATGATAAATCACGTCACAACCACCTCCATTCCTATGGTGTAGTAGATATAACCATCCTAGAGAAACCAGGATACGTGAAATCCTAACTTGAAAGTTTAGATGAGAAGGGAAAACAACGTTGCACTTCCTTACCAGAAAAGGGAGGGTGGGTGGGGAAAGAAGAAAAATGGCAGAATTCCTACTCTCACGTTTCATTTTTCCTATATAGCTACAAAATAGTTTCTAGACTCAACTGCGACCAGTAAAAAGGGATCCTACAGGCAGACAGGCTCTGATACCATTTGTCGCACCCTGATTTCTAGGGGATACTCACCGTACGAACTGGATAGCAGATGCTTGGATTATGGGGCATAACTGCTCCCACATCCCAGCTTCCTGGTAGGCCTGCGCTTATGCGCGACAACACAAGCCCTGCTATTCCATCGTCGACGTAAACTATCCACTAGAGATCAAAGGCACTTCCGTCGACGTACTTCAAACCATACACACATGGTACGTCAACGGCGTTGAACAACTGATATCACAACAGATCTCTACGACACAAAAGATTGAAATAAGTTGCAAATGGCTCTCATTAGAGCAGAGATAGCAAATACAATCATTCAGAGGGCACATGCCCCAACAATACATCATTACAATACAGCGGAAGCACTCAACATGTCTGAGTACAGACAAGAACCAAATAGGCCTAAGAGGCCGGAAACCAACAGACGGAGCCCATCCACGAAGTCTCGGATCCTGCCCGGGTCCGCTATCTACTCGTCAGCAGTCTCGTCATACTCCACGTAGTAGCCACCATGTAGATCCTCGGAAACGTCGTCTGCGTAAACCACAGCCCCAAAGGGGTCAGTACATAAACGTACTGGCAAGCAAGACTCACAGTTCACCAAAGTGTAACCCGTCAACACCAAGCACAGATGCCTTGGGTTCAACGGAGGAAAGGGGATATAAAAGATGCTGCAACTGGCTGCGCTAACCAACTACAGAGATTCTACCACTTCCGGCTAACAGAAAGGAGATAAGATCGAGGATTGTAACCAACTGAAAGATAACTTCAAACAAACCCATCCTGGATCTCGCCCCTTATCCAAAGAAGCAATCCGAGGATAACTCACACAGTTGTAATAATGATGGTTCAAATTATTGTGTCAATAAGCCTATTACTAGTCAAGTTATTAATCATGGGGTGTAACATGTTTGATCATTATGTTTAAGTTGTCCTGAGTACTTGTTAGCCAGTACTTTCACCAAGTAATCCATAACCGCGGAAAACACGGCTTCTCGAGAAGATTATCCCTGCAGGGTTGCACCAATTTGGCCGTACACTCAAGAATAACCCGCCAGATGGGAATCAAACCCACCAAGCGGGGTACTCTACACAACCAACCATTCCTCGCATCAAGCCCAAAGCACCTTGGGCGCACGGCTAATCGAGCCCAGAAGAAAATGGACCCTCATAGCACTCTAAGAACGTGTCCCCCTATATGCCGACTACAAAAGTTCCACCCTGGCCTGGGCTCGCAAAAACATGCATGCGGCAAATAGAACACACGAACTAAATGAGGCGATTTGGACGAGATGCGAATCAGGTCAAGTTGAGGGGGGCGCCCATACTCGCTTCCCAAATGCGGGTAGTGCGCTCATCATGGATCAGTAGACAAGACCCTTTTCCTATTAGGGTCGACACTAGCAGGCTCCAAAACCTCTCATGGGCCTCCTGCCGGTGCCTTATCATCAAGTTTATTATTAATAGCAACATTAGCATGATTGATTGATTAAACAACGAGCCCCCACAACGTGATGAAATAGTAACAGGAAGTAACGGGTAACAGACTCGAGCAAAACAACCTAAGCATGCTAGTAAGACACGGGCTCAAACAATGGTTGTAGGAAGGGAGATGAGACAATATCAGGTTTAAGGGATTCATGTGATAGGTTCGTAACAGAACAACTACTACTAAGGCTAGCAGAAAAGAACAACGGAAAGTATCGGTAACCAATGTTGAAAAGGAACACAGTGGTTCATGTGAGTGATAACTTGCCTGCAAAACCCAGTAGCCTGGTACTGAGCTAGTTCCTTAGAAGGGGTGTCGTGTGTATCGTCGGTCTCAACGTCGTCGTATATCCGGGAAGAAGCAAACAAACATTGCAGGAAGATAAACAATCAATATCATGGCATAGGTGCACAAACATGGGATGATGCATGTCATGTTAATAGATGCATCAAAGTAATCTACTTGACAAGTAACACAATTTAATTGGATCCATATGCAATGAGAATTGCATATGGATGCAAATGCTTTAGGTTGGAGCAATGATCTACCTTTGATTAACAAGTGTAAGTAGTTAAACATGATGCATGCATGATGATGATGACAAGATAACAACAAAATAACAATGATAGATGCAAAGGAAAAGGAATAAAACAAGTTTGGAAATGATTTGTTAATTTTGGAAAGTTTTGGTTACTTAGACATGTCACACAAGTAATTGTTGTTTTCAACAAGTTAAAGTGTTCAAAACAAATAACAAAGTTGATATTTGAAAAGGTTATCAAATTTTAGTTGGTTTACATGTCTCACATTTTGAAATTGGACTTTGGATTAATTAATTATGAATTAAACAATATTAACCAATTTTAATTGAATTAAACAAGATTTAAATTGTTTAGGCAATTTTTAATTATTCAAACCAGAAAACAAAGTTTATATTTGGATAGAACATTCAAAAAGGTGTGAAAAACATATTTTATTTGAATTATTTGGACTTAAGAATAATTAGTTATGAATTATTACAAATTACATTTGAATTGTTCAAATTTGAATTTTAAAAGTATTTTGAAAACTCAAAACAGAACACAAATTGAATATTTGGAAAGTTTATAAAATTTGGATCAGAATACATATAAGGTTTGTATTTATTGGAATAATAAAACAAAAGATATTGGAATTTGAAGTTTATTGGTTATTCTGCTATTTTAAAAGAAACAGGAAATAAAAAGATTTGTTTGTAAAACATTTGTTACCGTGCAGGTTTACACACCAGCCACTGCCCTGTGGGCCATCGGCCAGCGTGGCCCTAAGCAGGCACGCGTGGCAGTGGGTTCTATGACAGTGGGCCACGGGTGCTTTGGAAGAAAACGAAAAAAGGTGTGGGGGTTTTGCGCCCCCGGGGACTCGAACCCGCGACGCGGCTTGCGCGCACGGAGGCGTTGGCCAGTTGGGTTGGATGCGTTCGGTTGTCACATAGCAGCAGCGAGGGGGGGTTGAGGTGTTATTTGCGCTGACTGAATCTTTGGCCTGCACATCAACTGAATCCCTGACGGACTGAAACTGCACAGAGGGCAGCGGCGATCTCCGGTGGGCAACGACGGTGACTAGGCTCGCGACGGAAGGGCGTGGTCTCGGGTACTTGCGTGTGTGTGCGCCATGTGGGGGGAAGAGGAGGATGGGGGGACGTGCTCACCGAAAGAAGCGGTCGGAGACGAGCAGGTCGACGCAGCAGGAGCTTGGGAAGCCGACGGCGAGCTCGATGGCGCGGCTTCCCTGGGGTCTCCCGGCACCCAGCGATGAGGCGAGTCAGTAGATGGAACCTCCACGGTTCCATCCCCATGCCTTGGAAGCGGGGTCCTCGACCACGGCGGCCACCCCAGGAGCTCCAAGAATCGGCCATGAATTGGTTTCAGAGGGAGAGGGTTTTACAGAGAGAGGAGGGGGGAATAGAGAGGCCGGCGGCGATGGGTAGGAGAGGGCGCTAGGGTACTGAGGGGGATCCCTAGGGCTCGGGGTAGGTAGATAAAGGCCATGGGAGCGTGTACGGCGAGCATCCAATGGAGGTGGAGGGGATCGGGTGGCTATACTGCAGTCGTACAGGAGCTGAGCTCATCGTGGGGAAGACGACAAGAGGGAGGAAGGGTACTGGGCCAAGTGGGGGAAAAAAATAGGTGGGCTTAGGGGAAAAAAATGGGCTGACTGCTGCTCCTCTCTCCCCTTTGTTATTTTGCTTTGTTTTTTTTTTTTTTTTTTTTTTGGTAGTTTAGCTTTTGGAAGAAAAATGTTAATGTTTTGTTTACCAAAATTTCCAGAAAATTAGGGTAGGCTAATTAGTTAATTAGAAACCATTTTCCAAGAGTAGATTCCAACAATGTGAGATTTTAAAGATGATGTTTGTATTGAAACCAAAATTGGGAAATTTTAATATTAATGAACCATTAAGAAAAAGAAGCATTTTTTTTTATAGGGTAGCCCCTATGAAATAAAAGATTAACAGTAGTTGATTGAATTGACAATGTGTATAAAGTTGTGGTAACTCATTTTGGGTGCTGTTTGAAAATGACTTGAATTTGGAACAATTTAAAATTAATTGATTAACATGGAAAACAAGGATTTTTAATGGGGTAACCCTATGACTAATTTGATTAAACATTAGTGATTGGCTTGTTAAAGTTTATAAGTTCAAAAGTGGTTCTGTTTGATGCATTTGATTTGAAATTGAAAGTGATTTGGGATTTAATTGATTGAATAAAACCAACAATTTAATAGATGAACATTATGGAAGAAAAGGAAACAATTTGGTTGTTTTTTATTTGAAATAACATTTTGGAAATTGTAACATCACAAGGATGAAACAAAGGGTTTGAATTTTTGGTTTGGAATTCAAATAGAAAACAAAGGAAAACAACTGAAAACAGTTGGAAAACAAATGGAAAACAAACAAAACAAATGCAACCAACATGATGCCATGATGCAAAACATAAAATAACAGGGAGCAAACATTCTAATGGCTATTTTTCAGACTTGGGATGTTACAGCAATATTGCTTGCTTGTGCGGGTGCTACAAGTAGTGTTGTTCCTAATGACAATACCACCCGAAGCACCATTGTTGGTCTTCTTCTTGTTCTTCTTGTTCTTGGCTACATATCCAAGACCTTTCTTGCCCACTTGTTGCCTTGGAGCACTCAATTGTGGTCTAGCAATGACCACATTAGAGCTAGAGGCAACCACTAGTGGGGTAGAAATCACAACCTTCTCAACTTGAGGGATTTTGCCCTTGAGCCTTGCTAGCTCATCCTTCAACCTAGCATTTTCCTCAATAATATTTGCATGATCACAAGAAGAAGTAGAGGTGCTAGGATGGTTAGATTGAGTAAGTTGAGTTTGAAGTTGTTCATGCAACTCTTTGAGGGATGAGTGTTGGCTTTCCAAAGCTTTGTGAGCATTGGTTAGCTTTTCAAACTCCTCGGTTAGTTTACCATGACCAACCCCAAACTCGACTTTATCCTTTTTAGCCTTTTTATATTTAGCAATAGCAAGATCACGTTCCTTAATGATTTTAGAGACAAGTTCATTATGGGTTGTTTCAATAGATTCAAGTTCATCCTCTAGAGAAATTCTACCATCATGCTCTTCTTCAAGAGTCATTGAGAGGGATGCAATTTCATCCACATCCCTTCTCTCAACCTCACCTTTCTTCTCAAGGGCCTCTTGGGCCTCTCACAATTTCCTCATGAGATGCTCAAAGTACTTCTTGGTCTCCCCTTGCATGTTAGACATAAATCGATCCAAGGAGACCCTTTCATCTTCTTATCTAAGACTAGCAATATGTTCTAGTTCACTAGGAGTATTAGAGTTGGAGGAAGGTGATACCTCCGTGGCCTTAGCCATGAAGAACTTGGCATTTCATTGAGGATGATTGTCATTGGGGGATTCGAAGAGAGATGAAGATGATGGAATCGAAGCAATAGCTAGAGCGGCCACTTGACTTGTGGTTTTTTCTTCTTCATCACTCCCGGAATCATACTACTCTTGAGTCAATAGCACAAACTTGGTGGGAAACTTCTTGTTGAATGATTTCTTCTTGAAGTGAGGTTTCTTGTACTCAACCTTAGACTTGTACTTGCGAATGAGCTTGCCAATACGGAGTTCTCTATTCTCATAGGGGCACTCCACAATGAAGTGGTTCTTATCTTGGAAATTGAAGCAAGACCTCACTTTTTAAACCCCATCACTGCCATAGCGAGATTTGGTATTTTCCTCAACAAATTTCTTGCCCTTGGGAGGATTGTTCCAAAACTTTTGCACGGTGAGAGCAATGAGATCCTTTAGCACGGGATCATAGTCTTGTTCCTTCAAAGGAGGCAATGCCTCTTCTCCTTCTTCTTCATACTCAACCTCTCTTGACACAACCTTGGCCTTCAAAGCAACCGATGCTCCTTTGTGCATTCCAATGGCCCTAGCACGGTTGTCAAGAGCATTCTTGGTTTGCACTTGATAGGAGCACATTTCTTGCATCACTTTAGTAGAGGTCATGGAAGAGAAATCATGTCTTCCTTGAATGCTCTTTAAGTCCGCGCCCTAAAATGGAATTATGGCAATCATGTCTTCCTCTTGATCCAAGCATCATTAATGTACGTGGCACCAACATTTGAGAAGCAGGTGATAAGAGTCTTGAGTCTTCGGTACATGTAAACATGGTCCTCTCCATCATGCATATAGAAACCTTCGGCCTCATTGGTCAAATCATCATATCTATTCCTTTGCATACTCTGATTGCCCACAAACATGACGACAAGAGTTTCCCATGTTTCCTTGGCGGTGGAATATTGTTGAAGATGCGGCATGTGGTTAGGACCCACGGCTTGTTGAAGAATGGACAAGGCGGTGTAGTTGAGTTGGCAATCTACGACTTCTCTTCTTGTGAGGTTCTTGGGGTCATGAGGCTTGTATCCATCACGAGTGATCCTCCAAATATCTATACAAGAAGAGTTAAAGTGAGTCTCCATGTAATATTGTCATTCACGAAAAGAAAAAGCATCAATTTTACGTGGATCTCCCCTAGGGATTATATGAGGATGAGGGATGGGGGGGGGGGGTCGGGAGAATAATGTCCTTTGACAGAGTGATTCTCCATCTCCATCTGTGCCCTTCTCGGTGGAGTTTTCGGCGGAAGCATTTTTAGATGGATCACCATCTACCCCTTTCTTGGCGCCCTCCGGAGTAGTTTCCGGCGGAGTAGATTCAGCGACCTCCGGTCCTTTGGCTTTGAGGAGTTGTGCCAAGACTTGGCGTAACTCATCAAATTTGGTGTCTATGCATGAGGTCAATGAATTTCTCAACTCATTGAGATCATCCATGGCCACCTTAGCCACAGACGTGTTGAAAGTAAAGTATGGGCACCTAGAGGGGGGGGGTGAATAGGTGCTACGACCAATTTTAATTTTTCTTTCGATTTAGGCTTGACACGAAGGTAAATTCTCTAGATAATGCAGCTACGGTGAATTTACCTATATGATAAGGATAATGATAAACACAATGCAAGCGGTAAGTAAAGATAGTGAGGGAACGAGGTAACCAAAGTGAAGCTTACGGAGACGCGGTGTATTCCCGAGTTCCTCCTTGTTAGGGGAGTACGTCTCGTTGGATGGGTGTGAGGTCGCCACGAAGGCGTACTCAACGCCACAAAGGCATCACCCTATTCTCCGATGAACTCCACCACAAAGGCCTAGTTCACCTTCCACTATTGAACCCCTTTGAGGCGGGGATCAAGTCCTTTATAAACAACTTGGGGCACACACCCACAACCAAATTGGGGGCTCCCAACTCTTCTTGAATCACCAACAAGAATCAAGATGACTAGGTTCTCCACAAGAGGAAACCCTATGCTAGATCCCTCGAGCTAGAGAGGGGGAAATGAAGAACGGCTCGGTGAAGATATAGATCGGGGCCTTTCTCCTTCAATCCTCCAAAGATCTTCAAGATTGGGTGGAGGGATTGGGAGTTATGAGGGATTGGGTGAGTTCTTAAATGCTCATAAATGCTAAGGGGAAGAACTTCGTCTTGAGGAAGAAGAGGAGGGGTATTTATAGCCCCTCCTCACAACTAGTCGTTGTGCAGGAATTTGGGACCGGAATATCCGGTCTGCTTTTCTTCACGAATCATGTTGACTTAAACTGGATTATGTGGTTGCGCATGAATAATCCGGTTCAAATAATATGGTTCGCTTCTGTGCTGTGCATGCAACTGTACCGGATATTCCGGCTCCTCCGGAATAATCCAGTACAAATAATCCGGCTCGCTTCTGTCAGCTTTTCTTCCAGTCCTTAGCCATTTTTGAGCAACAACTCCACAACCGGAATATCCGGTCCGAGATGAATAATCCGGTTCAAATAATTCGGCTCATCTATGTTCGGAAAATGGTCCAGAATTTTCCAGACCGGAATATCCGGCTCCTCCGAATAATCCGGTTCCAAATAATTCGGTTGGGTTCTGTCCCAAATCTCTCAGGCCAAACTTCACCGACTTTTAGGTGATCGATGACGATGTTAAGTATAACACTTGCACGCTAAACACCTCGATAAATAATGTACTTAGTATTGTTAACTAACACACAAAACACCGGGAAAATGAAATGCACTTTCAGTCTCCCCCTTTTTGGTGTTAGATGACAATACTAAGATTTGCAATAAAACCTTGACTAGAACATGTTTGAAACAATATGGAAATGTCTCCCCTATATCTATGCATACCTTTTGTTTGCCTCAAATTAAAATAGATGCAATAATATACGGGGAGTAATTTCCAACAAGTAGCAAACATGCCAAAGTAACAATATCACCAATAGGTTGAGAATAAGATATAAGTATATACCTTGTGCGTAGAGAATATAACCAAGAACAACCAAGCACAACAATAGATAATATCCTCAAAATATTAAGATATCCTCAACATATAAGATTGATAAACATGTAGCCACCAACATAGATAATCCATGATAATATCCAACATAACCAACATAGTCTCACACAAAATAACACATAGTTTTAGACGAGACAATAAACGGACAAGGTTCATGAAAACGAAGAAACTAAATGGACACAAGCTCTCAAGAAATGATAAAAGCATACGCTTGTGCCCGAACCCATGCAAATCCCGTAATCTAGTAGCTACTTCTCCCCCTTTGGCATCAAGACACCAAAAATGAGAGAAGTAACTAAGCTAACGTCCCAACACGGTCTAAGCATCGGAATGCTTAGAGGAATCGCCATCAGAAGTCTCAGACTCTCCCTGTGCCTCATGTTCATCATCAGTGGCCTCATCATCCTCCTCCTCGTCATCATAAGCAGCCATGGAGGTGGAAGCCTAAGTGACCCGGAGAGCCTCCTCAATGCGCTCCCAAGGAGTGCGATCATCAGCAGACCAAGCAGTGTAGGACTGAGCAACAAGTGGAGTAGGCAGATCACCAGTAGCACCACTCACGTGGTGAAGAATCTGACTCTGGGTGCTGGCCATGGTTGTGTCTCTGCAATAGGCCATGTACTGCTCCTTGTGGATGTCCACCTTCATGCAAAGCACATTGCGCTGAAACCAGCAGAGCTTCCTGACATGGCGCATAGTGCTAGAACCAGGAGTGAATGCAGGCTGAGCACCAGAAGAGGGCATAGCACTAGAAGAGGGACCCCCCATAGAGGAACCACCCTCAAATGGAGGAACAAAAGCAGCAGGAGTGGTCTTCTTCTTCCTCTTGATGTACAGCTTCTTGACATTGTGCTCAACCATGGGTAGCTCCTCAAACTCCCTCTTCATCACATGCTTGATGAGCAACATGATATAAGGACCATAGGGAATGGTGTTGCCACCAATCAAAGCAGTGTACAGCTCATGAAAGATGATGTCCATAACATCCACAGTATATGAAGCAGTCGGATCCCCATCTTCCATGCACTCCTTATCCAGAATAAGAAGATTGCACAAAGGAGTGGTGAGAGCATCATTATTACCTCCACTCGTCACCAAGAAGGATCTGAAGATACGCACTAGCTGATCATAGAGGGGAAGAAGTCCCTCCAAGCCTCCAACAGTAAATCCAGGAGAATATAACTCAGCCATAAACTTCTCCCTCCGAGGTCTATCCAACTCATGCACACGGTGACCAACTGGATGATGAGTGTTGGAAGAGTATCCAAAGAGACGAGCAAATCTGTGAAAAGCAATCTCACAAGGAGTAGACTCAGTCATCCACTTGAGGCTGCAAACCTGATCCTTACTGAACACCAGAGTAGACATAAACTGTGTGACGAGGGTGTTGTAATTGCACTGGGTCTCCATGAGCTTCACAAGCCCGAACCGCTCAACGATACAAGCGGCATCAACAAACTCCTCCTTCTCCTTGATAGCAGCAAAGTCAAATGGGTGCATCTCTCGGATAGGGAACTTGAAGTCACAGTAGATATCATCATATATGTATGACTGCTCCAAGTTCTAGAAACGAGAATCACAAGTAGCATCTCGAGGAGTGAGGTAGACACCCTTCTTCCTAAGCACAGAGAAATCCGGGACAGTGATATCAGTCTTATAGTTGAGTCGACTCTTCCTCTTGGGCCTAGAAGAAACCTGTTTCTTGGGGAGCTTGCTAGAACCTCTTTGAGAACCACCCGTGAAACAAGACAATAGAAGGAGAGGAATAGGGATGAGTGCACGTATGTCAAGCAACGGATGAATCATGCATAAAAACAATAGAAGAGATTCCAAGTATTAATCTAAGTAGAATTCTAGCAAGGATTATTTTTGGGCTGTTCTCAAACGGTACTGCACATAGCCGGATATTCCGGTTCAGAACTGAACCGGATATTCCGATGCACCCGGATATTCCGGTTCAATCGTGGACCGGATATCCCGGTACTGCGAAAACAACACAAAAGCAATCCCAATCTAGAGTTCAAAAGTAGATCGGTGACAAGTGAATCTAGTCTATTGTGTCTAGCATGCATAGGGTTCCTACCAAGAATTGTCAACAAAAACATAAATCCATGGAGGGGGATGGTTATGGCACCAAGATTCAACGAGATTGAACTTTACCGGCATCCATGGAAGATACTTGGTTGGAAACGCTCCCGGGGACGAGGGGGACCAGATCTGAGCCAAAGCTTGAAGATCCCGCAGAGGAAATGGCCTGGGAGGCCAAGAATCAGTGCGGCGACGTTTGGGGGTGGAGGAGAGGAGTTGGGGAAGAAAGGGCACGAACTGCCTCTTCCCCGTTCATGTCCTGGTTAAGTGATTTTCGCCGAACCGGATATTCCGGTTCAAGTTTGAACCGGAAACTCCGATACAACCGGATATTCCGCTCCAAAACTGGACCAGAAATTCCGGCTGCCTACTGTCCCGAAATTTTCTCGTTTCAAAGGAATGACACAAGTGGTAGGCGAAGATGGCTTTTTGGTAGAATGGCTTAGGATAGAAACACCAAACTGAAAGTAGTACTTACCCCACTCAAAAGTAAGAATCAAACAAAAAAAGACCAATTGAGTGAGATTTTCCTACGAAATAACTCTTAGAAGGGAGAAACCAAGAAATGCAATGAAATATCAACTAAAACCCAACTAAGATCCAACTCTTCAAAAAAGAAGAGGTCGGTGGCCTAAGCCACCATGTAAGAGATCATGGTATGCAACCGGAAGATGTATCTTGGGTGCATTGCCATTTCTCGACATTGAAGCTCACAATTCAACATTAGAAAAAGAGAGATAACAATGAGTATTTGCTTTGGGCATAATGGGGGGGGGGAGGGAGAACCCAATGTGTTAGGATAACACTCCCCCTATGTCCATGCCTACATCTAAACTCGAACACGTTCCATCTATAGGGGTGTGCGCAAGATCTTCAAGTCATACTCCTAGAATCAATGAAATTTAGTTCATTCCTCAAGAACAAGAATCTAGCATCATCAAGTGGCTTCGTGAAAATATCCGCAAGATTGTCCTTGGTGGGCACATAAGATAGTGCAATATCCCCTCTTGCCACATGGTTTCGGATGAAATGGTGGTGAATCTTAATGTGCTTCGTTATTGTATGTTGCACAGGATTGTATGCAATCTTGATGGCACTTTCATTGTCACACAAAAGAGGAACCTTATCCAAATGAACTCCATATTCCTTGAGAGTTTGCCTCATCCATAGCAATTGAGTGCAAGCACTTGCGGCGGCAACATACTCGGCTTCGGCGGTGGAAAGAGATATGCAATTTTGCTTCTTGGAGGACCAACTCACTAGGGACCTACCAAGAAATTGGCAAGCCCTGGAAGTAGACTTCCTATCATCTTGATCACCCGCCCAATCGCAATACGTGTAGCCATTGAGAGAAAATTGTGCCCCCTTTGGGTACCACAAACCAAATCTTGGGGTATGAACCAAATAACGAAAGACCCTATGGACCTGCATCAAATGGCTATCCTTAGGGGCCGCTTGATACCTTGCACACACACCTACACTCAAAACGATATCGGGTCTAGATGCACAAAGATAGAGCAAAGAACCAATCATAGAACAATACAACTTTTGATCCACATCTTTACTCCCCTTTGGATTACGTGATAGGTGGAACTTGACTTGCATAGGAGATGTCTTGATCTTAGCATCTTGGAAGTTAAAACTCTTGATCATGTCTTGGGTATACTTGGCTTGAGAAATGAAAGTCCCACGGGCCAATTGCTTGATCTCAAAGCCAAAGAAGAATTTAAGCTCACCCATCATAGACATCTTGAACCTGTCAGTCATAAGCTTGGAGAACTCATTATTGAAAGCTTGGTTGGTTGATACAAAGATAATGTCGTCCACATAGAGTTGGCATATGAAAAGCTCTCCTTTTACTCTCTTGATGAAGATAGTGGGGTCGATCTTCCCAACTTCGAAACCACGGTCATCTAACAATTCTATAAGGTGCTCATACCAAGCACGAGGTGCTTGTTTGAGACCATAGAGAGCTTTGTAAAGTTTGTATACATGGTTAGGAAAGTTGAGATTCTCGAACCCGGGAGGTTGCTTCACATATACTTCCTCCTTGAGTGGACCATTCAAGAAAGCACTTTTCACATCCATTTGTTGCAGTTTGAAATTGTGAGAAGAAGCATAAGCACGGAGGATACAGATGGACTCAAGGCGAGCCACGAGTGTGTAGGTTTCATCAAAGTGGGTGCCTTCAACTTGAGTGTAGACTTGAGCAACCAAGCGAGCCTTGTTCCTTATGACTATGCCATGCTCATCCTGCTTGTTCTTGAAAATCCACTTTGTGCCAATAACATTGTGGCAATCTTTGGGCTTTTCAACCAATCTCTAAACTTTGTTGCGCTCAAAGTTATTGAGCTCATCATGCATTGCTTCAACCCAATCGTAGTCCTCAAGAGCTTCAAACACTTTCTTCGGTTCCACCATAGAGATATGAGCTTGATGCTCACTAAAGTTTGCCAATTGCTTTCTTGTGGATCTTCTAGCTTGAATATCCTCCAAGACCTTGTTGTCTTGGGCATCAATATGGTTCAAAGCTCTTCTTATCCTTTTGACACGACGGACTTCGATCTCCTCATTATTGCGAGGAGGGATCACTTGATCATTTGGGTCCCCATCTTAACCAACTTGGCCTTGATCATCATCATCATCATCAACAACAATATCTTGAACACTTGCTTCAACTCGAGGAGAGGATGGTTGATCTTGTCCTTGACCTTGACTTGCATCAGTGAGAGGAGTGGCTACGACTTGCGAAGTCACTTGGTCAATAAGAGGAGGGTGTTCAACATGTTCTTGGTTAGGTGCATCACTTGGCTCCTTGGCTTGTTCTTCTATTGTAGAGGAGGGCTCCACTTGAGTAGATCATAGTCCTTCTCGAGTCGCCATAAGGTGTCCCTCAATGGGGAAAAAACATCCCACACCCATCCTTCCTATGGCTTCTTGAGGTATTTCAACATCTACATTAGAGACACGAAATTGCGCCACTTGGGAGCCATCATTTTCCTCTAAAACCACTCTACAAGATTCTATGACAATCCGTGAGGATTTGTCAAAGACTCTATAAGTGTGGGATTCGGCACCGTAACCAACAAATATACCCTCAATAGTTTTTATTGAAATTTAGACAACCTAACACCCTTGATCAAATAAAAGCACTTACAACCAAATACATGGAAGTAGGAGACGTTGGGCTTGTTGCGGTGAGGATCTCATATGGAGTCTTGCCAAGACTTTGCGGATGTAGAGGTGGTTGGAGGAGTGGCAAGCGGTGGATATGGCCTCGGCCCATAAATATTGGGGAGAAGTGTACTCCGCCAACATGGTCCTTGCCACATCCAAGAGAGTGCGATTCTTCCTTTCGGCAACACCATTTTGTTGAGGAGTGTAAGTGGCGGAGTATTGATGATGAATGCCTTCTTCACTAAGGAATTCATTCAATGTATAGTTCTTGAACTCCGAACCATTGTCACTCCTAATAGCCATGATTTGCACATTGTGTTGACGTTGCACTTCGTTGGAGAAGTCGATGATGGTTTGTTGAGTTTCACTCTTGCACTTGAAGAAATAGACCCAAGTGTATCTTGAATAATCATCGACAATCACCAAGCAATACTTCTTGCCGCCAAGACTTGCCTCGGGCACGACACCAAAGAGATCAACATGGAGAAGCTCCAAGATCCTCTTTGATGAAATAATAGTCTTGGCCTTGTGCACCTTGTCATGCATCTTTCCTTCAACACGACCTACAAACGCGATCCTTTGAAAAGGAAACATTTTATTTTAGTCCGACAATAAGGCCACCTTTGTGAAGACTTTTCAAAGTTCTCATGTTTACATGGGACAAGCGGCGATGCCACAACCATCCCACATCCGCCTTCCCGAAAAGACATATTGCTTGAGAGTTGGTTGACTTCTAAAAGTCCACCACGAAAAACTCATTTTCAACATGTCCCATGTGAGCGACGTCAAGATTCTTGCTCATCAAAAGGACCACAATATCAACATCAAAAAAGACACAGAAACCCATCTTTCCAAGATAGCGGACGGAAAGTAAATTGTAACCAAGGGATTCGACAAGCATGATGTTCACGATAGTGATATCGGGAGCCACCACAACCTTGCCAAACCCGGATACCTTAGACGAGGTCGAGTCTCCATAAGCGACGGTTGCTTGGATGTCATATAGCCGCAACTCCGTCACTAGTTCTTTGCTTCCGGTCATATGGCTAGTGCATCCACTATCAATTATCCATTTAGTCCCACCGGAAGCATAGTCCTGCAAGAGATCATTGACTAGAGTTAGGACCCGGGATGGGTCCCTTCATGTGAGCAACAAGGGTCTTTGGAACCCAAATAGTATAGTCAATGAAACCCTCAATAGGACCAATATATTTAGCTTGCACAACACCATAATAATCAACATATAAGAAATGGTGTAGATTGTTAGTTCCCGCGGAAGTGCTACGAGTAGTGTTGTCCCTCATGACACTACTACTTGAGGCAACATTGTTTTCTTGAGCGGGTGTGCAATGAGTAGTGTTGTCCCTAATGACAATACCACCCTAAGAACCATTTTGGTTCTTCTTCTTGGCTACATAGCCAAGACCTTGCTTACTGATGCATGTGAAATGCATAGATGAATTTTGCATATTTTCACATGGTTTTCTATTACATATTGCATCATATAAGGGTATAATTCGATGTTTTATAGTATTTTGGGGTTAAATTAAAAAGTCCCCCAACATTTATGGAATTAACCCTGCCTGTCAGAAACTCTGTTTTCTATATTTTTGACGCTTCAGGGGGCAAACTTCCGCGTAATCAACTGAAAATCTGCGGGGGTCATTTTCTTGGAAGGAGAAGACTTGCGGGCGAAGGATCCACGAGAATTGGGCAAGGAGGCCCAAAAGAGGACCCTCCACGCGGCCAGATTCCTTGGCCGCGTGAGAGGCCCCCTTTTGGCCACTGTGGCCCCAATTCCTTCCATCTTCGACTTACCGACTCCGTCTTGACCTAAAACCGACTATAAAAAGGGTCCCCAGTACCCTTACAGAGGAGAGCGCCGCCGAAACACCGAAACAGAGACCATAAGTTCCAGATTGGAGGGGGAAAACTCCGACGGGCCGCCGCCGGTGTGATCTCCTACCCCTCCAACGTCATCTCCATCAACATCTCCATGAAGAGGGAGTAGTCCACCCCAGGGCTATGGGTTTGTGGAAGTAGCACCTGTATCTCTCTCTCTATGTGCTTCACTAATTAGATCCGTATGAGCCGCCTCACATGATTACGGGCACCGTTGTAATTCCTATGTGGTGGATCTTTTCTATGAGTTATTGAATCTGAGATTGCAATTGTTTCTCTTGAGTTATTTGAGTAGATGTATCTTATGTACCCCGTTCTTATTTGCTAGCTTTGATCAATCTAGTTCTTGAGAGCGTGTGTGGGGTGATGGGTGCATTAGTTGGAGTAACAGGGGGTGGCTAGTGCTGTGAAAGTGACAGAAGTTCAGAGATCCACTTAGGTTTTGTTAAACCTTTCTTAGTTACCTCACTAGGGATAAAAAGGAGTACCTTGTTATCGGGGATTTGAAGTGACACTAATCAATCTCCATGAATAGATCTAGCAAGTTCTTACTTCAACTTCATGTCACATTGCTTAAAGCTATACTCTGTTTTTTCCTTAATTATCGAGGTGTTATGATTTATTTCGCATCTTGGTGGAGTATAAGAGGGATCAATATGACCGTAGAGATCTCTATGCTAGGACGTGATGCCCATATGAAAGTACTCAATGTTAAACATGTTATTGTAATCTCACATGTAATTCTTTATGTCCACCGTCTACCACTTTATTTGAGAGAATGCAAGTGTGAAACCATGAACCCCGATCCTATTTTAATTATAAGAAAACACTCTAGTTACTTTACTTGCACTTTACTTTACTTGCATCTCTAATTCGAATTTACATTATCTCCATCACCACTTGCATCACAAAAATACAAAAACAATCCATTGCATATTTATTTTATCATTTGCATTTAGTAGTAGATTTAATTATTGCACAATTACTTTCAGTTTTGCATTGCAATTTAGAAGTCTCACACCTTGTGCTTGACAACCACTTGGTGAGGTTGAGGGCACAAAATTCTCTATTTGTTTGCAGGATCCTGCAGGAAGCTTGGAAGACAACTGCTGAAATATTGGCTCCTCAAGAGTTCGATATAAACCCTCGAGTCACCCTCGTGGGGAAGAAGGCTTGCCACTAGCTACACACTCTGCACTTGGAGTCTCAACCTAGCCATCAAGCGTTTTTCTGGCGCCGTTGCCAGGGAGCCATAGGTGAAGGAGTTGTCCAAGGGAGCTCACAAGAAGTCTTCATCACCAACAAGGTGTGCAAACACCTAAGCTTGGGGAGGTTGCACCTACGTGAGTACCGTCCTTTCTATCTCCACCTTCTTTCAAGTAGATTGTTTTGTTTCTTGTCTTGTTTTTGTTTTTGTTTTGTTTTTGTTCTTGTTTTTGTTTTGTCTTGCATATTTTATTTTAGTTTGCATTTTAGTTTTGCATTTAGTTATCTAGATTATTTTAGTATTTCGAATTTGCTTAGTTACTTTACTTTTGTTTTGCATAAAAAAATAAAAAACTACATAAAAACTTGGAAAATGGAGCAGAGAACTTATTGGCCATTCAGTGTTAGGAATTTCCCTCAAGAGCTAAATATCCCCGTTGAAAAATTAGAGGTAGATCCTAGTGTTATTAAAATGATTTATGAATCTCGTTTCTATGAAAATCCTAAATAAGACCCTTTGTTCCATCTTAAGAAATTTGATGAAAGATGTAAAACTTTGAACTTGAATCATGCAAACATCAACACTACTAAAGTTAAACTCTTTCCCTACTCACTAGGAGGCAAAGCATTAGATTGGATATTAAGATGGCCTCCTAGAAATTTTACTACTTGGTTCAACTTAAGGGCTGAATTTATTGAAAGGTTTTGTCATGCTGAAAAGAATTACAATGTTAAACAATTGCTCATTACCTTTAAACAAGAAAAAAGATGAATCAATGATACAAGCATGGGAGAGATTTAGAAGTAGAGCATATGGAATAGGGCATGGCTTTAGAGATTGGATACTTATGCATATGTTTTATAAGGGACTTTATGAAACTTCTAGAGCCTTTTTAGATAATGAATGTGGGGGATATTTTACTAGTACTAATGCTGCAAATACCCATGTTTTGCTTGAAAGTTTGCTCTTAGAGGTTAAAATTAAAGAGAGGTTAAAAAAGGCTGAAGTACCCGAGGATATTTTTGATGATCGCTATGAGATTTTTAATATGCATAATATAAAAGGAAAAGTAGAGGAAATTATGATGCTTACTTAAATTAAGGATCCATTGCTTAATTTAGAAAAAAGTAGCTTTCAAGAACTTATTGCTACTCTACAAAAATTTGCTAGTGATCCCACTATAAATGTTAATCAACCTGGCTTTGGATCTTATATTGCTAATCATGTCTTGCAAGAAAAAAATTGCTAGGTACAAGAATGAGGCCATGATACCTCCTAAGCTTGGGGATGCATGGATCCCCAAGGTGCTAGTTTCAATTGGAAAAGAAATTCACCATGCTATGTTAGATCTAGGTTCTAGTGTATCGGTACTCTCTAAAGAATTATATGAATTGCTAGAACTAGAAAATTTAGAAAAGTGCTCAAGTGAATTTGTCCTTGCTGATAACTCTACTAAACATTCTGTAGTACAAGTAAAAGATGTTATGATTGAATTGCACATGAATTTTGTACCCGTTGATTTCATTATTATGGATATGGGGGATAAATCCCCTAGTCCTATTATTTTGGGTAGACCTTTTCTTCGTACTACAGGTGCAATCATAGAATCCAAGGAAGGGAATGTAAAGTTTCAATTCCCTCACAAGAAAATCATGGAACACTTCCCAAGGAAGAGGGGCACGCTGAAGAACAAGCTCCCTCATGAGCTTTATCCCTCTTGATTATCAAGTAAGTAAAGCCTAGCTATATGGCTATAAAGAAAGCGCTTTACGGGAGGCAACCCGGTTGTTTTTGTTGGGATTTTCCTAGTGTCCTTTTAATTTCTCAAGATATTAGTTTTTTTTTAATTCTGGAGTTTTCAATAAAGAGTCAAGTCAAACCCATTTGGACTTATAAGTTGCTATCCTAGTGCATGAAATTTCTGTTTCAGCACGAGTCTACTCACCGTATGATTTTACGTTTTTTATTGGTATGTCGGATTGAGCTAATTTGTTAGTATGTTCTGCAACTTTTTGTCTTCTGTAATCACAAAAATTGGCTTAATTTTTTGACGAGTCTAGATTAGGGAAAAACGTTCGTTTTGCTGCTACTGCTGCTTTTCTGGACAGATTTTGCCTTCTTTTGTTTTATGCACTCTTTGGGCTTGGGAATCGAATTTTTATGATTCTTTCAAGCAAGAGAGTGAACATACAACATAATGAAGCTTATTGTCTATCTACTGGAGCATTTTATTTGGAATTTTGCACAGCAAGCATGTGATTTGTTTATCCTTGCTAATCTCACCCCACAGAAAAAGAATGGGAGAAACATGTTTTGTGAAGTTTTTTCACAGGGAATAGAGGATCTGCGCCTCAAGAAATCCAAGAATGGTGAAAGCCATAAGCTTTGGGATGTGATGAACACCCCACTGGAGCTACACGCTTTTGGTTAGCACACGTCAACTTTCTGTTTTTTAAGCAAAGCATTTATCGTAGAGACTTGAAGCGTCTAGTTTTTGTTTTTATTTTTGTTTTGATAAGACCACCACCATCATTTTATATGAGATTGAGCTACTAGAGTTTGGGGTTGGAATGTATTGGTTGCTAGTATTATGACTTGGAATAGGGATGCCATGGTTGATTTGAAGAGCTACATATGTTTGCATGATTTGTAGGCTTTTTATGTGTAGAAATTTGCAATAATGTTGTCTTGAGCTATCTCTTATTCATGTCATTGATGTTAATTTATGGTTTATTTAGTTTGTCACGAAATGAGTAGTTCTATGGACATATGCATGCATAGTAGCTGGTCAACTATCTCCCTCTTTCTAGCCCAAAAATTTAAAAATTCTAACAAGTAAAAACTTGTTTCCAACACTCCTTAGCCAAGTATTTCCAGTGAGTCCACCATATCTTCCCATTAGCTTCATTGCTATTCCGAGTATGTTCACCATGTTATTGTGTTATTTATGTTCTAAATTAAGATATTCACTTTATTAATTGTCATGGGTTGAACTTGGGATAGGACTCTCACGAACTTTTGAAGGCACACTTTACTTTTTATGCATCTAATAAACATGACCCAATAATGGGAGCCACAAGTTTTGCATTTGACAAGTGTGTGTTTGGGAGCTAGCTATAAACGCGTATCACCGGAAAGCTTTCAACATTGCACAATTTTTTTTACATTTGGTTGATATCATGTACTTTTGTTTTTGGACTTCTGCCATGCCGAAATGAAATAGAGGAATAGTAAGTTTTGATGAGTAAGTATATATATGACTAAAGAAACGCATTGGGCCACTAACCCAAGCCATGCTTTATCATGGTGGAAATTTACTTACAACTTGAGTGACTCTACAACACATCCTATAATAAACTAAGAAGCTATGCATAATAGTGAATGAAAATAAAAAGGATGATGAGTCTACTCCGTTTGTTCATCTTGTCATTGTAACATGGGCTTGTTTCCATGTCATGGGGCAAGAGGTACCTCTTTGCGGTTCTCTATGATGTCATTAATACTTATTATGATTGTACAAAGCTTATTAGGAATCTTAAGTTGAGTAATCATGGAGTAGGTTTTCACACTCACGGGGCATGAGGCTTTCAACCACCTTGTCATTCTCATTACTTCAATACTCACAATTTTAAGATGCTTGTGATAAAGGGGCAATGGGAGTCCTAGATCAATGGACACCACATTTAAATTAGTAATTTTAGTTGAATAATTTAGAGGCTAAATAAGACTTGATCATGTTTTACCTCTACTCAATTTTCTCCAAAGTGTCCACCATATTTTCTGTTCTCCATTATGCTATTCTTTGACCAATATAGGATTTTTTTTATTTTGTGTATGCATTTGGTCCATAGTGCTTTTATTTCATTATACACTTTGTCAACTTTCATGAAGCATCTTTGCTTGCATATTTGATATTTCTTACAACATGAATTGTATATTGCTACTCATTTCTAGTATTAATCATTTGATTATATGTAGCATGAATAATCCTCCTTGATATCCCATGATTGTTTCAATATGCAAAACCCATCTTAGTTTTATCACCTTCATACTCGAGGACGAGCATGGGTTAAGCTTGGGGATGTTGATGCATGTAAAATGCATAGATGAATTTTGCATATTTTCACATGGTTTTCTATTACATATTGCATCATATAAGGGTATAATTCAATGTTTTATAGTATTTTGGGGTTAAATTACAAAGTCCCCCAACTTTTATGGAATTAACCCTGCCTGTCAGAAACCCCGTTTTCTATATTTTTGACGTTTCAGGGGGCAAACTTCCGTGAAATCACCTGAAAATCTGCAGGGGTCATTTTCTTGGAAAGAGAAGACTTGCGGGCAAAGGATCCACGAGAATTGGGCAAGGAGGCCCAAAAGAGGACCCTCCACGCGGCCAGATTCCTTGGCCGCATGAGAGGCCCCCTTTTGGCCCCTGTGGCCCCAATTCCTTCCATCTTCGACTTACCGACTCCGTCTTGACCTAAAACCGACTATAAAAAGGGTCCCCCGTACCCTTACGGAGGAGAGCGCCGCCGAAACACCGAAACAACGAAACAGAGACCAGAAGTTCCAGATTGGAGGGGGAAAACTCCGGCGGGGCGCCGCCGGTGTGATCTCCTAGCCCTCCAACGTCATCTCCATCGACATATCCATGAAGAGGGAGTAGTCCACCCCAGGGCTATGGGTTTGTGGAAGTAGCACTTGTATCTCTCTCTCTATGTGCTTCACTAATTAGATCCGTATGAGCTGCCTCACATGATTACGGGCACCATTGTAATTCCTATGTGGTGGATCTTTTCTATGAGTTATTGAATCTGAGATTGCAATTGTTTCTCTTGAGTTATTTGAGTAGATGTATCTTATGTACCCCGTTCTTATTTGCTAGCTTTGATCAATCTAGTTCTTGAGAGCCTGTGTGGGGTGATGGGTGCATTAGTTGGAGTAACAGGGGGTGGCTAGTGCTGTGAAAGTGACAGAAGTTCAGAGATCCACTTAGGTTTTGTTAAACCTTTCTTAGTTACCTCACTAGGGATAAAAAGGAGTACCTTGTTATCGGGGATTTGAAGTGACACTAATCAATCTCCATGACTAGATCTAGCAAGTTCTTACTTCAACTTCATGTCACATTGCTTAAAGCTATACTCTGGTTTTTCCTTAATTATCGAGGTGTTATGATTTATTTCTCATCTTGGTGGAGTATAAGAGTGATCAATATGACCGTAGAGATCTCTATGCTAGGACGTGATGCCCATATGAAAGTACTCAGTGTTAAACATGTTATTGTAATATCACCTGTAATTCTTTATGTCCACCGTCTACCACTTTATTTGAGAGAATGCAAGTGTGAAACCATGAACCCCGGTCCTATTTTAATTATAAGAAAACACTCTAGTTACTTTACTTGCACTTTACTTTACTTGCATCTCCAATTTGAATTTACATAATATCCATCACCACTTGCATCACAAAAATACAAAAACAATCTATTGCATATTTATTTTATCATTTGCATTTAGTAGTAGATTTAATTATTGCACAATTACTTTCAGTTTTGCATTGCAATTTAGAAGTCTCACACCTTGTGCTTGACAACCACTTGGTGAGGTTGAGGGCACAAAATTCTCTACTTGTTTGCAGGATCCTGGAGGAAGCTTGGAAGACAACTGCTGAAATACTAGCTCCCCAAGAGTTCGATATAAACCCTCGAGTCACCCTCGTGGGGAAGAAGGCTTGCCACTAGCTACACACTCTGCACTTGGAGTCTTAACCTAGCCATCACTTACCCACTTGTTGCCTTGGAGCACTCAATTGTGGTCTAGCAATGACCACATTAGAGCAAGGGGCAACCAGTTGTTGGGTAGGAATCATAACCTTCTCAACTTGAGGGCCTTTGCCCTTGAGCCTTCCTAGCTCATCCTTCAACCTAGCATTTTCCTCAATAATATTTGCATGATCACAAGAAGAAGTAGAGGCGCTAGAATAGTTAGGTTGATTAAGTTGAGTTTGAACTTGTTCATGCAACTCATTTGAGGGAAGAGTGTTGGCTCTCCAAAGCTTTGTGAGCCTTGGTTAGCTTTTCAAACTCCTCGGTTAGTTTACCATGACCAACCCCAGACTCGACTTTATCCTTTTTAGCCTTTTTATATTTAGCAATAGCAAGATCAAGTTCCTTAGTGATGTTAGAGACAAGTTCATTATGAGTTAATTCAAAAGATTCAAGTTCATCTTCTAGAGAAACTCTACCATCATGCTCTTCTTCAAGAGTCATAGAGAGGGATGCAATTTCATCTGCATCCCTTCTCTAAACCTCACCTTTCTTCTAAAGAGCCTCTTGGGACTCTCCCAATTGCCTCATGAGATACTCAAAGTACTTCTTGGTCTCCCCTTGCATGTTAGACATAAAACGGTCCAAGGAAACCCTCTCATATTCTTCTCTAAGACTAGCAAGATGTTCTAGTTCACTAGGAGTCCTAGAGTTGGAAGAAGGTGATACCTCCGTGGCCTTAGCCATGAAGCACTTGGCATTGCGTTGAGGAAGATCGTCATTGGGGGATTCAAAGAGGTATGAAGATGATGGAATGGTAGCAATAGCTAGAGCGGCCACTTCACTTGTGGTCTCTTCTTCTTCATCACTCCCGAATCATACTCCTCTTGAGTAAAGAGCACACACTTGGTGGGGGATTTCTTGTTGAATGGTTTCTTATTGAAGTGAGGTTTCTTGTACTCAACCTTGGATTTGTCCTTACGAATGAGCTTCCCACTACGGAGGTCTCTATTCTCATAGGGGCACTCCGCAATGAAATGATGCTTTATCTTGGCAATTGAAGCAAGACCTCACTTTTTGAGCCCCATCATTTCCATAACGAGACTTGGTCTTCTCCTCAACAAATCTCTTGCCCTTGGGTGGATTGTTCCAAAACTTTTGCACAGTGAGAGCAATAAGATCCTTTATAACGGGATCATAGTCTTGTTCCTTCAAGGGAGGCAATGCCACTTCTCCATCTTCTTCAAACTCAACTTCTCTTGACAAAACCTTGGCCTTCAAAGCAACAGATGCTCCTTTGTGCATTTCAATGGCCCTAGCACGGATGTCAAGAGCATTCTTGGTTTGCACTTGATACGAGCACATTTCTTGCATCACTTGAGTTGAGGACATGGAGGAGAAATCATGTCTTCCTTGAATGCTCTTCATATCCGCGCCCTCAAATGGCATCATGGCAATAATGTACTTCCTCTTCATCCAAGCGTCGTCAATGTACTTGGCACCAACATTTGAGAAGGCGGTGGCAACAGTTTTGAGTCTTCGATACATGTCAACATGATCTTCTCCATCATGCATATAGAATCCTTCGGCCTTATTGGTCAAGGCGCCATATCTATTTCTTTGCATGCTCTCGTTGCCCATGAACATGATGACAAGAGCATCCCATGTTTATTTGGTGGTGGAGTATTGTTGAAGATGTGGCATGTGGTTAGGACCCACGGCTTGTTGAAGAATGGACAAAGCGATGTAGTTTAGTTGGCAATCTACGGCTTCTCTTCTTGTGAGATTGTTGGGATCAAATGGCTTGTATCCATCATGAGTGATCCTCCAAAGATCTATACAAGAAGAGTTCAAGTGAGTCTCCATGTAATATTGCCATTCACGAAAAGAAAAGGCATCAATTTCAGGTGGATCACCTCTAGGGATTATATGAGGATGAGGAACGGGAGGATCGGGAGAATAACTTCTGGGAACGGCATGAAATTCTCCGATTCCTTCCGTACCCGTCTTAGTGGAGTGTTAGGCGGAAGCATTTTTATGTGGATCACCATCAACCCCTTTCTTAGCAACCTCCGGATTAGTTTCCGGAAGAGACGATTCGACTACCTCCGGTCCTTTGGCTTTGAGGAGTTGTGCCATGAGTTGACGCAACTCATCAAATTTGGTGTCTATGGATGAGGTCAATGAAGTTCTCAAAGCATTGAGATCATCCATGGTCACCTTGCCAACGGATGTTTCGGTATCCAAATCGTCTCCCATTCTAAAACTCTTAGGCGGTTAAGACCGATAGAAGAGCCGAGGCTCTGATACCAATTGAAAGTAAAGTATGGGCACCTAGAGGGGGATGAATAGGTGCCACGACCAATTTTATTTTTTATTTCGATTTAGCATTGACACAAAGGTAATTATCTAGATAATGCGGCTACGGTGAATTTACCTATATGACAAGGATAATGATAAACACAATGCAAGCTGTAAGTAAAGAGAGTGAGGGAACGAGGTAACCAAAGTGAAGCACACGGAGACGCGATGTATTCCCGAGTTCCTCCTTGTTAGGGGAGTACGTCTCGTTGGAGGGGTGTGAGCTCTCCATGAAGGACTACTCAACGCCACAAAGGACTCACCCTATTCTCCGATGAACTCTGCCACAAAGGCCTAGTTCACCTTCCACTATTGAACCCCTTTGAGGCGGGGATCGAGTCCTTTGCAAACAACTTGGGGCACACACCCACAACCAAATTGGAGGCTCCCAACTCTTCTTGAATCACCAACAAGAATCAAAATGCCTAGGTTCTCCACAAGAGGAAACCCTAGTCTAGATCCCTTGAGCTAGAGAGGGGGAAATGAAGAACGGCTCGGTGAAGATGTAGATGGGGGCCTTCTCCTTCAATCCTCCAAAGATCTTCAAGATTGGGTGGAGGGATTGGGAGTTATGAGGGATTGGGTGAGTTCTTAAATGCTCATAAATGCTAAGGGGAAAAACTTCGTCTTGAGGAAGAAGAAGAGGGGTATTTATAGCCCCTCCTCACAACTAGTCGTTGTGCAGGAATTTGGGACCGGAATATCCGGTCCAAGTTTGGACCGGAATATCCGGTCTGCTTTTCTTCACGAATCCTGTTGACTTAAACCGGATTATCCGGTTGCCCATGAATAATCCGGTCAAATAATCCGGTTCGCTTCTGTGCTGCGCAGGCAACTATACCGGATATTTCCGGCTCCTCCAGAATAATCCGGTACAAATAATCCGGCTCGCTTCTGTCAGCTTTTCTTCCAGTCCTTATCCATTTTCGAGCAACAACTCCACAACCGGAATATCCGGTCCGAGATGAATAATCCGGTTCAAATAATCCGGCTCATCTCTGTCCGGAAAATGGTCCAGAATTTTCCAGACCGGAATATCCGGCTCCTCCGAATAATCTGGTTGCAAATAATTAGGTTGGGTTCTGTCCCAAATCTCTCAGGCCAAACTTCACCGACTTTTTGGTGATCGATGCCGATGTTAACTATAACACCTGCACGCTAAACACCTCGATAAATAATGTACTTAGTATTGTTAACTCACACACAAAACACCGGGAAAACGAAATGCACTTTCACGTGTTGGTATCCGGATCTTCTCCCATACTTAAACTCTTAGGCGGTTAAGCCCGATAGAAGAGCCGAGGCTCTGATACCAATTGAAAATAAAGTATGGGCACCTAGAGGGGGGGGTGAATAGGTGCTACGACCAGTTTTAATTTTTCTTGTAGTTAAGGCTTGACACAAAGGTAAATTCTATAGATAATGCAACTATGGTGAATTTACCTATATGACAAGGATAACAATAATCACAATGCAAGTACAAGTAAAGAGAGTGAGGGAACGAGGTAACCAAAGTGAAGCACACGGAGACACGATGTAATCCTGAGTTCCTCCTTTTTAAGGGAGTACGTCATGTTGGAGGGGTGTGAGCTCGCCACGAAGGCCTACTCAATGCCACAAAGGCCTCACCCTATTATTCGATGAACCCCGCCACAAAGGCCTAGTTCACCTTCCACTATTGATCCCCTTTGAGGCGGGAATCAAGTCCTTTACAAACAACTTGGGGCACACACCCACAACCAAATTGGGGGCTCCCAACTCTTATTGAATCACCAACAAGTAGCAAGATGCCTAGGTTCTCGACAAGAGGAAACTCTAGGCTAGATCCCTCTAGCTAGAGAGGGGTAAATGAAGAACGAGTCGATGAAGATGTAGATCCGGGTCTTCTCCTTCAATCCTCCAAGTATCAACGAGTTTGGGTGGAGGGATTGAGAGAGATCTAACTTTGGATGTTCAATAAATGCTTGACTTTAATGCTGGAATGAGCAACTTCTTGGGGAAGAAGGGGATGGGGTATTTATAGCCCACTCCCCAAACTAGCCGTTTTGACCCTTTTTCGTGCCTGGCGGTACTACCGCTGGAGCTAGCGGTACTACCGCTATCTGGTAACATAAACGGTACTAGGGTGTCCCAGTGACAGGGCGTGGGAGGTACTACTGCCAAAGTACCATGGTATTCCAGCAGCAGTACTACCGCGAGTGAACACCGGTACTACCGCTGGCCACAAACTTCGAATTAAATCGAAGTGGCTGGCGGTAGTACTAGGTCACTACCGCCTCAGTACCGTAAATGTTACTGCGAGTAAAACTAGCCAGCGGTACAACGACCGGTACTACCGCTTCCTGTAGGTAGCGGTAATACCGCCAGCCAGCAGCGGTACTACCGTTGAGCAAGGCTTTGCTCAAGATAAATATTAATTCAGTGGTACTACCGAGCCTACCGCTGGCTGCAGTACGCAATTTTATCCCGGCGGTACTGGGCACGGTACTACCGCTCGCTGTGCAGAGCGGTACTACCGCTGCCAAGCCCGGTACTACCGGTGGACCATATGTATCTTGGTGGCCTTGTTTTGGAATTCTCTTCACCTTTTTCGCGTCTATTTGATATTGCCTGAAATACTTGACGCACTTGTTAGACAGTTAGTGGTGTTGTTATCAACTCCAAAACCTAAGAGAGATCAAAGATGCAAATGCACTTTCAAACGTCAGTGATGTTTTCATTTCATTAAGAGGAGTAAAGGAGTACAAATAACTCAAAAACGAAAAATAAAGAGAAGGATAGAAAATATCGCTATAAAGAAGAGGGGAGAGCACAAAAACAACATACACCTAGATACTAGAAGAAAAGGGGAACACAAGAGAAGGACGATTATCTGTAGCCATGATTCGGTGGCGTCCTCGTTGTGCTTGGCATGATGCTGCTGCAGCTGATATAGATAGAAGAGTGGTGAGGGCGAAGCCAATGCATATAGCGTTGAAGCAGGGAAGGGTGGGGGTGATCGGACGGTGCCACATCAAACGATGGAGAAAACCATGGGAGATTTGACGTCGCAAGAGTTTGGCAAGAGTGAGTAGGCGAAGTAGGATGGGGAAGGAGAAGGAGCCATGGGTAAATCGCATTATACGGTTAGTCGCCACATGGCTCCCCCTTTGTCGCCATAGTTGCAGTAACGTCTACTCGACACTTGTGATGTCCATGATGGTGAATACAATGATGTTGCACGGGGATGGGGAAAAATTATCTGACCAAGGAGGCCATTGCCCCCCATCCGTCTCCTACACATTCAATTTCTCAAAGAATGCAAAAAATAATACATTTTGAAAACTAATATTATGAAGTGGAGAATTCAACCAGTCGAGTTGCATCGAAAAGTACTTCGAAAGTTGTAAGGTAAGAAGCATTATTATGCATCATTTGAAGAAAATTAGAGCGTGGGGCCAAAATTATTAATCTAAAAGAGAGATGTTTCAATGAAATTAAGAAAAAAAATGTTCTAGATAGTTGGGACAAAAAATTGTAGAGCTAATAACACGGTGGGTACATAAACTTGTCTTGCATGTGCAAACACATACAACAACTTGCAATGGGTGATCGGCAGATCCTATGACTTGTCCTGGATGTGAAAATTGATCCAAAATCAATTAGAGGATGACACGTTGCATTTTCTACTGGATTTGACTACGTAGTGGTCAACCACTATTTGGCCTTAACAAGTGCTCGGTTCCTGACATACCATTTTTTGAAAAGGTAAAAAAGGAATATATGTTTCCGGAAGAACCAACTAGGAGCAGGTGCCAAGCGCGGGAATCCCCAGCGCCCACAAAAACCAGCGCGCGACAAAACGCATCCCGCGTCGCTGCCCAAGGTTTCAAACCCAAAACACCAACAACCCCAAGGTGACTCCCAACCCCTTCTTCGTCGCGTACTTCTTCCAACACCGCCGATACAAGCAAGGGATGGAATCCCCAACTTGACCACAACAAAAACATTCAGATCTTGCACTCAGAACAGCCCCCAACTCGCTGCTAAAGTAACTCCAGAATATCAGAGAGGTCATTACCTACAGATACATCCTGGATCTGTCTATTGTATCTTCCCCTTTGGTTGTTCCTAGTTGTGCATCAGGCACCATAGTGGTGTACTTTTCCTGTAGATGTACCATAGAGGAACATATCTAGTTGTGGAAGATGTAGTTGTATATGCTCTAGGTCATGGGAAACTCTATGGAGCAGCTCCTAACTTTACACATAGAAATCCATCCCAGTTGTATATAAAAAGAATTTGCAGTGACATCCTAGACATCGTTAGAAGCTATAACTGAAAAAACTACTACAAAATTTCAATTGCCCGGTAACAAATAAAAAAGCTGGTACGTATGAACATTAATAGTTTTTCACTAGATGGTACTTCAGGGTGGTGTTACCAATGCAAAGTTTACGTGTTATCCGATGTTCCATTGGGAATAAGAGGGTACAAGACCACTCGCGAAAAAAAATTGTGGCCAAAACTGAAGAATTACTTCACGTCTTCACTTGCGTACTAGCACAAAAAACAGATTCATCCTAGGTGTGTAAGAGAAAAACTGGAAATAGATGCATCATGGTTACATTCAGTAGGTTTCTTGGTGAAACTCGAAGGCTTACATTCAGGAATTCGAAAAAGTAGACACAAAAAGTAATAGTTGATGTTCCATCCAGTGAACATAACAACAGTTAAAAAAAAGATAGAACTTAATACATGAGAGCAATTCAGTTTCAGTTGTTTTTGTTGTTTGATGAAAGTAATGTCTGGTAAGAAGTTGGCAAAAATTGATCATGGTTCATCTATGTAGACAGAACAAATCTTGATTGGATTGTCCACATGCATACATTCAAAAATTGAAAATCAATCAAATTAAAATGAGTAATGAGTTACAAAATACATGCATAAAACAAAACTAGTTCAAAGTACTATGCAATTACATTTAGAAGTTGAAATGGAAATTTGAAACTTGCAATTCACAATAATAACACAATATTTTGCTACATTTGCAGGTTATGGATTTGCATATAGACCATGGCGGCATTGACCTGAACAAACCTCCTAAAGATGAAGGTCCACCTGAAGAAGAAGGTGTCGAGACATCGTAGTAGAGTTCATAGACGGGGGTGCCATGAGATTACTGGTAGAGTCGTGGGGGGAACATGGAAGTACTGTAACGAGAACATCAGGTTTACCCAGGTTCGGTACATCGCAACTAGGGCGGCGTTCCTGCTCCTGCAATCTCACTAAATTAGGGCTGAAGTCTGAAGTATACAAAGTACACCGTGAGTAGGGTTTTGCTAACTCGGCGAGGATCAACTTCTCGGTGAGTTGGCTTCTTGCTAGTTGTATGTGTCTTTCTTTTCTCCCGTTCGGCTTTATACAGATAGGCAGATTGGAGCTTACAGAAAGGAAACCTAGAAGACTACGAAAAGTATCTAACTTAGAAAGTAAGGATTCTGTTTTCTCCTCCAAGCCGCACCACTTTGGGCCATGGTCCAGGTTCTTCTAGAATCTGGCTTCCTGCGCATTAGTTTACTAGGCAACCCAATGGACAATGATCCATTACCTACGGGCCACCCTGGATATCCGGCTTTTGGGCCAATGCCGGACATACCTCTAATCGACATATATCTGACAGACGGGTTCGTACATCCAACCACTGAACATGAAGTTAATATGGGACACATGGGAGAAGGGAAAGCACCTGGTGCTGCAGCAATATATATAGATGATGCGAATGACACATCATCTTCAACATGATAGACCGTATGGAGTGAAGATAGTGGAGGTGAAGATGAGGTACAATCAACATCAGAAATTGTATCACTGTAGAAACCTTACAAAGAGATGAAATTTGATTCATGGGAGGCAACAAAATTCACTACAACAAGTATGACAAGCAAGAAGGGTTCTCAATGAAGTTGAGCTCTTCTCGAAATTATGTTAGGGACAAGCAGAAGTACAAGTACTTGTTTGTGTGCAACAATTTAGTCAACTAGTACATAAAAAGAAGAGGATGTTGCACCCGTGAAACAGAGCTTACGAGCTGTCACAATACAGACCGACTGTTAGGAAAAAATGCGCGTGAAAAGGAAAGTTGAGACATGGGAATTGTTGAGGATCATACACACCAATGGATCAAGAAATTTTCACTCATAGAGGCCATACAAAAAAATCCCGAAGGAAGAAGGAATTTCATAGACCTACTTCACGGTTTGAACCTTCATGAGAGTCGAGTGATGGAGTGATGGATATAATGGCTGGGATATATGGAAGTGCTAAAGCTATTCCATATGAGACTAAGACCATTAGCAATTACAATGGAACAATAGATGAGAAACATATAGTGAAAGACATCCAAGTACTTCTAGATTATTTTGAGGAGTTCAAGAAAGAATATACTAATTTCTTCTACGGTTACCAACTATATTCCAAGGATAGGGTCGAGAACATACTCTAGGTAGATGGAAATGCGAGGGAAGCTTACAAGAATTACAATGATTGTGTTGTTATCTCCATTCTAGCAGCGGAGAACGCGGTAGCCTGCCAGACACCGGCAACGCCAAAGAGAACCGCGCAGCTCTTCGACTAGGGAGGCGCTCTATGCTTCTGCCGGGGCACCACGGATGAGCTCGTCCGCCGCCATGGCGCATGGATCTTGAGAAGTGCGGGAGGGACTACACGGTCTTGGGAACTCGTCGGGCGAGTGTTAGGACGTTGGGTGGCGGTGATCAAGAGGAGGCATAGGGTGGAAATTCCGGTGGTACGAGCAGTGCGCTAGGCTGTCTGGCCTGCCTGCGCAGGGAGCCGCGACGACACGCTGGGCTAGTCCGTCGACGAAGGGAGATAGGATAGCGGGTTTGGGTGGGGCGCCTCCAGCAAAATCTAAGGTGCTCCCTCCTTCAAACATGGTCTCCCCACTGATCCAGGCCAGATCTTGGCCAGCCGAGCAGGAGGCAAGCACAGCTACGAGACCACAATGAATCTGTGCCATTTTCGATTGGATCGACAGGACGGGGAGAGATGGGAAGGGATGGGGCGGGAGGAGACATGAGTTGAGCAGGGAACGTCTGGGGCGAGTGGGTCCACTGCGCGGAACGTAATGTCGTGTGTCGGGAGGAGCAAGCGCTCAGGACAACTAGCCAGCGGGCGTGGTGCGAGAATAAGTATTTGGGTCAGAAATAACCCCACTATACACCATGTTTCTTGCCATATCTAAATTATGTTGATAGCTGGAACACAATGCGAACTATTGTACATGCCAATAGGTTAAGCTAAAGGGGCCCACATATAGTGATCCACATGTGTGTAAGCGAGCCAGAGTATTCTAAAGGGGCCCACATATCTCCTAAGAGATCTAAGCGCGGGGCTACAGGATGCCTCTCGTTGCTCCAAGCAATGGCCTCTGGTCTAGGCCCGCGTGTCAACGTGTTATCGCTTCCCCTGTGCCGCGTTCGCCCGGTGGAGAGACGTACGTTCACGGGAGACTCAGGGTTGGTTCGCTCATGTATTTTACCGCGAGGTCAGTCTCCTGCGTGATAGAAGATATGTATAGTTGTATTCTGTTTGTAATTGTACATAGATTAGATCCCTCTTCGGGCCCACTTGTAAACCCTAGTTTTCATCAATATAATGATCGGTACCGAGCCCCCTTGAGGGCATCGAGTACTCTCCTCATCTAAACCTATTCGGTGTTTTACATGGTATCAGAGCTACGATCGTGAGCATGTCGACTTCTGCCGCCACCAACGACTCCCTGGCCCTTGCGGCCCTTCTTCCCCAAACTCCGGCGCTGTCCGCCGGATCGTCGTCCTCGTCTGGTGCCCCAATCAACTTCGGGTCGAGCATCACCGTCAAGCTATCCGCCGAAACTCATCTGTTTTGGCGCTCTCAGGTGGTCTCCCTCCTTCGGAGCAATCTGCTCCATGGATTCGTCGAGGGAACGTTCCCGTGCCCTCCTCCGACCATCACCACCGGCGGCGCAACCAGCGCAAACCCCAAGTACGCCGCCTGGGTACAGCAAGATCAGGCAATTCTATCGGCGTTCCTTACCTCTTCTTCGATCGAGGTCGCCGGCATGATCTGGTTTGCAAGCACTTCTCGTGAGGCTTGGATCACGATCGAGCGCAGCTTCGCCACCGTGTCTATGTCGCGCTCGATGCAAATTCGTGATCAGATGTCGGAGTTAAAGAAGAATGATCTGTCCGCCACAAATTACTTCAACAAGATGAAAGGGCTCTCGGATATCCTCACTTCAATCGGCCAAGCTCTCAAGCCCGAGGAGTTCGTTGCTTTTGTCATCAAGGGTTTGGACTCCGATTACGATAATCTCGCGGAGTTCGTGATCGGGTTGGAGACTCCGATCTCCCCCCATGACCTCCTCTCACGGCTTCAGTTCACGGAGCAACGGTTCGATGCCCGTCGCGCTCAGGCTGGGCACATCCATGCCGCGAACGCGGCCAAGTTCTCCGGGAAACGTCCACCAGGAGGTCCTCCGTCGCCGTTCCGTCCTCCTGGCGGCTACACTCCACCCCGACCTGGCGCGTTCTTCAAGGCGTCCACGGGTGCTACTGGATCCTCGGTCGCTGGTGGATCGGGGGGCAGTACTGGGGCGCGCCATCATTGTCAGCTCTGCGACGCTCCCGGACATATCTCCTCTCGCTGTTTTCGTCGCTTCGACACCACGTTCTTAGGTGTGGGCAACGATGGCCGGTTCCTGGAAAACAGTTACAAGTGGCGCAACAGAACAAAGCCCAAGCTCAAGCACATCATGTCGCACCACCCGAGCCCACGGGTGAAACTCCTACCTTCCCTGTCGATCCAGCGTGGTATTTCGACACCGGTGCCACTGACCATCTCACTGGACAACTCAGCAAGATGAACTTCAAGGAGCCATATCTTGGGAAGGAGCAAGTTCACGCCGCCAACGGTCAAGGTATGCATATACATCACATTGGTCAAGCAATTCTACCCAATCCATCATCCAAGCCACTTGTTCTTCGTAATATTCTTCATGTTCCATCTGTCACAAAAAATCTCTTGTCTGTTCCTAGATTCACTTATGATAACTGTGTCTCGGTCGAATTTCATCCTAACAGTTTTTTTTGTTAAGGACCTTCTTACGGGGGCACTTCTTCTTAAAGGTCGGAGTCGTGGTGGCCTTTATGCACTTGATGATCCTCATGCTGCTGGCGCCTCTCTTGCAAAACGTGTCTTCAGTGTGCTTAAGGTCTCCCCTGCCCAGTGGCATGCCCGGCTAGGCCATCCATCACCACAGATTGTCCAACACATTCTTCGTCGTCATGAGCTTCCCTCAGAGTCCAATAAAAATACTAGTGTGAGTGTCTGTGATGCTTGCCAACAAGGCAAAAGTCACCAGTTACCATTTTCCCTTTCACAGCATGTAACAAACGCTCCTTTAGAGCTTATTTATTCCGATGTGTGGGGCCCTGCCCAAACTTCAGTCAGTAGTCACAATTACTATGTGAGTTTTGTTGATTCCTATAGTCGTTTTACATGGCTTTATTTGATTAAGCGCAAAAGTGATGTTTTTGATGTCTTTACTCAATTTCAAGCCCATGTTGAGCGTCTCTTAAATCATAAGATTATCACTGTTCAATCTGACTGGGGTGGTGAGTACATTAAGCTCAATGCTTTCTTTCAGAAACTTGGTGTCTCTCATCGTGTCTCATGCCCCCACACTCGTCAACAAAACGGTAGTGCTGAGCGTAAACATCGCCATATTGTTGAGACAGGTCTTGCCCTTCTCGCTCATGCCTCAGTTCCGTTTCGTTTTTGGAGTGATGCTTTTACCACTGCATGTTTTCTTATTAATCGCATGCCCACTCGTGTAATAAACATGCAAACACCACTTGAGCGTCTCCTTCACCAAACTCCTGATTATACTTTCTTCAAAATCTTTGGGTGTGCGTGCTGGCCTAACCTCCGTCCTTACAATAATCACAAACTTCAATTTCGCTCTAAAAAATGTGTGTTCCTAGGATATAGTCCCATTCACAAAGGCTATAAGTGTCTTCACGTTCCGACTAACAGGGTCTATATTAGTCGAGATGTCATCTTTGACGAACATGTTTTTCCTTTCTCTAATCTTCCATCCTCTAATTCTCCACCATCCTCTATCTCCACACCTAATTGTATTGACCAATTTGATGATTGTACGTATGCACCATCTTTCTACCTAACCATGGCGCAGGTACAGGTCGTGGTGCACGTCTTGAAGTTCTCCATGATGATGATCCATCATCGTCGTCATCGCATCCAGCCGATCACGTCGATCATCCTCCCGCCATGCAGCAGCATGCAGCTCCTGCTGCACGTGCGCCTGGTGCACATGCACCGCAGTGTGTTGGCGCCCCGTCGTCCCCTGCGCGGTCTCCGCCTGTCCACCACGCTGGTGGACCGGAACCGCGGACCCCGCCGACTGCAGGCTCGGCTCCATCTGGCTCGGCTTCATCGCCCGGCTCGGCTCCAACTCCCGATGACTCCGTCTCTGGATCGGCTCCGCCTGGGCTCTCCTCTACGGCTCCTACTGCAGATTCTTTGCGGCCGGTCACCCGTGCGTTGCATGGTATTCATCGCCCTAAACGCCACACGGATGGTACCGTTGCCTGGCTAACTACCTGCATGGCTCATTCTGCTGCTGATCCTCATGCTGAACCCCGTCACTTTCGTGCTGCTATGGGAATTCCTCATTGGCGTGCTGCTATGGAACTAGAGTTTGATGCCTTAATCAAGAACAACACCTGGCAGTTGGTTCCTCCTCGTTCTGGTATTAATATCATTGACTGCAGGTGGGTTTTTCGTGTCAAGAGACATGCTAATGGCACTATTGAGCGTTATAAGGCTCGTCTGGTTGCTAAAGGGTTCAAGAAGCGACATGGTCTGGATTACAAGGATACGTTCAGTCCTGTTGTGAAGCCAACTACTATTTGTTTATTGCTCTCGTTGGTTGTCACTCGTGGTTGGTCTCTGCGACAACTTGATATTCAGAATGCGTTTCTGAATGGTATTCTCGAGGAAGAGGTATTCATGCGACAACCTCCTGGTTTTGAGGATCCTGCTCATCCTGATCACTTGTGCTATCTTAGCAAGGCCCTCTACGGTCTTAAACAGGCTCCTCGTGCTTGGCATTCTCGTCTGGCTGCTGTGCTTCATCAACATGGTTTTGTTGCATCCACTGCTGATACTTCACTGTTTATTCTTCAGCGTCCTGAGTTGACAGTCTATTTGCTGGTTTATGTTGATGATATCATTGTTCTTAGCTCTTCGGATTCTGCTGTTGATGGTCTTCTTACTGGTCTTCGACAGGAATTCGCAGTTAAGGATCTGGGTCCTCTACACTATTTTCTTGGTCTTGAGGTATCCTGCAGTTCTCAGTCTCTTACTATTACTCAGCGGCAGTATGCATTGGATTTACTTCGTCGAGCAGGGATGCTTAAGTGCAGTCCTGCACATACCCCAATGTCCTCCACTACTCGACTGTTCAGTGCTGACAGTGCATCTCTCTCTGAGGATGATGCCACCACATATCGCAGTATTGTTGGGGGTTTACAGTATCTTACTCTCACTCGCCCAGATTTGTCGTTTGCAGTCAACCGTGTGTGTCAGTTTCTTCATTGTCCCACGGTGGATCATTGGGCTGCAGTTAAACGTATTCTCCGTTACGTTCGACATTCTCTTGGGCATGGTCTTTGTCTCCGCCGCTCCTCCTCCTCTGCCCTGTCTGCCTTCTCTGATGCTGATTGGGCTGGTGATGTGGAAGATCGGCGATCCACGGGGGGTTATGCTATCTTTTATGGAGAAAATCTTGTTGCCTGGAGTGCTCGCAAACAAGCTACCGTATCTCGTTCTAGTACGGAGTCTGAGTATAAAGCTGCTGCAAATGCCACCGCTGAGTTGATTTGGGTGGAAGCGTTGTTGAAGGAACTTGGTGTTCAACAAGTCTCTCCACCTGTTCTATGGTGTGATAATATTGGTGCTACCTATATCTCGTCGAATCCAGTCTTTCATGAGAGAACTAAACATATTGAGGTTGATTTTCACTTCGTTCGTGAAAGAGTAGCTCAGAAGTTGCTCCAAGTTCGGTTTGTTCCCTCCAAGTATCAGCTAGCTGACATTTTCACGAAACCACTACCACTTCCTTTGTTCGAGGAATGCAAGCGCAATCTCAATATGTTGTCCATAGTTGAGATTGAGGAAGGCTGATAGAAGATGTGTATAGTTGTATTCTGTTTGTAATTGTACATAGATTAGATCCCTCTTCGGGCCCACTTGTAAACCCTAGTTTTCATCAATATAATGATCGGCACCGAGCCCCCTTGAGGGCATCGAGTACTCTCCTCATCTAAACCTATTCGGTGTTTTACACTGCGTGCGCCGTTCAACCTGGCGGTTGTTTCCCCGTCCCTCGCGGTGCTCCCCTGCTTCTCACCATTGGAGCCCCATTGCTACAGGCGCCCTGTGGACGTGTTTGTTGCTGGCGTCTGCGTTGTATGCTGCCCCTACTCCTGTCCCCACCAGTATGACGATGGCGACGGCTGAAGCGTCAACTGTCGCAACACCATCTCCAGTCCCAGTTCTTTGCCCCGTTGATAACTCCCAAGTGCAGGAGATCAATTGTAGTACCTTTCGATAAGTATTTGAGTGTCGAACCCACAAGGAGCTGAAGGTAAGCTATCTATTCTCTAAATCCCTATAACCCTCTTATATGGCTGTTTATGCAAAGCAATAAGTTTGACTAAAAGGAACTAACTAATTAAAAGCAAGTGACGTGGAGTGTGGTTTGTCTAGTAACTAGTGAAGCAAGTTTAAAATACAAGTAATCCTAAAGCAAGTTTCTAAGCAAGTTTCACAAGTAGCAAGCAGCACATATCTCAAGTATCTCAAGGGAGCAAGTGTTCTAGCAATAGGTGTTTCGTTCGTGTGGTTGTCACAATTAGTGAAGCACATGTTTTAGTCTTAGTTGTTTCTTCTAGGAAGGAGCCATGAATAGGTATAGTCAAGTAAATGATCTACAACCCCTTATGATGGATCATGTGGCCAAGTAAATGTCTGCACAAGATTGATTAAGACATAAAGTACCACCATAGCCTTACGTTCTAAGGTCCCCTATATATATCCCCCAATAACTTAACTTTGTGGCTCTGTCTCAGGTTACTGTCACTCCCAAGTCACCACCACTCCATTATGCTACCGGTGATCACCTTACATGCATTCCCCAACATATGCGTGCACTCATATATTGTACATAAAGATAATCATAGAAGATAACAAACTTGTATGCAACCAATCAACGAACTATTTCACCATTGCCAACAACAATTCACTACTCAAACATAGACGGGGAGACACAATACATCAAGGGAATATAGTATTGCATCATACATCGTGTTTGCCAAGAGATTACAGTGGAGAGATGGAGCTGATCTTGCTGTAGATGTTGATGATGAACACGCCGGAGGGGGGTGGAGCCCTCCTGGGGTGATCCCGGCGGCGTTTCCCCCCTCCGATCTTCTCCGGTGGAAGCCTTCTGTCTCTCTGTTTCGTGGTTTCGTCTCTCGGCGCCGCCTCCTTCTCGAAAAGGCCAGGGGACCCTTTATATAGTCGTTTTTAGGTCACGAGACACTCGGGAGAAGAAAGATCGACGGCATCGGAGCCACGGGGGCAAAAAGGGGCCCCACACGCGGCCAAGGAATGGAGGGTCCTATTTTCCACCTGGTTGGCCATTTGGCCCTCTACTTTGGGCCATGGTCTTCGTCTCGAAAATTCTGAACCGTGCTCTTTGGCCTTGCCCTTTTTGGAGTCCCGAAGCTCCCGGAAAGTCTGAAACACTAAAAAGTACGTTTTCTGGAAAAACATGGTTAGAACCAAAAGAAGGGGGATTGTTCAGAAAATCCCCAAAATCATTATAAAATATGAATATAAGTTTCTAATATGTAGGAAAAACAAGTAATAACATGCAAAGTTCATGTATGCATTTTACATGCATCAAAATCCCCAAGCTTAACCCATACTCGTCCTCGAGTATGAAGGTGATAAAACTAACATGGAATTTGCATTTTAAAACAATCATGGAATATCAAAGAAGATTATTCGTGCTACATATAATCAAATGATTCATAATGTAGATGAGTAGCAACATACAATTCATGTTATAAGAAATATCAAATATGCAAGCAAAGATGCTTCATGAAAGTTCACAAAGTGTATAATGAAATAAAAGCACTATGGACCAAATGCATACACAAAATGAAAAATAAAATCCTATATTGGTCAAAGAATAGCATAATGGAAAATAGAAAATATGGTGGACACTTTGGAGAAAATTGAGTAGAGGTAAAACATGATAAAGTCTTATTTAGCCTCTAAATTATTCAACTAAAATTACTAATTGAAATGTGGCATCCATTGGTCTAAGACTCTCATTGCCCCTTTATCACTAGCATCTTAAATTGTGAATGTTGAAGTAATGTGATTGACAAGGTGTTGGTTGAATGCCTCATGCCCCGTGAGTGTGAAAACCTACTCCATGATTACTCAACTTAAGATTCCTAATAAGCTTTGTACAATCATAATAAGTATTAATGACATCATAGAGAACCGCAAAGAGGTACCTCTTGCCCCATGACATGGAAACCATCCCATGTCACAATGACAAGATGAACAAACGGAGTAGACTCATCATCCTTTTTTATTTCATTCACTATATGCATAGCTTCTTATTTTATTGTAGGATGTGTTTGTAGAGTCCACTCTAGCTGTAAGTAAATTTCCACCATGATCAAGCATGGCTTGGGTTAGCGGCCCAATGCGTTTCTCTAGTCATAAATATACTTACTCATCAAAGCTTACTATTCCTCTATTTCATTTCGGCATGGCAGGAGTCCAAAAACAAAAGTACACGATATCAACCAAATGTAAATTTTTATGCAATGTTGAAAGCTTTCCAGTCATACACGTTTATAGCTAGCTCCCAACCAAACACTTGTCAAACGCAAAACTTTTAGCTCCCGTTATTGGGTCATGTTTATTAAGTGCAATGAAAAGTAAAGGTGTGCATTCAAAAGTTCGTGAGAGTCCTATCCCAAATTCAGCTCATGACAATTAATAAAGTGAATATCTTAATTTAGAACATAAATAACACTATAACATGGTGAACATACTCGGAATAGCTATGAAGCTAATAGGTAGATATGGTGGACTCACTGGAAATACTTGGCTAAAGGGTGTTGGAAACAAGTTTATACTTGTTGGAATTTTTACTTTTTTGGCTAGCAAGAGGGAGAAAGTTGACCAGCTACTATGCATGCATATGTCCATAGAACTACTCATTTCATGAAAAACTAAATAAACCATCAATTAACATAAAGGACATGAATAAGAGATAGCTGAAGACAACATTATTGCAAATTTCTACACATAAAAAGCCTATAAATCATGCAAACATATGTAGCTATTCAAATCAACCATGGCATCCCTATTCCAAGTCATAATACTAGCATCCAATACATTCCAACCCAAAACTCCAGTATCTCAATCTCATATAAAATGATGGGTGTGGTCTTAACAAAACAAAAATAAAAACAAAAACTAGACGCTTCAAGTCTCTACGATAAATGCTTTGCTTAGAAAAACAGAAAGTAGACGTGTGCTAACCAAAAGAGTGTAGCTCCAGTGGGGTATTCATCACATCCCCAAGATTATGGCTTTCACCATTTTTGGATGTCTTGAGGCGCAGCTCCTCTATTCCCTGTGAAAAAACTTCACAAAACATGGTTCTCCCATTCTTTTTCTGTGGGGTGAGATCAGCAAGGACAAACAAATCACATGCTTGCTGTGAAAAATTCCAAATCAAATGCTCCAGTAGATAGAAAATAAGGTTCATTATGTTGTAAGTTCACTCTATTGCTTGAAAGAATCATGGAAATTCGATTCCCAGGCCCAAAGAGTGCATAAAACAAAAGAAGTCAGAATCTGTCCAGAAAAGCAACAACAGCAAAACGAACGTTTTTCCCTAAGATAGACTCGTCAAAAAAATTAAGCCAATTTTTGTGCTTACATAGGACGAAAAGTTTCATAACATACTAAAAAATTAGCTCAATCCGACATACCAATAAAAAACGTAAAATCATACGGTGAGCAGACTTGTGCTGAAACAGAAATTTCATGCACTAGGATAGCAACTTATAAGTCCAAATGGGTTTGACTGACTCTTTATTGAAAACTCCAGAATTAAAACAAAAAAAAACTAATCTCTTAAGACAGCAAGAGGAAACTAGGAAAATCCAAACAAAAACAACCGGGTTTCCTCCCGTAAAGCGCTTTCTTTATAGCCATATAGCTAGGCTTTACTTACTTAACATCATGATGGTTGGAGTGAGGTGGCTCGGCATCCCCAAGCTTGGTTTCTTGTACTTATTTGATACATGTAGGGTGAGCCCAGGGGTACATCCCCAAGCTTGATTGGTTGTCCCTCTTGATCTTTGTTCATCTCACTCAACTCTTCCTCCCGAAAAATTCTTCTTACACAAATCTCAACATAAAACTTCATTAGAGGGGTTAGTGCCTCCATAAATAAAATCCACATAGGTACAGAAAAGACACATCATGAGTTGATTCTAAATATTAACTATTGTTACTACAGTTGTGAATTGCTCCTTGATCAAAAGAACCACACAAAACACAAGTAATGAGAGCAATGCAAAATAAAGACATAATCTGCCAAAAACTGAACAGCCCGTAAAGAGTGAATTTTTAGAGGCACTTAAGTTGCTCAAATCAGAAAACTTAAAACTAATGAAATATGTAGTGATAACTAAATATTGCTGTCGTAAATTACCAGGTTAAAATTCCACTTCTGTGATTTTAAACATTTTTCGCAGTGAAGTTCAGGAATCTGTTTTCTGGACAGCTAATTATTATTGTTTAATCCTATCTCTCATATAAGATTATTCTTGCCATTTGTGATGAGAAATAAGACAGAAATGTGATGCTACAGTAGTGAACTAATATTTTTATTGTTTTTAGCTTTGGAAAAAGTTTTAATGATAGATACTTTGCAATGGTTTCATTGGCATGAACAACACATGTTCAAGGTCGACCCCAACTTCTCCATTACTCATCCTTCTCATTTACTTTCCCAAATTTTTTATAAAATGAAAATATTAAACTAAATGATACATAACAGTAGGTAAAGGTATTTTACATGTTGAAAAGACATAAATGTGTGCTCAAACCGAATAGAAAATTAAAGCATAAGGAACACACCAAAAAATATTAAACAATTTATTTTTAAGTCTAACCCCTTTCCTATGCATTAGCATTTTGTAATTAAACAAATAAAAGAAGCACATAATAGAAAGTATAGAAAGGTAGATCAAGTGCAACTTCAATACTTTTTCAGCATAAAGAGGGGAAACTTAATATTGTTGAAATATGTGTAACCATGTTTCCCTCTCTCATAATAATTTTCAGTAGCATCGTGAATAGATTCAACAATATGAATATCACAGAAAACATTCTTATCATGAGCCACATGCATAAAAGAATCACTACTCTCCACATAAGTAAAATCCTCATTAGTGATAGTAGGAGTTAAACATTCATAATTTTCATTGCAATCATCATATATAGGAGGCATAGTATCATCAAAGTGAATTTTCTCCTCCAAGCTTGGGGAACTAGAAATATCATGCTCATCAAAACCAACTTCCCAAGCTTAAAACTTTCCATAGAATCAGCAAGTATATCATTTTTATCCTCAATAGTAGGGGGACTAAAAATATAATATTCATCAAGACAAACTTCCCCAAGCTTAAAACTTTCCATAGAATCAGCAAGTATATCATTTTTATCCTCAATAGTAGGGGGACTAAAAATATCATATTCATCAAGACAAACTTCCCCAAGCTCAAGGTTTTCCTTAGCAATAAAGGTGTTCAAAGAATTAGTACTACCACAAATATGATTGTTGTGCAAATAATTTTTCAATTTCTCCTCAAACACTTTATATCCTAATTCAAGGTAGATATTATACAGTTCTAAAATTGTTTGGTTGTTTTCCATTTTATAATTTTTTTTGTGTTTTAGGTTTATATGTTAATATGCAATGCAAACAAGAATAAAAGCTTAGCACAATGCTCCCCGGCAACGACGCCCGAAAAGTGCTTGATAACTCCCAAGTGCAGGAGATCAATTGTAGTACCTTTCGATAAGTATTTGAGTGTCAAACCCACGAGGAGCTGAAGGTAAGCTATCTATTCTCTAAAGCCCTATAACCCTCTTATATGGCTGTTTATGCAAAGCAATAAGTTTGACTAAAAGGAACTAACTAATTAAAAGCAAGTGACGTGGAGTGTGGTTTGTCTAGTAACTAGTGAAGCAAGTTTAAAATGCAAGTAATCCTAAAGCAAGTTTCACAAGTAGCAAGCAGCAAGTTTCACAAGTAGCAAACAGCAAATATCTCAAGTATCTCAAGGGAGCAAGTGTTCTAGCAATAGGTGTTTCGTTCGTGTGGTTGTCACAATTAGTGAAGCACATGTTTTAGTCTTAGTTCTTTCTTCTAGGAAGGAGCCATGAATAGGTATAGTCAAGTAAATGATCTACAACCCCTTATGATGGACCATGTGGCCAAGTAAATGACTGCACAAGATTGATTAAGACATAAAGTCCCACCATACACTTACGTTCTAAGGTCCCCTATATATATCCCCCAATAACTTAACTTTGTGGCTCGGTCTCAGGTTACTGTCACTCCCAAGTCACCACCACTACATTATGCTACCGGTGATCACCTTACATGCATTCCCCAACATATGCGTGCACTCATATATTGTACATAAAGACAATCATAGAAGATAACAAACTTGTATGCAACCAATCAACAAACTATTTCACCATTGCCAAGAACAATTCACTACTCAAACATAGACGAGGAGACACAATACATCAAGGGAATGTAGTATTGCATCATACATCGTGTTTGCCAAGAGATTACAGTGGAGAGATGGAGCTGATCTTGCTGTAGATGTTGATGATGAACACGCCAGAGGGGGGTGGAGCCCTCCGGGGGTGATCCCGGTGACGTTTCCCCCCTCCGATCTTCTCCGGCGGCAGCCTTCTGTCTCTATGTTTCGTGGTTTCGTCTCTCCGCGCCGCCTCCTTCTCGAAAAGGCCAGGGGACCCTTTATATAGTCGTTTTTAGGTCACGAGACACTCGGGAGAAGAAAGATCGACGGCATCGGAGCCACGGGGGCAAAAAGAGGGCCCCACACGCGACCAAGGAATCTGGCCGTGTGGAGGGTCCTATTTTCCACCTGGTTGGCCTTTTGGCCCTCTACTCTGGCCCATGGTCTTCGTCTCAAAAATTCTGAACCGTGCTCTTTGTCCTTGCCCTTTTTGGAGTCCCGAAGCTCCCGGAAAGTCTGAAACACTAAAAAGTACGTTTTCTGGAAAAACAGGGTTAGAACCAAAAGAAGGGGGATTGTTCAGAAAATCCCCCAAATCATTATAAAACATGAATATAAGTTGCTAATATGTAGGAAAAACAAGTAATAACATGCAAAGTTCATGTATGCATTTTACATGCATCACCCGTCTACTTCTTCAGCGGGTTCATTCGTCGAATTCGTCGAATCGGCTCGATGGGCTGAAGCAGCAGATTGTTGAGATGGGGAATCCCCACCGACAGCAATGGCGATGGCAGATGGGAAGTAAATGGGTCGAAGAAAATAGACAGTCGCATCCTCCTATTGCGTTTTCTCCCCATCCGCAGATGCAGAAACCACTGTGACGTCCTTCTCTCTCGACTCTCCTATGATTTGATCTTGTGATGTTGGCCACTACGAAGCACTAGTTATAGTGTTGATGGCATAGATAGAGCGGGCGGGAGAAGGGGAAAAAGTGCGTGACCTCGGGTGATAGGTAGGTGGACGGCTGATCTCTAGTATTTTCTCCCAACACTTTATCCTTCCTGGGTTGAGCGTTTTTATACAGTTTATAGATGGTAATCTCAATTTCAACAATTTTGTTTCAGGCCAGGGATCTGTTTTGTTCAGCTCTATACTCAAATTATATGACTCCAGATGAGAAGTACGAGCTTGATGAAGCGCTCCCGGGAGAAGTGATTATTGCGATACCTATGTTGATTTCCATGTTCATAAGGTAGCACAGCTAAAAAGAGGTATAGTCTAAACCTGAGTGCATGATTGTCCCTTATGGTATCATATCTGTATTTTTGTCCATGTCTTTTGCATGTCCTTGAAACTCGGTAAATTTGTTATGCCCCTGATTATGCAGGCACACGACAATGCAGAGAATTGAGTGAAAACACATAAACAGAGTATTGTGTAAAAGAGTACTATGTGGAGATTGGCTCTAAAATAAACACAGAATCATACAATGGTACTTCTCTGTTTATATGACACACACTCTTTCTCTCTCTCTCTCTCTCTCTCTCTCTCTCTCTCTCTCTCTCTCTCTCTCTCTCTCTCTCTCTCTCTTTGAGATAGTTCAGTTTGTGTTTGACTAATCTAAATAAGTCTCACTCGTTTTGATTTAGCATTTGTTGTTTCAAAGTAGTTCAACAAATGATCGGTTATTGATTTTACTTGTTTGGTATATAGTGTCGAGTAATGCAGTGAAAGTATGCAACATATATTTTTAGGAATTAGAATTTATAGTTGAGAGGCAACTCCAACCTTGCGTGTGTGTATGTGGTCATAGAAATTAAGGTTTCAGTTGTCTATGCATGAATCTTCGGGTAACAGCAAATATGCATGGGGAATAATTTTATTTGCATTCTTAACCACATATCCGTCTCCATATGATCTAATTCTCTTGTGCATCGACATCCTTTCATTGAGTAAGCATGGCATGGAGCCTTTTTACAATTTCTGTAACTTTATATTAAAAAATTGTTGATAAATGAAAAAAATGATTGTTATAAACCATGCATAGAATTGCAGTTTTAGTTCTTATTTTGTTTTGTATCAAATGAGAATAACCCAAATTAGAAATAAACACTAAATGAACTGTCCTTTATCTAAATAAGATACAATTGTTTTCAACTCGGATATGGTAAAAAGTAATGTATGATATTTTTATCATTGCTGGATAGTGATTTGTTCGGCATCTCATCTACAAGCTAAAATGTTGATTATCCAAATGGTTATCTATTTTCCACCGTAACTACAATGTTCTTCGTTTGAGTCTATATTCTGTATTAGCTAAAATTTTCCAAACTTGTTGGTGACAGTTTGATTATAATTACTCATAAAGTATACATGTACATAAACTATTTAGCATATTGATTGTATGATTCACAGAAATGTTTATACACTTGACATGAGATATATGTTGGTTAGCTCATGTTAACTGAGGGAAGTTGAAGTTGCTACGCGAGCCTTGATTTTGCAGATTATTCACAGCATCACATCTGGTGCGTTTGTGATGTTTATGGCCATTAATTTAGATTATTTAAGGTCGTTGGCTTGTCGTATTCTATTTTCCATGTTTTTCAAGGACAACCCGATGTAGCGCCGGTCCAGTGTTCAGCGATAGCACCGAACCAGCTTATGTGAGAGTCCGAGAGAGAATAGCCAACATATGGGTTGCATTCATTTTCAGGTGAGTCTACATAGTTAGCTCTGACCTACATACAACTTGCTGGATAAGTGAACAATTGTTCATTTTGTGAGTTCTTCGGGTTTAGTTGGTGATTTTAAAAGAAATATCTGCAATTTGATAGTCAAGACCACTATGCTCGGCCATTTATGCCACCGCATAGGTTACTATTGTACCTTCATCGTGGATCTGCTAAGCTAGCTACATGCTACTACCGATAGCCTGAAACCTTTATTTATATATCAAATTACTAAGATTGTAGCGAGAGAGGATGTACATTATGGTTGTGGAAAAAGGTTAACCTATCGAACTCGTGACAGGGTTACTTTCCCTTTCCACCATATCTTCTTATGTTATACTATAATTCTATTGTCATGTCGGTTAGTGTTTTTAGGCTATTTTTATATAATTTGCAAGACACTCCTTTTATATTGCAACATATGGTAAGATAGCTTCATATTAATTTACATTTTCATCGCAGTGGTAAAATTCAAGCTATCTTACCATATGTTCCTACAAAAAGCATTTTTGCCTTCATTCGACTTGTTTCCCAATCACCCATAGGGGATTAGTTGAAATATCCTACGATGTTTCATATGTCATTTCTTGATGTCTCTACATTTTTCTTTAGAAAACAATTAGCATGCCTCAGCCAAAATCCCTTTGTTACGAAGCCAGATGTTTATGATTTTGTTGGTTCATGTGTTTGCTTAAGAAGAGGTGGAACTGGAGATGGGTTCTCATGCTCCTAAGTAGAAATCGGGAACACGGTTTGGAATGTTCATTCTTAGATTATTCAAAATATTGGTTGTCACACCAAATTAAAAATTACTTCTTTATACGAAGTGAATAATGAGTTAATAACTAGAGTAATGGGATACAACTCCTGAATATGGAGGTGATTTGGAAAAATAATATAGATGATCCCTGGTTATCAATATTCTTATTAGTAATGTCTTTCCTTGACTTCTAAGCTTTATGCTTGTAACTAGCTAAATGCTATCTTGGATTCTTCATTACTTTAGTGTGTCGAATATAACTTTGAGTGAACTTCTTTGGGTCGTCGAAAGTGCAACATGATTGTTTTGAATGCAGTATTACAATGCATCAAAGATCCAATATTATTCCACCCGAATTGTCTAATTTTAGGTATCGAAGTGTGAACTATTGGTTTGGGCCTAAAATAACCTTGGATTTTTCTTCTTCTTATGTTTACAGCTGGCAACTCGAGTATATTTCATACGACGTCTGTATATGTAGTTGTAATTGGTGCCGAAATTAATTAAAATGCCAGCATGAACTATACAGGATAAAGAAAAGGCAAGTGCTTGGTTTGTCCGCAAAAATTGTATCGAGATCCTATTTTGTTTGAGAAGGTGTGTGATGTGATGTTGTGGTCTCCCGAAGAGAAAATATGATCTGTGCAGATGCTTGCTACATTTAACATGGATTTTTTTTTTCAAAACTCTCTAATTCTCTTTGGCACTAGACCGCCTGTTATCTTGTCGAGTCTTACTACAAGAAGTTCAACATTTGGCAAGAATATAAGCTCATCAGCAATCACATAAGAGTAATCTAGAAAGAACAAAACCATGGGGCCTTGATTATGCAAAAAAAAAAAGAGAATGATTTGGTTAAATAACGGTAGCAAAGAACGGCGCGGCGAAGCGCGCAGGATCCATCTGGTAGTGATCCACATGTTAGTGACCCCATTTAAGCGAGTCAGAGGGTTCGTTCCCGACCGGAAGTAGCGTCAAGAATTATACTCCACTACCCGGCCGATAACTCAATGTCCAACGGCTGAACTCAACCATGTATATATGCATGATTGACTTGACTCCACCTACGGTATGAACGAGATGGTACCTAAGGACGTAGCCGTGAGTGGTGGACTGGTGGCACTAGGAAAGCGACACGAACAGAGCCTACAGGAGAAAGAATATAGATTCGGACGCGTGGACGTGGATTAAAAAAAACTCGTTTGCTGTTGCAGAGACATAAAAGAAGAAGGATACTCATGGCTGTCCCTCTCAAACAGCAGCCGCGACGACGTCAAAAAACCGAACAAACTCGCCGGGGACATCACATATTCCCTTTCCCCTGGATCCGGATATACCTCTGGAACGGAGAGGAACAGAGTTTTGTTCGCCCTCTCGATCCATCGGCGGCTTAGCCCAAATCGTTCCCGTCCAGACTCCAGAGGGAGCACTGCTTGACGGAGTACTTCACGTGCTCCTCGTGCACACGCACCGGATCGGCGGACAACCCGGCTGGTTGGTGGTTGGATCGTCCCCGGCACTCCCTGTACAAAGTACACGCCTACTACTAGAGTACTAGCCAATCATCCACGACCCTCAAGTCAGATATCTAAATGGACATCACAGCAAATATAGATGATAAAGGACTAAGACCATCTTCCGGACGGGAAGGCGCAGCCCCCAATTCAAAACCCTCAAATCATTTTACCCCAAGTTTTTGAATTGTTCAAAGGAAAACGCTCATAATCCTCCGGGGGGATCTCGCAACTCCATCCTCCGGGGCGAGCACACGCCACGTGCCCTGTGTCGTGCCCAAAGACTAGTCCACCGCTGCCTTATCTCTTTCGTCCTCCTTCCTCTCGTTGCTTCTCCACCTTCAGTCCCCTACTTCACCCGCAACTCCATTACTCCTCCACCTCCAGAAAATACATGCCCCCGCACCGCCATCCTTAATCCCCAATTCTCGACCGCCGCCAGCCTCGCGCCCCTCCCCCCACTCTCTATATCTTCACAATTTCTCCCTGGTGACCGCATGAGCACGGAGGCGCGGCGAAAAATCGATCCGTCCTATGGTGATGGCTGCTAGATTCGGGGAGCATCTCCTCAGCGCCCATGGGTGCTTGATGCGGGGAGCATCTCCTCCATGGCCAGCGACCGTGTGCTACGAAGGGCGGAGTCCGTTGCTGCAACGGTTGGACGGCGGTGCTATCGTAGTTCAACGGTGGTGCTACCGTACCTCGACGCCGATGATCCCATCCCTCACCGGCGGTGGGCGGTGCTACCATGCGTCTACAGCGGTGCTACCATCCCTGAATTCGATGCTCCCATACCTCAACGGCGGTGCTATCGTAGTTCAACGGTGGTGCTACCGTACCTCGACGCCGATGCTCCCATCCCTCACCGGCGGTGCTACCATGCGTCTACAGCGGTGCTACCATCCATGAATTCGATGCTCCCATACCTCAACGCCGGTGCTACCGTAGTTCGACGCCGATGCTCCCATCCCTCACCGGCGGTGCTACCGTACCTCGACGCCGATGCTCCCATCCCTCACCGGCGGTGCTACCATGCGTCTACAGCGGTGCTACCATCCATGAATTCGATGCTCCCATACCTCAACGCCGGTGCTACCGTAGTTCGACGCCGATGCTCCCATCCCTCACCGGCGGTGCTACCGTACCTCGACGCCGATGCTCCCATCCCTCACCGGCGGTGCTACCATTCCATGAATTCGATGCTCCCATACCTCAACGGCAGTGCTACCGTAGTTCAACGCCGATGCTCCCATCCCTCACCGGCGGTGCTACCGTACCTCGACGGCGGTGCTACCATATCTCAAACGGTGGTGCTATCATACCCTTGACGCCGGTGCTACTCGCCGGAGTCTAGGCAGTTGTACGAGCCACAATAGGCATGGTTCAAAGCGGCAGGTGATGGTTCTGCGAGGAGCAGGTTGCAGTGCAGCGAGCGGTGGTCTAGACAACGGGGCGAGTCGGCGAAGTTCCGAACGACCGGGCTGTGGGACGCGGCAAGGGAGCCACCACTGCAGCGACCAGGCATCGTTGATTCTCCGTGGATTTTTTTTTCTTTTTTGTCCGAGGTTAGGTGAGGACAGGTAGACGAAAGAAATCGTACGGTTCAACTTGACTCCATCGAACGGCGCGGAAGGCGGGGGATCGGGGGTTCCGATCCCCCGGGGGACGCTCAGCGTTTCCCTTGTTCAAATGCAAAAATAAATAAAGTCTTACATAATTATGTTTTTAGCCATAATTTAACGGTTTGGCTTTACAAAACCATTCGAATTCGTCGTCGGCGCGCTCGGCGTTTGTCAATCGACGTTCACGACCTCGTTGGAGCCGAGGAAGCCGCGGTCGGGAGTGTAGACGTGGAACCCGTCGCCGACGCCCTGGGTCTCTCCCAGCGTGTCGTTGCTGCCGCCGCTCGGGTCAGCGCTCGGGGCTGCCGCTTCGTTGGTTGCCGTGGCCGCCGAGGACGCCGCGCCGAGGCCCATCTCGGCGAGGATGGTAGCACGCATCGCATCACACGCCGCCCTCGTCTGCGGATAGAGGTTCGACGTGTCCGTCGTGAGGATCATGAAATCCCCCTGCCTCTTCTTGGCCGCCGCCTTGCCGGCCTCGATCTCGAGCTTCTTGTTCGTCTTCTTGGCGAACTCCGCCCACTTGGCCTCGGATGCGGCACGTATCTCGGCCGAGCTCTTCGCAACATTCTCCATGACCTTGTCGATTGCGGCGTGCACTCGCTCCGAGCTCTCCGCCTTGGCCTTTTTGTTTCCCATGGGCCTTTCCGAGTTGAGCGCCGCCTCCTGGATTTGAGCATCGACGGGCTTCTTGTTGAGTCGGAGCCTATGCTTCTTCCACTTCTCATTCTTTTGCAACTTGTTGAAGCAATGTAGAAGCACAAAGTCCTTCTCGTAGAAAGTCTTGTACAACTCCATGGCATCAACGAGCTAGCAACAAGCGAAGTCAAAGATTACGAGATGCATGAATGCTGTGATTGTATGCGAGAAGATGACAATGGAGATGCTCTTACTTGGTCTTTCACGGTCTTGCCACTCTCCGGCCTCGTCGTGATGTTTTCGAAGGCTCCATGGAATTTGTTCACGGACTTTTTGGTCGTTGCCCATCGATGAGCTGGCGCATTCTGGTTGCGATCCATGACGACATGTATGTATGGCGCTTGATACTTGCGCTCGTCAAACTCGGAGAGAATCCTCTTCCAATAGGAATCGCTCGTTTGGTTTGAACCCGTGATCACGTCTTGGGTGATGGAACTCCAGGACTCGGTTAGGCACTCATCCTCTTTCGTCGTCCAAGCTATGCCACAACATTCACTCTTCTTCTTCTTCTTCTTCCCATCATCGGCTTCCACATCTTCCTCTTCCTCGTCGGCGTTGTCGACGTCTCGCTCCTTATCAACAATGGCGCTCCCGCCACCATCTTGTGTGCCGAAGGAGGCCTAGGTGCCGAAGTCGTAGCCGCCGAAGGGCACGTGGGTGCCGAAGGAGGCCTAGGGACCGGTGTCGAACAGGTTGTGGGCACCTTCCTCGAACATCAGTGTGCGCCCGGACTGGGCCAGCCCGACAGCCGCGCCGCCCGGGCGCAGTCCCGGAGACTCGTACGCCTTGTTCAGATCGATCCCCACCCCGGCTCCGGTGGGCGCGCCGCCGAACGAGTGCAGTTGGTTGGGGTCGAAGCCGCCGAGGGTGCCGCCGCCGAAGTTGACGTAGCCGAAAGCGTAGCCAGCATAGCCGCCGGGCTCGTTGAAGTTCGGGGAGAGGCCCTGGCTGGGACCAAGCCTCGACTGCGAGCGCAGCGTGCTGGCGGCGTCCACGCGGAACGGCGACGCCGAAGTCGACGTGCTCGATGCGCCTCCCGGGCTTTATCCTCCGGTCGCGGTCGCGGTAGCGCACACAAGCGTCTCTAGGGTCCCCGCCGCAGTCCAAGCCAGCGACCTCTCGCGACGAAGCCGGCGCTCCGACGAGGAGGCATCGCGTCTCAGCTGGTCCACCGCCCACTCGACGTCGGTCATGCCTTTCGGCCGTTCCTTCGGTGGGCGCGGCTGCAGCACGCGGCGCTTGACGCCGAGCGTGCCGGCCTTCACGTTCTTCGCCGGCGGTCTCGGCGGCCCTTTCGGAGCCATGGCGGGAGAGGAGGCGGGAGGGGCGAGAAAGACGAGCGGCAGCGGGGAGGAAAAATTGCAGGCGTCTGGGGCGAAAAGGGTTTTTGGTGGGCGTTTGTGTCGCTGGCAAGACGGGCCCGCGGCGCATTTCGACTCGTCCGGCGCCCCCACGGGAGCCCCTGGGGGGAGGGGTTGGGCTGGGTTTGCCGGACGGGAACAAGGGGGCGTCCGGACGGGAAGGCCCAATGGGGGGCGCGACTGGGCGCGCTCGGGGCCCGTCCGGACGGGAAGCGACCGTGGGGGCATGTTTGGGGGGCGCGACTAGAGATGCTCTAAGAGCATCTCTACGGCCACCCCAAACGGCTCCTCGGAGGCCCAATGGGGTCCAGACTAAAAAAAACCTGCCGCAACGGCACCCCCAAGGTGTACACCGCCAATTTTGTGTCCGGAACACCTAACCCACCCGTCAAACTTGGGAGGCCATCCTGGGGGCGCCGGACATCGTCCGGTCACCCCACCCGACAGGCGGCCCCCGCCCGTCATAGAGACAAACCGTCCCCAGCCGACAGTCATTCGGCCCCATCCTTCTGATGTTTCCTCTTGGTCGACGATTCGCACCATCACCGGCACCCTTGTCGTCACGAACAGTACACATGAGTCGAGAATGTACGATGTTGGCCGATTCACCGCCGCTCGTCGCCGTTCCCTGTCGTTTTCGCGCGCCGCCGTGGATCATTCAACCGTCGTCGTTGTCCTCGCTTCCACCCCGCAGGTAAGGTGTTTGCCCGTTTGCCTTAGGTCGATGAACCGCCGATAAAGTTGTTTAGCTCACGGCTAGTGGTTGAGTTTTGTCCAATATAGTATGGATAGTGACGACGAGATCATGTTTTGCCAATTGATGAAAGAGGAGGCCGCCCTTGGAGACGACGAGGAGAATGAGATGGTCATGGATGCTCTGTTAGAGGCGATGGCCGTGGGAGGCAGCCGAGCCAAAGCATGGAGGATCAAGGAAAGGGCGCAGGGCGAACAAGAACCAGTAAAGGGAAACTGGCAACAGACTCTTGTGGGACGACTATTTCTCGCACACGCCTACAACCTACCTCATGAATTTCGCCGGAGTTTTCGGATGAACAAAGAAGTCTTCAGACGAATTGTGCACGGTGCTCGGGAGTATGATGACTACTTTGCGCTAAAAAAGATTGTACTGAGATTCTAGGATTTTCATCTCTTCAGAAATGCATGGCTGCAATACGATGTCTTGCATATGGAGCCTCTGCAGATTCATTGGATGACTATCTTCGTATGTCCGAGACCACCGCCGTTCAAGCCACATTTCGATTTTGCAAGGTAGCAGTTGCAGTGTTTGGTTCCGTGTATCAGAGATCACCAGATGAAGCAGACACGACTCATTTGTTGGCACAAGGACAAGCAAGAGGATATCCTAGGATGCTTGGAAGCATCTATTGAATGCATTGTGTGGTGACCCAGCACACCACTGCATGTATAGTACGCAATTCGTTGACATAATACTCGCAGAAGGACTTATCCATGAATATTATATCCCTTAGAGTGGTACAACAGAAACATATTATGTCGGATATATACCGATTAGGGGTATATCAGATGGTGCTCTAAAGTGCTGGATTACCAGGGTGTCCTAAATGGTAATGGATCACGGTCCATTGGGCGGCCCAGTAAACTGACGCACGGAAGCCGGATTCTAGAAGAACCCGGACCACGACCCACGTGGTACGGCTTGGAGTAGAAGGCGGATTCCTTGCCTTCCACGTTAGCACATACCGTAGTCTTCTAGGCTTCCTATTCTGTAAGCCCTAATCCGACTATTATATAAAGCCGGACGGGAGATAAGAAAGATAGACAAGAAGCTAGATGCTAACTCGCCGAGAGGTTGATCCTTGTCGAGTAGCTAAACCTAAACTCACATTGCACTCTGTATTCCTCAGGCTTTAGACCTGATTAGTGAGATTGCAGGAGTAGGAACGCCGCCTATTTGCGACGTACCGAACCTGGGTAAAACCCTGGTGTCATTGTTCGTCATACGATCACGCCCCCCACCTATCTATCGGTAGTCTCATGGCACCCCCGTCTATGAATTCTACTACGATGTCTCGACAGTTGGCGCCCACCGTGGCGCCAGCGACGTCATGCGTTATGTTTCGATCGGGGATACTCGGCGGAATCAGCAGTACCATAACTGTCGGAAGCTTGGAATTCGACAACGACGTCAGACGCTTCCTCGGCCTCGGCACAGCCCTGTACTTGGCCTCGGCACTCGAGCGCGAAACCGTAGGCTGTCTCTTGGACGACCACGAGATCAGGGAGGGGCCGAGGTAGACGCAGTATCCAGAGGTGGAGCGGTGAGTGTCTGGACACCCAGCCCAGTCGGCGTCGGAGTAGGCGACGAGGCTGGTGTCGGATGATGCCGTCAATGTGAGTCCCATGGCCATGGTACCACAGATGTATCGAAGAATTCGTTTTACCATAGCCCAGTGAGTGTCACGCGGGGCGCGCATATGGAGACACACCTGCTGAACGGCATACTGAAGATCCGGCCGCGTCAGTGTGAGATACTGAAGAGCACCGATGATGGAGCGGTAGAAGGGAGCGTCGTACGCCGGAGAGCCCTCGACGACGGTGTCGGGGGGTTACCCCCGAGTAGGGTAAAGACAGGTGGTAAAGGCCGCTTACAGAAGAGAGGTTTGGTCGAGTAGCCGACTACCGGGTACTCGCTACCCGGTCGACTGCTACTCGGTCTCACCTCAAGATGGCCAGAAGGAGATATCAATCAAGTTCTACCCTGTCGAGTAGAAGGTTTGGCCCGAGTACAATTGGCGGGAACCTTTGGCGGGAAACTACTCGGGCAGGAAGTCAAAGGAGCCGTTCTGACACAGGATCCCGCGTATCCTGGGTCCGTACTTGGCAGCATTCGAACTACTGTTCACGTGGGGACGGCCTGTCTGACAGTGACAGCATGGAAGCAGGCCGTGGCAGGATAAGGGGGGCCTACTCTGTGACTAGGTACAGTGATACCAGTCTGTCCCCTAGTTTTGCCCAACGACTTTACAGAAGCAGACAAGATCAACGACCAAAGCTGTCAGCGGGTACTCGGAGAAAGGACGGTGTGCACACTATGTCGACACTTGTCTAGATTTGGACGTATCCGGCTGGGCACCGTGTATATAAGGTGCCCCGCCGCCTCCTGCGCGGGGCATGCTCTCAGAGGTTCATTCGGAAACCCTAGAAACCCTAAGTTCTTAACCTAGCTCTACTCGGAGAGGAGAGAGAAGCTACTCGGTAGCGATACCATTTGTACTGTGGCTACTCGGAGAGACATCGTAATACATAGAGAAAGGCAGGAGTAGGGGTTTTACCTCCTCACGAGGGCCCTGAACCTGGGTATATCGTGTTGTTTGTGTTGTGTGGATCTTACCTCACGCGGCTACTCGTCGCGTGATCCCTCCCCGGACACCTCCAGCGTCCATCGTCCCCACATCTTTAGCCATCCCATGGCATCTGCCGTGACACCACCACGACAGTTGGCGCCCACCGTGGGGCAACCAGCGGCGCTGGCTGGAGTTTCTGTTCGGACGGGATCTTCATCAGCGGAGCGCGTAGTTTGTGGCATTGTCCACAGATTCGGCTCCTTCGACTTCGTCACCGACAACGCCGGCTGTTTCGGCGGCATGGCCATGCCGGAGGGCGGCTCGGTGATCTCCTTCGGCTCGCATCTCGTCTACGTCGCCACCGTCGCCAACAGCGCCTACCCCGAGCTGGTGCAGGACGCGGAGGATCCTCCCGCGGTGGTTGCTGCTCGCGGAAGGCCTGCGCGCAGCTCTGCATGCTGCGCTGAGGTGATGGTGACGGGCTTGGCGGCAAACACTGGCGCAGCTGCTACGGGCGCTGCGGCCGTTGTCGAGGAGGTTGACGACCCGCCTGCTGGTGGCAGGAACCACCGGCCCTACGAGAAGGAGAGCAACCTGCCGCCTTCCACGTCTACGGTCATCCCCGCGTCTGCAGCGCGAACCGGCATGCCCACGCCCACCGACGTCGAGCTCCTAGCTGCAAGGGAGCAGCTCGAGCGGCAACGCCAGGAGCTGCTTGCCGAGCAGGCGGAGTTGGAGAAGATCAGGTTGGAGCTGAGCCTGGACCAGCTCGAGTACAACAAGGCCCACGGCTTCACGCCGGTCGCCAGGAGGCCCAGCAGAGTGGGTGCTACGCGGCGCAACCTGGGTGCCGAGATGGCGACAGTTGCGGAGGAGCCCGCGCAGTCCGCCACCGCGAACACCTTCACAAGGCCAAGGTACAGCACACCCGCCAAGACGCTGCGAGCTGCGCAGGCTGTGGCTGCCGAGTTGCCGCGCCTAGATGGAGAGGCGCGTCTCAGGCAGCAGGAGAGGCTCAATGAGTTGGTGCTGGAGGCCGCCAGGCAGAACGAGGAGTTCCGCAAGGCCAACCCGGGAGCTGGAGCTTCGCAGGTGGTTCACTCGCATGCGGCAAGATCTAACGATCAAGCCTCATCTCCGCATCCGAGCCGCGAGAAGAGCCGCAGCGGGCGTTCGGGTAGAGACAGGCAAATGCAGGTGTATGACCCGGCTGCTGCCGCGAAACAGACTGCTGTGCCGCAGCAGCCCGGGCGGGAACACAACGCTGCAAGAGCAGGCTCTCAAGCCCATCAAGCTCAAAGCCGCGCCCGAGAAGCCGCGCGTCCGGGTACTTCTCGGCAACCCGCAGCCCCGCCTACTCGGCAGAGGCAGCAGCCGCGCCCAGTGGCACCAGTCGCCAACCCGGTGGAGCAGCCCGCAGCTATGCAGGTGGATAGGTATGATGATGGCTACTCGGCTATGGAGATGGCTGGTTATGACATCCATGACCGTGTTGGTGAGCGTGTGTTGGCACCTGGAGATGCAAGGCACCAGTTGGATCGTCTCAGCTTGTCGGCGCGGCTTGAGAGCACGGGTCCTCCTGGCCCCGAGTGCTTTGGCCCGCGCATCATGAACGAGCCATCCGTGAAGGGCTTCCAGCTCGCAAGAGGCACCAAGAGCTACAATGGTAGCACCAAGCCTGAAGATTGGCTCAACGACTACGTCACCGCAGTCCATATTGCGGGTGGCAACAGGAGATGGGCGGTGCGCTACGTGCCGCAGATGCTAGAGGGTCCAGCTCGCACTTGGCTCAACAACCTGCCCAAGCACAGCATAAACTGCTGGCTGGACTTCTCGGACGCATTCGTCAGCAACTTCACCAGCACCTACAAGAGGCCGAATAGGCCACAGCAGTTGTCGGCTTGCCGGCAGCGAGAAGACGAGACGGACCGCGAGTACCTTACTCGGTGGAGCACCTTGAGGAACACCTGTGAGGGTGTGAATGAGGCACAGGCCATCACTTGGTTTGCGCAGGGATGCCGACATGGCAGCATGCTTTGGCAGAGATTGCAGAGGGAGATGCCGAACAACCTGGCCGAGACCATCAAGATCGCGGATCAGTACGCACTCGGAGATCCTACTCAGCCACTGATGGATTCCTCTGAGCCGAGAAGAAACTTCAACAGCAGCAAGCGCAATGAGTTCCGCAACAAGCGCCGAGTAGATACTCGGTATGATCCCGAAGAGGTGAATGCAGTGAATGTCGGAGGCGGTGGTGGCCAAAGGCAGAAACCTGCTGGAGCCTACGGGCAGAACCAGAACCAGGGCCAAGGCAACAAGAAACCGTTCCGCACTGCGTAGCCGGGTAGCGGGAACTCCGAGCAGCCGAAGAAGTTTGTCTTTGATGACATGAAGGATGGTCCGTGTAGCTTCCACACTCACCACCCCTCAAGGCCTGCCAACCACACTACTCGGCAATGCGAGTGGTGGGATGTGATCAAGAGTGATGGCTTGCCTCCTCCACCTCCTCTGCCAGCCGCGAATGCCACTGTTCAGCCTACTCGCGCTCCTGCAGCTCGGCCGCCAGTGTACCCGAGAAGAGAGAATGTCAACCAGGTGGCTTTAGGAGCCAACCGGAACTTCAACAACGAGAGATACCGCAACAACAACAACAACTACAACCGCAACAACAACAGCAGAGGCAACACCAACTATCAGGGCAACAACAGTGGCAACAACGGCAACAATGGGGGCAATGGCTCCAACCAGTACCAAGAGCACCATGAGAGCTATATGATCTTCACTTCTGAGGCAGTCGACAAGCAGTCACAGCACAGGCGGGCCATGGAGGTCAATGCAGTGATTCCGGCTGTCCCTCACTACATGTACTGGTGCGACCAGGAGATCAGGTGGACTCGGGCAGATCACCCCAAGGTGATGCCCAATCCGGGTACCTATGCCTTGGTGCTGGATCCTACCTTCCTGGGCCCCGAGAAGAATGTGAGGTTCAGCAAAGTGCTGATCGACAACGGCAGCAGCATCAACATTGTGTACAAGGATACACTCGAGAAGCTTGGCCTGGCCGAGAACATGATGCTGCCTAGCAAGACCACCTTCCATGGCATTGTGCCTGGGATCTCGTGCAATCCGATTGGCCGAGTGTGGATTGATGTGCTATTCGGTACTCGGGAGAACTGCCGCACAGAGCGCCTGCAGTTCGAGGTGGTGGATCATCAGAGCCCATATCATGCTCTACTCGGCAGGCCTGCTCTGAGCAAGTTCATGGCCTCTACCCATGTGGCTTACCTGAAGATGAAGATCCCCGGGCCCAATGGCATTATCACCATCTCGGGAGATTACAAGAAGTCCATGGAGTGTGCCTCTGCTAGCTCCCAGCTGGCGGAGTCAATGGTGATTGCTGCCGAGAAGAAGAAGATGTACGAGGTGGTGGCCATGGCTCAGTCCGCACAAGCTGGCGCACAAGGTGTGCCGAGTACTCAGCATGGTACTGCTTTCCAAGCTGCCAAGGAGACCAAGACGGTCCAGGTTGACCCCGAGTTCCCGGAGCGTGTGGCTATCATTGGTGCCGGGTTGGCCGAGAAATAGGAAAGCGCGCTCATCCACTTCCTCCGTGAGAATCGGGATGTTTTCGCCTGGACTAATGAAGATCTACCAGGAGTCCCGAGGGAGTTGGTTGAGCACTCTTTGCATGTGCGTCCTGACGCCAAGCCCGTGAAGCAGGCTTTACGCCGCTTCGGGGATGAGAGAAGGAAGGCCATCGGTGATCAAATCACCAAGCTGTTGATCAGCAACTTCATCATGGAAGTGCTGCACCCGGACTGGTTGGCCAACCCGGTCATGGTCGAGAAGAAAAAGGAAGACCCCAAGGCTGCCACTGCCTGGCGCATGTGCGTCGACTACACCGACTTAAACAAGGCATGCCCCAAAGATCCTTTCCCGCTACCTCGCATCGATCAGGTGATCGATTCCACTGCCGGCTGTGAGCTGTTGTCTTTCATAGATGCCTACTCTGGTTTCCACCAGATTGCACTCAACCCTGCTGATCAAATAAAGACTGCTTTCATTACCCCGTACGGGGCTTATTGCTATCGTGTCATGTGTTTTGGCCTGAGGAATGCGGGTGCAACCTATCAGAGATGCATGCAGAAATGCTTGCACGACCAGCTCGGCAAGAATGTGCAGGTGTACGTAGATGACATTGTCATCAAAACGAATAAAACACATACTCTGCTTGCCGACCTGGAGGAAACCTTTGCTAACCTACGCAGGTACAAAATGAAACTGAATCCGAGTAAGTGCACCTTTGGTGTACCAGCTGGAAAGCTACTCGGTTTTCTGGTTTCTAGTCGGGGCATTGAAGCCAATCCGTCTAAGATAAAAGCTATTGAAAGCATGTCTTTGCCGAGATCATTGAAGGATGTGCAGAAGTTCACGGGGTGTTTGGCGTCTCTGAGCCGTTTCCTGGGCCGGATGGGCGAGAAGGCTCTGCCTTTGTACCAGCTGATGAAGAAAAGCGACAAGTTTGTCTGGACTCCGCAGGCGGATGTGGCATTCAATGAGCTAAAAGCAATGTTGGCTAGCGCTCCTGTCTTGGCTAGTCCGCTACCCAAGGAGCCTATGCTGCTATACATTGCCGCGACTAACCGAGTAGTCAGCGTGGTGATAGTGGTGGAGCGAGAAGAAGAAGGCAAGAGTGTGCAGCGCCCAGTCTATTATCTCAGTGAAGTGATGTCCAGTTCCAAGCAAAACTATCCACATTACCAGAAGATGACATATGGTGTGTACCTGGGCGCCAGGAAGCTGAAACATTACTTCCAGGAGCATCCCATCACTGTTGTGAGCTCGGCTCCCATCTCGGACATCATGGGTAACAAGGAGGCGAGTGGCAGAGTAGCCAAGTGGGCGATTGAGCTGGCCGCGTACGCTCCCGCGTATACGAGAAGAGAAGCAATCAAGTCTCAGGTACTGGCGGAATTTCTTGTGGACTGGGCCGAGATGCAGTATGAACCTCCCGCTCCAGTTTCCAACTATTGGAAGATGCACTTTGATGGCTCAAAGGTGAAAGAAGGCCTTGGTGCTGGCGTGGTGCTTACATCACCCAAGCGGGATCAGCTCAAGTATGTGTTGCAGATCCATTTCAAGGCATCCAACAATGTAGCCGAGTACGAGGCAGTGGTGCATGGGTTGCGAGTAGCAAAGGAGGTTGGTGTGCAGCGCATTATATGCTATGGCGACTCAGATCTAGTGGTGCAGCAAGTCTCAGGTACCTGGGACGCTTTGGATGCCAACATGGCATCGTATCGCTTCCTGGTGCAGTCAATGACTGGGTTTTTCGAAGGCTGTGAGTTTCAGCACATTCACCGAGCAGAGAACGAAGCCGCAGACGAGCTATCCAAGTTGGGATCTTCTCGGCAATCCATCCCGGCAGGGATTGCCTTGGAGCATTTGAGGAAGCCATCTATCAAGCCTTCCCCCAACTCGGAATCTATCTTTGTTCCTTCTCTGCCGAGTGAGGAATCTGACCCAATGGAGATTGACTGGGAGAGTGCTGCAGGGAACCCGGGGACTGCCGTCCTCTACTCGGGGACTGCCGTTCCCTACTCGGGGACTGCCACTCCCTACTCGGGGACTGCCACTCCCTACTCGGGGACTGCCACTCCTTACTCGGGGACTGCCACTCCCTACCCGGGGACTGCCACTCCTTACTCGGGGACTGCCGCCCTCAACCCAGAAGCTGTTGCATTCATTGAAGAAGTTCTCGCCAATCGGTCTGGGCTGCAGAGAAGCGCTCCTACTCCTCCTGTGCAACCAACAGAGCCTGTCCCAATGGAAATGGACGAACCAGTGTTTCCCGTGCGGGAGACGCCGAGTTGGGCAATGCCCATATTATCCTTTCTAAGGGACGGTACTTTACCTGAAGATGAGGTGACCGCGAGGCAGATTCAGAGAAGGTCCAAGGGCTACACTATAGTCCGAGATGTGCTGCACAAGAGAAGTGCCACCGGCGTGCTGCAACGCTGTGTGAGCCCAGAAGAAGGAGAAGAAATCCTGGTGGAGATACATCAAGGGGAATGTGGGCATCACGCCTCTTCTCGGGCTTTGGTCAAGAAAGCTTTTCGGCATGGCTTCTACTGGCTCACCGCACTGCAGCAAGCTGAAGATATCGTGAGAAAGTGCGCCGGCTGCCAGATGTTCGCAAGTAAGATTCACATGCCAGCTTCCGAGTTGAAAACAATTCCTATCACATGGCCCTTCGCTGTCTGGTGCTTGGATATGGTTGGTCCTTTCAAGCCGGCTAAAGGCAACATGACTCATATCTTGGTCATGGTGGACAAGTTCACCAAGTGGATCGAGGTGAAGCCTATTCGGAAGTGCGATGGAGTCACAGCTGTGAAGTTTGTGAAGGATGTGATCATGAGATATGGCTACCCGCACAGTATCATCACCGACAACGGCACCAACTTTGCAGAGGGGGCAATGGTGCGATTCTGCAGAGATAAGCATATCCGACTAGACGTTGCGTCAGTCGCGCACCCTGCCTCCAATGGGCAAGTTGAGAGAGCAAATGGGATGGTACTGGCAGGCATCAAGCCGAGGCTGATTGAGCCATTGCTGAAAACACCTCGATGTTGGCTAGAAGAGTTGCCAGCGGTGTTGTGGAGTCTAAGGACTACCCCTAACCGGTCAACCGGCTACACGCCATTCTTCTTGGTATACGGGGCTGAGGCCGTGTTGCCAATAGACTTAGAGCATGACTCCCCCCGAGTAGCCCTCTACACTGAGGTGGAGGCGAGAGAAGCTCGAGAAGACGACGTTGACCTGCTTGAAGAAGCAAGAGAGCTGACTCTGTCACGTTCGGCTATCTACCAGCAAAACCTGCGGCGCTATCATAGCCGAAAGGTGAACCCAAGGGTTTTCCGAGAAGGAGACATGGTCCTTAGGCTTGTGCAGCGCACAGCCGGGATGCACAAGTTGTCTCCTCCTTGGGAAGGGCCTTTCATTGTCAGCAAAGCGCTGCACAATGACGCGTACTACCTTGTAGATGTGCGCCCATCGTAGGCGAACAGGGCAGATAAAGCTGGAGAGGAAACCAAGCGTCCCTGGAATGTAGCTCTACTTCGTCGTTTTCATTCGTAAGCAAAGATGTGTATGTACCCTCCTATCCGAGTTGAAATTCTACTCTGCAATCTGAAATTGTTCTCGGGGACTGCCCTCGTCCAAAATTGCTCTAAATGTTTTTCTTACTTGGCTTGTTCCTTTGTCTATTCGGTTGCTCCACTTCAGAACTCAAAAGTGCATTGAGTACTGTGTTTAAACCTATATGCCAACTCTTCGACTTTGCTGCTGTCCGAAACCCGGCTTCATGGCAAGCAAGAGAACAAGCAAAAGGTCAATGAGCACACGAAAATCACTAAGGAAGAAAGAGTGCAGGAACCGAGTAGATTGTCGGTTACTTTTTGTTCCCCGTTTTCGTCTTCTCGGCTAGGTGGTGGGCTGCGTTACCATGATTGTTTCTAGCGGCTAAGTATTTGCAGCCCTGCTACTTGATTCTTGTGACTCGAATACCAAACAAGCGACAAGTCGCAGGTAGAGCAGAGATGAAAAGACAGGGTGAATAAGAAAAGCTACTCGGGGACTCGCATGGAAACACAACTCGGCATTAAGCCAGTGTCATTCAAATTGATTAATGTCAACATAAACCGAGTGGGCATAAAAACTGAGTAGCAAGCAAGATAAAGATAGTCTGTTACATCTGCTCCCGGCATCCCGGAGATCTGATAAGTGTTCAAGTTTGAAAGAGAATGCAGGTTGTTTCAAGATGAGGAGGCGTTGTTCTCGGCGCTGGCCTTGGCTGATGTTTCCTCGGCGGCGGTCTTGGCAGCAGTTTCTTCAGTGGCGGTCGCGGTAGCTGTTCCTTCGGTGCCGGCTTGAGGGGCATCCGTTTCCGTCTGCACGGCGGCGGATTCCTCCATCTCGGCATCCTCCTGGGTGGCCGCCTGCTCGGAAGTGGCCGTGGCCACCGAGACGGGTCCTGGAGCCGAGGAGGAGCCTGAAGCGTGGCCAGGAGGAGGCACCGTGTCGTCGAGAGCAGCACCTGAGGAGGTGCCGAAGTCGAGTGGCTCGGAGTCGATGTGCGCCCCTTCGTCTTCGTCGCTACTCGCGACGACGGCGGCCTTTCCCTTCCCGGCCTTGCCCTTGGGAGATTCGAAGAAGTCACCAAGTTCTTCCTCTTCGTCATCATCTTCTTCGTCCTCGTACTCGGTGTCGGGTTCGGGGACGCCATCGATGTAGACCTCCGTCTCGGCGCACTCTGCGACCTCATACGCAATCTGCTTGCGCAAGGCCACGCTCTCGGCATCCGTCTCCCACTTGGAATTATTGCGCTTCCCGCGGATGCGCTGCATATCGAGGTTTTCATACCAGGATGCTATGCAGAGAAGCATCACGTCCGCACCAGCACGGGCTCCAGAGGCTCGCCACTTTTTCAACTCGGCCTTCACGTTCTCCAGCTTGAGGGCGAGCTCCCGCATGTTTCTTGGCTCGGGATCATGAGGCCAGAACAGCCGGTGGAGCTCAAAGCCCACATGAATCAAGTCAGTTCCGACGCCGGACAGCATTTCGAAGTAATCTTTAAGCACCAGCAGGCTGTCCTCGATTTCAGCCCTGGTGTCAATTGGCTCACCCAGCGAAAGGCGAACTGCTCGGGCCTTGGCTACCGTAGGCGCAGAGGTAGAATCAAGACGAGGCCAGATATCTGAAATAGCAAGTAGCAAGATCAAAAACCGAGAAGAAAGAAGAAGCAGAGAAGGAACAAGACCGAGAAGAAAAGATGCAATGAAGAGAAAACTTGCCGATCAGTTGGCGGCGCAGCTGCTGCAGCTTAGTTTTCCAGGACTCCTCGTTGCCAATATGCCTGGATTGGATCAGGCGCAAGCTGTCCATCTGAGCAAAGAGATCAGCGTTGGTTTTCTTCAAAGTCTCGCACTCAGCCTCGAGGGCCCTCTCCTTGGCCTTGAAAGTGGTCTCGGCCTTGGCCTTCTCGGCGATTGCCTTGTCCCTCTCGGCGCCAATCTTGACGGCATCTTGGAGTGCTTTCTGAAGCTGGACCTGCAGCTTCTCCATCTCGGTGGTGTGGTCCTTCACCAGAGTAATGGCCTGGTCGGATAGCTGCTTCTCAACCTCCACTGGCTTGACGCAATCTTGGTGTGCCTCAGCAAATGACTTATGATCTTCTGCGAAAAGATAGATGAGGGTAGTAAATAAGCAGGGAAGAACCAAATTCAAGGTCACACCGAGTAAACAGCAAACTCACCTTCAAGTTTCTTTATGGTGGCCTCGGCGTTCGCCACGAAAGTGCGGCATTTCTCATGCTCCTCGGCCAGGGCCTTTAGTTTTTCTGCAGAGAAGGAAGGGTTAGCGCATAAGAAAGCAAAAGCGGGCGTACACATAAAACGCAGAAACCGCGGAGCTAAAGGCGTACCTTGCACTTCAGCCAGCTGTTGGGTGCTGGTGGTAGCATCCTTGCTCGCGGCCTCGGCCATTGCTTTCTCCTTCTCCAGTATGGCGATACGCCTCCTGGCGATGGAGTGGTTCCAGAGAAGGATGCGGTATAAGTTGGTCCGCTTAAGAACGCTATCCTGAAAACCGAGAAGAAAATGAGTTAGGCAAAGCAGAGAAGATTCGGCCCGAGTAGGAGGCTACTCGGAGAGTATCCATCTACTCGACCCAAATCTCGGGGACTGGGGGTGATGGTAAGAAAGAAGAAAGGCGAGTAGAAGAGAAGAAAATTCAACTCGGAAACGGCAAAAAAGACTTACTGCGTAGCTCTGTTCGATATCTTCGGCGTTCTTGCGGTGCAAGAACATCTTGGCAGCGAGGGTTGCGGCATCAGTGGAGACGGACATGGGCTGGTGTCCCAGGTCGATCTTGTTCCACTCCACGCGGTAGTGGTCGATGGAGCCAAGGGTCAAGCCGTGCCACTTCTCCTCTCCGAGAACCCTGCTGTCCCACTTGGCGCTGATGTGGCCAACAGTGTCCAGTACCTGCTCAAGACCCTTGGAGGTTATTGGCTTGTCTTGGGCTCCCCGAGAAGCAATATTGACGGGTTTGTTTTGAGCTGGATCGAAGGGAGGAGTATTCCTGGCTACAACTTTCCTTCCCTTCTGAATAGCTAAAGCTTTATCTTGGGGAGGGAAGCCGATGGTGTGTTGTTGGCTAACCTCAATCATATACTCCGGGTAGCAGGGCTGACCAGCAGCGCGAGCATCAGCCGAGAGCGCAGCAGGGATGGGGCCGGACTCGCGGATCACGAGCGCTCCGCCTGCGGATGCGCCTTGGTCTCTGGCCCTTTTCTTCGTTTGCTCCTTCTCGATTCCCTGCTTCTCGAGATCCTCGGGTTTCTTCCCGTCAGTCTTGGCCTTTGCCTTCTCGGCGACTGCTTCCTCGGCAGCTTGCTTCTCGACCTTCTTCTGCTCAGCCCTGGCTTTCTTCTGCTCGGCCTTGGCTCTCTCAGCAGCTTCTTTCTCAGCTTTGACCTTCTCGGCGGCTTCCTCCTCGGCCTTGGCCTTCTCAGCAGCCACCTTATCGGCAGTCTCCTTCTCAGAAAGGCCTTTCTCGGAACAGTAATCCCTCAGAGCATCAAGGGCCTGTTGCCTGGCTACTCGCCCAGGAGGGCTGGATGTGTCCTTGCTCTGTGGAGACGAGGAGGAAGTTGGTGGCGTAGGGCCTTGCGCGGTTGGTGGCGCCGCAGACCCATCGCCCGGTGCAGCTCCTGGCTGAACACTACTCGGTGCGCCGCCTGGCAGTGGGTAGACATCTGCTATGGTAGCATCCGCGGCGGTGTCGTCTTTCACCAGCTGCTCGGCAGTGATGTTTTCTTGTGCAGCAGCCTCGGTGGTGGGCTGCTCTTGCTGTGCTTCAGGCCGCTCAAGGGCGGCGGCGTCTTGCATTTCTTGTTCTTGGTTCTCCTCGGCGTTGCTAGCCGGAGGAGAAGGGGGTCTCTCTTCATGAATGGTGGTATCTTGTGCTGCTGGCTCTGGTTTTGCTCCTCGAGCATCGCTAGCCTGTGCGTTGGTGGCAGCAGCATTGGTGGCGTCGTTCTCGTCGTCAACGAGATCGATCAGGGGTACTGCTGTCTCCCTGTCTTGGCCGGACGCAAAGGCTGCGTTCGCATCCATGGCAGGACTGCAGAGAAGAAAGAAGTCAGGGATTGGAAGAAGATTTGGGAGAAAACAGTACTACGCGAGAAGGAGGGCAAACGAGAAGAGAACTCACGCAGTGGTGGATTTAAGCTGTCGTCGGGGCTTCTTGACAGTAACCTTCTTCTTCTTCTCGGCGGCCTCCTCCTTCTCGGCGGGCTTCTTTTTCTTGGCTGGAGGTGCCTGCGCTTCGCTGCCGGTCCGCTTGCGGGTTTCGGGAGGGGCAGTAGACAGAGGTTGGACGACAAGGGGCGCATCGCCCTCGTTCTCGTCCTCATCCTCGTCGTCCTTCTCCGCAGCGGCCTCATCTGAGAAATTCAAAAGAGAAGAAAGAAGAATCAGAAACAGCAATGCAAGGGGTTGGTGTTTTTCAGAAACAAACAAGATGAAAATAACAATACCGTGAGAGCCTTCATCCGACCAAGTGCGGAGAGCATCGCGCTTGTCAGGAACGGGACTGCTCTGTTCCGCGTCATCAGAAGGCAGCATGTCATCCTCCTCGCGATCGGCGAACCAGTTGTCCTCAAAAACTTCGCGACTCTCAATCAACTGTCGAGTAAGAGTCTGAAAGACAGAGAAGGATCATAAGTCAACCGAGTATCAGGATGGAACTCTACTCGGATAGGCGTGCAAACACAAAGCACACTAAGCCTATGCAGTTTTCTAAGTATTCTACTCGGATAGGCGTGCAGACACAAAGCACACTAAGCCTATGCAGTTTTCTAAGTGTTCTACCCGGATAGGCGTGCAAACACAAAGCATACTAAGCCTAAGCGCGAGTCGACTAAGTGCTCTACTCGGTGCACCAGGTGATTGCTAGTCGGGGCGGAAAGGGAAGTTATCTACTCGGGAAGCAGAGGCGAAAGCAGAGTAGGAACAACGTACCCGGGCAATCGGTTGCGTGCGGCTGTACGGGACGAAACCATACCGCCACTTCTCGCTAAGGCTTGTCTTCAGAATGTTCTTGGCATGATAGGCAACGTCGACGTCGTCGATTTCGACGGTGGTGGTCCTGGTGCAGTCGCGGGGGCCTCCCATGTAACACATGAGATGGCAACGCTCCTGCAGAGGGAGCACTCGGCGCTTGATCCAGCACACCACCGGGTCGTCGTTCTTGAGGCCCAGTTTCTTCAGCTCGCCGAGTCTATCTTCTATCTCGATGGCGATTTCGTCGATGGTGGGCTTCTCCTTCCAGTTTGACCCGAGTGGAGCACGATTCCTCCAAGCGGGCAGGTTGATTCGATCATCAACCGCACCTCCTTCCGTGGCGGGGACATTCTTGACGTAGAAGAACGACTGCTGCCACATTCGGCAGGAATCCAGCCCCTGGATGCGGGGATGATTCGTCCCGGTCCGCTGCACCATCATGGCACAGCCCGTGTCGGTGGCGCGGCCGATGCCTGCGGCGTCTTTCTTCCCGACTGACTGCTGGCGAAGATTGAAATACCTGAGCCACGTATCAGTCGTGGGCCTGATGCCGAGGAAAGCCTCGCAGACCACCGCATGGTAGGCGAGGAAGACGACCGCGTTGGGCGGCAGATGATGCATCTGCAGCCCGAAGTGGTCGAGGAACTTGCGCAGGAAGTCGGAGGCGGGCAGTCCAAAGCCGCGCTCGAAGTGCGACATGAAGACCACCCGCTCGCCGTCCCGTGGAGCTGGCACAACCTCGTCGTCGGGTGCCCGGCACTCCACGCCGGGGGGAACCCTTCTGCTGGTCACGAGCCAGGCGAGATTGGCCTTGGTGACGGAGGAACCCGCCCAGCTAGCCTTGGCCATCGTTGCGAGTGGGAGGAGTGGATGATTTTTGAGTGGAGTTGCTCGGTGGAGTGAGTCCGCGGCGGCGCGGAAGCTTGCGCGGCGGCGGAGGGCTCGGTGGCGAAGAAGAACAAGAGGCAGAAGGGGAAAAGTGCAGGGAAGGGGAAAAGGAAGTTACCGCGGGGGTATTTATATCTCCCTCGCGAGATTACCGTTACCACCGCGGAAGTGGGATCGACTGTGGCGTGTGGTGGGTCCTGTGGCCGGCTAGAAACGCACACAAGCGCGGGCTGCGCGCGTAACGGCCGCATTTGATCCCACCATCAGATCGTGGCCAGTAATTGCGCGTGATGGGACATGACGGCCGGTGGGCCCACAGCGTGAAAACTGGACGCGTGGCGTCGTGTCCTGGGCAACCAAACGACGAGGTCGTGGATGCTTGACACGTGGGCAGTACCTGCGTGAAGGGCTGGATGTTGCTCTGCGCTGCAGAGGCTCAGTTTGCGAAATTTCGCTAAGTCTTTTTACTCGGTTACAGAGTAGAAAGCAAGTGCTACTCGGAAGAGAGGAAACTCAAGGTACTTTCCAGATAGCTACTCGGAGGACCTACTCGGCATCTTGAGGTTCGATGACTGAGATGCAAAGGCTGGTTTTAAGCTGGCAGAGCCTAGTGAACAAGTTCGCAAGACTCAACCAGCTTCGGGGACTGCTGTCGGGGGGTTACCCCCGAGTAGGGTAAAGACAGGTGGTAAAGGCCGCTTACAGAAGAGAGGTTTGGTCGAGTAGCCGACTACCGGGTACTCGCTACCCGGTCGACTGCTACTCGGTCTCACCTCAAGATGGCCAGAAGGAGATATCAATCAAGTTCTACCCTGTCGAGTAGAAGGTTTGGCCCGAGTACAATTGGCGGGAACCTTTGGCGGGAAACTACTCGGGCAGGAAGTCAAAGGAGCCGTTCTGACACAGGATCCCGCGTATCCTGGGTCCGTACTTGGCAGCATTCGAACTACTGTTCACGTGGGGACGGCCTGTCTGACAGTGACAGCATGGAAGCAGGCCGTGGCAGGATAAGGGGGGCCTACTCTGTGACTAGGTACAGTGATACCAGTCTGTCCCCTAGTTTTGCCCAACGACTTTACAGAAGCAGACAAGATCAACGACCAAAGCTGTCAGCGGGTACTCGGAGAAAGGACGGTGTGCACACTATGTCGACACTTGTCTAGATTTGGACGTATCCGGCTGGGCACCGTGTATATAAGGTGCCCCGCCGCCTCCTGCGCGGGGCATGCTCTCAGAGATTCATTCGGAAACCCTAGAAACCCTAAGTTCTTAACCTAGCTCTACTCGGAGAGGAGAGAGAAGCTACTCGGTAGCGATACCATTTGTACTGTGGCTACTCGGAGAGACATCGTAATACATAGAGAAAGGCAGGAGTAGGGGTTTTACCTCCTCACGAGGGCCCTGAACCTGGGTATATCGTGTTGTTTGTGTTGTGTGGATCTTACCTCACGCGGCTACTCGTCGCGTGATCCCTCCCCGGACACCTCCAGCGTCCATCGTCCCCACATCTTTAGCCATCCCATGGCATCTGCCGTGACACCACCACGACAGACGGACACCTTTGCCTTCGTGTCGACAGGCGTGGAAGCAGGTTTGCAATTAAGCATGCCTGCTCGCTCCAGAATCTCGTGCGCGTACTTCTGCTGGTGCAGAAAGAATCATGTGGCGCGGCGGACGACCTCGATGCCGAGGAAGTAGTGGAGACCCCCAAGTCCTTGAGGGCGAACTTACTGCTGAGCCGAGTTCTAATCTGCTGCAGTAGGACCGGCGAAGATGCTTTCAGGATGATGTCGTCGACGTACAGAAGGAGGTATGCGGTGGCGGCTCCCTTGTGATACACGAACAGGGAGGCATCGGACCTAGTGGACCGAAATCCCTGCTGCTGGAGGAAGCCCGCAATCCGCTGGTACGAAGCACGAGGCGCCTGCTTTAACCCGTAAAGAGAACGAGAGAGCAGGCACACATGGTCCGGCAGGGCGGTGTCGACGAAGCCTGTAGGCTGTTGATAGTACACTTGCTCGGCGAGATGTCCATGCAAGAAAGCATTGGAGACATCGAGCTGGTGAACGGGCCACGCGCGAGAGGCAGCAAGCTGAAGAACGGCGCGAATCGTGCCCGGTTTGACAACCGGGGCGAAGGTGTCGGTGAAGTCCACGCCGGCGCGTTGGCGAAAACCGCGTACCACCCAACGCGCCTTGTAGCGCTCACGAGAACCATCTGGGCGAGTCTTGTGGCGAAAAACCCATTTGCCAGTGATGATGTTGGCACGAGGGGGTCACGGGACAAGCTGCCACGTGCGGTTGCACTGCAGGGCGTCGAACTCCGCGCGTATAGCTGCAAGCCAGTTCGGACCCCGAAGGGCTGCGCGAGCGGAGGAGGGCAGTGGAGACGGAGTCGAGGAAGACACGGCGCAGGCGTACTCCGTGTCGGTGTAGCGCGGATTTGGAAGAAAAGTCCCATTCCGAGCTCGGGTGACCACACCGGTGAGGGGTGCAGCCGTGGACGCAGGAGGCGCTAGCGCAGCCAGGGCCACAGGGGTCGCGGACGATGCCGCAGGGGGCGCGGGCGCAGCCGGGGCCTGGGGAGGTGCGGGCGCAGCCGGAGCCGGTGGCGAGGGAGGCAACTTGCCGAGTGTAAGGGTAGGGGCAAGCCACGTCGGAGAAGTCGCCAATGGTGGAAGTACCTGCTAAAACGGAAACACGAACTCATCAAAGTAAATGTGTCTCGACGTGTACACGCGGTGGGACACTGGATCATAGCACCGGTAACCTTTTGTTTCGGAGGGGTAGCCGAGAAAAATACAAGGAACCGACCGTGGAGCGAGCTTGTGAGGAGTGGTGGACGCGGTGCTAGGATAACAGAGACACCCGAAGATCCGGAGACCATCGTAGGAGGGGGGTACACTAAAGAGAAACTGATGAGGGCCATAGTTCCAACGGGAACGACATGGGAGGATGTTAATAAGTAGGGTGGCGGTGGCAAGGGAATCCGGCCAAAACCTAGGGGGCACGTTTGAGTGGAAAAGCAACGTGCGGACACAGTCGTTAAGTGTGCGAATGACGCGCTCAGCGCAGCCATTTTGCTGGGACGTGTAAGGGCAAGTAAGACGTAGGATGGTGCCGTGAGACGCAAGAAGGTGGCGAACGGCAACGTTGTCAAACTCTTTACCATTATCAGTTTGAAGTGCAAGGATGGGATGACCGAACTGAGTGGTGACATAGCAATAGAAACTAGTGAGAGTGGCGAGAACGTCCGACTTGCGTCGGAGGGGAAACGTCCACACATAATGAGAGAACTCATCTAGTATCACCAAATAATATAGAAAGGCCGTGTTGCTCGCAACCGGGATGTCCAAACATCATTATGCAATAACTGAAAAGGAAAAGTGGAGACAGTGGAAGACTTGCTAAAAGGGAGACGAACGTGTTTGCCGAGACGGCATGCCTCACAAGTATGGTGTTCGGCTTTATTACAAGAGAATGAAAAACCCTGAAGAATCTGACGTAAGACGGTGGAGTTGGGATGACCGAGACGAGCATGCCAGAGGTCGACACTGGCCGCGAAGGTGGCTGGACGGGTGGTGGTGGTGGTGGAGTGCACTGCATAGAGCTCGTCGGGGCTATCACATCGATGGAGAACCATACGGACGTTCTTCACAGAAAAACCAACAACGTCAAATTCAAGAGTTATAGGATTCTCACGAGTAAGGCGACGAACGGAAACAAGGTTGGTGACTAAGTTAGGAGAGACAAGAACATTAGACATGTGTAATGGGTAAGGAGGAACCGTTGCCGACTGTGATACGAGTGGAGGTGTGAACTGGAGTGGAAGACGTAAGGTTACCGGGATGCGATTTCATATGCGCGGTGGCGCCGGTGTACATGTGCCGGTCACCGCCACCGCCGTAGTTGTTCGGGGAGGGCGCCGCGTGTAGCGTGGCGAGTAGGGCGGGATCCTACGGAGGCGGCACGTGGGGCGGATAGTACCCGCCGTATGGTGGTGCGGCGTCGTAGCTACCCGCGGCCGGCGGTGCGTAGAAGGCCGGGTAGGGGGTGGCGTGGGGCGCAGCGGCGGGGGCCGGGTAGGAGGCGCCATGGGGCGCGGCGACAAACCTGGCAAGATACGCCTGGTGGGTCGACGGAGGAGCCCCGAACAGACTCGGCGCGGGTGCCCGGGGCACCGGCATGGAGTAGGCGAGGACGATGCCCGTCCATGGGTTGGTGCCGTAGGTCGACGGTGGGGAGGGCTGGTGTGGACGTGGCGCCCTGGCGCCTGGGCGCCCCCTCGTGCCTGCTGCTGTGTTGGTTTGCGTCCCCCGCGGCGCCCGCCGGGCTGCTGTTGAGGAGCAGCGGGAGGGGCGGTGTAGTACCCTGGCGGCGGGGTTGGCTGCGGCGGTGGCCGCGGTGCGGGCGGGGCGGTGGTTGGCGGTGCGCCATGGGAGGTGCCGGCGGCGAGGGCCTGATGTTGCACACGTTTCTTCACTCCTTTCATCCGGCGTTCCTCCAGCTTCATATATGCCACGAACTTGGGGAAGGAAGGAGCCACCATCAAGGTGAGGTTGCCGGCGGCGTTGCCGAAATCCTCGTTGAGGCCAGCGGTAAGCGTGCTGAGGAGAAGATCATCATCGACCTTGGCATCGACGTCATGCAGCTCATCCGCCAATTGTTTTAGGCGGCGGCAGTACTCGTCGATGGACTTGTCATCCTGATGGCAGTCGAAGAATTCCTGCTGCAAGAAGACGCGGCGCTGGAGCTTGTTGTCGGTGAAGAGACCGGTGAGCTTCATCCACACGGCGCGTGCATCATCGCCGTCGGTAACGAAGGTGTGAAACAGGTCCCTCGAGATGGTGGTGAAGAACCAGCGGATGAGCGTGGCCTCGATCACGGTCCACTCGGGGTCGTCCGCGATGGGCGCGTGGGTCGACGGAGCCGTCGATGTGATCCACGAGGTTCTCCTCGCGGAAGAGAAGCGAGAAGTACGTCTTCCTGGCGTAGTACGAGGAGTTGGTGGCGTCGAGGGTCACGGGTACGCGTTCCCAGATGTTGACGTCGCGGATGACGGCGGGATCGGGGCCGGCGAACGAGTTGGTGCAGGAGGAGCGAGAGGACATGGTAGCGCCGCGGAGAGGAGAGGCAGCGGCGGCGCGAGTGGAGGGCGCGGCGGTTGGGGCGGGCGCGGCGGCGCTAGGGGCGGGCACGGCGGCTAGGGTTGCGGCGGCGCAAGGGGGTGCTCGGCGGTGGGGTTTTTGCCGGCGTGGGCAGTGGCTGCTTGGGGACAAGGAGAGCAGCGGCGGCGGCGGCTAGGAGAGGCGGAAGATAGGGTTGATCGAATAAGTATCTGATACCATGTTAGAGGAGATTGTATGCATCGATGATTGTATTGATCGTGCACGTAGCACATATATATATGTACCAAGGGTTGTGACCGGTTCCAATCTCCTAATACGTACAAGGGGAGAAGGACTCTACGGGTACAACGTACAAACCCGTCCTATATACGCACAGACATATTCAATAATTTATAAAGCGGGGCGAAAGCGTGGAATATAAACGTTCTCAATATAGATCAATGATAGATAAATTGCTTATAAGATATTACTAAAATATAAGAGAGAAGATTTTATATGAAGATATAGATGATCAAATTTAGATGACCTCGCTGGAGAAGCTCTCAAGTAAGCCAAGCCAAGGTTCCCGTCGGAGCTACGTGTGGCCGAGGTACGTGCTGTATGCATAACGCGTGCGAACGTATCCATCTGCAGCACGGTAGCAGATCAGTAAGTAGTTCCGCGGTGGGGCTAGATCGGACCGTACCGGTAAAAACATCCGGCGAGTACACTAGGCAATCCACGACTCTAGCTTGCCGCGGGGTTTTACCGTGCCCGCCAGGCCGCCACGGCGGAAGGAGACGTCGCATACAGTCAGTCAATCGCGGATAAAACAAAAGCCTCGCGAACCCCCTGCCCCCTTCTCCTCCACTCCTCCGTCCCATGGAGGAGGAGGAGGGGGACGAGTTCCTCATGGTCCTGCGAGCCCTGCGCGACGCCGCGCGGAGCGTCCAGTCCGGCGGGCCCGACAGCGCCCCGGCCCTGCACGCGCTCCTCGCGCTCGAGGCCAGCGCGGACGACCTGCTCGCCGGCGACCCCGAGCTCGGCGACCTCTGCAGGCTGCTGGCCAGGGTCAGGGCCCTCTCGCTCTCCGTCGAATTAGCCGCTGGGGTGGAGGGAGGCGGGCTGGTCGATCAAGTGCGGGCCCGGTGTCGCCTGTGCAAGGCGCGGCGAGCGTTGGCGCGCGCGGCCGGGGACGTCGCGCGGGAGATCCAGGCCTGGGCCGACCGCGAGCTCGCGGCGCGCCTCGTGGCCGCGCTACATCGCGGAGGGGACGCGGACGCCCGCGCGTGCACGCTGCTGGCGGAGATGGAGTCCCGGCTACTGGGCGCAGCCGCCGCGGCGGGGCGGTTCGACGCGCGGCTACAGGACGCGGTGCTCCGCCACGGCGTGTTCCCCGCGATCGAGGCGCGGCTCGTCGACCCCGCCGACGGCGTTATCAGCGACGGGTGCGCGGGAGCGGTGCTGGCGCTGGTGCGGTTCAACAGGGACGTGTTCGTGGGGCCCGTGCTGATGGGCCCCGCCGTGGGCGCGCTCGTGGACGCAGCCTCCACACCGTCTCTCTCGTCGCCTGCGCCGCTCCGGGCGCTGAACGGGCTGGTGGCCGCGATCCGCACGCCGCTGGTGGACGAGCTCCACGGGCGCGGCGAGCTGCCGCGGCTCGTGGCCCTGCTCTGCGCCGCGGACCCGGGGGTGCGCGCGCTCGCGCTGGAGCTGGTCCTCCGCGTCGCCTACTACGGCCGCGGGGAGGTCCTGGACGCGCTCCTCGCCGAGGGCCTCGTCAAGCGGCTCCTCTGCCTCCAGCGCTCCGACCTCGGCGGCTCGGCCACCGACACAGACGACAACGGCGAGGCGGCGCTGTGGACGTCGCGGCGGCCGTTCGTGAGCGCGGTGGCGCGGTTCGCGGTGCAGGTGGAGGTCGGGCAGGGGCTGGGCCCGCGGGAGAAGCGCTTGGCGAAGCTGGACATCCTCCGCCGCGTGCGCGAGGCCGCCGTGTCCCCGGCCGAGGAGGCCACCGTGCTGGCCGAGGTGCTCTGGGGCGCCACGCCGTAGCCCCGACCCGCCCGCGCGGCATCACCTGACGCCCAGGCCCCACCTGACACCCTACCTAGGTGTGGCCGTCTTCCCTTCTCTTTCCTCCGCCGTTCCTCGGAGTCTTCCTGTGAATAGCGTAGCTCGCCGTACGTGTAGACAGCAGACCAGTAGACTGTAGAAAGACAGCACAAGTGTAGTCGTAGAGGACTCCGATCCAATGATCCGATGCGTGAGTTTGGACGAATGTACAAACAGTCAAGATTGTAACGTTCTTTTCTTGTAGCGTGTAAAAAATTCGGCTAGGAAATGCAACGTGAATTACGTGCGCGAGAATGGTCGGCAGCCAGCGGGAGCCGTGAGGACGACGTGCGATTAATCTTGTGCCAACAGAATGCGGATTGGGGTGCCGCCTATCTGGCAGTTTTCCAGCCGTCCAGCGGCGCGCGAGGTCCACGAAATCCGTTCATGATTGGCAATGGCAGACGTCCATCGACGGAGCACTGCAGAATTGCAGACCGCGGCTGTGGAGCTCCCATGGATACCGGTAACCATTTTCTTTGAGAACGTGGCAAGCTAAAACACGTGGGACTGAACGAACAGGCTTGCAGTAGCAGTGGGCGAAAGAGATCTGAAGCTCAAGCGGCAGGGCTACCATGTCATGTGGCGACGACGATCTGGCAGTTTCCGGAGCGTGCCACGGCTCCACGAGAACTCGACACGTTGGAACCTGTCAACATGGCGCTGCATTTGGCAGCCAGTAGCGTTCGTGGATCCACGTCTACCCGCAACAAGTTGAGGGCCTCCACAGGCAAGCTAGTTGGGGCAAACTGAACGGTGAACGGGACCTGCGACCAAATGCCTGTGCTCTGCACTGGGGGAAAGAGAAGGATGTCTGAAGCTCAGGTAGGAGAGCCCCAGCAGAAGAATGCGGCAGATACCTGAAAAAAGGGGACATTCTTCTTTCTTTCTTTCTTTCTTCAGGTATATCATCGACATCGTGATGCATCGACACCTTTTGTCTTGTAAAACGACCCGAGTGGTGGTGCCATTTTCCATCATTTGGCAGGACAAAGCCCCCGGTCCCTCGTCGTACTGGATCCACGCCACTGAACATTAAACAACCCCTACAAGGCTACAGTTGAGATACCACATCGGGCTCACAGTTCCGGTAAAGCCGCTGGATACTTTTGAGCAGTGCTCGTGCTAACTAACGGAAACCGCAGCTTCTGCCTTGTCAAGATCCAATCTGATATACAGCTCCAGCGGTTCCTATTCCAGACAGGATAGAACAGCGAGATCTACTGATGCTTGCTTTAATACAGCCACGGTGAGGAGAAATACAGCAGTTTCCATCCCATATGACAGACTTGGCTGGTAGGACACCATTCTACACATCACATAACCTCCCGATCGAGGAAACATATTTGTACATCACTCGTTATCTTCACCAAACCCAAGACTTCCACTCACGCATTGTCATCATATCATATATCATATCATACACTTCTTACATTGGCCCAGTGGTGCACTAAATGATAACAACATAATCTACACGACAGACAAAAATTCAATCCACAAAACTGAAGTGTAGCTTACAAGCCAACCAGTGACCCCGAACCCCGCGCAAGGAGGGGACGGCAAAGAATGGTGTTCAACGAATGATTTTCTTCCACAAACTTTACAGGAACATGATATTGCACAACGAGCAGTCGTCAGTCAAGCTAGCCCACACAGAAAACTACCGCCAGCGAGCGAATCAACAGAGGAAACAAAAATAAAGGATGAAACACTTGCCAGATTTTCCATTCCTTTTCAGTGATATATGATATATACACAGGCTTGGAAGGTTTTCAGACGAGTTGGATGGGGCTGGGGCTGGCGCTGATGTCTGGAGATGACATGTAGAACGACGATGTCATGGAGCTGGCGATCTGTGCCTTCACCCCTTGCTCCTGGGAGAGCTCGTGGATGTCTCTGACGATGTCGAACACGGCTTCCGGCTGGGCCAGCTTCAACGCGTTCTCTGACATTTTCTTGTACTCGTCCGAGCCTGGACCGAACCAACGCGCAACAATCGCGGCGGTTTCCTTGGGACTCTTCGAGAACACGCCTGCACCGTTGTCCACCACATATGGGATGTTGCCAACTTCCTGGGATGCAAGAAAACAAACTTATGTTAGATGGTACTGTTTGATTTAGGCTATGACTGCGAACCAGTGAGAAGCACACGACCCTTTGCAAACTTTAGGCTGCACATGATCAATGCAAGAGAATTTTGTTTTTTGTACAGTACTAGTCTCAACCGAAGTTAGGAACAGATCTATCGTATCCTGCATTTTTGTTACTGCATAAAACTTTCTTCAGACTAAATTAACAATAATCAAGCATGGCATTGCACCCTAGGCCAACTTACACTAGTATTACACCAAACAAATGTATGTTGTCGAGGTTTTTAAAGGACAAGAGATGCAGCAAAGATCATTCTGATTTCTTAATGGTCATGCCTTGCGGTTCCGTGGTGTTAAAAATACAAATACTTTGAATACTTGTTGCAACAATATAAAACATGAAAGTAAGTAATACAGAAACCTGTCCAGGTATGAAGTCATTAAGGATGATAGGAAGCCCCCTAATCAAGGCTTCAGCAATGGTACCCGGTCCAGCCTATTGAACCAAAATAACAACACAAAAACGGAATTATGAGTACCGCAACACCTTCAAAGGAAGCAGTACGCTAGCAATTGACAAGGACTGAGAATGTAAATACCTTTGTTATAATGCAGTCACAGGCCCCCATCCATTTCTCCATCTGGGTCTCAAATCCTCTAATCTTTTGTTTAAAAAAAGTAAAGCAGTTAATACAAATGTCCTATGTGCCTTGGTTACATAAGAAACAAGTTACATTTTAAAAAGAACTGAAAGCGTGAACATTTGGTTATACCTTTATTGGCATTTTCCATTCAAGAGCCTGCAACGAGGCGCTCAGTGTTTTATTCCGACCACAGATGACAACAAGCTGCCCGATTGGTTTCCCGAGCTCTTTGTCAAACAATGATTCGCCAAGGGCTCTCGCGGTCTTCTTTACAGGACCCATGCCCTCTCCACCTCCCATCAGCAACACGGCAGGTAGCTCAGGATCCAATTCAAGTTCCTTCCGCAAATCATCCTGGTGAGTAATTGGTTTAAAACAATGTGTTAGTTAGAAAGAAAGTAAGCATTTGCATTAAGACAGCCAAGAATGCTTTATGTTTTAGTTACACAATACTAGACGGTTAATGAATAAGCAAGAGATAAAAAAATGAATACTGCAAATTAACCACCGCATTTTGAAAGATCAGATACAAAATTTGAAAATTTGAAACCAATTGAGCAGTTCTAAGGTTTAACTAAGAGGTACTATGTACCTTATCAAGAACAGCACGGCAGAATGATGGACGAATAGGAAGACCAAACACACGGATCTGAGAAGGTTGTAGGTCATCCAGTGCTGCCCTCTTGGCTACTTCTTCTGATGGGCAGTAACATCTATTCACATTAGGATGGAACCTGTATATATTTGTTACAAAATTTTAACTCTATTATTAACGTGTGTCAAAAAGCAGCGATTATCCTGAAAGAAAAAACAGTGTCCAGGTTTTCCCCCTTATTGATAAATGAACCTACCATGTAGGATGGCACGTGTTGAGGTCGGTGATGACGGTGGTGAAGACTACTCTGTTCTGAAGACCTTGCCATTTGAGTACCCATAGGGGAATGTGTTGCATGAGGGGATGGACACTGATTATTATGTCTGGCTTGTACTTCTTCAATCCAGCCTCAACCTTCCTTCACCCATAAACAAGAAAACATTCAGAAAAGACAACTCCATGTAGGCTCTTCATTAGTACAAACAAAGTATTAACGTACAGGCCAACTTCTAAATGACGCCAGCATTATAATGCAACCGTTTCACGACCGCTTGCCTTGTTAGTGTAATCAGATCATAGTACCGTAGATCACTGTCATCACATATTTAGCAATGACAGCATTGACATAGATCAAGCATAGAAGTACCAATTTAAGTTTATTTTTTGAACTGCTAATCGGTACGCAAGGCTGGTGGTTTGAAGTATGGAGAACAGTAATCCAAGAACTAAGCAGTTTGCATATTTGTAGTGTCATTGTCGTCAATAATAGGTGGTCATGATCTGGAAAGAATAACGCAGGACAGACTGGCAATTGTGGCTAGTTTCAACCACTTGAATAATGATCATCGGATGGCAGCAGTGCAATGCAATCATTTTAGTGACATCCTAGAACAACACGCCTACAGGCTACAGGGTGACACCAGCACAGAGTGGGCGTTCTGGTGGACTGATGCTCACAAACTGAATTTCTTGAAATGCTACCCTGTCCAGCCCTATGCCTTGACAAACCCAATATGGGCAGCCTGAACAAGTCCACATGGCTGAATATCTGGCCTTGGTACAGGTGTATTCAGAATACTTCATTCCAACAGCAAATTACATATATTAGATGACAACGAAGTTAGCACAGATATTTTAGCATCTCCAGTCAACACAGGACCGGGCCTTACTAAAATTATATGGCCGCGATATGAGCCGGTAAGATCTGGCACTATAAAATATATTCAGTGTGAACGATGCTGACAAAACTGCTGATCCATTAGAAAATCTGCTACTATTAGGTGAGCAATCTGCTGCAACCAAGGCACCAACCAGTGACAGCGAAACAGTATAGCGAAACAGTAAGGCTCCAATCGCTTTGTTTATGATCCCGACGCACTGGGTGAAGCAAGATAGATAAACGTTCCAGAGAAGCATATTCTTACTTGGCGTAGAATGATGCGAGCGCGGCGAGGTAGAAGTTGTGGACCCATCTGGGCGATGTGCCGTGGAAGGCCACCTTCCAGAGCTGCACGTGCTTCACCATGAACTTGTAGGAGCTCTCCATGTTGTTGAGCGGCCAGCCGGCGTGGTCCTTGCACAGATCCTTGACGAAGACCTGCCAAATCGAATCCATTAGTACTAAATTGACAGATTGGAAATTCCGACGAATTATTCAGATACCAATGAATCCATCCCGGTAGCGGTAGGGTTGAGGGAATAGGGGGAGGGGAATTTAATTACCCGGTAATCGTCGCCGAACTCGATGCGGAAGGCGTCCTTGATGGCCTCGGCGGAGGCGCGGTGCCCGCCGCCGGTGTCGCTCATGAGGATGAGGACGTTTTTGGCGCGGTTGGCGCCGAGCTGCATGAGCTCGACGGTGCCCTCCTCCTCCTCCCAGAAGGGCTCGTCGTCCTCGTCGGGCCCGCCGCGGAGCGAGGTGGAGGAGGCCGAGGGGGAGATGGCGCGGGCGGCGGAGGAGAGCTCCCCGGCGTAGGAGAGGCTCTTGCGCATCCTGCGGCGCATCCGCTGCTGGTGGTGGTACGCCGCCACGCTCTCCAGCACCGTCTCCCGGATCGACCGCCCCCGCGGCGACGCCGTCGACGCCGCCATCGAGCCGCGGGCGGGCGCAGGCGAGGGAGAGCGAGCGGCGGCGGCGGGGCTCTCTCGTGCGGGGGAGGCGGTGGGGGAAGGCGAGTGGCAGGGGGGCGTGTGTTTAAAATTGGCAAGGGGGAGAGGGAATGGAGGGGCGGAGGAGAGAGGGGGGGAGGGGGGCCGAGCTGGCACGGTCTCGCCGCGGCCGGAAGACAGAGCTGGAATTTTGGAGGTTAGGGACGGCGGTGGTGGTGGTTGTTGTCGCGTGTTTTATGCGTGTGCTGTTTTGGTGGTTTCTCAACTTGGGGAATTGTTGGAAGGGCTCCTATTGGTGACGATTGGAAGAGTTTGAGGGGTTCTGGAGTAACAGAGACAATGATTAACTAGGTCAATCGTGCACGAGAAACATATACGCTACTCCACTTGTGCTACTTCTGTGGAATATGCTTGTGAAAAACATAGTGCTTCCGTGGAATATGCTTGTACTTCTACAAAACAAAAGTTACTCTGGAATAGAGTCAGACCTCAACATGGATTTCCTTCCGAGCACAAGTGATCCTGCTGGTTTAAAAAATTGAAAAAAAATATTTATAAGCTTCACAAAATGGGGAAAATCATGATTGTTCTCAATGATGTATCATATGGAACGTGTCAAATTTTAATCAAAATACTTTCTATTTTAAGCTACAAAAAATGACACTTTTACGGATCTTAGTATAGTGATAATGCATATTTTGAAATGTACTGATTTTGTCATTTTTATGTAGCTAAAAAATTTAAGTATTTCAAATTGAAAATTTACATGTTTGTGGGATACAACATTGAGAACAATCATAATTTATTTCAGATTTATTTGAAACATTAAAAAAATTAACAACAGGATCTCTCCAATCGATGCAAACTGTGTTCATCGTACGTTGTTACCTTCAAATACACACACCTACAGAAAAAATGTAAATAAAGGGGGGATGAAGGACTAAACGTTATGACATATTGGACAAAACCGGAAGCAAAGATACAGTACCTACCTCGGAAAGGTGTTTGGACATTGCGTAAGGAAATAGTAGTATAAATTTCATACTACCTCCGTTAGAAAATAGTAGTATAAATTTCATACTACCTCCGTTCTAAAAGATAATGAGGATATTATTACTCGATGGTTGAGGCCTGAAGCCGGTACAGTGAAGTTAAATGTGGACATGTCATTTATGCAGCAAGACAACACCGTAGGCGCGGGCATGATTCTGCGGAACAAGGATGGTACAATCATTTTCTCGGCTTGCAGTTCGCTTCGTCAATGTGGGTCAACCCTTGAAGCACTCGTGGAGGGACCGCTATGGCGCTGGATTGGTGTCACGAGCAGATTGTGGTAGAAACAGATAGCTCAGAGATTGTCAAAATGAATGGAAGCAAGGAAAAAGATAGGTCCCCTTTGGGTTAGCTGGTATTTGAAGCTAAAATGTTAATCGACTCTGAACGCATTTTATGCCTCTCCAAGGTGCCGAGATCATAGATGTTGGCTAGTCATGAGATAGCAAAATTTGGTAGATTGAATAACTATATAGGTGTATGGTCTAGGTTTGGGCCAGAGTCTATTCTGGACTCCCTCTTAAGGCTGGTGCTAGTGCAGGCGACAGTGGAGGCGGGAGAGGGGCGGTAGCGGGCGAGAGGGGGCGGGAGGCGGGCGAGAGGCTGGTGGCGGGCGGCGGCCGTGTCACCTGGCGGTAGCGGGCGCTACCGCCCGGCTGCCGCCCGCGCTCGCGAGGCGATAGGGGCGGGAGGGGGCGGGAGATGGGCGGGAGCGGGGCGAGAGGGGGCGGTAGCGCTGGCGCGGGCGGGCGATAGTGGGGGCGAGAGTGGGGGAGCGGGACCGGTTAACGGCTAGCTGACGTGGCACCCCCTGATTGGGCCACGTCAGCTAGCCGTTGGAGAGAGCCGTTGCTGGCCGGAAAAAAGCCAAAAAAAAAAAGCCCAAAAATTTCATCTCCCACCCTATAAATACCCCCCATAACCCTTCACTCACTTCACACCATTTCATCATCTTCCTCTCCCTCCTTCTCTCAAACCATCGCCGCCATGGCTGGTTGGACTCCAGATATGACCTCGTACACAGATCTCTTGCAGTCCGACGGGTCACAACCTTCTCACATAGAGGATATCTCTTCCACACATCGTCGCTCCAATGCCGATTCGTCACCGCTTCCCCGAGTGTTATACTCATCCAACACACCACCTCCGGGGCCATATGGATACCCACCACCTCCGGAGCCATATGGTTCATACCCTGCTCCTCCTTATGCATACCCCCACCTCCATATGCTCCACCTACAGGTAGCGGGAGTGGGACTCTACCTCAGTACCCACCACCTCCGTACGGTTCGTACGCTCCACCTCCGTATCCGTATGGTTCATACGTTCCACCTCCGAACCCCCCACCACCTCCTGAAGCCAGTGCTCCAAGCGACGGTTCTGATGCCGCGGAAACAATCGTACCGAAGCGTCCAAAAAGGCTGGACTGGACCACTGCGGACGAGGAAAAACTGGTACTTTACTTACTCGTCACATATTTATTTCGGGTAGGATCCAGGGTGCGCCTTGGGGGATAAGCCAGGGGGTACGGGTGCTTTATAAACCGCCCCCCAGGTCTAGTCTAGATAGAGATCTAAGAACCCTAGCAACATCGTGTGATATCGAGCATCAAGTGTAATCCCAGAGTTGAGTTATTATATCAAGATCGGAGACTCGGCGACTTTGATTGCCGGCTACCAGATCGAATTGCACCATGTTTTCCTCTGAGCTAAACCCTCTCCCAAATACCTGTGTCGCCTTGCCCCAAGATCAGTTACCCCCGGTAACATCTGCCGTGATTATCCCACGACAGTTGGCGCCCACCGTGGGGCCTGCGTCCAAAGGTGTTTACATCACGGGAGAAGCTCGGAAGGGCATGAAGAATCTTGTCATCGGCGAAATCTACATCGACCACGAAGGAGAGAAGGTGGTGGACGATTCCGGCTGGGGGCCGGAGTCGGATCACCTCGAAACCGGATCCGTCGTGACGATCGGCCGGATCAGCGTCTTCATCGGTATGGTATGTGCTTCCAATTCGATCCCTGACAACGTTGGATCTGATTCTATGCCAGGAAAAGCCACGTCTATCCGATCAGATGATGAAGAATCGACTGGGACGACATATCCGGCAGAAGAACCCATCGCGGAGTGGGAACAGCCGGAGGAGCCGGCATGGACCTCACGCGACCGGGCCCAAGGAGAAGATGATACCGGGTCTATTCTGGATCTACTGGAAAACCGGTACGAGGAGAACGGTGAGGAAGAACAGCCTGAATTTACGCCGGATATCGTACGCCGAGTTGCAGTCTATGCGGCCCCCGCGGCCAACCAAGGAAACACAACCGCGGCATCAGTCGGGACGGCTCAGGCAGTGGCCCAGCAACAAGGCGCGGTTAACGGAGACCCGGTCTTGACCCGGGTTGATGGAGAGTCGGCGTCAGTAACCAGCAGAGCAGCGGATGAGGAGTTGCATGCAAACACGTTCGGATTCTTAGAAAACCGGACACCAGGGGCGGGTCCTTCGAACCCGCGCCACCCGGCCCTATTCGATAACAATCTGATTCTAGACCCCACGGTTCTCGCGACGGTTATCACTCCGGAAAACGCAGCGGAACGCGTCAGGGATCTGGATGTGGCGCGTCGTGCGCTGGAACAGCAAAGAAGGCAGGTAGAGGCAGAAAAGCAAGGGATGGCCACACGACGGCGCGAGCTAGACGCGCTGGAAACCCGGCTTCGAGAGGAAACGTCCAGGATACATCAAAGGCACCATACCAGGTTACCAGCAACGGGCGGGGTCATTAATCCGGCTAATTTATTCGTTACACCTCAGGATCAGCCGATACCAGTGGTGAACCAAGGAACCGCACCCCAACAGATGACAGCAGCGACACATCCGGCGAATGAACGGACCGGGTTACCCCCACCACAAACTAGAGTCACAACCGGCAACGACCTACTGCCACCGCCACCATCACGATTCCGCACACCAGCCGGCCACTACAACAATCCTATGGACAACGTATATGCAGCAACACTCGCATTGAATCAAATCCCTGTGGGAGAGTCGCCCCATGCAGAGAAGACCCGGCAAGCCATCGAGCTGTTGCACACTGCGGTGGCACAGCAAGCCAATTACCCGGATCACAGAAGCGGTATGCACGGGACGCCATACCCTAGTCAGCAACAGGGCAATATTCAAACGAATTCAGCACGACGGAGGGAGGAGCAACAGCAAATGCCGCCCCCACCCCATATCCAGACAGTACCAGCAGCATCGGCGGCGTAGGCGATTGTGGACAGCTCCAGGGCCAGAAGGGCCGGGGCCGGGTCTGTAGCACATGAGTTACCGGTGGCGCCGCACCCCGTGGCACCCCCAGCCGGGTCACATGCTTCCCGGGTAAGACCAGCCCCAATCACCCTGGCGGGACCAAAGTGTCTCTCGGACGACATCAGAGCGGAACCTTACCCGGAAAAGTTCAAAGAGCCGGGGAAAGTAGTGAATTTTGAGCCAACAATGGATCCAGAAACGTGGCTGAGCAGTTACGAGATGGCAATGTCAATTCGCAATGCATCCGAGAATCTTCAAGCCAAGTTCATGTACTTAATGATGTCAGAGGGAGCAGCAAAGTTATGGTTCGCCAATCTGCCGGAAAAATCGATCAAATCCTGGGAAGAATTAAAAACCGCGTTTGTCAAGCACTTCCATGGAACGTGCAGAAAACTATTTACTATTGACGATTTGGAACGATGCGTTCAGAAGAAGGGCGAGTCAGCGCGCAGCTGGGTACGCCGGGTTATGGAGATACTTCACTCATCCACAGATATCCAACCCAAGGATGCGCTACAAGCTATGGCGAAAACATGTAAGTACGTTCCTTTAGTACAAAAGTTAACTCGCATGAAATCCAGCAGGAATGCAGCGGAAGTAACAATGGGAGAATTAATGGATGCGTGCAACAAACACGCCGCGACGGACACCACAGAGGAGGAAATTGATGACAAGAAGGCAAAAACAAACACAAGTAGCAGTGGGAGAACCGGCAATGGATCGGTGCCAAGTAATAATGGAAATAGCCAGAACAAGCGCCCGTTGGAAGGAAATTCCGAGTTTGTAGCCAACACGGAGGCCGGGTCTTCAAGACCCAGATCTGAAGGGAATTTTAATACTGGAAATCACAGTGGGGGACGTTACCAAGGACCTCCAAGACAAAGTAACAGTTGGGACATATTTAGGATGGCATGCCCGAAGCATAGCAGGAACGGCAAGCCGGCTAATCACTCCTTGGAGCAATGCGCCGACTTACAGAGATGGAAGAATGAGGAAGTAAATAGGGCCATGCGAGGAGCGGGTCGGGGAGGAGGCCCGGGTCCAGGTGGAAATTTGGGCAACGGCCCACCCCCGGCCGGTAACCCGGCAGCAGGAAACCCAGGCAATAATCAAGGGGGAGCAGGAGGTTTCCAGGCTAACCCCAAACAATTGGGTCAATATCATGTGCATACCACCGGAGGCTCTAACAAGGACAAAAAGATACTGAAGCAAGCGGTCAACTCAGTTTCGTTAGCCGTCCCGAGATACTTGAGATGGTCAGAACAGGAGGTAACATGGAGCAGAAGGGATCACCCGGAAAGAGTGGAGCACCCAGGAGTCTTGGCACTAGTAGTTGCACCGCAAGTCAACGGGTACGAACTGAAAAAGGTTTTAATGGATGGTGGAAGCAGCATCAATATACTGTATTGGGAAACCTTCCTACGCATGGGTCTCAAGGAATCTCAACTGCAAAAAAGCTCAACAGTTTTTCATGGGATAGTGCCGGGTCATTCAGCATGCCCCGAGGGAAAAATCGCATTGGAGGTAGCTTTTGGAGAGTCAAAGGATAACTATCGAATTGAGTGGCTCACCTTTGAGGTAGTGAAATTGCGCAGCCCCTATCACGCGCTATTTGGAAGGCCGGCTTATGCCAAATTCATGGCTAGGCCGTGTTACGTATATCTACAGCTAAAAATCCCGGGTCCCAAGAAGACCATTACCATACATGGAAATCGAGACATAGCAGCTGAATGCGATGAAGGAGATGCGGCAATGGCCGAGCAGGCCTGCAGAAAAGAAGAACCCAAGCACTATCGGTCTCAAGCAGACCCGGAGGACAGAATTACATCAAAAAGGCCGAGTACTGAAGGCGAAAAAGCAAAATCCAAGGTAACGCAAGATCCCAAAATGGTGGCCTTAATCGAAGTTGACTCCCCCAAGCAATCCGCTGTGAAGGAAGAAGCTACACGGCCGCTCACAACCAGCCAAGTCATGGAAACACCCCACCCGGGTTGGCTAGCAAACCCGGTACTCATCAAGAAAAGGTCCAACATATGGAGGATGTGCATTGGTCAAGCCAGGTCAGGACCGGTGCTTATGAAGAACTAAACAATGTAACGGGCGGCAGGTTTCAGACGCGCTCTTTTCCTACCCAGGGTACCTAAGGGGACTGGAAGGTTTTTAATGAGTCGGCCTGCTAACCCAAAAGTTCTAGTATCAATAAAGAGATGGTTATCAAGTCCTATATCATTACATCCTGGTTACAAGTAAGTCGTATCCATGCAACATCAGTAATTCAATATCATTAAAAGCATCGAGCGCATGTAGGTCTTGGGGGCTGGTTGCTCAAGTAACCAGCCACTAACCCGAATGACCCGGCCTAGATGTCTACAAGTTGTAGGGGCCGATTACTCGCAAACGAGTACGGCTGCAATCCTATAACTCGGCAAAGGAGCCAACTTTTCTTGACTTTTCTTACTTAAGCTCGATGTGACTCGCACTAAAGTGGCATGATTCGTTCGCTTACGATTACAATCAGCCATGAAGCCCAATGGGACTTGCCTGACACTGTTCTCATATGGATGTAACAACATGGTATCCACGCGAAAGCCGGCTTACAGTACAAGATAGTCAAAAGGGTCATCTAAACCACAAGTTTATGCAGAGTACAAGGCTAAAAGCCGGAAACTCAACAATTATCAAGCATAACTTCAGTATTTACACGGAATGGCTTTGGGCTTACGACTCGGTAAAAAATAATTTGTTCTCTGAGAAAGGCCACACCCCCATGACTCGGACTTTGGGTCATGGGGACTGGGGGACTTCGAAACAGAAACAAACTACTTGGCTATCGCAGTTCGAAAAACCCCACCATCCGAGTCTTGGGGACTTAAAGAAAAAGTCCACATATCAAAGCCCCCGGTACTCGGAAAACCGAGTCTTCCGAAGGGAGCCAAAATAGAGAATTGGGTATCGAGAAAAAAATCAAAGAATAAGCAAGCAATACAGTTGTCAAAAGACCAGAAAAGCCGCAAAGTACATCACGGGCTAAAAAGTACGTTACAAGGTACGACATCAGTATCAGGGGTGCACAGGCGCACCATCAAAAGCATAACAGTGTGATTACAAAGCATTACAAGGTATTATGATAATACGGCCCTATTCGGCCTCCTGAGTACGGCCTTCCGGGTCTGAGTCTTGGGTTTGCTGCTTAGCCTTCCTGGCACCCTTACCCGGACTCATTGCATCAGGGCGGACTGGTGGAAGGACGGCCGGCGTAGAGGCAGACGGGCCCAATTTTAACTCGGCCTCCCTCTTCGCAGTCGCTTCCCTCTTCCTGGCCGAGCTAGAAACCCACTTCTCCAAGATATCAAGAGGAGGGGGCGCATCCTCCGTAATAACTTTGCCATCAGCGTCATATGCACTCATAATCGTATTTAGATCCAAGCTATCGGCCAAGGCGGTAGCTGAGGGGCGCACTGCGGCTTGTATGGCTTTGAAATCCTTGGGCGTAAATTTGGAACCATCAGCCTTGAATTCGGGAAACCCGGATGTTACCTTTGCCGGGTCAAGCTTTGGAAAGAAAGCCTTGGCCAGAGTAAAAGCCCGAGTCATTCCAATTCGGCATGATGAACGCTTCCAGATCTCAATCCACCCAGGCACAGTAGAACAGGCTTGAACGAGATTCTCTTCACCCGGATATACTTCCGTAGGCCACTTCACAGCATCCAATATGAATTTTGTGCCGGCAAAGAAAGTCCGGAGTACAGTCTTGAGGGTTTTAGCCTTGGTAATGGCATTTTCCTCTGGGGCCGCAAGGTTGGCACCTGCAGTCGTAACAAAAGAAAGAGCGTATCAGTAATCCCGAGTCTGTTATAATAAATTAAAGATATGAAGCCAATCAGCAGCAGAAAACTTACTGAGCAAGATCTGATAAGTATCGGAAACCTGGTCCGATAGTTTCTTCAGTTCGGTCTGAGCGGCATTGCACTTCCTCTTGTATTTGGACACATCCTTCTTCAAGGTTTTCATGTCATCCTCAAGGATTTCCCTTCGTTTCATCTCGGCAAGAAGAAGTTGCTCGGTCCTCAGTAAAGTTTCATCAGACCGGGTTATCTGTGCCTGTAATTAGGAAGGAATGCAAGTATTAGTTGGATTGTATGGAAAGCCGAATGTGGTGTGAAGTACCAAGCATCACTTTTGCAAGTCATACTTGGAACTTGGGGACTAGGTATGCAATATGAGATACAAGGTGTCCTTACCTGATGCTCTGCAGCCATGCGCTCCAAGATCTGGCTCTCCGAAGCCTTCATAGTAAGGAGAGTGTGCATCAACTGATCAAAAGTATCTTTACTCGTATCAGAAGACCCGGGGCCTTGGAAATTCCGGGAAGGATCTTTCTTCTTAGCAGGAGGCGGAACCCGGGTCATCCGCGTGTCGGAATCCGACGCTTCTTCTTCTTCACCCAAGATGGTGGTTTTGTTCTTCTTGCTTGCATGGGAAGCAATTGGATACTCGGCTCCCTGCGGGTCCGGGTTTGGCGGCGACGCTTGTTTTTCACCGCTGGACGCGGCTGTAGTCTTATCAGCCGGGCTCCCCTTACCCGGGCCCTCGGTCTCCGTTTCCTCTTGATCGCTGACAACGACCGTGGCCCTATAAGGTGTTGTCAGTCAGTAGTTAAATACACAGTCAAGAAAGGGTGATGAAATATGGTGGAACGTCAGGAAAGGGATCTTACCCGGTATTCACCGCGAAGTCACAAGGAAATCCATCGCTGGACTCGGGAGAAGCTGGAAATTATCAAGTTAGATGTCACATGGGAATGGTTTAAAGAGAATGTCTTGACCCAGAAAAGATAGGGTAATTACCAGCCCGCCGCGGGGGGGTCGAGGTAATACCCGGGTTAAGGGCTTCATCACCCGGATGATTCCGAGTTGACCTACGCTTGGGCCTGGGCGACTCCTTCAAGAATGGCCAGTGGGACAATGCCAAGTTAGCTCAAGTATATCATTAAAATAATGCGAGTTGAATGTGAGAGGGAGATATGAAACCTTGGAGGTGGCCTCTTGGGTCTTTCTTTTGGATCCGACTTTGACTGTCGGCTCCAGTTCTTCCTCGTCGCTGGCAGATTCTACCTTGCCATCGGAGTCTTCTTCCTCGTCATCCTCTTGTTCTGAATATCATCAAAGTTATGGTTGAAAATGAAGGGGTTATGACGAGTTCAAAGGAATCAAATAAAATTCAAAGAGTACCTTCATCCGAGTGAACAGTCTCTTGCTCCTCTGGACCTTCGGAGCTAGGGGAGGCATTGGTTTTCCAAAAGTCGTCATCAGCCTGAAAGGCGTTAATGCGCAGGTTATCAACGGTATCAAGTGGAAAGAATGAAAGTAAAGGCGTCAAAGTCGGGTTTTTACCTTGGGAGCTGGGTTTTCAAGTGTAAAGGGCTCTAACCCGGATATGTTCCGGATTACATCGAGCTTTTCCGTCAAGAAACCCTTGATGGTTTTATGAGTGTCGCCAGCTGCGAAGATGTTGTCGGAATATCGGAGTGGATCAGAAGGTTCCCCTGAATACTCGCACATCAACTTCGTGCGGATGGAATTAGGCTGAATCCTGAAATCAACCCAAGTCTTCACCAGGTTGAGCCCGATGAGGCCTTGGGCTGTAAGAGTGGCGATTTTGGCTAGAAGAGGTTGAATTGCCTCCCTGTCCGGGTCAGGGGCGAAGGCACTAAACTTATCGGAAATATCAAGAAGACCTTCCGAGTAACCCGGCAGTTTCTTTTGACCGGGTGGGGAAGTGTCCTGGCAGTAAAAGTACGAGAGCTGCCAATGCTTGACATGGGAATTGAGGGTGAGGGGTGGCATCAGAGAGTTTTTGCGGCGTTGGATCGAAACCCCGCCGCAAGTGAGAAGCGCCCCATCACCGCTTTCGCGGCATGGCTTGCATTGAAAAAGCTCGGTAAAAAGGGCTAGACTTGGCGGGGTGCACAAGTAAGATTCGGAAAGGACAATAAAATGGGAAATATTTAGCACAGAATTGGGTCCGATATCGAAGACACGAAGGCCGTAGTGGCTGAGGACGTCACGGAAAAAAGGGTGACCCGGTGGTCGAAAACCCCGGGTCACATGTTCCACGAAACAAATTACCTCATCTTTTGTAGGGGTGGGCCGGGTCTCCTTACCCGGTACCCTCCATTGGATATTCTCCTGAGGAGGAAGAATTCCCAGTTCCACCAACTCCTCCAACTTGGCCTTTGTGACCATAGACCGCGCCCAGTTGGCAGAAATGGTGTTGGTGGCCTTAGCCTTGGTGGGAGTTTTCCCCTGTTTCTTGGGAGCCATGAAGTTGACCTGCAAAGTACAAGATAAGAAGAAGATTAAGACATGGAAATTGCGAGCCGGCCAAGTATAGGCCGGATAATATCGAGGTATGAAAAATTACGAGAGATCTAGGTGTTAGCCCGCAGAGCAAAGTTCAAAAATTTCCGGGTATCAGGCATTATGGCGAAAATTACGGGATCTAAATGGTGAAGAAGCTTTTTGAATACAATGGATGGCGGCCTAAGCGCCAAACGTGAATGAAAGGAACTAAAAAGGAATGGTCCAGCCGGGTGATTGATGCGAGGGCGGAAACTTCGGGTAGTTTGAGCCTAGATTGGAAGTTTTATTTTCAGATTTGTGGTGAGAATAACCATTGCGGGCAGTAGGAGAGTATATTGGAGTACACGCTTTATCCCTTGTGCGTGCTAGAAGAGATTATGGGCAGCCTAATTCGGCATAGCCGAGAAATCCGTGTCGGGCGGATTTGGATCTAATCTGAGGAAAAAATCAAAGGTTGCGAGGACAAATTAATGGGCGCAAAGAGTTTACCGGAGGAGATTTGAGGGAAGCCTTGCGGAGGCAGATGGCGCAGTCCTGGTGTCCCTTCGCGGCTCTTGGTGGGCCGGATGAGGATTCACCGGCGGATCTTGGCGGCGGCGCGGGACGAACGGTGGCGGAGCGCAGCCTCCGGCCGATGGGTTCCAGTGACGTGCGCGGAATTTCCGTGGTGGCGCTCGGTGGGAGAGAGAGCTTAGAAGGAGTAAGGAATGGAGTGGGGGAAATGAGCCGTTAGGGTTCGGGTCACCCCCAAGGGGCCTATTTATAGTGCGGATGGATAAGCCTAGCACAGTGAGTGGAAGCCGGGATTCACGGAGGTAAGCGGCTATTAACTTGAGTTTTGGCGAGATAGGCGCCAAATATCTTGCGAAGCATCTGGATAAAAAGAATAGGGAAATCAAACCCCGCGATATCAGGATTGGTTACCAAGTATGGAATCTTGGCATTTTGGACTGGAAAATTGAGTAAGGGATCCTCTCCATGGCATCAGCATCAGTTATCGAGTAAAGTATAGAGTTTTGGCATTTTTATCAAGGCTTAGACTCGGAAAGTTAAGCAAAGCATCTGGAGCAAAGCCGGGTTACTATATGGCCACCATGGAGTTAGGCCTAGCTGAATATCAAAACATCTTAACCCGGCCTCTGTATGCCCGTATGTTTGGTATCTTTGCAGGGAATAGCAAGCGCTTCAAGGAGGATCCATGAAGCCCAGGCTATTCTGGGGACTACTGACGGGGGGACGATAACCCGGTAGGTCAAACTCCAAGGAGTAACCCGGCCCAAAGGACGGTGCGCAGGATCCGGCTAAGGATAAGGAAGCTCGTGGAGGCCCAAGTTTGTAGGCCCAGCACCTCGGGTTGAGGGCTATTGTAAAGGAAAGCTACAATTTGTGTGCCGTATCCGGGTAGGATCCAGGGTGCGCCTTGGGGGATAAGCCAGGGGGTACGGGTGCTTTATAAACCGCCCCCCAGGTCTAGTCTAGATAGAGATCTAAGAACCCTAGCAACATCGTGTGATATCGAGCATCAAGTGTAATCCCAGAGTTGAGTTATTATATCAAGATCGGAGACTCGGCGACTTTGATTGCCGGCTACCAGATCGAATTGCACCATGTTTTCCTCTGAGCTAAACCCTCTCCCAAATACCTGTGTCGCCTTGCCCCAAGATCAGTTACCCCCGGTAACATCTGCCGTGATTATCCCACGACAAAAACAATATCTATTTCGTCGTAGGTTCATGCTTGGGTTTTTCACTCCAAGGACTGTGTCTCCGGTAATAGCAAGACCGGCGAAAGTTTTTGGGGTCAGATAGCTGCAACCTTCAACTCTACCTCCGATCCTGCCCGCCAACGGACCGCGAAGAAACTGAAGGATCATTGGAACGTCTACAACCGTGAGGTGTCCCTGTTCAATGCATACCACATCCAAGAAGAAGCGGTACGTCAGAGTGGAGCAGACGATGCAATGGTCTTGGAGGCGGCACAGGCGAGGTACGCAAATGATAGTAGAGTGACTCAGCCTTTCAAACGCTTCAAGTGGTGGCAAGCTGTTCGCAATGAAGCGAAGTGGAAAGGACAACATGGTCCTAGTAGTGGGACTGATTCCAGTTCCAAGAGAACCCGTCTGGGGGTTTCTGGTGAGTACAACTCTAGCGAGGCAACGAAGGAGGAGCAGCGTCCAATGGGCCGCGATAGGGCCAAGGCCGCGGTACGTAAGGATAAGGGAAAGGGAAAGAAGAAGGGGAAGGAATCCTCATCAAACAGTGAGGCAGCAAGTGCAACATTCGGGATGAAGAACATGTGGACTGGTTTAGTGAAGTCTAAGCTACTGAAGCAATGGAACAAATTGCAGGACCGATCAACCGCCGACATGAACGAAGCAGCAAAGCGCAAACATGCGAAGGCCATCCAGATGGTGGAAAAAGAGGTAGGGCTGGAAGATGACGACGACGAGGAGGAGGAGGAGGAGGATTAGAATTTTTTATTTATTATGTAATTTTTACAATTTATTATGCAATTTTATTAATTATTATGTAATCAGTAACAATTTTAGTTGAATAAAAAAATTCGTTGCATTAGTTTGAATGTTTTCATCTCAAAAATATATGTTGATGTGGAGGAGAGAGAAAAACTGATGTGGCAGAGAGAGAAGTGAGAGTGGGGGCTATAGCCCGTGCACTGGCACCGTGCCGTGAGAGTGGGGTGAGAGTGAGGGGAAAATCTGACGTGGCGGGGCTATAACCCGTGATAGTGCGTGATGCACTAGCACCAGCCTAAGGGATTGTAATATGTCTCTTATTTAATTAATGCAATCCCTTTACCCCGTAAAAATATTGTGTATTTAATACGTGACTTTTGTGATGGAAATCATAATCATTGTGAAGGACTTTTGAATAGGAATACAATGATAGTAATTTTATGTCACAAAATTACATATTAATAGACTAACATTGGTCAAAGCAAATGAAATAGGCCTTATATTTTGGAATGGAGGTAGTACAATAGAACGGAGATATAAGAAGAGCAAATACACAAAAGCACTACTATTGAGGCTATGGCCTTACAAAACCATAACCGAATGAAATCTTACCAGACTGCCACTATATTTAAGGTATATTGTCTGAGAGAATCCAGATCTTACGATTTAATCGGCTTTACGATGTTTTTGACAACACGGGCCCACTAGTCACGTGGTAGACCAGCGGCCCTGAACTTCAACTAAACCGCTTGTAAGTTTTCACAAAATTCGTAACTTTTGGTAAAATTTATTCAAATATTTAAAATTTTAAAAATCATTCCATTAGTGAACATGAATTGAACATTTGGACTTTTCATGTTGCTTTTAACTTTTTAATAAACTTTGGTTGAAAGTGACAAAATTTGCACAAACTTCCAAAACGAGCAAAATGAGCTCAAATGCTTTTTTTAATTACTACGTGTAGTTGATTGTATGCTTTTACATTTCTTGAAGTTTGCACTCTTGAACAAATTTTGGCCGAAATTTTAAAATGATGTTTAGATTTCTAAACGGTTCGGCTCAAGTCTGGTATAGGACTGATCAGGCGAAAAGCAAAATCGTGTCCCATGTGACTTGTGGGCCTATATTGTTAGAGACGACGTGAAATTTGACAAAATGACGAGATTTGGGTTCTTCGAATCTATCTACCCGAGATTTTGTGAAAACCTAACCTTGTTAATTATGTTTTTTGTGATATTAGCTCAAATAAGAGATAGAAGTTAAGAATGATTTTGTGTGCCTTATATAAAAAATAGTCTCGTAAAAAGGCTTATTTTAGCACGATTTTTTTTTTGACGTAGGTTACACAAAATGTCGGATTTGCGTCAAACGACTTCGTGAACATATAAAATGTAATGAATGATGCGTGATTTTCTTTAAACATTTCAAAATTTGTTCAAAATGTATTTTAGAAATCGGGTGCATTTGCACCCGGGAGCCAAAACGACACCCCCAAATACACAAAATCACTACTATTGAGATTATGGTTCTACAAAACAACAATCAAAGAAAAATTATCAGATAACCACAACTTTTGAGGTAATTTGATTTTAGAGAATCTAGATCTCATGATTTAGTCGGTTTCAGAGTGTCTCGATAGCACGGGCCCACGCCACGTCGAAGTAGGGGATTCTCTCCATTTTTTCATAACCGGACCGAACCTGAAGCAAAGTGCCCATAACTTTTCTCATATTTCGTATTTTTTCTAAAAATCTATTTTAATATTTAATATTTTAAAACTAAGAAAACATAGTAGTTCTTCCTCCAATGGACATGAAATGAACGATTGGATTTTTTAGTTTGTAAAGTTTGAATTTTTAACATACTTTCGTTGGGACTTATAAATTTCGCAATAGCTTAACAACCGGGCAAAATGAGCTCAAATGTTTTCTTTAGATTTTTAGTTACTACCTGGAGTTTGAGCTAGCTACTTATGCTCTTAGGTTTTTTTTTCAGATTTGATCTCTTGAATAAATTTTGGGCAAAACTTATAGAAAATGTAAAGACTTCCAAACGGTTCAGTTCGAGTCCGGTAGGTCCATTTCGGTCGAAGGAAAAAAATCGAGAAAACCGCCTTCCTCTGCCATGTGGCATGTGACGGAAACGAAGCTTAACTAACGTTTTGCAAAAAGATTTGCCCAAACGTTGTGATTTTGTTATGCAGTTGTGGTATTGGCTCGGACAAGAAAGAGAAAAAAAATTGTTATGATGAAACTACATGATGCAAGCGCTCATGTTTTGTAAGAACTCGTGTATACCGTCGAAAACTGGCATGTATACCCGGATAATCTGCGTGTCAGCAAAATGATAAGAAAATGCGTGCGATGCGAGCCAACTTTCTACACTAGTTTTTCCTAATTCGTAGTGGGATCCGACCGTGTCATCGTGTGCACGCACGGGACGGAAACTAAATAAAGCAAGTGTTAAGTGTGCAGTTCACGCAACGCGTACTAGCGCGCGCGTCAGCGGATCGCTTTTCCCGGTTCGAAACGTCGCTGCCACCACCGTGGAAAATGGATAAGCCGGAGCGATTAGCGCTAGCAGGATATAGCCACGGAAACGGGGACAGACAGACTGAAGAGAGCGGAAACGGAAATAGAGCGGTGCACGAGGTTGTTGGCGCAAAACCAGCCGGATCGAAGGGAAGATGCTGGGCGGTGGGGTAGAGAGAAGAACGTGCGGGTCGAAAGGCTGCGCTGTCTCCGCGCGCGGTGGGATCGGATCTCCGGGAAGAATGATCCCAGGAATCCGGAGGATTATTCCACCGTCTCGTGCCTCGTAGTTTCGTGCGTACGGCGCCGGGTTTACTTTCACCTGTGCGGAACTGCGGATCGGTCGGTCGTGGAGACGAGACGAGAGGGGCGCGCCGGTTTTTTCTGCTGGAATGCGGAACGGGTCGCGCGCGGTCGTGCCCGTACCAGGATAGAGACTGGCGGGTGATGATCAGTCGCCAAGTCGGCTTCAAGGAGTATTTTTTTCCCCAGTAGCCAGTATATCGTCGCCTGGTGTGTAGCGTGCAAGGCTTCGTAGTTCGTACATGTACTATCATTTGTACTCCCGAGAACGTTTCTCGGCCTGGACTTCCATCGCAGGATCGACTTCTTTCATCCAGCCAGCGACAACCTCGGTCAGTCGCTAAACCTGAAGAATAACGGTGTGCAGTCACCATCTTGTGCTGTGTCGGCACGGCGTCCCTCGATCGGTACGTTTCGCCATGTCTCAGTCGTACATGTCCCGACTCGGACGACCATACATACTGCTAGTATATGCGAACAACGCGTCAGGTTCAACGTGACACACGAGATCGATCCATGGCGTACGTGGCCTGCGATGGTTGCATTGCGCGCGGTATCGCCTCGCGTCACATCATGTTCATTATTATTCCTGCTTCTGAAACTCCGGATTTCCGCCGCAGTTGGCAGCTGACGCGTACACAGTGCCGAATCATCCACGTGGACCGTTCGGGCGAAAGGCACGTCACTGCTTGTCGTGACAAGCATCTATCGTTACTTACTTGGTCATGAAGACTTTGGATTAGGCCATCCAGCCAGCCGAGGTTTTAGCGAGCACAAGGAAATGACAGCGATACGTACCAACGTACCGTGCGCTACCGCGTGAACTGGAATTTGGAGGCTAGGGACAGCGGTGCTGCTTGCTGCGGCGTGCTCTAGGCGTGAGGTGTTTCGGTTTCTCCGTTCCAGTGGAAGGGCATCACCTATGTATGTGGCAAAACCTATCAATAAGGTGGAACTCACTTAGTACACCATAAACATATAGACAACACCACAATATATGTTACAAAAGTACACTTAAGGTAGGTCTCGTGTGTCAGAAAAAATGACTTAAAAGTAACATTAGCTTTGTAGGAAATATTGCATCTTTATTCATTTGTGCACTATAGTCATAAAGTAGTATTATTATATTTCTTAGAGAGAATTCTTTATTTGGTCCTTACTTAAAATCTTTTTCCCTATTTGGCCTAAAAAAATATTTCTTCACTATTTGACACCTTAATTTCATTTTCTTCCTAACATGACCCTACAGTACATTCTAAACGCAAATGTGGATGTAAAAAGACCATTTTACCCCTGATGGGTTATGTGATAAAAAATTACTCTCTAATATCTTCGGCAGAAATACATACGTTACCAACTTCACTAATTGCAAAGGACAAGGTACATACTCCCTCGGTCACAGTTTACACGGCGCCCTTCGGGTTTCATGCATTTCTATGAGCGGAGGTTAATTAGGCGACGTCTGAATTAATGACATGATTAATTAGGACGTGGTAACTGCCATAGCTGGCCAGCAGGGGCTCCACACGCTCGGGGGCTGGGCGTTCGGTCCGATACTTCGGTAGCTATGAAAATTCGGTTGTTAGAGAACAGACACCGATCGGTTGCTGCTAATTAACGTAAACGAGGCTTCGGTTCCTCAAGAGATCTGTTCGGTCTTCGGTTATGGACCGAACGCACCGAACGTTTATAGGCTGGCCTTCTGGACCTGGACAGACTCGATGGTAGCGGTCGCTTCAAGACCAACATATATTGAGGCGTACATATACTAGCAAGCTGATCGTATGTGTGCCATTCAGTTCGCGTCCTCCTAGCTGGCTGCATATGCACATGCATTGCACCCGATGCACGCACGGCCATATGCATCAGCCTAGCATGTGCTGGCTTTGTCCGGTGCGGTGCAGCGGGGCAAATGCATGTCTGCCTTCTCCGCAAGATCGAGGCGAAGCGCCGGCGCTGCCATCTAGCTCGTGGTGTGCCGTTGTGTGCACGGTGCTGCCAAGTTGCTGAAGACCCGAGAAACACGACGACACGAGCAGCAGAGCGCGCGTCGGCGTGGAGCGCGAGTATGAATTCTAGTCCAGGCCATAGACGCGCGAGCACACCTGTGTACTGCTCGGACTACACGTGTAGCATCCACCCGTGTAGTAAGTGATGTGCCTGTACAAGATCGGCCGATGTCCGCGACGAGTACATCACGGAGATTGGGATGAAGATGATTATGACATGTGAACAAATTATCGAAAATTTAATCTATTTGCGCCAATTTAAAATAGACAATAAACTCTACAAAATGAGTGTAATATCACATATGTATCCTTAAAAATAGTATTTGTATCGTATGGGACCAACATGGCATAAAACCTAACTATGCTTATTTGTACACGTTTCTTATTTGTTTAAATATGTCACAAACATTAGAGAGAGTAATTTTTTATCACACAGTTCATCAGGGCAAAAGGGTCTTTTACATCCAAATTTGTGCTATAGGGCCATGTTAGGAAAAAAATGAAGTTAAGGTGTCAAATAGGGAAGATTTTTTTTTAGGGCCAAATAGGAAAGAAGATTTTAAGTAAGGGCCAAATAAAGAATTCTCTCTATTTCTTATGGACAACCCACAAACTTATGGGTGACCCATAAACTTTTGAACTTGTGGACTCCTTATGGATATGTGTCACTATGTATAAAGTTGTCCATAAGGATAACTTTTTGCTTATGAACTTGCTTGTTGCCAACATAGTGGACACTACTAGGAAAATGGCTATAGGAGTGATGATACCTGTGACGCACCAGCAAAACGGCGCGTCACGCCTAATAGCCGTGGCGCACCACGGTTTGGTGCTTCACGCCTATGGGCATACCCGTGACGCACCAAACAAACCGTGCGTCACGGCTATATGTGGGTGTTCGGTGGATACCATAGCCGTGGGGAAAGATAGCCGTGACGCACCGTTTGTTTGGTGCGTCACGGGTATTGCAATAGCCGTGACGCACCAAACATATGGTGCGTCACGGCTATGGTATCCACCGAAATGTTCCCTCCACACACCCCCCCCGGACCGCCTTTCTAGTTTTGTCACGGAAGAGTTCCATGTCAAAAAATCATCAAAAAATAAATTCCTTATAGATGCACGGAGAGTTTAATGTATACTTTTTTAACAAATTTTGAAATACGTATTTCGACTTTCTGAGCAAAAGTTCGTTAAAAAAAGTAAAATGGGCATAACTTTTGCATACGATGTCGGAATTTAAAGTTCAATATACCAACGGAAACTAGAGAAAAAAAGGAATTCAACCTCACTGGCCTTCGGCCTGTGAGCCTCTTTTAGATTCTCCAAATTCCGAAAGGAAAAAAAGTTATAGCCGTTTGAAGATTTTTGACTAGAAATTAAAAAAAATAAAAAAAAATAAAAAAAGATAGGCGTGACGCACCCCATGTATGGTGCGTCACGTCTAAGTAAGATAGGCGTGATGCACCACATGTATGGTGCGTCACGGCTAAGTCTGGGCAGAATTTTTCAAATTTCGAACCCGGGAGGGCCATCCACCTATATATACTCCCCTTCCTCCTACTTCCTCCACTCTTCTCCATTCCTTTCTCCTTCCTCCACTCTCCATTCTCTCTTCTTTCTCTCTTCCCCCTTCTCCTCCTACGACCACCATCACCACCAACACCAACACCACCACCACCACCACCACCACCACCACCACCACCATCACCACCACCACCACCACCACCACCACCATCACCACCACCACCACCTCACGTCTACTCCGGCGACTACTCCGACGGCGACCTCTACTCCGGCGACCACCTCCTCTACGGCCACCACCTCGACTCCGGCGGCCACCTCCTCTCCGGCGGCCATCTCCTCTCCGGCGACCTCCTCCACTACCACGGCCACCTCCTCTCCGACGACCATCCTCCACTCCGGCGACCACCCTCCACCCACCATCCTCTCCGGCGACCACCCTCCACCCACCATCCACTCCGGCGACCACTATGTTTTCGTTTTTCAAATTTTCAAAATTTTGGGCGGCCAGATCTGGATCTAGATCTAGATCTGGATCTGTCCCGTTTTTTTTTTAAATTTCGAAATCAATAGCCGTGACGCACCATCCGTGAGGTGCGCCACGGGTAACGAAAGATAGCCGTGACGCACCAAAACAGGCGGTGCGCCACGGGTAAACGGGATAGCCGTGACGCACCAAAAATAGGTGCGTCACGGCTATTTTTAATAGGCGCGGCGTGATAGCCGTGACGCGCCATGGTGCGTCACGGATAAGCCAAATGGTGCGTCACGGGTAAGCTTTTCCCTAGTAGTGGGATGCTTACTGGTGACGATTGAAACAGTCTGAGGGGGAGGGAATAGTCAGACGGAGTGACTATGATCAGGGTCAACCTTGCACATTTGCACGAGAAACCTAAAAATAGTTGGACGCACGTAAAAAAAAGTAGTTGGGCCTTGCGTCCTCCTAGTCCTTCATCCGAGGATCTCTTTTATACGGTGTAAATAAAATACAACTCCCGCTGTCCAATTTTTTGTAAGCCTTGCTATATATTATTTTAATTTTAACCACATACGTAATAAAATAAGTGAATCTATATATAAAATAAGTCTAGATTCACACGTTCTAAAATGCATGTGGACAAAACGCTGTGTAAAAATGGACTGGGTGAGTATTTAAAAGACAGCACCGTGAGAAACGCTCGAGTGGTCTAAACCAAATCGGGTCAAACAAGAAGGGCACCGGAATGCACCGCAGTCTACATCTGTTTCTAAAAACAAAGTCTGTATTGTTTTTTTCAAAGTAAAACTTGCCGAGATTTTTGAAACAAATATGAAACATCTATGAATAGCAAATCAACATCGTTAGTTCATAGATATTTTGTAAAAACTTAGTCAGACTTTACATCGTTTAGCTAAAACTTATGCGGCTTATTTTAAGGAACGAAGGGTATTAGCCATGTAAGCCACTAAAATACACCACTATCCTGTTTATCGTCGGACTATAGGAACGTAGAATAGAACTATTTTACGCATTGTCATGTAGTTTAATAGATGGGAGAGAAATACCTTTTTTTTTTGCATTCCGTAGTCAAGAGATGATCTTTTGGCAAGCAAGATAAGCCTTTCTTTTTCATTGTACGACATCCATAAATGTATTAGTAAAGTTGACTCTTATTTTAATAATTGTTGATGCCGAAGATAGAAAAGAGGTGGTCGGCGTTTTGTCCTTCAGTTCTATTTCGACGGTTGCGGCGAGGATGCTCCTAATAATGTGCCGGTGGCTCCCTTGACTATGTGGTTTCTCCCGCGATGGCGAGCTTGAGCGTAGGGGATTTGTTATTAGCGCCCTTGTCTTTCTGCACTTGACGCTTCTAAGAGTGAATCTCCTCCGGCCCTTTATTCACCCCCTCGGCGGTGTGATTACTGATAGAGGGGGCCTTATCGGTTTATTTTCATAATGGAACATGATAGCTGGCAAGGTATTCGTGGATTTGATGGCGGTGTGTGGCACCCTTGCTTGTTTCCTCTACGGGACCTCGCTGGACCCGCATCACCGCAAGCTCGGGGAGATACCCCGATCAATGTTCCTTTGGATGCCTTCACGCTTTCACTTGTCTTGGTGGACTACGCAATTTTCAACGCCTTTAGGCTATGGGCTTGCATGTCTAGCCCGTTCTGCAAGTGGTGAGACGACGTGGCAACAAATTTTAAGGTTTTGGTTTTGGGGATGGAGCAATAACAATTTCATTCTTCTTGTCCATAGTTGTATGTTAATCGTTCATGTATCATTTTCGTTAAGCTTGTGTTTCCAAAAAGGAAAAGAAGAGAGAGGGCTTAAAACTGACCTTTTGTACTCCGTACATAGTTAGTCTCTTGCAGGCAACAGTGACTAAGAGACATCTAACCGTCTAAAAAACACCGATGATGCTACACTTACGAGCTGTTTGTTACAAAATCTACTTACGGACGCATCTTGCATCGAAGCCATTGACCGAAACTCCTCCTGAACTCTTCCCCGTGAAACTTCTGTTCGACACATCATCGCGTAAGTTAATTTGGTAACTTTTTGCCCGTAAGTGTAGCATTGCTGGCGACTACTAGTCTACTGTGCTAAAGAGTTAGCAGACCGTGAGCTAACAAAAGAAGCTTGAATCACATGCTTAGCATTATGTGTAAATGCCACACATGGTCCGAATCAATAGCTAGCAACGTCCCAGCTATTATGTGACGTAGATAATATTTGAACCATGATAAGATGCTAGCTACGTACACTACCGAAGTAGCTAGTGCGTTCAGGAGATCGTTGGCAACGATGGTAACCTTGCTTTTCGGTAGATCTCCCTGATCTCGACAAAGAGAAAATAATTTAGTTGTTAGCCTCGATAATCACGGCCGAAATTCCATATATCCATCTGATGCCCCACGAGGCAACGACCCGTCTATAAGAAGCAAAATATTATCGTGTGGAAGAGAAGAAACATAAAGCGAGTCTTCTTTTTTTAGAGGAAAAAACGGAGTCTTAACCACGAAGCACACGCGACACTATCGCGCATGACGTCGCCTGATCATTTCCATGTCGAGACGTCGCTAGCAGCTGTCCCGGCAGGCAGGGACTGCGAGAGCGGAAACAAAAATAGAGGTATCGTCAAGCCGTGGCGGATCGATTTTTTTTTTTTTTTTGAGAAAAGGATCGAAATAGTTAAAGAACCAATCCTAAGGCTATCTCCTGCGGGCTGCTCAATTGCCTCGGACAGGCCGGATTTGAGCATGCTCCAACCCTCGCCTCGGTCCGTTTTGGGTGCGTGGCTGCTTAAACCCAGACCAAATTTGATCCAGATTGGAGCAGCCCGCGGATAGAAAACGGACGCGCGCGGCCCCGTCACCGCTTGGTCAAAGGGGATGGCCCGCGGGTCAGTGACCGTGGCGACGGCTGGCCTTCCCCACCGGTCCTATTAAATGGGACCGCCGCCACGCGTTCGTCCCCAGCGCACCAGTCCCCACACTCCCCCGCCCCTCACTCTCCACTCTCTCGCCTCCCTCGCCGGCGGCCGTAAAACCATAGGGCCATGGGCCGCAGCTGGCTCAACTAGCGGAAGGCCAAGAACGACCACGAGGCCGGCAGCTCCTGCCGCCGCGCCTCCCCCACCCCTCCCCTACCACCACCGCCACCGCTAACGCGGGCCGCCCGCGCTCAGGCGGAGCAGGTCCCGCCGCCCCCTCCCTCTCATGGGCGTGCCGCCCCCTTCCGCATCGCTCCTGCGCGCGTCCGCGACCGGCCTTACCTCAATAAGAGGAAGTGCCAGTGGTACTGGGACCGCGCGATCCCAGTGCCCTGATCCGACGTGCACCTGCCGGACGGGTGGCATCTCAACCGGGACCGCATCCCGGTGCCGCCCGTTTCCAAGGGTGGCCTGGAGCGGGAGGTGGAGATCCACCGCCGCCGCGATGAGCTGCCGCCGGATCTGCGCGGCCACCCCGCGTTCGCCGTGGACAGTCCCCGTTGGCACACGTGGTTCACGGATAAACACGACCTGCGCCGCCGGTCCTTCTTCGGGGGCGCCAGACGCACGGCGCGGCCAAGTACGCGCCGCCCTCTCCACCACGCCCGGCGCGGCGTGGACGCGCGACGCCTCCCCTTCGCATCGGCGACCCCGCGCCCGTCAAGGACGAGCCACTGGAGGAGCCCCCAGTGGTACGAGGAAGACGACGAGGAGGAGGAGCCCGCCATGGCCCAGCCCATCGAGAAGCTGGAGCTGGCCATGGCCATCGAGGCCTCTGCGCGGGATGCGGAGGAGGCGGCCGCGGCGGAGGCGCTCGCGGCGGTGGCCGCCCAGGAGGCGGCGGAGGCCAGGGCCGTGGATGAGGCCGTGGCGGCCATGCGCGCGCCGCCCGCACCATACGCCCGCGAGGAGGAGGCCGACGAGGACGAGCGGGACGAGAACCAACCAATACCGGCGTGGTTCGCGCCCCTCGTCGGCATGAACTGGCAGTGGACAGGGCCACCGCCGGAGTTGCCTGGGACGGTGCCCCAGCCCGTCACCCAGCCGCCCACCCCTCCGCGGGCCGCCGCGCTCCCCGCCCACCTCGTGGAGGGCCCGGAGTACATCATCCTGGAGTAGGATGCTCCCGGGAACCTCCGGCCGCCGCGCGGCCACTGGCCAGTGGCCATCTAGTTTAGGGCTTAGTTTTTTTTTGTTTTAATATTGTAAAACCTAAGGGCCCTTCTGGGCCCTACCAAATCTATAAAGTGTACGCTTTTGGAATGAGCAGGCCCGTAGGAGGCACCCGGCCCGGTCCCTGTCTGCGCAGTGCGGACCGCTGCTCAAACAGACAAAACCCGGATCTGGAAACCGGATCTCCAAACGCCAGAATGAAGAAACAGGAGTCCATGGCGAATCAAATCGCCTCCCAAACTCACCAGCTCACCGATCTATGCGGCTGGAAAACGGATCTGGAAGCAAGGTTTGCTTAATTGCAAGCCACTGTCTCGGAGCTGCAACACGTTCAGCCCATGATCGCGGCAGCGGCAAGTGGATCGGCGACGGCCCACCTCGTCGCCCCCCCCCCTTCATCAACCCCGGGGCGATCCACGCGCAAGGCCACGGCGCCGACCTAATTCCCGGGAGTCCTTTGGCGGTGGTCGTCGCGCCATCGTCGGACCTCCCGGTCACGGGTATGGCATCGCTTCAACAACCATATGTTCCTAATTCTGATAGGCAGTTAGTTTCCAGTCAGATCATCACAAGTTTGGGCGCTAACGCCCCGAATTTTTCATTTCCCCCGTTTAACGTAGATAATCCAAACCTTTGGGTCACTCTTGCGGAGCAGTATTTCCATATGTTCTCCATCAATGAATCTTACTCGGTCTCGATGGGGATTTTGCACTTTTCGGGAGCTGCGGGAATTTGGCTACAATCTGTTCAAAAAAAATTGGCCGATCCTGAATGGTATTCATTCACTTCTCTTCTTTGCACATGTTTCGGAAGGGATCGGCACCAACTTTTGATTCGTCAATTTTATACTGTTAGGCAAACCTCTCCAGTAGCAGATTATATTGAGCGCTTTGACACACTTATTAATCAGCTTGTTTCTTATTCGGATACTACTCACCCGTTCTATTTTCTCACACGCTTCGTCGAGGGCTTGCGTGCCGATATCCGAGCAGTGGTCATGGTGCAGCGACCGACAGACTTGGACACTGCCTGTTCTCTGGCACTTTTGCAAGAAGAAGTTGTAGAAGGGGAGGCTCTGTCACCATCTCGTCAGGCAGAACATAGGTTCATCAAGTTTCCACATAGAAGCATTTAAGTCAATTCTCCTTCAGTACCAGCTACACCAGCTGCGCGATCAGTGGACAACAGAGGTATTGACAGTGCCAGAAGGAGCGGGGATGATAAAATCACAACTCTCAGAAATTATAGGTGTGCCAAGGGACTTTGTTTTACTTGTGGAGAGAAATGGGGACCTGAGCACAATTGCCCCAAGACGGTTCAGTTACATGTCGTTGAATAATTGCTAGCTCTGTTCTAACAGGAGGAGATTACTGGCGGTAATAGTCCGAGCAGTTCAGAAGAAACAGATATGGCCTGCTCAATTTCCATCCATGCACTGACAGGTTCAACAGTGTCAGCGACGAGCGTGATTCAAATTCATGCCTTCATAGCAAACCATGAGGTACTCATCCTTATTGATTGTGGCAGTTCAGCATCATTTATAAACCAGCAGCTAGCAGTACAGTTATTCGGGATGGCTGATCTCCCTAAACCATGTCGTGTCAATGTAGCGGATGGTACTCAACATAGATGTTCTAAGTACATTCAGAATTGCACATGGCAAGCTCAGGGGCACAGATTCCAGACATATCTGAAAGTCCTGCCACTTGGAGCGTTCGATGTGATACTTGGTATGGATTGGCTGGAACAACACAACCCCAACATCAACTTGGTGAATAAAACACAGGAAATTTCAACACAAGAGGGTGTGGTTTAGTTAAAAGGTCACAGAAAAGACATGCAGCAGTGTGCAGCGATATCGGCTACGGAATTATCCTTAGCTTGTCGACATGGTTCAGTCGCCCACCTGGTGCATGTTTATTCCCTGAACGATGCAATCCATGTGGAAGACATGACACCAACAGAGGTGTCGTGGGATAATCACGGCAGATGTTACCGGGGGTAACTGATCTTGGGGCAAGTCGACACAGGTATTCGGGAGATGGTTTAGCTCGAAGGAAGACATGGCGAAAGCGATCTAAGAACCAGGAAATAACTCGCCGGATCTCAATATGAATTATGCTAGATACTCGGTAACAGGTGTTACAACTATGACTTGAATCTCTGGCAAACTAAACCTAGGGGCCGGTTTATAAAGCACCCGTACACCCCTAACTTGCCCTTCAAGGCACATCTTGAGTCCTACTCGAACTCCACATACAAAGCCTAACTTTCCTTATCGCAACCCACAAGCCGGGTTACGAATCTCACAAGCCTTTGGGCCTTCTAGTAACCTCTTTACCCCTATCCGGGTATTGCTCAGCTCACCTCGGGCCGGATTATACCTTGAAGTGGACCTACCGGGTTACTATCCCCCCATCAGTAGTCCCCAGAATAGCCTGGGCTTTCAAGATTTACTCTTCGAAGTGCTGGCTATTCCCTGCAGAAATATTGGATACAAGAACACATAAAGATCAAGATACAATGTGCTGACAAGCGGCTGGGATTAACACCCAGGGGATCAGGTAGCAACCCGGCTTCCCCTCAAAGGCTCTCCCTCAATCTTCCAGACCTGAGTCTTAATAGGAAACTCGATGATTTCACATCTTCCTCAATAACTGTCGCTGATACTAGGAAGGAAATTTCCCCTTCCTTTTACTCTGGATTACATCGATCTATGCATAAGGCGCGTCTTTCAAATTTCAAAATAGCCAACCATTACTCCGCACATCCAGGGTTTCGCCCGTTAGGTTAGGCTTTTCCACCCGGGCTATTATAAATAGACCCCAAGGAGCAAACTCAACCCTAACGGCTCATTTCCCCCACTTCTCTTCTCCTCAAGCTCGAGTTCGCGGAGTGCCACCACGGAAGCCCCACGCACATCGCCGGAGCCCATCCGCCGTCGCTTGCGCTCCGCCACCACGCAAACTACTCCAGCTCCCAAATCCACCACCAAGCCCCCGATTCGCCGGCAGGAAATCGCCAAAGGGCATCAATCTTGCGCCATCTGCCTCCGTAAATCCCTACTCCAACCTCCTCCGGTAAGCTCTTGATATCCTCCATTCCAACCTTGCAATCCCTTAGCTTTTCCTTAGATCAGATCTGAATCGAGTCGCATGCAATTTCTCGGGACCTGCCGAATTAACTTACTAGCGTTTGCCATAACCACTCCCATAGATAGGATGCGCAGCTTATCTTACTCCCCTACCACTAAGTATCATTAGATTGGCCTTAGATACAGAAATTGGATTTCCCATCTGGGCTCGAGCCACCAAAAATTTCCGCCCTTGCTCTTATCATCCGGAAAATCTCACTTCTCCGGCTCACTTGCTGATAATAGACATAAGGGTATCCTTCTACCTTCCCCCGACACTTACTTTACGTAAAAACTTCACAACTTCCATAACAACATGCGATACCCGGACAGATCACACTTGACCCGGCAAGGCAATACCCGGATTATTTTTAAGTTACCGGCAACCAACTATTCATTAATTTCCGAGCTTTCGCCGCTCACCTCCTTTCCTTTGATGTTTTAACAGGTCAACCCCATGGCACCCAAGAGGCAGGGGAAACAGCCGGCTAAAACTAAGCCCACTAACTCCATTTCAGCCAATTGGGGGAGATCCTCCGTCACCAAGGCCAAACTGGAGGAGTTAGTGGAACTTGGAATCCTTCCTCCCCAGGAAACTATCCACTGGAGAGTACCCGGCAACGAAACCCGGCCCTCTCCAGCAACGGATGAGGTAATATGTTTTGTCGAACACGTGACCCGAGGCTTCAGGCCTCCGGGTCACCCTTTCTTTCGTGACGTCCTAGATCACTATAATCTCCGTATTTTCGATATAGGCCCAAACTCCGTTCTGAACATCACCCACTTTATCGTTCTTTCCGAGTCTTACTTGTGCACTCCGCCAAGTTTGGCTCTCTTTGTTGAACTCTTTCAGTGCAAGCCGTGCCGCGAAAGCGGTGACGGCGCACTTCTTACCTGCGGCGGGGTTTCTATCCAGCGCCGCAAGAATTCCTTGATGCCTCCCCTCACTCTCAATTCTCATGTAAAGCACTGGCAGCTCTCATACTTCTACTGCCAGGACACCTCCCCACCCGGTGAGAAGAAATTACCGGGTTACTCGGAGGGTCAGCTCGACATTTCCGAATCTTTCAATGCCTTCGCCTCTGACTCGGACAGGGAGGCGATCTTGCCTTCATTGGCTAAAATCCCCATCCTATCAGCCCGAGGCCTCATCGGGCTAAACTTGGTGAAGACCTGGGTTAACTTCCGCATCCAGCCAAACTCCATTCGTGAGAAGCTGATGTGTGAATATTCGGGTCAAACCACGGACCCGATCCGATACTCTGCCAGCACCCTTGCCCCTAATGACATGAACAAAACGATAAAGGGTTTTTTAACGGAGAAGCTCGAGGTAATCCGGAGCATCGCCGGGTTAGAACCTTTTACACTCGAGAACCCCGCCCCCGCTGTAAGCTTTCTACCTCTTGATTTTGGATTTTAACAAGCTTATCTTTATCCGCTTTTCATGACTCGATATTAACCATTATCCTGGCATTTTCACCTCAGGCCGATAATGGCTTTTGGACAATCGACACTCCTCCCAATTCTGGAGACGCGGAGGAAGAAGATAACGCCGTTAATTCGGATGAAGGTGCGTACTTAACCCCCTTGCGTACATTATATCCTGTCTCCTCTTTCTCCTTATGCTATATCTTCAATACCTTTCAGAACGGGAGGACCAAGACGAGGAAGAAGAATCAGATGGCTGGGAAGAATCCGCCAGCGAGGAGGACGAGCCGGAGCCGGCCACCAAAGCCGGATCCAAAAGGAAATCCCAGAGAATCGCCCTCCAGGTTTTTATTCCGCTCCCTTGCACTTTAATTTTTGTTCTCATAACGTCACTTCGGGGCTAACCCCACCTTCACCCCTTTTGATCATAAATGAAGGAGCCACCCGCGACTAGGCGCCGAGTAACCCGGAACCATCCAGGCAACGAGGCCCTTAACCCGGGCACTTCATCGCCCCCGGCTCGACACCCTGGTATTTATATCGTAAATAGAAACTTTTTCCGGACATTCCTTTGCAACATGATCTCAAACCTTGCTTGGCATTTTTCAGTATCTTCCGGGTCTAGCAGCGGCTTTCCTTCGGACTTCCCGGTGAACACCGGGTAAGCGCCTTTTCCTGATATTATACCGAACTTTCATCCCCTTTTTTTCATAACCAAAGATTAATTGCGCCTTTGCACCTTCTTCAGAGCCACGGTTATTAGTAGCGACCAGGAGGACACCGAGGCTAAGGTCCGGGTCGAGAACGAGCCGGCTGATGATGCCTTCACCACGGCTGGCGACGAGCAAGTGTCGCCACCGGAGCCAGCTAGGCATGACGCCGAGTATCCAATCGCTTCGCACGCAGGCGAGAAGGAGAAGGGAGCAGCTTCGAGCGCGGGAGGGGGACCAGACTCCGACATTCGGATGACCCGGGTGCCACCTCCTGTTACAAGAAAAGCTCCTTTTCCCACTTTCCAGGTACCCGAGTCATCTAACTCGGATAACGCTGATTTTAACCAGCTAATGAGCGCTCTTCTCGCCATGAAAGCTTCGGAAGGAAATGTCCTAGAGCGTATGGCTGCAGCCCATCAGGTAATCTTGTTTGACACTTCTTACTATACATCCAGTCCCCAAGTTCCGAGTATAATTTTCTGTAATTATTCTCGGTACTTCGCATAATAATCTTCTGTAATCATTTTCTTAGAAGGAAATATTCTCGCAATATCCGGCTTAGAATTGCACTCATTCTTTGCAGGCGGAGATAACTCAGTCGGATGAAACACTACTTAAAACTGAGCAGCTCTTGCTTGCGGAAACAAAGCGCAGGGAAACCCTTGAAGCGGAGATAAAGACTTTGAAAAAGGATGTCTCCAAGTACAAGAACAAATACAATGCTGCCCAGTCCTCGCTGAATAACCTGTCGACTCAGCTTACGGACACTTACCGTATCTTGCTAAGTAAGTTTGCTATTTGCGATTAATTTGCGTATCTCTATCTTGCCGCTGTAATAACCAATATTACTGATATGCTTTTGCGTGTTTCGATTGCAGGTGCTAACCTTGCTGCTCCGGAGGAGAACACCGTTACTCAGGCTAAAACTCTGAAGACTGTGCTCCGGACATTTTTTGCTGGCACGAAACTTTTGCTGGATGCTATAAAGTGGCCTTCGGAGGTATACCCGGGCGAAGAAAATCTCATGCAGGCCTTGTCCACAGCGCCTGGATGGATTGAAATACTGAAGCGTTCGTCTTGCCGGATTGGGATGACCCGGGCTTTGACGCTGGCGAAGGCATATTTTCCTAAGCTTGACCCGGCCAAGGTAGTATCCGGGTTCCCAGAGTTCAAGGCTGACGGGTCTAAGTTTAAACCCCAGGACTTCAAAGCTATACAATCGTCGGTACGTCACTCGGCCACAACTTTGGCAGATAAAATGGATCTAAACACAATTATGAGCTCATATGACTCTGAGGGTAAGGTTATTCTGGTGGAAGCACCCCCTCCTTTTGATATGCTGGAAAAGTGGTCGACTGACCTGGCCAGGAGGAAAGAAGAGACTGCGAAGAGAGAGGCCGAACTAGGCGTAAAGCCGTCTACCTCAACGCCAGCCGTTCCTCCGCCTGTCCGTCCCGACGTGAAGAGTCCGAGTAAAACTGCTGGCAAAGCCAAGGAGCAAGTCCCAGACGAAGACCCGGAGAATCACCCCCGGGATGCCGAGTAGGATGATACCTAGTGCTTTGCGTTTCTCGAGGTTGATATGATGTTTAGCGATGCGCCTGTGCAACATTGATACTGATGTTATGACTTTGCGCTTGTTTAACTTGTGATAACTCCTTGCCTCTCCCGGCTTTTGATAATCTCGATCCTTGTGTTAAATGTAAGCTTATTCTCGATACTTTGAATTCTTGCTTTTGATTCCCTTTTGAGACTCGGCTAACCGAGTATCATAGGTTTTGATAGACGGGCTTTTCTTTAAGTCCCCAAGGCTCGGAAACTAAGGTTTACGAGCTGTAGTAGTTAAGCAGTTTGTTTCTGTCTCGAAGTCCCCAGTCCCCATGACCCAAAGTGCGAGCTAGGGGGGCGTGGCCTTTCTCAGATGACAAACTGCTTTTTACCAGGCTGGAAACCGATAGCTATTCACATAAATACTGAAGTCATGCTTAATACTTGTTGAGTTTCCGGCTATTTGAGCCTTATACTCTGCATGGACTTGTGGTTTAGATGACCCTTTTGATTATCTTGTACTGTAAGCCGGCTTTCGCGTGGATACCATGCTGTTACATCTATACGAAAAACAGGGTCAAGCAAGTCCCATTGGGCTGCATAGTTTGATTGTAATCGTAAGTGAACAGATCATGCCATTTTAGTGCGAGTCACATCGAGCTTAAGTAAGAATAATCAAGAAATTTGGCTCCTTTGTCCGGTTATAAGATTGCAGCCGTACCCGTTTTTTCGAGTAATCAGCCCTCATAACTCATAGGCATCGAGGCCGGGTCTCCGGGCTTGTGATTACTTACTTAAGCACACCAATCCCCGAAGACCTATATGCACGTGACGTATTTTGATGATATTGACGTATTGATAATAACAAGCATTACTTACTTGTAACTGAAGCAAAGACCATGATACGACTCGAGACCATCTTCTTTTATTGATAAAAATTTCTTTTTTTTTGAATCAGCAGGCCGCCTCATTAAAAACCTTCCAGTCCCCTTAGGTACCCTGGATAGGAAAAGAGTGCGTATGAAACCTGCCGCCCATTACACTGCTTTAGTTATTCTCGAGAGTCGGCCTCGCGTTGGTACGGCCGATGCACATTCTCCACTTGCTATGCCCTTTCGTAATGAGTACCGGATTTGCTAGCCAATCCGGGTATATCGCCCTTGAAACGTGATCAGCTGCGGATGGTGGTACGTCTTCTTCTTCCCTGCTGAGAGTTTTGAAAGTATCGCTCCTGATGAAGCCTACCATCTTAGGGTTTTGTTCTGCCCTAACTTTTGCTTTGTCCCCCTCAGGAGTTGGCTTTTTTGACGTTGTCCTCTCTTCTAGGTCTACCTGAGAACGGTAATGTTTGAGCTCTTCCTTCCTACAGGCTTGCTCGGCCATTGCCGCGTCTCCCTCATCACACTCAGCTGCTATATCTCGGTTTCCGTGTATTGTAATGGTCTTCTTGGGACCCGGGATTTTCAGTTGTAGGTACACATAACACGGTCTCGCCATGAACTTGGCATAAGCCGGCCTTCCAAACAATGCATGATAAGGGCTGCGCAACTTTACTACCTCGAAGGTAAGCCACTCGACTCGGTAGTTGTCCTTTGACTCTCCAAAAGCTACTTCCAGTGCCACCTTTCCTTCAGGGCATGCTGAGTGACCCGGCACTATCCCGTGAAAAACTGTTGTACTCTTTTGCAGCTGCGATTCCTTTAAGCCCATACGCAGGAAAGTTTCCCAGTACAGGATATTGATACTACTTCCTCCATCCATCAAGACTTTTTTCAGCTCGTAGCCGTTGACCTGTGGTGCCACTACCAAAGCTAAGACTCCCGGGTGATCAACTCTGTCTGGGTGATCCTTCCTGCTCCATGTTACTTCTTGTTCTGACCACCTCAAATACCTTGGAACAGCGGAAGAGACCGAATTAACTGCTTGTTTCAGTATCTTCTTATCCTTGTTAGAGCCTCCCGTAGTGTGCACATGATATTGACCCAGCTGTTTGGGGTTAGCTTGAAAACCTCCCGCTCCCCCCTGATTGTTACCTTGATTTCCAGCTGGCGGGTTGCCGGCTGGGGGCGGTCCGTTGCCCAAATTTCCACCTAGGCCCGGGCCTCCTCCTCGGCCTGCACCTCGCATGGCTCTGTTCACTTCCTCGTTCTTCCACCTTTGTAAGTCGGCACATTGCTCCAATGAATGATTGGCCGGCTTGCCGTTCCTGCTATGCTTCGGGCATGCCATCCTAAATATGTCCCAACTGTTGTTTGGTCTTGGAGGTCCTTGGTAGTGCCCCCCATTGTGATTTCCAGTATTAAAATTTCCTTCGGATCTAGGTCTTGAAGACCCGGCCTCCGTGTTGGCTACAAACTCGGAATTCCCTTCAAACGGGCGCTTGTTTTGGCTACTTCCATTATTGTTTGGCGCCGATCCATTGCCGGTTTTCCCACTGCTACTTGTGTTTGCTTTTGCTTTCTTGTCATCAACTTCCTCCTCTGTGGTATCCGTTGCAGCGTGTTTGTTGCACGCATCCATTAACTCTCCCATTGTAACCTCCGCTGCATTCCTACTAGATTTCATGCGAGTTAGCTTTTGCACTAAAGGAACATACTTACATGTTTTTGCCATAGCTTGTAGCGCGTCCTTAGGCTGGATATCCGTAGACGAGTGGAGTATCTCCATAACCCGGCGTACCCAGCTGCGTGCTGACTCTCCTTTCTTCTGAACGCATCTTTCTAAATCATCAATAGTAAATAACTTTCTGCATGTCCCATGAAAGTGCTTGATAAATGCGGTCTTTAGCTCCTCCCACGATTTGATCGACTTTTCCGGTAGATTGGTGAACCATAACTTTGCTGCTCCCTCTGACATCATTAAGTACATGAATTTGGCTTGGAGATTCTCGGATGCGTTGCGAATTGACATTGCCATCTCGTAGCTGCTCAGCCACGTTTCTGGATCCATCGTTGGCTCATAATTTACTACTTTCCCCGGTTCTTTGAACTTCTCCGGGTAAGGTTCTGCCCTGATATCGTCCGAGAGGCACTTGGGTCCCGCCAGGGTGGTTGGGGGTGGTCTTACTCGGGAGGCGCGTGACCCGGCTGGGGGTGCCTCGAGGTGCGGCGCCACCGGCAATTCGTGCCCAGCAGATCCGGCCCCGGCTCTTCTGGCTCTGGGACTGTCCACCACCGCCTGCGCTGCTGATACTACTGGTACTGTCTGGATACGCGGTGGAGGCGGCATTTGCTGCTGCTCTTCCCTTCGACGTGCCGCACTTGCTTGGACATTGCCCTGTTGCTGACTGGCGTACGGCGTCCCATGCATCCCGCTTCTATGATCCGGATAATTGGCTTGCTGTGCTACCGCGGTGTGTAGCAGATCGATTGCTCGTCGGGTTCCTTCCGCATGAGGCGAGTCTCCCACAGGAATCTGGTTTAATGCGAGCGTTGCTGCGTACACGTTGTCCATGGGATTGTTGTAATGACCTGCTGGTGTGCGGAATCGTGATGGTGGCGGCATGGTATTGCCGGCTGTCGCCCCCGTCTGTGGCAAAGGTAACCCGGCTGGCGCGTTTACCGGATGTGTTCCCGTTGAAGGTCGCGGTATGGTCCCTTGGTTCGTCGGTGGAATCGGCTGATCTTGAGGCGTGAACACCAGGGCAGTCGGGTTAATAACCCCTCCTGTTGCCGGTAGCATAGTTCGGTGCCTTTGGTGCATCCTTGTCGTTTCCTCCCGGAGCCGGGTCTCTCGGTCATCCAATTCGCGCTGCCGCGCGACCATCCCCTGCCTTTCTGCTTCCACTTGCCTTCTTTGCTGCTCCAATGCACGACGAGCCACGTCCAGGTCTCTTACACGCTCTGCCGCGTTTTCTGGGGTAATAACTGTGGCCAAGACTGTGGGGTCCAAAATCAAATTATTATCAAACAGAGCCGGGTGACGCGGGTTTGAGGGGCCCGCCCCCGGCGTCCGGTTTGCTTGGAACCCGAACATATTTGCGTGTCGCTCCTCGTCTGCTGGGCGACTGGTGACAGACGCCGACTCTCCATCGACCTGGACCAAGACCGGGTCGACTGCTCCTTGCTGCTGGGCCGCTGCCTGAACCGCCCCGGCTGGCGCCGCGGCCGCGTTTTCTTGATTGAGATTGGTCGCGGGAGCCGCATAGACTGCAACCCGGCGCATGATGCCCGGTGTAGATTCGTACTGTTCTTCCTCGCTGTTTTCCCTTTCATATCGATCCTCCGACAAATCCCGTATAGACTCGGTATCATCTTCCCTCTCCATCTGACCCGTTGTTCCAATCGACTCTTCCTTTTCCGATCGGACATACATGTCTTCTCCTGACACAGAACCAGATCCAATATTATCACAATTCGAACTGGAAGTACATACCACACCGACGAAGACGTTGACGCTGCCGACTGTCACGATGGATCCGGTTTCGAGGTGATCTGACTCTGGCCCCCAGCCAGAATCGTCTATCATCTTCTCTCCTTTGCTGTTGACGTAGATTTCTCCGACGATGAGGTTCTTCATGCTCTTCCGAGCTTCTCCCGTGATGTAAACACCTTTGGACGCAGGCCCCACGGTGGGCGCCAACTGTCGTGGGATAATCACGGCAGATGTTACCGGGGGTAACTGATCTTGGGGCAAGTCGACACAGGTATTCGGGAGATGGTTTAGCTCGAAGGAAGACATGGCGAAAGCGATCTAAGAACCAGGAAATAACTCGCCGGATCTCAATATGAATTATGCTAGATACTCGGTAACAGGTGTTACAACTATGACTTGAATCTCTGGCAAACTAAACCTAGGGGCCGGTTTATAAAGCACCCGTACACCCCTAACTTGCCCTTCAAGGCACATCTTGAGTCCTACTCGAACTCCACATACAAAGCCTAACTTTCCTTATCGCAACCCACAAGCCGGGTTACGAATCTCACAAGCCTTTGGGCCTTCTAGTAACCTCTTTACCCCTATCCGGGTATTGCTCAGCTCACCTCGGGCCGGATTATACCTTGAAGTGGACCTACCGGGTTACTATCCCCCCATCAAGAGGTGAAAGATCATCGTCCGTTTTGATAATTATATGACAACATACCTATTGATCTAATGTTTATTTGATATATGAAAATGCCCAGGTTCATCAAGTTTACTAATTCTATGGGCTGCGATTTTGGTTGAAATGAAAAGAGCTAGAAGAAAGAAAACTGGGAAGCTGTTTGTGCATGGACCGGAGGCTCCGATGCGGGTCCGGTGCAGGGTCCGCCCAAACCTCCCTCTGGTGCATATGAGTGGAGACCAGGGCGGAACCTCCGGTGTATCCACCGGAGCCTCCGTCACCTCCACCAGGCCCTACGAGGGATTTGCCTCCGGTACGCATCCGGTGGAGGGTCCGTCAAAATGGCGTTTTGTTCGATAAGAGCGGATCCTCCGGTGCGGGTCCGGAGGGCGGAGACTCCGGTGTTTCCACCGGAGGCTTCGCTCTCTACACTGGCTCACTCGGGGCTGGGCACCCGGTGCGCCTCCGGTGGCGGCTCCGCCAAAAGCACGCTCTGTTGGATAAGAGCGGAGGCTCCACCGGAGCCTCCGGTGCAGCTCCGGTGGGCGGAGCCTCCGCCCTTTCCACCGGAGCCTCCGCCCCTTGGCCCTTCCACGGATAAGATTTGGGCCGCGTGGCTGCGCAACTGAAGAAGCCCACCGGAGCCTCCGGTGCATCCAAGACTGCACAACGGCCACTTGTGGGAAGGAGTATAAATACCCCTAACGATTCCTCATAAATGCTAAGCTTTTTCCATTCTCTCTCCTAGCCATTAATGGAAGCTTCACCCACCTAGATCTCCCTCTCCACTGACCCACTCACTCCCAAACTTGGTGGAGAGCTAGTGGAGACCAAGATCCACACTTCCACCAAAGGAATTTCAAATCCATCCACCACAACTTAGTAGATCTAGAATCCTACTTGAGGCCTAGAAACCTTAGTAGATCTTGTGCTTGTAGCTTCCACCTTGTTGCAAGAAGCTACGGATTGCTTGAAATCCTCCATCCATCTTGTGGAGTGACCTCGAGCTCATGTAAAGGTTTGGTCAACGCCATCACGTCGACCTCATAGTGGAAACGAGAATCTCCCTCACCGGAGAAGCTCAAGGAGAATAAGGTGTGCACAACCTGCTATTGACGAGTGCCTAGGTGGCTCCCCACCTCTCCAACGTAGACGTACTTCTCATTGAGAAGGAACTACGAGAATCATATCCTTGTTTACGCTTGTGGTTTATCTTGCTACCTTTCGTTTTACTTCCGTTGCGCATATTATCTTGTCCACGTAGGTTGCTAACGTAGATGCACATCTAGAGAACCTTATCTTATCTTGCTTAGCCCTACTAAAAGGAAAAGAAAAGAAAAATTGGTAGTCAACCTATTCACCCCCCCCCCTTTAGTTGACCATAGTGCACTTTCAATTGGTATCAGAGCCTCGTCTCTTGCTAAGGGCTTAACCGCCTAAGAGTATAATGGTCAATGAAAATGCCCCCGAAAGTTCTAGTGCGGAAATCTCCAAAATGGCCGACACTATATCTAACCTACAAGAAACGGTTGGAACTCTCCATACCGAATTGTCCAAGGTTAGTTGTAGTGTTAGTTCGGAGGTTTCTAGCATAAAGAAAATGATGGAGGCCTTGATGGGGAAAACCAATGAGTCCGAGGAACCACCTCTCACCGCCAAGGATGTTAGCTCGGATGAAGAGTCCATTCTGGACATCGACAAAATGGGAGCTAAGATCGCTTTAGCTAAGGAGAAATCCAAAGCAAAAGCCGATAAAAAGGCTAAGAGCGTTGGGAGATCCGAAGGCTCCAAGTCTCAATCGGCTAACGGTTCGGGGCCTAACTCTAAAGTTCCACCACCTCCCAATTATGATTCTATTCACCCCATTGCCACAATGCCACACATGGTTAATGTTGGAGTTCCTCCCATGCTTAACACTAATGAATTTTCATCTTGGAAGTTCGATATGGATTCTCACATTTCAGGGTCTTGCACCGCCTTGTGGAGAAGCATTCTCCATGGATTTCACCCTGATGATCCAAGCAATTTGACTCCAAGAGAGGATGTGGAATTTCAACTCAACAAGACCGCTCTTGTGACTATCCAAAAGGCTCTCCCAAGAGAACATCTTGAACACATCCGCGGTATCAAGACCGCCAAGGGGGCTTGGGATAAACTTGACACTTTGTTCCAAGGCAATGCAAGCATCCAATCATCCAAATATGATGTTGCTCTTGACAAGTCCGAGAACTTCGTTATGCTTGAAGACGAAAGTCCCGAGGAGTTATATAGAAGAGTGGTCACCCTTGGCAATCAATTAAGGGACTTTGGAAAAGAGGAATCTCCGATGAGTGGATCAAGAGGAAGTTTTTCAAAGCCATAACTCCATTTGAGAAGAACCTCTCCACTAGCATTCGGACAAGATCCGACTACAACTCCCTCAACTCCATTGGTTTTCTTAGTGAGTTCATAGCCATATCCCTCTCTCACAAGAGCGCGGATGATGCTCTTGCTCGCTCAAGAGGATTTGGAAAGTCTCCAAACCTCGCCTTGAAGTCTAAGGCGATTGCTAAGATAGAAGAAGTGGATGAAGATGATGATGATGATGATGAGGACTATGAAGATACATACAAAGGTGCACATAAGTGCATCGCTCTTGCCATGCATGGATATTGGAAGAGATGGGAGGCTCACAAGGCCGATTCCCCTAGACCTTCAAGGAACAAGATCTTTAGGAAAAAAGGGGAGAGGCCAAGGACATGTTTCAGTTGTGGTAGTGCAAACCACTTCGTCAAGGAATGTCCCTTTGAGCCAATAGAAGAAAATGAAGGGAAGCTTGTTCGCAAGGACAAGAACAAAGCTCCCCAAAACAAGAATCTTGCCAAGAGCGTCCCAAGGGCTCTATATGTTCAAGAAGGCCCCACATTGGAAACATATTACTCCAGAGATGAAGGAGAAGATGAAGTCGTAGGTGTTGCCCACGTCGCCATAGCTACGACCTCCTCTTCATCGGTCTCTCTATTTGAATCACTCAATGAGAAGGCATCGATCTGACCTACATGTCTCATGGCAAAAGCCACCGCGGTAATATCTTCCACCTCCAAGTCTATTGTCACTAGCTCCCCCTCATTATTGGATTGTGTTGAAAACATTGTTAATGATGAGGAGGCCAAGGATCTAGGCTCTTGGTTATGTAGTCTTGAAGGTGAAACTAAAGAAAAGGTAAAGGCTCTCTTAAGGCAACTTGATGATGCCAACTCCCTCATAGATGATAAGGAGGAGATCATCATGACCTTTGAGACCTATGCTATTAGTGTTTCCAAGCTTAGGAAAGATAATGAAAAATCTCTTGCCAAGCTTAGGAAAGAGAATGAAAAATCTCTTGTTTTACTTAAAGTTTTTGAAGAAGAAGAGTTGAAGCTAGGAATAGCTCATGAAGAACTCGTTGAGAATCATGAAAAACTAGAAAAGGAGTTCATCTCTCTTAAAGAAATTCATGACAAACTCACCGAGTCTCGGAACAAGCTTCTAGCTCAACAATCTAACAAACAAGTGATATCTTTCTATAATAAAATTGTTATCATGCCTACCTCTTGCACTACGACTAACATTAGGAAAGGAGAAAATTCTCAATGATGCCATAAGCTCTCAAGAGGCCAAGAAAGGAAAAGAAGGACTTGGCTTTGTTTCCAAGTCAAAGAAGAAATCCAAGAATGTCACTTCTCCCTCTCAAAATGTTGTGTTTGTGAAAGAGGGAGAGGTGACCAAAGAGAAGGAGACCAACGCCATTGTGGGTGGTGATACCTCTAGGGGTAGAATCACTCACAATGATTTTGCCAGAAAATATAACCCATCTTATGTTCTTATGAAATCTAGAGATGGACATGTTTATGCTAAATATGTTGGTACTTCTTATGGTGATGATTATCATTGGACTATTTGGGTTCCTAAGACCCTTGTTACTAAAAAAGAGGACCCATTGAAGGATGGGTACCTAAATCAAGAAATTGATCTCTTGTAGGGAAGTGCTTCCGGGTTAGGTAGACTGACAGTGGATAGTGGTGCATCCCAACATATGACCGGAAGCCATGACGCAATGAGTAATATTGAACCTCCATTACCTCATCTCAATTGCGTTACTATTGGTGACAAGTCTGAGCTTAAGGTATTGGGACGAGGCAAGGTGGCTATCTCAAATGATTTATCAATTGAGAATGTTCTCCTTGTTGAGTCCCTTGGCTATAACTTGATGTCCGTTCTTCAACTTGCGAATTGTGGCTTTACCTCGTTCTTTAATAAAGAGCGTGTGATTGTCACTTGGGAAACATCTCTTAAATTAGCCTTTGTTGGGTTTGTCGAGAACGGCATGTATGTAGTGGACTTCTCTAAAGGAGACACGTGTGTCGCGACATGCTTAATGGCTAAAGTTGATGTGGGGTGGCTTTGGCATCGCCGGTTAGCCCACACCAATATGAGAATGTTGCATGACCTCCAAAGTGGCAATCACGTTCTAGGACTAACCAAGGCTAAGTTTGCTAAATATCGTGTGTGTAGCTTTTGTGCCTTTGGAAAGCAACATGGAGAACTTCACCCAACCAAGACAACTATCACCACCACAAGAATTCTCGAGCTCATTCACTTAGATCTTTTTGGTCCACTATACTATGATAGCCTCGGAGGAAAGAAGTAGTGCTTGGTGATTGTGGATTATTATTCAAGATATTGTTGGGTGTATTTCTTCAAGAGGAAAAGTGAAACTCAAAAGAGAGTCATCGAGTTCATCACTCTAGTGGAGCGCCAACACAATGCTACCATATTGGCCATTCGGAGTGATAATGGCTCGGAGTTCAAGAACTATACCGTTGAGGGTTTTCTTAGTGAAGAAGGCATTGCTCATCAATATTCCACTCCTTATACCCCTCAACAAAATTGTGTTGCGGAGAAAAAGAACCGGACTTTGATGGATGCGGCTAGAACTATGATTGCGGAGTTCTCTTCTCCCTATAACTTTTGGGCCGAAGCCGTCTCCACCGCATGTCATTCTACTAACCGGTTATATCTTCGCAAGATGTTGAACAAGACTCCCTATGAGATTCTCACGGGCAAGAAACTGGATGTATCTTACTTCAAGGTCTTTGGTTACAAGTGCTTCATTCGCAAGAAAGGTAAACGGTTGTCAAAATTTGAGACCAAATCTTATGAGGGTATCTTTGTTGGCTATGCCACAAACGCTCACGCCTATAGAGTCTACAACAAGTCCACCGGACAAGTTTAAGAAGCTATAGACGTGGTGTTTGATGAGGATAACGGCTCCCAAGGGGGGCGTATAGATCATGGTGTTGTAGGAGATGCAATTCCTCCCATCGTCATAAGAAGAATGGGGATTGGTGAAATAATCCCCATTGAGGGTTACCGGATGACGGAGGGAGAAGGACTATGTCCCACTCAAGTGGAGCCATTGACTACACCCATTGATGATCAATCTACTCAACAAGATGCACCAAGCCCTCAAGCTAATGATCAAGGTCAAACAAGCAATCAAGGCCAAGCTAATGACCAAGGCCAAGCAACTCATCTTAATCATGATCAAGATTCCATCATTGTTGAGAGTGCTCAACCTAGTGGTGATTCATCACCCATTATTGATCAAGGACGAAATGAAGATGGACATGTATCCGATGAAGAAGGTGATTCTCAATCTATATCCAAGGAATCCTTGGAGGAGATGCTAGCACGAAGAGCAAAGAGAAGGGTAGAGAATCTTGAATGAGCGGGTCATACGGAGGACAAGATTCTTGGGCAAGTTCGTGGGAGAGTGGTCACTAGGAGGCAATTGGCGGATTTTAGCAAGGCTCATGCTTTTGTCTCCTTCATTGAGCCCAAGAAGGTCTATGAAGCTCTCGAAGATCAAGATTGGCTTGAAGCCATGCATGATGAACTCAATAACTTTGAGCGCAACAAAGTGTGGAAACTAGTGCCAAGATCCAAGGATTGCAAAAATGATATTGGCACCAAATGGGTTTTCAAGAACAAGCAAGACAAAAATGGTATTGTCATTCGCAACAAGGCAAGATTGGTGGCTCAAGGTTTTTCCCAAGTCAAAGGTATTGACTTCGGTGAAACCTTCGCCCCCGTAGCTCGTCTTGAATCCATTCGCATCTTACTTGCTTATGCATCTCATCATAATTTCAAGTTACAAAAAATGGATGTTAAGAGTGCTTTCCTCAATGGTCCCATTAATGAGTTAGTATATGTCAAGCAACCTCCAGGCTTCGAGGATCCCAACCACCCCGATCATGTCTATAAACTCGATAAGGCGCTCTATGGACTTAAACAAGCTCCACGTGTGTGGTATAAGCACCTTAAATAGTTTCTAGTGGATTGTGGGTTTAATGTTGGTTTAATCGATCTCACCCTCTTTACCAAGACGGCTGGAGGTGACTTGTTCATATGCCAACTCTATGTGGACGACATCATTTTTTGGTCTACTAACACTTTGTTCAATGAGGAGTTTTGCAAGCTTATGACCGATAGGTTTGAGATGTCTATGATGGGAGAGTTGGAGTTCTTCCTTGGCTTTGAGGTGAATCAATATCATGAAGGAACCTTCATCAAACAAGCCAAATACACTCAAGACATGCTCAAGAGATTTAATATGCATGATGCCAAGCCTATGAAGACTCCCATGTCCACAACCACCGACTTGAAACCCGACCCCAACGGTAAAGAGGTAGATCAAAAGGTATACCGCTCCATGAATGGCTCTTTTCTCTACCTTTGTGCATCTAGACCGGATATCATGTATAGCGTAGGTAAATGTCGAATCTCTGACTCTACAAATCCCTTAGGTGACCCTATCGGGTTTCGACTAGGAGAATTCATGAGCGCTGGTGGAATCGTCGGCTAGACAGGGGGCGAGATTTACCCAGGTTCGGGGCCCTCGTAGAGGTAAAACCCTTACTATGCAGCTCGACTCGAATTTTCGGAGTCCGAGAAGGGCAGTCTCTCTGAGCGGGTAACCACTCGGGAGGCTGATCTGGCGGCTATACGACAAGAACTGGAGGCCTCCCGCATGCGGTCGGAGGATCTTGAAAGGCAACTTGCGGATGCGCGGAAAGCTTTAAAGGATCAAGAGGATGCTGGCAATAAGGCCGATGCTGACCTTGTCACGTTCCTCTGTCCCCTTGCTGAGTGTCTCGCGGGTAAGTGATTTAGGCTCTCGCGATTTCATCTTTTATCCCGCTGAACTTGCCAAGTCTTGACATTCTTTTCTTTTGCAGGTCTTCTGGATGTTCGTCTGGAGATCCCTAGGATCCAGCGGGTAGACGTGCTAACCGACACTCTTGCTCAACTCAAGAGGCACGCCGAAGGAGTTTGCTCCTTGATTGGCGATGTCACTCACGTGTTGACGCAACTGCACGGTCGCTTCCTCGCCAACGCTGCACCTCCATCCGCGCTAGACGACTTGCTGAAGATCTTTTCGAAGAGCAATCTCTTGGATGCCTACGCGGTCGCCCAGTCGGAGTCTGGGGCAAAGACTGCGATCCAGTTCGCGCTGGCGCATGGAGTCAACGGTTTGGAGGAAGCCTACTCGGCTCTTCCAGTCGACCCCTCCACGGGCAAAAAGGTACGGCTCTCTCGTTTTGGAGAGCAAGCCGCCATCCTTGCTCGGAAGCTGTCTGAGCTATTTGCTCGACTCAAAGGAGGGGCGATTGCCGCTAGCGGGAGCACCACTGTAGCTTCGTAGTCTTGTTTTTCTTTTCCCTCTTGAATGTAATGAACCTTGGGATGTATTCCCGTATTTTCATTGTCTTTAATCGAAATGTTCGTCTGGAAATTACTTCTTGTAGTTTGTGTATTCTCTCCCGATGGGAGTATCCCCCGAGCACTCGTCAAATGTGCGACTAGAGATACTTCGAATAGGGCGTCTTACTTCTTTCATTGTACTCTTCCAGGCTACTGGGTTTGTCGCAGAACCCTCAGGTGGACTTGCTGCCCGAGCTGATCCACTTGTTGCCGCTGTTGGGACTTTGGCGGGTCTCCGTGATCGTGTAGCCGATGGCGAGCGCAAGCTGAAAGTGTTGCGTGGGGTAGCCGATGTGGCGAAGTCCAAGCAAAAACTGGCGACTGAACGCGAATAGTTTGTGATGGACGAGCTGGCTTCCCTTGCTAGGGAACTGTTGTGTAAGTAATACAGCCCCCAGGTCTTCTTTGTCTTGTTTTCTTATCTGATCACGCATATTTTTCTTCAGTTGTTAAACCGGATGATAGGGAGGAAAAGCAGTGGGTAGAAAACCACATTCTTCAAGAAGCTGGCAGCTCAAGGCCTCATGTGAATAATTTTTGGTCTGATCGCAGCCGAGGTTTTGTGTTAGCTACTTTGAAGTTTCGTGTCTCCCAGGTGAAAGTTCTCGTGAGTTCTTTTCACGAGGTCTTGATCGCGATAAATGATGCATTCTACCCGCTTGAAAGGGGACCTGAAGACTGGAGGTATCTCCTTGGGCTCTTCGGGCAAGAGGGAGAAATTCGCGAGTGCGTGCGCAACCAGATGACTTGCGGCGCGGTGGTGGCTCTCTCCTTTGTCCAAATATGGCATCCTGAAGTAAATTTTAACTCCGTAGCTAGGCTCCCAGATGGCCCAATCGATGATATTTCTCCGCATTACGATGTTGTTCGTCCTGCAGTAGAGATAATCATTCGACTGACCTCTGAGGAAGTAGATAGAGTGTTGGCGACTGAGAATGCTTATCGCCATGATTGATTGTTGAATGTGTACATTCTGTGATGCTGTATAGTTTGTAAAAACTGTTTATAAGGTGTGTAACCTTGTGTGTATAAATTTTCTTGTGATGCTTAGTTGTAGGCGTATCCCCCGTGTGTTTATGGGGTGTGTACCTGTAACTATTTAGCATGTAAGAAGAGATAATCTTCGAGTAAATATGGTTGAGAAACCATGTATTTTATTGCTATGACTGAGAAGTCATGTATTCGGGCTACAAGAGTGGCTAGTATAGCCTTATTTGTTGTGATAATAAGTAAACCTAGGGATAAAATTTGCGGAGGTGTGCGATATTCCAAGGATTGGAATAGATTCCTCCAGTCGATGGATTCTTCAGCCTGTAGGCTCCGCCTGGGATGACTTCGTGTATGATGAAGGGTCCTTCCCAGGGTGGCTCGAGTTTGTGTCCTTCCTTCTGCTTGAGCCGCAGCACTAGATCTCCAACCGCGAATGCTCTGTGGCGTATGCGGCGACTGTGATAGTTTCGCAGTGATTGCTGATATACTGCGGATCTTGCGAGCGCGATGTCACGCATCTCGTCGAGTGCATCCATATCTTCCGCGAGTGCCTTGTTGGAGGTTTCTTCGCTGTAAGCCACAACTCGTGGGGCGTTGAATCTAACATCCTCGGGAAGGACTGCTTCTGCCCCGTATACCATAAAAAATGGTGTGTATTTTGTGGATCGGTTTGGAGTTGTGCGGAGGCTCCATAGTACGGAGGGTAGCTCTTCTGCCCAATGTCCTGCGGCGGGGTGTAGACGATCGAGTAGGCGTTTCTTGATGCCAGCCGAAACTAAGCCGTTGGATCTTTCGACTTGACCATTCGTTTGCGGGTGGGCAACTGAAGCAAACTTGAAGTTGATGCCCTTTTCCTCGCAAGACTGTTGCGTTTTCTTTGCTGTGAAGTTTGTACCATTGTCTGTAATGATGTCGTGTGGCACACCAAATCTGCATACAATGGAGTCGAGGAACTTGACGGCGCATTAGGCGCTAGCCGAAGTTACTGGCATGGCCTCGATCCATTTGGTGAACTTGTCGACTGCGGCCAGCAAGTGTGTATATCCGCCAGGCGTGGACTTGCGTAGTGGTCCAACCATGTCCAGCCCCCATTGTGCGAAGGGCCAGGCAATGGGTATCATGTGCAATTCCGTAGCAGGTGCATGTGGTCTTGGTGCGAATCGCTGGCAAGCACCGCATCGCTCGACCAGGTCCTTTGCATCGGTAGCTCCTGTTAGCCAGTAGAATCCTGCTCGGAAGGCCTTTCCCATGATTGTTTTCCAGCTAGAATGATGTCCGCAGTCTCCTTGGTGGATGTCCTGGAGTAATTCTTTGCCATCTTCGGGTGCGATGCAGCGCTGAAGTATGCCCGAGATGCTTTGCTTGTATAATTCTCCATTGACTACCCGAAAGGATTTGCTGCGTCTCATTATTTGTCGAGCCTCGTGTGGATCGGCCGGGAGCTGTCTGTTGATCAGGTAGTCGAGATATTTCTGCGTCCAGACTGGCTCGACCAGGAAAACCTGTCGTGATATGTTATGGGTAAACTCGATAATGGCGACTTGCGGGCTGACCTCTGTTTCTGGCACTGCGGGTGTTCCTGCAGCTTTCTTGACTTTGACTGATCGCTTGATCATCCGCTCGAAATATATTCCTGGCGGTATGGGTGTATTTGTAGAACCCATGTTTGCCAGCCTATCTGCTTCTTCATTGCTTGATCTTGCAACGTGCTTCAGCTCGCACCCTTTGAAACTTCCTTCGAGTAGATTGTACATGTCGCGATATGCGACCATGTTTTCAGCGATTGCGTCACATTCTTTCATTGTTTGCTGTACGATGAGATTGGAGTCGCCGTAGATCATTAGTCGGGTGGCTCCACAGGCGACTGCCATCTTCATCCCATGTAACAGAGCTTCATATTCTGCGTCATTGTTTGATGCCGGATCATCTGGTGGAAAATCCAACCGTAGGACGTATTGCAGCTTGTCTCCTCTAGGCGATATAAGGACAATTCCAGCTCCTGCTCCTTCGTTTCGTTTGGACCCGTCGAAGTACATTATCCAGTTGCTCGTATACTCAGGTGGTCCTAGCGTTTGTAGCTCTGTCCACTCGCTTAGGAATTCCACGAGTATCTGGGATTTGACTGCGTTGCGTCCTGTATAAGTGATGTCCCAGGCACCTAACTCGATGCTCCATTTGGCTATTCTTCCGGATGCCATGGGGTTGTTCATGATTGTCCTGAGTGACGCATCATTAACCACTATGATGGCGTGTTCTTGGAAGTAGTGTTTTAGCTTTCGGGTTGTAAGGACAAGTTTCAAAGGGTGGAAGGATGTTTCAAAGGCTGAGGAACAATCAACCTGGAACTATCCCGTGGAAGGATGTTTCTGATTCCTGGAGGCCGTCCAAGTTCCTGTTCATCCGACGGAGTGTATCCGCGTAGATAATTTTGATGCCACTGCCACCATCCATGAATACGCGGGCCAAGTCATAATTGCCAATTTGTGCTTGGATGACGAGGGCGGCATGTCCTGGTCGATAGACTCGTGGCGGGTGGTCCTTCATCGAGAATGTTATTGGCTGGTCCGCCATCTTCAAGTATTCTGTTTTTGTTGGCGGTGTCTGCACGGCCATGCACAATTGCCTTGTGTTAGTCTTTTGAGCTCTGCGGGATGAACATACCTTCTGGATCATCGCGAGTTGCCCTGCTGGATTCGGGTACGTGTTGGCTCCGGAGTTTTGTGCTGGTGGTGCAGGTAGCGCAGCTAATGCCATGTTTGGATTTGCTGGTGGAGGTGGGGGTTGTGGCGGCTGGAATCCTTGGTGGCCTCCTCTTGGAAGCGGTGGGTAATTTTGCGTGTTTGCAGATCTTTTCCTGGCGAGTGCTTCTGAGATATCAATGAACTTTCGGCAATCCTTAAGAAGGTGTGTTGCCTTAGTTTTGCCCGTGCGTTTATCTGTAAATAGATGTAGCGAACAGTATCCATCGAGGTCTTCCTCGGGTGACTTTTCTTCAGCCTTTGGTCTCCACTCGCGATTCCCACGGCGACCGGAGTCGCGGCTTCGCGTGAATTCCGCTGCGACCAACTCCTCTCTGTCCTCGTGATCGTAATATTTTCTCCTCTTCCTCCGGCCATGACGGTCTTCATCATGCGCAGGTGATGATGCCCTCTCATTGCGCACCGCATCTTCTCCGTTAGCCCATTTTTCGGCTATGTTCATCAGCTCCCCAATAGTCTTGGGTGCGGCTCTGCCCAGTTCTTCTCTGAAAGTCGTTCTTCGGGCGCCTTTTGCGAAGGCTTCAATCGCTACTTCTTCCGAGATGGTTCCTGCGGTATTCCTGAGCGTAGTCCATCACTGGATGTACTCGCGGGTGGATTCGCCACTTTTCTGCTTGCATGCTCGCAGTTCTTCAATGGTGGCTGGCCTCTTGTAAGTCGACTGGAAATTTTTGCAGAAATCGCGGTGCAAATCATCCCACGATGCGTAGCAAGATTTTGGTCGTCTCTCCAGCCAACTGCGGGCCGCGCCGGTGAGATGCAAATTGAGGTATTGCATAGCCGTGTTTTTATTCCCACGTTGGCATTTTACTGCCGTGACGTAATCGCTTAACCATTGAGAGGGCTCGAGTGAGTCGTCGTACTTCGTTACTTCCGTGCTAAGCTTGAATCTTTTGGGTAGAGGCGCCTCACGGATACTGCGGGCAAAGCAGAGAGCGCCGCAGGTTTCGTCATCCGAGGAGCCGGACGAAGAGCGCTCGCGATATCGCGAAGCCCTCGCCTTATCCACCCTTTTTTGAGCGAGATCTGATCGCGCGTCGTACTCTGGCCGGTCGCGGTCAGTTTCCCTACTTGGCTCCTTGCTTCGCTTTCGCGAGCGGCTGCTATGATGTCGCGAGCTTTTGTCTCTCGGGCTGCCTTCGCTGCTGCTTCGACTGTCATCACAGCGCCGTGCTTCTTTTCCTCGACCACGACGTGGTGACCTGTCCCTTCTTGGCGAAGAACTCCTACGTTTGCGGGATGCTTCCCTATCCTTGTCTTTCTCCTTCTCCTGTTCCTTCTCCAGCTGCTATGCGGCCTTCTTTCGATCATAAGCGGCGAGCCTTGCGGCCGCCAGCCCTAATCCCTTGCGCACTTGTTTATATTGTTCCGCCCGAGGATCGCTTTCCGTCGGTTGGTTCATCTGCATGTAAGTTGCTGCGGCTAGAACCGCGGCAGCAGGAGTTTGCGGGTAGACATTGCCATCGTCATCGACTCGCATGAGAGAAGGAGTGATCGATCTGCTGGTTCCGGCTAGGGACTCATTGTTCCTGGATGTAGATGCGTGTCCCTTCCTCGCGGGTCGGGTTCCGACCGAAGGTGTTATGGACAGCCCGTCTCGCCTTTGGCTCGACTCGTCCGCCGCTCTTCTTCGGCGGGCCAGATCTATCCGAGCGTCTTTGATAGTCGTGGCTGCTCTCACTAGGTGATAGTGGTAGGCAACCATGTCTTCGTGTGAGGCCCCGGCTGCGGGTGGCTTGCTCGTTCGCATAGCCTCCTTTGCTCGGTTCCAGGATTCCCGCGAGACGCCGATTATGTTGCGCTCTGCCGCGCTGTGTTCTGTTTCCGAGGCTTGTTCCGATCCTTCCATGCAGACTTGAGCCAGTCGAGGCTCGTGCGTCCTAGGCGTAGGTCGGAAGTTTCTTTGAATTCTTGATAGTTCCTCTGTCGAGAGGGTATGATAGTCGTTGGCGTTGAAGCGGATGGACTCGCCGCTTTTCTCCAGATGACGGCGTGAGTCGACAGCTCCAGATTCAGTTTCCGATTCATCCGAGAAGTGGAGGATTCCGTCCCTGTTGGTCACGAATTTTAGGCTCCCGAACGTCAAGGTGACGCTTTTCTCCAGATCCTCGAATACCGGGCGCGATTCCGGCGAGTGAGGTGTGACCACGACAGATCCGATCCGTATAGGATTGTTCGGAGCCGTAGTCGATGGTTTCCAACGATAGTGGGTTGTCGATGAAGCTGAAGATGCCGGTGATCCAGCGCCCGTCGTTCCCACAGACGGCGCCAATTGTCGAATCTCTGACTCTACAAATCCCTTAGGTGACCCTATCGGGTTTCGACTAGGAGAATTCATGAGCGCTGGTGGAATCGTCGGCTAGACAGGGGGCGAGATTTACCCAGGTTCGGGGCCCTCGTAGAGGTAAAACCCTTACTCCTGTCTCTTGTCGATCTGTATTGATGGAAAGATCGGTTACAATGGTGGTGCTCGAATCGAGAGTAAGGTCTCGAGTTCAAGGTTTCGATGGTGATGTGTTGCTTGGTCCTCTCCCGGGGGGCTCTCCTGGCCTTATATAGATGGCCAGGTCTCGAATCCTACCCCGAGAGGACTCGAACTCTAACTAGGTCGGTTACATGTTTCCTATCTTAACCCGCAAGTTAGTGTGGGTGGGCTTCACGTGGGCCTTCTGGAGTATTCCAAGGGCTCCTCTTCTTGGGCCTTTAACCTTGGGCCTGAGAGGGGGTGTCCTTATTCGCAGGGTCCAGGATCCATATCTTCGTCAGTAAATGTGCAAGGTTTCAAGCCTCTTCGAGGAAAATTCATTTGGAAGCTGTGAAACGAATCTTTCGATATCTAGTTCATACCCCAAATTTCGGTCTTTGGTACCCCAAGGGTTCAAGCTTTCAGCTCATTGGATATTCGGATGCGGATTATGCGGGAGAGAAGACGGATAGGAAGTCCACGTTCGGGGGTTGCCAATTCCTTGGCCGCTCCTTGGTATATTGGTCGTCAAATAAGAAGAATTGCATTGCTCTCTCCACCACCGAGGCCGAGTATATCTCCGCGGCAAGTTGTTGTGCCCAATTGCTTTGGATGAGGCAAACCTTGAAGGATTATGGTATTCATTTTGACGAGGTTCCTCTCCTTTGTGATAATGAGAGTGCTATCAAGATCGCCTACAACCCCGTTCTTCACTCCAAGACAAAGCACATTGAAATTCGTCATCACTTCATTCGGGATCATGTTGAGAAACGTGATATTGATCTCTCTTATGTTCCCACCAAGGATCAACTTGCCGGTATCTTCACGAAGGCCCTTGATGAACCAAGATTTCGAGCGTTGAGGAATGAACTAAATGTCATCGATTCTTCCAACTTCACTTGAAACCTTGCATATGTACCTTCATTATGCATGCTATTAGGTTTAGATGTAGTCATGGAAATAGGGGGAGCGCTACTCAACTCATGAGTATGCACTCCTCTTATTATGCGAAAATCAATTCATTATTGCATATCTAGTCAATTTGTGACTTATTGTGCTTAATTGTGAGTAGTATTTTTGGACCCACTCAAACATGGTGGCTTCGGCCACCGACCTTTGGTATGTGTTGGCTCTTTCACGCGTATCATACTTCTTGCTTGACAACTCGTACGGGTTCGGTCTTCTACTTTATTTTGTGCTTCTTGCGAACCCCTCCGAGTAATGTCTCTCGTATATCAGTGACTATTTTCCAACCTAAGATCCCTTTGCCCAAAACAATATTCCACTCGTAATGCTCTTGTTTTTACAATCTTGGCGCACGAAAACTTGGTCGGGCGGAGGCTCCGGTGAAACCACCGGAGGCTCCACTGCCCATGTCCACCGGATCCCTCCGAAATCCCACCGGAGGCTCCGTTAGCACAAATTGCTTGCGGGCCATATTTTGGTGGGCCCTTTGAACAAGGGGTGGAGGCTCCGGTGAAACCACCGGAGGCTCCGCTGGGCGGGGAGCGGAGGCTCCGGTGAAACCACCGGAGGCTCCGCCCGTGGTAGTTTTTCGGGATAAGACCTAGGTCGAACGGGGGTCAATGAGATCCAATCTCATTTTCCCCCCACTCGCCCTCTTTCTTCTTCCTCTCAACCGCCGCCGCCCCCAAGTCAACCGCCGCCGGATTTCGGTGCTCCACCGCCGGGAGACCTCCTCCTTGCCTTGGACCACCCCAGGCTCTTCTTCCTCCTTCCTTTTCACCATGGATGATGCGGGTATGTGCTCTCTCTCTATCTCTCTCATCTAGTTGATGGATGGGGATGCATAGGAGTTCATGTTCTTGTCCTCTAGATGTGTGGATTTGGAGTTTTAGGGGTAGAAGATCTCGAGTACAAACCCTAGCAACCTAGATAATGCGTGTTAGGCTTGAATCGTTACGGTTCTAGGGAGGATTCATATGCCCTAACCCTAGTTATTCAACCCTAACACCATGTGTATCTTTGTTTCTTGGATTTGTGCGTCTTTATCAACTTGAGCATTAACTTTTCTTCATGCTAAGGATGAACTCACCCCACTATATCACTGGAAGAAGTTCGTCGTTGGGTTTGTCAAGGGTCTCTATCCCACTTATGATATCATGATGCGCATCTATAGAGAGACCATCAACCCAAAGGCGGGAAATGTGGATGAAATCCAAGGCTTTCTGAAGAATCTCTTGCTTCTCACTCATCAGAAGCGGCTTGCCAACTCCTCTCAGAAGCTCGATGTGCTTGACTACATATGGAATGAGCTTTGGCACGTCGTGGTCAATCGCAAGAATTCTTGTTTGGGGCCCTTCATCATGAAGATCATCTTGCATGTGTGGGATGAGAAATTCCCGGATGAACCGTTTGAGGATGATAATTGGATCCCTCACATGGAGCGGAAACTGTTCATCAAAGACCACACCGAGCCTCCTGAGCATCCCACTCCTGCTCCTCGTAAGCACAAGGCCAAGCCTCGTATCATCGTTGATGAGGAAGAACAAGAAGCCGGTCCATCTCGCCCTTCTCCTTCTAACAATCCATTCAAGTGGATGGCTAGGGACCTCAAGAAGGTGTTCAGGTTGAACAAGAAGATCGAGCAGCGTCAGTGGGAAGCCCATTATGATAAGGAGCTCAAGAACCGCAATAAAGCACAGGCAGCTCGTCACCAACTGGGACGAGTGGCAAGCAAAAGAATCCAAGGGCAAGTTGATTGAGTGGTCTGAGGAAGAAGGAGAAGAAGCTACCAGTTCTCGTCGCCGTGCCCCCTCTCCGGAAACGGACATCTCCTCCAAGTGATCTTCGGGGCGTTAGCATCATTTTCTCCCTCTTTTGGTATCTTGATGCCAAAGGGGAGAGATATATATAAGGAGAGGGTATTTGCATGGTTCTCCCTCAAGCATATTCTTCGATTTGCATCTTTCTCTTGCTTGAGGGAGTTGATTTTTCATTTGGTCATTTGGAACTTCGGTTTGTTTACATTATTTGTATGTGTCGTGAACCTCGTATTGAACCTCGTATCTTATTATGATTGTGAACCTCGTGTCATGCTTCGTGAGCTTAGGATCTTATTATATTATGTGTTGTGTGCTCACTTTTATTCATATATACATTGTGCCTAAATTCTCTCAACATGAAGGGAGCATATCTTTAGGGGGAGCTCCGTTCATTTTGTGTTTTCTATTATGCAAATAGAGATGTTGTCATCAATTAACAAAAAGGGGGAGAATGAAAGATCATCGTCCATTTTGATAATTATATGACAACATACCTATTGATCTAATGTTTATTTGATATATGAAAATGCCCAGGTTCATCAAGTTTACTAATTCTATGGGCTGCGATTTTGGTTGAAATGAAAAGAGTTAGAAGAAAGAAAACTGGGAAGCTGTTTGTGCATGGAGCGGAGGCTCCGGTGAAACCACCGGAGGCTCCGTCCCAGGCTCCGGTGCGGGTCCGGTGCAGGGTCCGCCCAAACCTCCCTCTGGTGCATATGAGCGGAGGCCAGGGCGGAACCTCCGGTGCGCATCCGGTGGAGGGTCCGCCAAAATGGCGTTCTGTTCGATAAGAGCGGATCCTCCAGCGGAGCCTCCGGTGCAGGTCCGGTGGGCGGAGGCTCCGGTGTTTCCACCGGAGGCTCCGCTCTCTACAATGGCTCACTGGGGGATGGGCATCCGGTGCGCCTCCGGTGGCGGCTCCGCCAAAAGCACACTCTGTTGGATAAGAGCGGAGGCTCCACCGGAGCCTCCGGTGGGCGGAGCCTCCGTCCTTTCCACCGGAGCCTCCGCCCCTTGGCCCTTCCACGGATAAGATTTGGGCCGCGCGGCTGCGCAACTGAAGAAGCCCACCGGAGCCTCCGGTGCATCCAAGACTGCACAACGGCCACTTGTGAGAAGGGGTATAAATACCCCTTCCGCTTCCTCATAAATGCTAAGTTTTTTCCATTCTCTCTCCTAGCCATTAATGAAAGCTTCACCCACCTAGATCTCCCTCTCCACTCACCCACTCACTCCCAAACTTGGTGGAGAGCTAGAGGAGACCAAGATCCACACTTCCACCAAAGGAATTTCAAATCCATTGTCGCACCCGGACTTCTAGGGGATACTCACAGTCCGTTAAACAGTAGATAAATGGCTTACGGGGCATACCGGCACCCGCATCTCAATATGAGCAGGTCAACACGTAAACGTGTGACAACCATTAGCTTACTATTCATCGTCTGCGCAAACCATCCCATAGAAATCCAGATACTTCCATTGATGTACTTCAAAACATACACACATGGTACGTCAACGGCATTGGAACAAGTGATATCACAACAGATCTCTACGACACAAAAGATTGAAATAAGTTGCAAATAGCTCTCATTAGAGCAGAGATAGCAAATACAATCATCCAGATGACACATGTCCCAACATATCATCATTACATCACAGCGGAAGCATTCAACATGTCTGAGTACAGACAAGATCCAAATAGGCCTAAGAGGCCGGAAACGAAAAGACGAAGCCCATCCATGAAGTCTCGGATCCTGCCCGGGTCCGCTATCTACTCGTCAGCAGTCTCGTCATACTCCACGTAGTAGCCACCATGTAGATCCTCGGAAACGTAGGTCTGCGGAAACCACAGCCCCAAAGGGGTCAGTACATAAACGTACTGGCAAGCAAGACTCACAGTTCACCAAAGTGTAGCCCGTCAACACCAAGCACAGATGCCTTGGGTTCAACGGAAAGAAGGGGATATAAAAGATGCTGCAACTGGCTGCTCTAACCAACTACAGAGTTACTACCACTTCCGACTAACAGAAAGGAGATAAGATCGTGTATCGTAACCAACCTATCAACTAACTCCAAACAAACCCATCCTGGATCTCTCCCCTTATCCAAAGAAGCAATCCGAGGATAACTCACACCGTTGAATTAATGATGGTTCAGATTATTGTGTCAATAAGCCTATTACTAGTCAAGTTGTTAATCATTGGGTGTAAGGTTGTTAATCATTAGGTTTAAGTTGTTCTGAGTACTTGTTAGCCAGTACTTTCACCAAGTAGTCCATAACCGCGGAAAACACGGCTTCTCGAGAAGATTTATCCCTGCAGGGGTGCACCAATTTGGCCGTACACGTATGAATAACCCGCCAGAGGGAAAGGCCCTTCCACCAAGCGGGGCACTCAACACAACTCAACTCTTCTCCGCATCAAGCCCAAAGCACCTTGGGCGCACGGCTAATCGAGCCCAGAAGAAAATGGACCCTCATAGCACTCTAAGAACGTGTCCCCCTATATGCCGACTACGAAAGTTCCACCCTGGCCTGGGCTCACAAAAACATGCATGCGGCAAATGGAAAACACGAACTAAATGAGGCGATTTGGACGAGATGCGAATCGAATCAAATTGAGGGGGGCGCCCATACTCGCTTCCCACATGCGGTTAGTGCGCTCATCATGGATCAGTAGACAAGACCCTTTTCCTATTAGGGTCGACACTAGCAGGCCTCAAAACCACAGAGGGCCTCCTGCCGGTGCCTTATCATCAAATTATTATTTAACAATAACATTAGCATGATTGATTGATTAAACATCGAGCCCCCCGAACATAATGGAATATAGTAACAGAAAGTAACGGGTAACAGACTCGAGCAAAACAACCTAAGCATGCTAGTAAGACACGGGCTCAAACAAAAGGTTATAGGTATGGAGGTGAGGCAATATCAGGGTTAAAGGATACATGTGATAGGTTCGTAACAGAAACAACTATTACTAGGGCTAGCAGAATAGACAACGGAAAGTATCGGTAACCAGGGTTGAAAGGAACATGATGGTTCATGTGAGTGAATACTTGTCTGCAAAACCCAGTAGCCTGGTACTGAGCTAGATCCTTAGAAGGGGTGTCGTAAGTATCGTCGGTCTCAACGTCGTCGTGTATCCGAGAAGAAGCAAAAAAACAACGCAGAGGCAAACAATCAATATCATGGCAAGGTGCACAAACATGGGATGATGCATGACCATTTAATTGATGCATAGAAATAAACTAGTTGACAAAATAGCAACATGATTAAATGGACCCATATGCAACTGGAGTTGCATATGGAAAGCCCATGAATTATGGTTGAATTAATTGTTTTACAACTAATCATCATATGAAAGTTGATTAGCATGATGCATGGATGAGGAAAACAACAAAATAACAACAATAGAATCAATTGGAAATAAGGTTTACCAAGTTTAGAAATTCATTCATTAAATTAGGAAATTTTGGTTCCTTAAAGGTGTCACACAAACATTTGTTGTTTTCATCATGTTAAATTGTTCAAAACAGATAACAAAGTTCATATTTGATAAGAACACACAATTTTAGGTGGATTACATGTTTCACTTGTTGAAAAAGGATTTCAAATAAATTATTTATGAATTACACAAGTTTAAGCAAGAATTAAAGGAATTTAATTCAAACATGAACTTATTTGAATTTTTATTTGTTCAAAACATTAGATGAAGTTCATATTTGAAGAGGTTATGCTTTTATGGTTTGAAAACATATTTTATATGTCCCAAAAGAATTTAATTTGATCAAGTTATGAATTTAACAATTTTAAATGAATTAAATAAGGTTTAAATTATTTAACCACTTTTAATTATTCAAAACATGAAACAAATTTTATATTTGGAAAGGTGGTTTAATTTTGCATGGAAAACATATTTCATTTGTTGAAATTGGATTTAAAATGAGCAAGTTATTATTTTGGCAATTTTAAATGCATTAATTAAGAAACAGTTGTTTTCAGCAATTTAAATTATTCAAAACAGCAAACAAAATTTATATTTGGAAAGTATATGAGAAGTTGATTGGAAAACATATTTAGTTTGTTGAATTTGGAATTTTTATGCTCAAGTTATGAATTTTGCAAGTTTAAGTGAATTAAACAAGATTTCAAATTTTGCACCAATTTAAAATATTCAAAACAGTAAACAAATTTTATATTTGGATAGAACATTTAATTTGGGACAGAAAACATATTTAAAAAGTTAAAATTGGAGTTAAAATGAAATAGTTATGCAATTTACAATTTTAGGGTGCAATCTGCCATTTTTAATTCATCTAGGGACTTGAAAAATATTTTTACAGGGGCTAGAATTGAACAACAGGGACCTATTGGTGATTTCTGACAAGTGATGTGACCAAACAAATAGCAGAATAAAAGGTTGGGTTTTTTGGTGGGCAGGGGGGTTCGAACCCCTGACCTGCTGCTGGCGCTGGGCTTCTGCTAACCAGTGCGGCTGGTGCGGCTGTTTGTTGCTAGAAGGGGCAGTGGGGGGTAAGTGTTGTGGTCGCGCGCTATTTTCTGAATCGCAACTGAACCCGAGCTCTGTATCGACATGGACCAGGCAGCAGCGAAAGGCAGCGGCGCTCGCCGTGGTTGCTGGAGGGCGCCGTGGGCGTGGGTCCTGGGGGTGGCTTGCGGTGGTGAGCAAGAGGGAGGAGGCGATCGAGGGGAAGAGGAGGAGCGGGAGAATCACCTGGTGCCCTCGAGCGGAAGGAGGCGGGCGGAGCAGAGGGGGTCGTGCAGGGCGAACGGCGGCGAGGACTTGGACGGCGGCGGCGCCTCGGGGCTCCTCGGGGGCAACCGAGGGCACGGCGAGGGAGATAGAGCCGTGGCGGTTCCATTCCCCTCACCAGAAGGACCTCGAGGTGGCCGAGGCAGGGGGCGGCAGCGAGCTCACTGCTCCCTGTAACTCTCTCGTGCAGGTTCGGGGTTCAGACAAGCAGAGGGGAGGTGGAAGAGATAGGAAGCGAGCGGCGGCAGAGAGGAGGAATAGGGCTAGGGCCTAGGGTTAGGGGCGAGCAGAGGGTAGGTGGGTGTTTTAAGGGGAGCCCTAGCTCGTACGGCATGAAATCGGAGGAGGGAGAGGTTGATCGGGTGGAGGAGATGGGTTCGTACAGAAGATGACGATCGCTGGGAGGAAGACGACAAAGGGGGAAAGGGGTACTGGGCCAGAAGGGGGAAGTGGGCTGGGGGGAGAGAGTTGGGCCTCTCTCCTCTCTGCTGTTGCTTTTATTTTTTATGTTCTATTATTTTTTTTGCTGATTTGGAATTAGGAAGAAAATGGAGGGTTTTGAGTTAGGAGAATTTTATAAAAATGTGGGTGTGTTAGTTAGGTCAACCACAACCAATTACCAACTTTGTTTTCTCAAAATTTCAATGTAAAATTGCTGTTTGGAAATGTTTCAAATTTGAATTAATTTTGGGTATTGATTGAGTTATTTAAAACAAAAAATTAATTAGGGTGATCATATGGCATAAAAGGAAACAAGTGAGCACAAAGGTGTTGGTTATTTCATAATTTCAAAAATGGGTACTGTTTGCACTTAAATGATTTGAGTTTGAGTTTTGAATGCAATTTATATTAGGTGGATTATTAAATAACAAATAAGAGTTGAGCTTTTTTTATTATTATTTCATGGAAACAAATGGAAGTGTTAATTGAACCATTTTATTTGGAGAGTTTTGTTTTGCAATTTTCATAACTTTCAAAAGGGTTGTTGTTTTGGAAATTAATTGAATTTGAAAAGGGTTTGATATTAAATGAATTTTTGATAGAAACAAAACAACAGTTTTGAAATCACACTTTAATGGAAACAATTGATTGTTCTATTTTGAAATGTCATTTTGGAAATTGTAACATCACAAGGATGAAACAAAAGGTTTGAATTTTGGTTTGAAATTCAAATAGAAAACAGTTGGAAAACAAATGAAAACAAAGGAAAACAAATGGAAACAGTTGGAAAACAAAAGGAAAACAAGCAAAACAATTGCAATGAACATGATGCCATGATGCAAAACATAAAATAACAGAGAGCAAACATTCTAGTGGCTATTTGTCATACTTGGGATGTTACATCCATCCACCACAACCTAGTAGATCTAGAATCCTACTTGAGGCCTAGAAATCTTAGTAGATCTTGTGCTTGTAGTTTCCACCTTGTTGCAAGAAGCTACGGATTGCTTGAGAGCCTCCATCCATCTTGTGGAGTGACCTCGAGCTCATGTAAAGGTTTGGTCAACGCCATCAAGTCGGCCTCATAGTGGAAACGAGAATCTCTCTCACCGGAGAAGCTCAAGGAGAATAAGGTGTGCACAAACGTGCTATTGAGGAGTGCCTAGGTGGCTCCCCACCTCTCGAACATAGATGTACTTCTCATTGAGAAGGAACTACGGGAATCATATCCTTGTCTCCTTGTTTACACTTGTGGTTTATCTTGCTACCTTTCGTTTTACTTCCGTTGTGCATATTATCTTGTCCACATAGGTTGCTCACCTAGATGCACATCTAGAGAACCTTATCTTATCTTTCTTAGCCCTACTAAAAGGAAAATAAAAGAAAAATTGGTAGTCAACATATTCACACACCCCCCCTCTAGTTGGCCATAGTGCACTTTCAAGAGATCCAGGGGATAATCGACCAGTTCGAAGACGTTTTCGCTGAACCAACTCAACTTCCACCAAAACGCGACTGTGAATACCGAATTCCTTTGATTCCTGGAGCACAACCAGTGAACTCGACAGCGTATCGTCACAAGACTGAGCTTAAGTCTGAGATAGAGAGGCAAGTCAAAGAATTGCTTGAATCAGGAATTATACAGAAAAGTATCGGCAGCTTTGCTTCACCAGCTATCCTAGTCAAGAAGAAGGATGGCACGTGGCGCCTATGTGTTGATTATCGAGCCTTGAACTCTATGACCATTGTCAGTAAATATCTAGTGCCCATGATTGATGAACTTCTGGACGAACTGAGTGGAGCTAAATGGTTCTCAAAACTTGATCCAAGGGCAGGCTACCATCAGATTAGACTGGCCCCAGGAGAAGAATTTAAAACTGCATTCCAGACACACTCGGGACACTGGGAGTATACAGTGATGCCTTTTGGGCTGGCAGGGGCACCAGCAACATTTCTGGGAGCAAAATGCGTGCCTTCCCTTACAAAAAATGATGGCCGGATTTGGAATTTTGAAGATACCGCTACATTTAGGCCTGGTTTATTTCTAGTGTTTTATAGGGGAACATCGGGTATTTTATCGAATCCTGAAAAATTTCCACTAATCTGTTTACTACTCCGGTTTTGGAGGGGATAATCCCCACAAATACTCCACCAACCACCTCACTTTTGTCTAGATTGAAAACTCTACCCCTTGCCTTTCAACCCCAAGCTTCCCAACCCACCAAATACAAGAGAGGTAAACAAGGCCTTAGCGGGAAATAGCGTGCCGGACGCACCTTCAGTGAGATTGCCCTTTTCCTTGTATTTAAGAATTTTTCACTTTCACACTTCATTGATGACAAATGAGCACCATGTTTCCCATGAGAAAGCTCTAGCCACCGCCTCAAGATCCAATTTGTGCCCCCCTCCCTCTCCCTCTCCCCCTCCGCCTCCAATGTCGTGGGGCGGAGGGGAGAGGATAACCGTCTCTTATTTGGTGTAGCAAGTTTTTCTCCATTCGGCTTTGGTGCCTCGGAGTCATCTCTCAAATGATGATGGCGGTGTTACCTCGAATAAAAGTCCCCATGCTTCAATCCCGTCTCGGTGGCGCTTGGTTTGGCGCGATCGGTGAGGTTGGATGTTTTTGTCCTTGTTGCTCTTTAAGGATGACGGGTTTGTTCTCATTGTTATTCGACGGCATGGCTCCTTGGGCGCCGTCAGCGACAACGAAGTCTTCAACAAACTCTTCTTTCAAGCCTTTGCGAGCAAGATCGTTGGGTTGGTCTGTTGATGGTAGGGAGGATGCATGTCTAGATCGTGGCGATGCCCCCCCCCCCCCCCCCCCCCCCCGCTAATATGCTTGATGAGGTTGCCAATCTCCTCCATACACTGACGGTCTACTATTGTGGCGATTCAAATTACCTTTTACAAGTCTTTGTTGGTTCTTTGATGGATGAAATTTTCGGTGTCGTCCATCACAAACATTAGCTATGGTGGCAGAACAACTTTAAGTTCGATTAGGTATCGACAATAATTTTGAGACTTATTATCATGATTGTCTTTTTTTATTTGCTAGGGTTTGCTTTGTGTTTGTGGGTTCAGTTACCCATTATCTTGTTGTAAACATTATTCTCGCTATCTAATATAAACCATATTTAAATTAAAAAAAACTTTTCACTTTTCGGATCATTATGGTTTGAGACCTTTGACGACCGGGTGATATTTGACCAGACCAAACAGTAAGGGACGTAAGGAGACTGTCAGCCCAGTTAGCAACTACTCCCTCCGTTCACAAATAGATGACTTCTATTTGTCTAAATATGAATGTATGTAGACATGTTTGTGTACGAAGGGAGTACTCCCTTCACTTTTTATAAATAAGAGGAAGTAACATTTTGACAAACCGAAGCCCATTTGCAGAGACCCGCCAACGACAAGTGCATGAGGCCCAATTTAATTCCTTGGTTCCAGGGCCTTTAGGGTAAGAAAAAGACAGCAGCCCAAACTGAGCTAAAGGGGGGGGGGGGGGGGGAATTCGGCCAAAAAGGAAACGACTTCGACCATGAAGTTTTTCCTATTCCGAGATTCGAGTTCCACCGTAATTTTAACTAGCACAAGACATGAATCAGTTGCATCTATTCTTATTGTTATAGCACGTGATTCGTACTTTATCAGCAATACTCTAGTCAGTACCACATCAGATCAGTTATGGCAACGCCATAGCACGAGAATAAATGACAGGATAGACACAGGAATACTTGAATTTGTACATAAAGTGACACTAGCATATACAGTTGCGATGTTGGTGCGGATACAGTTTTATATCCGAACATGTCCGCGTCACGAGAATCTATTCCTCAATAGCACAACATTCAGCAGGTCCACCATCTAAAACATTGAGCCAAAACATTTCACAAGTCAGCCATTGGAGGTCTTTTTGATTTAAGCTCTGGTCCAAAGGAACACATTGCCAATGGAGTCTGAACAGGCAAGATAGCCAACTTCATATGGGTGTGCAGAAAACTGGCATGGAACGGATGCCATGTATTGACTCCTAAGATATGAGGTGTTCTGAGCTGAGAGGCCACTGCCGTTGACTTCAACTGAGATAATATCTATTCCCATTCTCATGTTTCCAACATATATGTCAGTGTCATTCCAGCCCCAGATTACGCTGCAAGCAATGAATCTTGTTCGATCAATTGCATTAACAAATATTCATTCAAGATCACAGAAATATGTGAGACGAGCTGTCTTACTTGAATGTATCAGGCCAACTGTCCGTCTCGTTATTATACTTCACAGCATGCGACTTTTCAAAATCATCCACAGTAAATACTTGGACAGTGCCACAACAGCTGGGGCTGGATACGATAAGAATCACGTCATTCGAAAGGAAATAATCCAGAAAAACATATTTAACAGCCAGATGTCAGTAACAGCGCAGAATATTTTAATGCTGAAGGTAGGTACTACTAATGCTAAGAGATGAAAGTACCCATCCGACGTTGCCAGAATATTGGATTAAAATTCACAGCATAAAAGAAAATGTTTAAAATGCTATGAAGTTATGTTGGTCTGCCAATCAAAAATCTAGCAATACACTGGCACAAAAAAGTAACATGTAGTTATTGAGTCTAGCCATGACATAATGGTGGTTAAAGAAACATATTTCTTAACTCAAAGAGGAAGGAGAACCTTCTATCAAACAGCAAGATGAAGGGTAGGAGTATGGAGTACCTTGTTACTGCTAACATGCGGCCACTAGGTGAGAAATAAGCTGACTGAGCAGGGTCATCGATTTTGAAAACCTTCAAGCTCCTTTTCATATTTCTCACGTCCCATATACAGGCTGTTCGATCAGTTGAACTGGTAGCAAGCATGTGTGTGTTCTCCGGATGAAAATCTATTGAGTTGATACTATCGCCATGCACATCCCATGTGGTTAACACCTTACCAACGCGCTCATCAAAAAATGTCAGGCCACCACTTTCATCACCAAAAAATAGGTATCTGGCACTATCTTGTGCTTGACAAAGTGAATAAACGGGACATTTCCACAAATGGACCATACTAAAGTTCTCCTTCTTAAAGTCCATACGACAAATTTCACCCTGGTAGCTAGAGCTGTAAATCTAGAGCCAATTATATGAAATACACCACAGGATTAGAACTAGAATCGATACAGAACGTTCAGCAAAATATACAACATCTAAATAACTATTTGTGCACTGGAAATGAGATAAATCCTGTCTTGACACGTGATTAGAAGCTGCGTCTATTGGATGACTCGGAGGAGAAATCCCAAATTTAACTACCGTATCACTTCTTTTAGATGACGGAAGCTTTTATTGAAAACTTACACCACATAAAGGACAGAGATACAGCTGAAAGAATTCAAACTCCACCCTCTACATCTAGTATACACATAAGCACATAAAAGAATAAAAGAAAAACCGGTGACTGTAAGGAATAAATGTTTCTCAAGGCTAGTCTAGAAATCAACAAGAAAGAAGATTTACTGACATAGAGGATAATTGGCTGTTTAAGGCTAACAAAACCGATATAAGCAACAACAATAAGCCTTATTGTTGTCCTGTCGCCACTCACAGCCTACCCTAATGTCCGCCTATCCCCACACCTCCACACCTCAGGCAATTAACTTGTGGTATCCACTTGCCAAACAGGGTAAGTACAAGTGAATCAGTTGATGTATGGTCCTTAGTTTTTTAGCCACAACGAGTTCCCTAGATGATTTAATTTGACAAATACCGTCCTATATAGATGACAAATTTATAATAATGAAGCATCATTATCCCCAGAGACGACTAACCATAACCCAAATGATAAAAGGTAAACAGCTACGATTTGAACTAAAGAAAAAACAGATCTGGTTCGACGAGAAGCTCTAGGGATTCGTTTGGAAGTTGTGTGTGCTCAGTGAACAACTTATGTACTATTATCTGTTAGTTTGATCTCTCCCGAGGAGGCCCAACGGCCTGCTCGGACTTGTTCTCACGCGCCCTGATCGGGGGCGCCCAACCCTAATGGTTGGTGGGCCCCTGTGACACGCGCTATATAAAGAAGGTGGGGGCCGGGGCACACGGTACGAGGTTCACCGCGCCGCCACAAACCCCACCTACATCCCCTTCCGATCTAGGGTAAGCGCAGTGCTCACGGGAAGTTCCACCAACGCCATCATGTCCACCACCGACACCCCATCGTCGTCGAAAGGTTCTGAAGGTGGTCTTTTCCCCTCTCCCTCTCTCTGCTCTCTCTCCCTCTCGGTATATCTCTCAATTCATTCACAGAACATTGTTCATTGCGTATTACCGTGATTCATCTAGACCTAGTTGATCCACAGAGATTCAACATTATCATGTATTAAATCCTTATTCCTCGAGTAAAACTATGAATTGGGAGACACACAATTGCGTACATCAAATAAGAGCGGAAGGAAGAAGGTCACCTTGTGTGGCGCCGCCCGGTGCGCCACGATTGCCGACACAGGGGTCTTGTGAGGCGCATACCGGAACACCGCCTTGTCCCCCGAGGCGCCGTCGACGTCCCAGAACCCAACATTCCCCAATATGCCTCCCGCCGCCACCACGGTCCGGTCGACGAGCGGCAGGACCCGCAGCGACAGTATACTGGAGGTCAGCACCCTCCTCACGTGCGCGGGTTCCAGCACAAGCTCCTTCGCAGCATCGAAATCCTCCGCGCGGGTCTTGGCCTCCGGTGGGAGAGACGAGGCAGAGCCGAGGATGGAGGAGGCAAGCGAGGACGAGAGCTGCGTGCTGCGGGGATCGTAGGCGGAGCGGAGTACGATGGAGGAGCTGGTCGGGCCCGTGGTGTTGGGCCTATTACCGGGCTGATTCCTCGAGCCAGCGGGGCGCCCGCGCCCTCGTTGAGATTTAGCGAGCTGGATCTGGATGGCGGCGGAGAGCTCGTCGGCCTTGCGGCGGACGGGTGCAAGCATGGCCTCGTTGCGGCGGATGTTCTCCTGGCGAAGGCGCTCGTAGTCGGCGAGACCGTCCTCCGCCATTCTCGAGGGGAGTCCTCTGGATTATCCAGTGGCGGCTGAGAGAGGGGGGAGGGAAAGCGTGAGTAATGGCGGATTTGGGGCGTTGAGAAGGGAATGGCGGGAAGTGTCGCAGAGCAGAGGCGGGAAAGGGGGGCGGGAGAGATTTCGGAGACGGGGCCGAACCCGAATGTCCCATCCGAAATTATTGTCGGGAGCTGTGAAGGAATTTGTGCTAGGCTAGTAATTTTCACTTAATTTGGACCGAAGGTAATAGCATAAGAAAAGCTTTGCTAAAATGTCAAATTATTCCTCATTACGAATGAATAATTTTCTCGTGCTATTGCATTTTGAAAACATCGATAAACTTTTTTCGTGCCGCATCACCAAGATTGTATTTGATTGTTGGATATAAAAAAAATTCCAGGGTACGTGAACCGCGACTCAGACGTGTCGATCTGCACATCGGCCGCAAATCTTCCTTGAGTGAAAAAACTGTATTTCATATGCTCGATCGTGTTCCTCCAGTTTTGCCGTGTAGTAGTTCTTTGCTCCGTCGCCTGGAACAAGGCCGGAAGGAGAAACGGGGGTGTTTAAGAATTGAGTTCATCAGCGGATTAGCCGGGAGAGAAATCATTGGCTTCTAGCTTTGATCAGTAATGGCAGAAGAAAAATCATTAGCTTCTAGCTTTGATTGTCCCGGCCATGAGTAAGCAATGTAGAACACTTGATTGTAAGAAAAACCCTGAACATGTATCTCTATGTATCTTACAAGTTAAAATACATGATATCTAAGCACACCAGATATTCTACGGTATAATGACTAGGTAATAAGAAAAATTATTTACTCAATCCTAATTAAATATGTTAATAGAACCAAATATTAATTATCAATTACTGTCAAACAATCAAGAATCGATTACTAAATCAATTAAAATCAAGCAGCTTATCTGTACAAAAAGTAGAAGACCGAATTAGCATGTCAATAGCTTCATGGAGCAATCAGGTTGATGACGAACACCGAATTAGCATGTTACTTGCACTAAATTGCAAGCAGTCAGCAATACTCTGATGATGTATCACACCAGATCAGTTATGGCATCGCCATAGTACAAGAATAAATGACAGGATAGACACAGGAATACTTGAATTTTTACAAAAAACGATATTAGCATATATTGTGATGTTACTACGGATACGGTTTGATATTGAACTTGTCGCGTCACGAGAATCTATTCCTCAAAGTACAACATTCAGCAGGTCCACCATCTAAAACATTTCAGAAGTCAGCCATTGGAGACCTTTTTGATCTAAGCTCTGGTCCAAAGGAACACCTTGCCTTTGGAGTTTGAACAGGCAAGATGGCCAACTTTATATGGGTGTGCAGAAAACTGGCATGGTATGGATCCCATGTGTTGACTCCTAAGATATGAGCTGTTCTGAGCCGAGAGACCACTGTCATTGACTTCAACTGAGATGATATCTATTCCCTTTGTCCTGTTTCCAACATATAGGTCGGTGTCATTCCAGCCCCAGATTACCCTGCAACCAATGAATCTTGTTCGATCAATTACATTAACAAATATTCATTCAAGATCACAGAAATAGGTGAGATCAGCTGCCATACTTGAATGCAGAAAGCGAATAGCTTGTCTGGTTATTATACTCTGCAGTATGTGACTTCTCAAAGTCATCCACGCTAAAAACTCGGACAGTGCCACTAGCAGCAGGGATAGAGCTGGATACAATAAGAATAATGTCATTTGAAAGGATATAATCCAGAAAACAGATGTCGGTGATAGTGCAGAAACTTTTTTTATCCTGAAGCTAGGCACAACTAATGCTAAGAGATGAAAATACCCGTGTAATGTTGCCAGAACATTGGATTAAAATTCACAACACATATAAACTATTTAAAATGCTTTCAAGTTATGGTGATATGCCAATCAAAAGTCTAACAATATATTGACACAACCTGCAAAAGGTATAACAGTAACTTATATTTGAGTCTAACCATGACATAAGGGTGCTTCACGGAACATGTTTCTTAACTCAAAGGAGGAGAACCTTGTACCAACCAGCAAGGTGAAGGGTAGAAAAATGGTTAGAATTAGAGTACCTTGTTACTGCTAACATGCGGCCACTTGGTGAGAAATAAGCTGACTGAGCAGATTCCTGAAGTCTGAAAACTTTCAGGCTATCTGGCTCCTTCCATTTCATATTTCTCACATCCCATATACAGGCTGATCCATCTGTTGAACTGGTAGCAATTATATGTTTATTCTCCGGATGAACATCTATTGATTCGATTGTATCGGCATGCGCATCCCATGTGGTTAACACCTTACCAACGCGCTCATCAAAAAGTATCAGGTCACCACTTTCATCACCAAAATATAGGTTTTTGACACTATCTTGTGCTTGACAAAGTGAATAAACGGGACATTTCCACAAATGGACCATATTAAAGTTCTCCTCCGCAAAGTCCATAAGACAAATTTCACCACGGTAGCTGGAGCTGTAAACCTGGAGCCAAGTATACAAAATAACCATAGGATTAGAATTAGAATTGATACAGAACGTTGAATGAAATCTACAACATCTAAATAACTATTTGTGCACTGGAAATGGGATAAATCCTGCCTAATTCAGCTACCTTGACACGTGATTAGCCGCTGCAACTGTTGGATTACTCTGAGGAGAAGAACCAAAACTAACTATCACTTTTTTTTAGATGGCGAAAAATTACACCACATCAAGAAGATGGCTGAAAGAATTCCAACTCCACGTCCACATCTAGTATACACATAGGCACATAAGAGAATAAAAGAAAAACCGGTAAGGTATACATATTTCAGTCTAGAAACCGGCAACAATGAAGATTAACTAACATAGAGGATGGTTGGCTGCTTAAGGCTAACAAAATCAATATAAGCACAGCAATAAGCCCTGTCGTATGTTATCTTCACCCTACTGCCCCATGTTGTCCTCCCAGCACTCACAGCCAAACCCAATGTCTGCCTATCCCAACACCTCAGGCAATTAACTGGTGGTATGCTGGATCCGCCTATGGTGGTATCCACTGGCCAAACAGGATAAGTACAAGTGAATCTGATGTACAGTTCCAAGCATGATTACTAACGATTTAACAAGAGCAGCAGTACATGGGAGACAACTTAGTTGAGATAAACTACGAATCGGGAGACACACGATTACATACATCAAACTCTATAATGGAAACATTCGATTACAAATCAAAAATAGAGTGGAAGGGATCAAATAAGAGCTGGAGGAAGAAGGTGACCTTGTGTGGCGCCGCCGGGTGCGCCACGATTGCCGACACAAGTGTCTTGTGTGGCCTATACCGGAACACCACCCCATCTGCATCCTGGTCCTCCGAGGCAGCGTCGACGTCCCAGAACCCAATATTCCCCAATCTGTCACCCGCCGCCACCACGGTCCGGTCGACGAGCGGAAGGACCCGCAGAGACTGTATACTGGAGTTCACCAGCTTCCTCGCGTGCGCGGGTTTCAGCACAAGCTCCTTCCCAGCATCGAAATCGTCCGCGCGAGTCTTGGCCCCCGCCTCCGGTGAGAGAGACGAGGCGGACCGACGGATGGAGGAGGCAAGCGAGGATGAGAGCTGGTTGATGCGGGGTTCCGGAGAGGGATTGCGGGAGCGGAGTAGGATGGAACTGGGCGGTAGGGCCGGGGTGTTGGACTTCTCACCGGACGGGCGAGCTCGTTTAGGTTTAGCGGACTGGATGGCGGCGGAGAGCTCGTCGGCCTTGCGGCGGACGGACGCAAGCATTGCCTCGTTGCGGCGGATGTTCTCCTGGCGAAGGCGCTCGTAGTCGGTGAGGCCGTCTTCCGCCATTCTTGAGGGAATCTTCCGGTGGCGGCTGGGATAGGGGGGAGGGAAAGCGTGAGTAATGGCGGATTTGGGGAGTAGTGTTTTTTTTTATAGATGAATTTGGGGAGTAGTTCTGTTCATGCTTGCTGTGGTGTTGAAAAGGGAGGGTACCGCACAGGCGGCAAAGGGCGCGGGACAAATTTCGGAGACAATTCCACTAAAATCACGAAGTGAAACCGGTCTGCAAATCTATCACGCGGAACAGGCACTAGAAATACCGAAATTCTCGAAAAACTACTTCGTGCCGCGATTGATCAATAAGCATAGTTCATCAGCCAGGAAGATCAAACATGCTTCATATATAGATCATGGGTAGCTAGACCTAAAGAAACAAAAAGAAAGGCGACGTCGTGCCGCTCCTCCCTCTCCCACTTTTGGCGGATCGCTACATGCTCGGAGCTCAAACAGAGGCCGGGCACGAGCTCGGTTGAGTTAAACACATCAGTCCACCGGTCGCCCGAGCGGCGTCGCTTCTCTGCCCAAACAGCGGAGCACAAGGACTCCTTGGATGCGCTCCACGAGCTCGTTGTCGTTGGTGATTGCGTCGAGTTTGTCCGCGTTTCCTAGTGAGGGAGGAGTACGAGCACCGTCGTTGTCCGAGACCCCGCCACCTCATCTTCGAGGACGACACCACCTAGAGGAAGCTGAGCTCAGTCTTGCATCGCCAGCGGGAAAGATATTAAATTATTTATTAGCATTAGTTGATATGAGCATATCGCTTCTCTCAAAAAAAAAAAAATTCAGTATCTTTGTTTTACGGATGAAAAGCTCTAGCACATGAGTATCCATGATTCCCTCTGCGAAGGGTCTTTCTTTTACTTTTATGTTAAGTCATCACCCTCTTATTTGAGGCGTCAATTAGAAGAGCATAGTTGTAATTCCGAGTATAATGTGCATGGTTCCAAAATTTATTATTCATTCAAATATGATTATGGTATTGCTTGTTCTAAAAATTACTTATATCTAGTCACCACTTAAATTTTGGAGGTGGCCTCATATTTATGTTTTGTTATTCCACAAAGGACAAGCGAGGTACCACTTCACCATGCTTTTATTATGATCAAAACAAACGTATCACTTTCAATGCATCATTACGTTTGTCGAATATTTGCGTGTTTTTCATGTTGCAACTTAGTTGCTAAGATTTCATTGTTCAAATAACATTTATGTCTTTGTTAAAGTGTTTTGATCTCATCCTACAATGATTTTACATATTGATTGATCAAGATTGTGGCATCATCATGTCACCTCAAAAATTATCTTTGTTATCACTTACCTACTCGAGGACAAGCAGAAGTTAAGCTTGGGGATTTGATACGTCTCAAACGTATCTATATTTTTTTTATACTCCATGTTTGTTTTTTACCAATTGCCTTATGTTTTCTACATGTTTTTCTTCGTTTTCTGGACATTTTCATGTACTAACCTATTAGCAATATGCCCACAGTCAGTTCATGTTTTCTGTTGCTTTTGTATTCAGAAAATCTTTGAAGGAGATCGTTTTCACCCGGAACAAAAACGGAGTCCAAAGGTGAGTTGTCGGTGGGCCCCATAGACACTAGGCGGCCATGAGGCGTGGCCCAGGGCCCACCTACGCCATGAGGTCGTCTGGTGGCCCGGGACCCTTCTTATGCGTGTGAACACATGTTCGTTGGGAGACCCTGATGGGAGCCTTGACGCCCTCATTGGTAACCCCCAAGAGAAAGGTTGTGAAGAGTGCAGCAACAAGTTTTCCCTCAGAAAAGAAACCAAGGTTGAATTGACCAGTAGAAGGACAAGCAGTCTCTGAAGATTGATGCAGCTGAGATGGCAGGGCGCACTACCGATTCAGTAGCAACGTGGAACCTACACAACACAATCAAATCACTTTGTCCCAACGAAGCAGTGAGTTTGTCAATCTCATCGGTTTTGCTGAACACAAAGAGGTTAAACGTATGGTGTGAAAAACAGTAGAAACAGTATGAGAGAAGTATGAAAGCAGTAGATGATTTTATCAGTATGAGGAAAAAAAGACCGGGGTCCACAGTTCACTAGTGGTGTCTCTCCGTGATAGATAAATAACATGTGTGGTGAACAAATTACAGCTGGGCAGTTGACATAAATGAAGGTTGCACCGTAGTGCATATGTAATACATAAAGATTACTATGCGATTCATGCGGGCATTACAACAAGATACATAGACCGTTATCCAACTGCATCTATGACTAATAATCCACCCTCTGAATATCATCCGAACAAACGTTGGGTATTAAGTTGCAACCAACAAATAATTGCAGCAAGCAAAGTATGTAATGTAAACAATAACACCATCCTTAGACAAAGCATTGTTGTTTTCTCCCTAATGGCAACAACACATCCTCCATCCGTCACGTTTCTGTCACTCAAGCACAGATGCAAAGGAGACATGAACCCACTATCGAGCATAAATACTCCCTCTTGGAGTTACTAGCATCTACTTGGCCAGAGCATCTACTAACAACGGAGAAAATGAGACATCATAAATAACATATGCATAAAGATAACATGATAGATTGATAATCAAAAGACATAGCATTCAACATTCATCAGATCCGAGCAAACACAACATGTAGCATTACATAAAGATTAACTTGATCATGTTAGGCAGCTCACAAGATCTAAACATGAGGTACAAAGTGGAGATAACAACCATCTAGCTACTGCTATGGACCCGTAGTTGAAAGTGCATTTCGTTTTCCCAGTGTTTTGTGTGTTAGTTAACAATACTAAGTACATTATTTATCGAGGTGTTTAGCGTGCAGGTGTTATACTTAACATCGGCATCGATCACCGAAAAGTCGGTGAAGATTGGCCTGAGAGTTTTGGGACAGAACCCAACCGGAATATTGGTAACCGGATTTTTCAGAGAGAGCCGGATATTCCGGGTGCTGATGAAGGTGCGCAAAATGGCTAAGGACTGGAAGTTTTGCGCACTGGAGTCAACCGGATTATTCGGACCGGATTTTTCATATCGGACCGGATATTCCGGGTGCTGCGAAAAATGGCTAAGGACTGGAAGTTTTGCGTACTGGAGTGGACCGGAGTATTTGATCCGGATTTTTTCATCTCGAGCCGGATATTCCGGGTACTGCGCAAAAACGGCTAAGGACTGGAAGTTTGGCGTACTGGAGTGAGCCGGATTATTTGAACCGAATTATTCCGGAGGAGCCGGATAATCCGGTTCAGATCTGCGGGACTGCGTGAAGGAAGCTGACCGGATATTCCGGTCCAAACTTGAACCGAATATTCCGGTCCCCTTTTTCCTGCACAACGACTAGTTGTGAGGAGGGGCTATAAATACCCCTCCTCTTCTTCCCCAAGATCTAGTTCTTCCCCTTAGCATTTATGAGCATTTAAGAACTCACCAAATCTCTCATTACTCTCAATCCCTCCACCCAATCTTGAAGATCTTTGGAGGATTGAAGGAGAAGGCCCCGATCTACATCTTCACCGAGCCGTTCTTCATTTCCCCCTCTCTAGCTTGAGGGATCTAGTCTAGGGTTTCCTCTTGTGGAGAACCTAGGCATCTTGATACTTGTTGGTGATTCAAGAAGAGTTGGGAGCCCCCAATTTAGTTGTGGGTGTGTGCCCCAAGTTGTTTGTAGAGGATTCGATCCCCGCCTCAAAGGGGTTCAATAGTGGAAGGTGAACTAGGCCTTTGTGGCGGAGTTCATCGGAGAATAGGGTGAGGCCTTAGTGGCGTTGAGTAGGCCTTTGTGGCGAGCTCACACCCCTCCAACGAGACGTACTCCCCTAAAAAGGAGGAACTCGGAAATACATCGTGTCTCCGTGTGCTTCCATCGGTTACCTCGTTCCTCCCTCTCTTTACTTACTCGTACTTGTTGCATTAATTGCTTGCCTTGTCATATAGGTAAATTCACCACTAGTTGCACTATCTAGATAATTTACCTTCTTGTCAAGCCTAAACTTTAAAAAAAAAATTGGTCGTAGCACCTATTCACCCCCCCTCTAGGTGCCCATACTTTGCTTTCAATTGGTATCAGAGCCTCGGCTCTTCTATTGGGCTTAACCGCCTAAGAGTTTAAGTATGGAAGATGAGTTCGTTGACGCTCCGTCCGATGGCAATGTGACCATGGATGATCTCAATGCTTTGAGAGAATCATTGACCTCATCCATAGACACTAAATTTGATGAGTTGTGTCAACTCATGACAACACTCCTCAAAGCCAAAGGACCGGAGGTGGTCTACTTATCCCTTCCGGAAGAACCGGAGGGTGCCAAGAAACGGGTTGGTGGTGAACCACTTAAAACTGCTTCCGCCGAACAATCCGCTAAGAAGGGTGCGGGTGATAAGGAAGAATATCACGCCGTTGAAGGCCGATATTCCCCTGATCCCCCCATCCATTTTCCTCATATAATCCCCAGAGGAGATCCACCTAAAATTGATGCATATTCTTTTCGTGAATGGCAATACTACATGGAGACTCACTTGAACTCTTCTTGTATAGATCTTTAGAGAATCACTCGGGACGGATACAAGCCATTTGATCCCAAGAATCTCACAAGAAGAGAGGTCGTAGATTGCCAACTCAACTACACCACCTTGTCCATCCTTCATCAAAGCGTGGGCGCCAACCACATGCCGCATCTTCAACACTTCTCCACGGCCAAAGAAACATGGGATGCTCTTGTCATCATGTTTGTTGGGAATGAGAGCATGCAAAGAAATCGATATGATGCCTTGACCAATGAGGCCGAAGGGTTCTTCATGCGTGATGGAGAAGATCATGTTGACATGTATCGAAGACTCAAAACTCTTGCCACCGCCTTCTCTAGTGCGGGTGCAACATATATTGATGATGCTTGGATCAAGAGGAAGTACATGATTGCCGTGATGCCGTTTGAGGGCACGGACTTGAAGAGCATTCAAGGAAGACATGATTTCTCCTCCATGACCTCAACTCAAGTGATGCAAGAATTGTGCTCCTACAAAGTGCAAACCAAGAATGCTCTTGACAACCGTGCTAGAGCCATTGGAATGCATCAAGGAGCATCCGTTGCTTTGAAGGCCAAGGTCTTGTCAAGAGAGGTTGAGAATGAAGAAGATGGAGAAGAGGCATTGCCTCCCTTGAAGGAACAAGACTATGATCCCGTCCTAAAGGATCTCATCGCCCTCACCGTGCAAAAGTTTTGGAGCAATCCTCCCAAGGGCAAGAAATTTGTTGAGGAAAAGACAAGGTCTCTCTATGGAAACGATGGAGCTCAAAAAGTGATGTCTTGTTTCAATTGCCAAGACAAGCATCACTTCATTGCGGAGTGCCCTTACGAGAATAGAGAACACCATAGTGGCAAGCTCATTCGCAAGGACAAGTCCAAGGTTGAATACAAGAAACCTCACTTCAAGAAGAAACCTTTCAACAAGAAATCCCCCACCAAGTTTGTGCTCTTGACTCAAGAGGAGTATGATTCCGGGAGTGATGAAGAAGAAGAAACAACAAGTGAAGTGGCCGCTCTAGCTATCGCTTCCACTCCATCTTCATCATCCCTCTTTGAATCCCCCAATGAAAATCTTCCTCAACGCGATGCCAAGTGCTTCATGGCTAAGGCCACAGAGGTATCACCTTCTCCTAACTCTAAGACCCCTAGTGAACTAGAACATATTGCTAGTCTTAGAGAAGAAGAGGAAAGGGCCTCCTTGGAACGTTTTATGTCTAACATGCAAGGGGAGACCAAGAAGTACTTTGAGCATCTCATGAGGCAATTGGGAGAGGCCCAAGAGGACCTTGAGAATAAAGGTGAGATTGACAGAAGGGATGCGGATGAAATTGCATCTCTCTCTATGACTCTTGAGGAAGAGCATGATGGTAGAGTTTCTCTAGAGGATGAACTTGAATCTATTGAATCAACCCATAATGAACTTGTCTCTAAAATCATTAAGGAACGTGATCTTGCTATTGCTAAATATAAAAAGGCTAAAAAGGATAAAGTCGAGTTTGGGGTTGGTCATGGTAAACTAACCGAGGAGTTTGAAAAGATAACCAATGCTCACAAAGCTTTGGAAAGCCAACACTCATCCCTCAAAGAGTTGCATGAACAACTTCAAACTCAACTTAATCAATCTAACCATCCTAGCACCTCTACTTCTTCTTGTGATCATGCAAATATTATTGAGGAAAATGCTAGGTTGAAGGATGAGCTCGCAAGGCTCAAGGGCAAAAGCACTCTAGTTGAGAAGGTTGTGTTAGCCACCCCACAAGTGGTTGCCCCTAGCCCTAATGCGGTCATTGCTAGAGCACAATTAAGTGATCCAAGGCAACAAGTGGGCAAGCAAGGGCTTGGCTATGTAGCCAAGAAGAAGAACAAGAAGAAGAAGAACAAGAAGAAGAACCAAAAGGGTGCTTCGGGTAGCATTGTCATTAGGAACAACACTACTCGTAGCACACCCGCACAAGCAAGCAATGTTGCCTCGAGTAGTGATGTCATGAGGGACACCACTACTTGTAGCACCTCCGCGGGAACTAACAATCCACACCATTTCTTATATGTTGATTATTATGGTGTTGTGCAAGCTAAATATGTTGGTCCTATTGAGGGTTTCGTTGACTACACTATTTGGGTCCCAAAGACCCTTGTTGCTAACATGAAGGGACCCATCTCGGGTCCTAACACTAGTCAATGATCTCTTGCAGGGCTATGCTTCCGGTGGGACTAAATGGATTCTCGATAGTGCGTGCACTAATCATATGACCGGAAGCAAAGAACTAGTGACGGAGTTGCGACCAAATGACATCCAAGCAACCGTCACTTATGGGGACTCGTCCAAGTCTAAGGTATCCGGGTTCGGCAAGGTTGTGGTGGCTCCCGATATAACTATCGTGAACGTCATGCTTGTCGAATCCCTTGGTTACAATTTACTTTCCGTACGCTCTCTTGGAAAGATGGGTTTTTCCGTCTTTTTCGATGGTGATATTGTGGTCCTTTTGAGGAGCAAGACTCTTGACGTCGCTCACGTGGGACATGTTGAAAATGAGTTGTTTGTGGTGGACTTTTCGAAGTCCACCAACTCTCAAGCAATGTGTCTTTTCGGGAAGGCGGACTTGGGATGGTTGTGGCATCGCCGCCTATCCCATGTCAACATGAGAACTTTGCAAAGTCTTCACAAAGGTGGCCTTATTGTTGGACTAAAAGAAAATGTTTCCTTTGCAAAGGATCGCGTTTGTAGGTCGTGCGTTGAAGGGAAGATGCATGACATCATGCACAAGGCCAAGACTATTATCTCATCAAAGAGGATCTTGGAGCTCCTCCATGTTTATCTCTTTGGTGCCGTGCCCGAGCCAAGTCTTGGCGGCAAGAAGTATTGCTTGGTGATTGTCGATGATTATTCAAGATACACTTGGGTTTATTTCTTCAAGTGAAAGAGTGAGACTCAACAAACCACCATCGACTTCTCCAACGAAGTGCAACGTCAACACAATGTGCAAATCATGGCTATTAGGAGTGATAATGGCTCGGAGTTCAAGAACTATACATTGAATGAATTTCTTAGTGAAGAAGGCATTCGTCATCAATACTCCGCCACTTACACTCCTCAACAAAATGGTGTTGCCGAAAGGAAGAATCACACTCTCTTGGATATGGCAAGGACCATGTTGGCGGAGTACTCTTCTCCCCAATATTTATGGGCCGAGGCCATATCCACCGCATGCCACTCCTCCAACCGCCTCTACATCCGCAAAGGCTTGGGCAAGACCCCATATGAGATCCTCACCGGCAACAAGCCCAACGTATCCTACTTCCGTGTATTCGGTTGTAAGTGCTTCTATTTGATCAAGGGTATTAGGTTGTCGAAATTTCAATCCAAAACTATTGAGGGTATTTTTGTTGGTTACGGTGTCGAATCTCACACTTATAGAGTCTATGACAAAGCCTCACGGATTGTCATAGAATCTTGTAGTGTGGTTTTCGAGGAAAATGACGGCTCCCAAGTGGCACAATTTCATGTTTCAAATGTAGATGTTGAAATGCCTCAAGAAGCCATAGGAAGGATGGGTGTGGGATTCTTCCGCCCCATCGAGGGACACCTTATGGCGACTCGAGAAGGACTATGCTCTACTCAAGTGGATCCCTCCTCTACATTAGAAGATCAAGCCAAGGAGCCAACTATTACACCTAACCAAGAACATATTCAAGACCCTCCTCTCATTGATCAAGTGACTCCGCAAGTCGTACCCACTCCTCTCACTAATGCGAGTCAAGATCAAGGCCAAGATCAACCATCCTCTTCATCCTCTCCTCAAGTTGAAGCTAGTGTTGAAGATATTGTTGATGATGGTGGTGATGATGATCAAGTCCAACTTGGTCAAGATGGGGACCCAAATGATCAAGATGATCAAGTGATCCCTCCTCGCAATAATAAGGAGATCGAAGCACGTCGCATCAAAAGAATAAGAAGAGCTTTGAAGCAAATTGATGCCCAAGACGACAAGGTCTTGGAGGATGTTCAAACTAGAAGATCTACAAGAAGGCAATTGGATCATTTTTGTGAGCATCAAGCTCATATCTCTATGGTGGAGCCTAAGAAAGTGTATGAAGCTCTTGAGGACTCCGATTGGGTTGAAGCTATGCATGATGAGCTCAATAACTTTGAGCGCAACAAAGTTTGGAGATTGGTTGAGAAGCCCAAGGATTTCCACAATGTTATTGGCACTAAGTGGATTTTCAAGAACAAGCAAGATGAGAATGACATTGTCATTAGGAACAAGGCAAGATTGGTTGCTCAAGGTTACACCCAAGTTGAAGGCATTGACTTTGATGAAACCTATGCACCCGTGGCTCGCTTTGAGTCCATCCGTATCCTCCTTGCTTATGCATCCTCACATAATTTCAAATTGCAACAAATGGATGTGAAAAGTGCTTTCTTGAATGGTCCACTAAAAGAGGAGGTATGTGTTAAGCAACCTCCGGGGTTCGAGAATCTCAACTTTCCTAACCACGTTTACAAACTTGACAAGGCTCTCTATGGTCTCAAACAAGCACCTCGTGCTTGGTATGAGCACCTTAGGGAGTTGTTAGATGATCGTGGTTTCGAAGTTGGGAAGATTGACCCCACTCTCTTCACCAAGAGAGTAAAGGGAGAGCTTTTCATATGCCAACTATATGTGGACGATATCATTTTTGGCTCAACTAACCAAGCTTTCAATAATGAGTTCTCTAAGCTTATGACTGACAGGTTCGAGATGTCCATGATGGGTGAGCTTAAATTCTTTCTTGGCTTTGAGATCAAGCAATTGGCTCGTGGGACTTTCATTTCTCAAGCCAAGTATACCCAAGATATGATCAAGAGGTTTAATTTCCAATATGCTAAGATCAATACATCTCCTATGCAAGTCAAGTGTCATCTCTCTCGTAATCCAAAAGGGAGTAAGGATGTGGACCAAAAGCTTTATCGTTCTATGATTGGTTCTTTGCTCTATCTTTGTGCATCTAGGCCCGATATCGTTTTGAGTGTACGTGTGTGTGCAAGGTATCAAGCGGCTCCTAATGATTGACATTTGATGGCGGTCCATAGGATCTTTCGTTATTTGGTTCATACCCTAAGATTTGGTTTGTGGTACCCAAAGGGGGCACAGTTTTCTCTCAATGGTTATACGGATTCCGATTGGGCGGGTGATCAAGATGATAGGAAGTAAACTTCTGGGGCTTGCCAATTTCTTGGTAGGTCCCTTGTAAGTTGGTCCTCGAAGAAGCAAAATTGCATATCTCTTTCCACCGCCGAAGCCGAGTATGTTGCCGCCGCAAGTGCATGCACTCAATTGTTATGGATGAGGCAAACTCTAAAGGAGTATGGAGTTAATTTGGATAAGGTGCCTCTTTTGTGTGACAATGAAAGTGCCATCAAAATTGCATACAATCTGGTGCAACATACAAGGACCAAACAGATTGAGATCCGCCACCACTTCATCCGTGATCACGTGGCAAGAGGAGACATTGCACTATCTTATGTGCCCACCAAGGACAATCTTGCGGATATTTTCACGAAGCCACTTGATGATGCAAGATTCTTATTCTTGAGGAATGAACTAAATGTGATTGATTCTAGGAGCTTGAATTGAGTATCTTGCACACACCCCTATAGATGAAACGTGTTTGAGCTTAGGTGTAGGCATGGACATAGGGGGAGTGTTATCCTAACACATTGGGTTCTCCCTCCCCCCGTTATGTCCATAGCAAAAAATTCATTGTGATCTCTCTTTTTCTAATGTTGAATTGTGAGCTTGAATGTTGAGTATTGGCAATGCCCCCAAGATATATCTTCGCGGTTGCATACCATAATCTCTTACATGGTGGCCTAGGCCACCAACCTCTTCGTTTCGAAGAGTTGGATCTTAGTTGGGTGTTACTTGTCATTTCATTGCATTTCTTGTGTTTTCCCGTCTAAGTGTTTCGTCCTAGGAAAATCCCACTCAATTGGTCTTTTGTTGGTTTGATTCTTGCTTTTGAGAAAGATAAGTACTAGTTTCAGTTTGTTGTTCTATCATAAGCCATTCTATCAAAAAGCCATTCTTTTCTAGCACTTGTGTCGTCCATTGAAAACTAGGAAATTTCGGATCAGAAGGCAGTCGGAATTTCCGGTCCAGTTTTGGACCGGAATATCCGGTTCAAGTATGAACCGGAATATCCGGTTCGGCGAAAATCATAAATACTGGAGCCCGACGGGGAGGTGGCAGTTCTTGCCCTTTTCCCCATCTGCTCCTCTCCACCCCAAAAACGCCGCCGCTTTGATTCTTGGCCTCCCGGGCCGGTTCCTCCGCGGGATCTTGAAGCTTTGGCCCGGATCTCGTTCCCCTCGTCCTTAGGAACGTTTCTACCCAAGCATCTTCCTCCATGGATTCCGGTAATGTTCAATCTCTTTGAATCTTGGTGCTATAACCCTACCAATCCATGGATTTGCGTTTTTGTTGGAAATGCTTGGTAGAACTTGTTCCTTAGAGGTCCCTTTGCATGCTAGATACGATAGATTAGATTCACATGTGTACGATCTACTTTTGAAGTCTAAGATCTAGATTAATTTTGTGTTGTTTCCGCACTACCGGAATATCCGGTCCACGACTGAACCGGAATATCCGGGTGACCGGAATATCCGGTTCAGTTTTGAACCAGAATATCCGGCTATGTCCAGTACTGATTGAGGACAGCCCAAAATTAATCTTTCCCAGATTTCTACCTAGATTGTTCCCTGGAATCTCCTCTATTGTTTTTATGCATGTTTGTTTCCGTTGCTTGACACTAGTGTACTCATCTTGTGCTATCCTTCTATTATCTTGTTTCACAGGTGGTGGTTCTGAGCGGCGCATTCCTAAGCGTCCCAAGCAGGTTTCTGTCAAAAACAAGAGGAAGGCTCGGCTCAACTATAAGACCGACATTCCTGTTCCGGAGTTCAATGTGCTCAGGCAGAAGGATGTCTACCTCGATCCTCGTATTGCAAATATTGATCCTCGGTTCTGGAATCTGGAGCAGTCCTACATCTATGCTGATATCTATTATGACTACCGTCACCCTATCCGTGTGATGCAGCCCTTTGACTTTGCTGCTCTCAAGGCGAAAGAGGAGTTTACTGATGCAGCTAGTATTGTTGAGCGGTTTGGACTTGTGAAGCTCATGGAGACCCAGCGCAACTACAACACCCAGCTAGTGATGCAGTTTATGTCCACTCTTCAGTGATGATATAGTGTGCCGTCTCAAGTGGATGTCTCGGACTACTGCTTGTGAGGCTTCCTTCGAGAGGTTTGCACGTCGTCTTGGATACACTTACCGCGCTCACCCTCCTCTTGGTCGCCGTGTCCATGAGGTTGATAGGCCTAGGAGGGAGGTGGCCATGGCTGAGTTGTATGCTCCTGGATTCACTATTGGGGGCCTTGAGGGACTTCTTCCCCTCTATGATCAGCTGGTTCGCATCTTCAGATCCTTCCTTGTGCCGAGTGGAGGTAACAATGATGCTCTCACCACTCCTTTATGCAACCTTCTGATTCTGGCTAAGGAGTGCATGGAGGAAGAGGACCCGTCTGTCTCTTATACTGTGGATGTGATGGACATCATCTATCACGAGCTATACTCTGCTATGATTGGTGGCTACACCATTCCCTATGCTCCATATATCATGATGCTCATCAAGCATGAGATGCGGAAGGAGTACACAGAGTTACCCATGGTTGATCACAAGGTCAAGAGGTTGTATATCAAGAGGAAGAAGAAGTCTGCTGCTGCTTCTCAGGATGCTCCTTTTGAGGGTGGTCCCTCTATGGGAGGCCCCTCTACTGGTTCTCAGTCTGCGCCCATTCCTGATATTAGCACTTTGCGCCATGTCAGGAAGCTCTCCTGGTTTCAGCGCAATGTGCTCTGCATGAAGGTGGACATCCACAAGGAGCAGTACAGGGCTTATCGCCGAGACACTGCCATGGCTAGCGCACAGAGTCAGATTCCGCACCACGTGAGTGGTGCTACTGGTGATGTACCTGCTCCTCTCACTGCTCAGTCTTACTCTGCTTGGTCTGCTGAGGATTGCACTCCCTGGGAGAGCATTGAGGAGGCTCTCCGTTCTACTCAGGCTACTACTTCTGGAGCTGGTGATGATGATGAGGAGGATGAGGACGAGGCGTCTGATGCTGAGCACGAGGCTGAGGGAGAGTCCGAGGAGTCTGCTGGCGAGTCTTCTGAGCACTCTGATGCTTAGACCGTGGTTGGGACGTTAGATTAGCTATTTCCCTCCTTTTTGGTGTCTCGATGCCAAAGGGGGAGAAGTAGCTATTAGACTACGGGTTTTGCATGGGTTCGGGCACAAGCGTATGCTTTTACCATTTCTTGAGAGCCTGTGTCCATTTAGTATTCGTTTTTCGTGAATTTTGCTCATTTATTGTCTCGTTAAAACTATGTGTGCTATGGTGTGTGAGACTATGCTGGTTATCTGGATATTATCGTGGATTATCTATGTTAGTGGTTTTATGGTTATCTATCTTATATGTTGAGGATATTATCTATTATTGTGCTTGGTTATTCTTGGATATATTATCTTCGCACAAGGTATATACTTCTATCTTACACTCAACATATTGGTGATATTGGTTCATTGACATGTTTGCTACTTGTTGGAAATTACTCCCCATACATCATTGCATCTTTTTGCATTTGAGGCAAACAAAAGATATGCATAGAGATAGGGGGAGACGTTTCCATCATGTTTCAAACATGTTCTTGTCAAGGTTTTACTGCAAATCTTAGTATTGTCATCTAACACCAAAAAGGGGGAGATTGAAAGTGCATTTCGTTTTCCCAGTGTTTTGTGTGTTAGTTAACAATACTAAGTACATTATTTATCGAGGTGTTTAGCGTGCAGGTGTTATAATTAACATCGGCATCGATCACCGAAAAGTCGGTGAAGATTGGCCTGAGAGTTTTGGGACAGAACCCAACCGGAATATTGGTAACCGGATTTTTCAGAGAGAGCCGGATATTCCGGGTGCTGATGAAGGTGCGCAAAAATGGCTAAGGACTGGAAGTTTTGCGCACTGGAGTCAACCGGATTATTCGAACCGGATTTTTCATATCGGACCGGATATTCCGGGTATTGATGAAGGAGCGCAAAAATGGCTAAGGACTAGAGGTTTTGCGTACTGGAGTCAACCGGATTATTCGGACCGGATTTTTCATATCGGACCGGATATTCCGGGTGCTGCAAAAAATGGCTAAGGACTGGAAATTTTGCGTACTGGAGTGGACCGGATTATTTGATCCGGATTTTTTCATCTCGAGCCGGATATTCCGGGTACTGTGCAAAAACGGCCAAGGACTGGAAGTTTGGCGTACTGGAGTGAGCCGGATTATTTGAACCGGATTATTCCGGAGGAGCCGGATAATCCGGTTCAGATCTGCGGGACTGCGTGAAGGAAGCTGACCGGATATTCCGGTCCAAACTTGAACCGGATATTCCGGTCTCCTTTTTCCTGCACAACGACTAGTTGTGAGGAGGGGCTATAAATACCCCTCCTCTTCTTCCCCAAGATCTAGTTCTTCCCCTTAGCATTTATGAGCATTTAAGAACTCACCAAATCTCTCATTACTCCCAATCACTCCACCCAATCTTGAAGATCTTTGGAGGATTGAAGGAGAAGGCCCTGATCTACATCTTCACTGAGCCGTTCTTCATTTCCCCCTCTCTAGCTTGAGGGATCTAGCCTAGGGTTTCCACTTGTGGAGAACCTAGGCATCTTGATACTTGTTGGTGATTCAAGAAGAGTTGGGAGCCCCAAATTTAGTTGTGGGTGTGTGCCCCAAGTTGTTTGTAAACGATTCGATCCCCGCCTCAAAGGGGTTCAATAGTGGAAGGTGAACTAGGCCTTTGTGGCGGAGTTCATCGGAGAATAGGGTGAGGCCTTAGTGGCGTTGAGTAGGCCTTTGTGGCGAGCTCACACCCCTCCAACGAGACGTACTCCCCTAAAAAGGAGGAACTCGGAAATACATCGTGTCTCCGTGTGCTTCCATCGGTTACCTCGTTCCTCCCTCTCTTTACTTACTCGTACTTGTTGCATTAATTGCTTGCCTTTTCATATAGGTAAATTCACCACTAGTTGCACTATCTAGATAATTTACCTTCTTGTCAAGCCTAAACTTAAAAAAAAAAATTGGTCGTAGCACCTATTCACCCCCCCCCCTCTAGGTGCCCATACTTTGCTTTCAGTAGTCCAGGGATGAACTTCTCACGCATCACTTCGGAGGAGGGCATGGTGGTGTAGACCCCTCCAGTGATGAATTTCCCTCCCGGCAGGGTGCCCGGGAGAGCTCCAGAACCCTCCCGGTCTCAGGATGACGATGACGGAGGCCTCGGGTGTTTATCGGGTAGAAGTGATATATCTCTAGATTTTTTGCCTCGGAGGCAATAAATAGGCGAAAGGGAAGAGGCCGTGGAGGCCTAGGGGCCCCACACCCCCTGGCGCGGCCAAGGGGGGACCGCGCCACCCTATGGTGTGCCCCCCCCCCCCGAGGCCCCCCTTCGGGTCTCTTCGGAACTTCGTGGAACCTCCCGGATTTCTAGGACTTCCGGACTTTGAATTTTCCAATTCCGAGAATATTTCCAAAATAACTTTTCTAAAACTAAAAACAGTAGAAAACAAGAACTGGTTCTGTGGCATCTTGTCGATAGGCTAGTCCGGAAAATCGAAAAAAAATAAAGTGTATAGTAAACATGTGGGAAATAATATGAAAACAACATGGAACATTAGAAATTAGGGATACGTTTACGACACATCCCCAAGATTAGTTCCTACTCGTCCTCGAGTAGGTAAACGATAAAAAAAAATCTAAGGTGACATGCTACCAACATAAACTTGATCATCAAAGTAATGTAAAAGCATATGTAAGATGACATCATAGAACTTAAACACAAACATGGTAAATAGAACTTTAATAATGAAGCATAGTAATCACCTTGCATCATGAGAAGTAACTCAAATAAAAGATCATGAATAACAATGTAAAGAAAGATATACGTTTGTTTCAAGTATAAAGAAAGCATGGCAAAGTGATATTTCGCTACTCCTTAGGAGTGGGGCAAAACATAAATGCCAGGACACCTTCAAAGTTCATGAGTAAGACTAGAACAAATAATTAGAGAACTAGCAATAACACACCATAAATCAATTAATAATGTTTCTGGGACAAATGCACATAAAACTCAGAATGGCAAAAATGCTCTCTCAACTGTGCATAAAGTTAGAAGATGGAGACTCGACATAAAAGTAAACGAAAGGCCCTTCGTAGAGGGAAGCATGGATCATTCATGTGCTAGAGATTTTATTTTATTAATAGAGGTACTAAAAGTTTGACACTCCTCCCATCCATCTTAAACAAACCATGGCTAACCGAATCCTCTGGTGCCCGCCAACAATCACATACCATGGAGGAGTGTCTATATTTTGGGAGATGTATGCTTATGTCAACGAATGGTAAACAGCAAAATACAGTACGTCACAGAGAACTAGACTTCACAAGAGCGGCTCCCATTGAAAGACGCAACTGGTGCAGAAGGTCATCCCTCTTTCTCTTTTTTTTACACAATTATGCTTTGACTGGTAAATCAGGGGCAAAAATAGTGAAGAGAATTTGTTTGTATTGATTTGGGGCTGGGCACCCCGCTGCCAGCTTTTCTATCAACTGATGAATCCACTAGTCCAGGATTTGAAAGTCCAATCAACAAGTGAGATTTAGATTCTCTACTTACGTCCTCATGAGCTAAAACATGAACACAAAACAATAGTAATTTTGAAAGTTTTAAAGGTAACACATGAGCAATTTACTTTGGAGTGGCGGTTAAATACCACATGTAGGTAGGTATGGTGGACATATTTGGCATACTTTGGTTTTGGGGAGTTGGATTGCACGAGTAGAGCTCATACTCAGTACATGTGGAGGCTAGCAGAAGACTGGGAGCGAGAAATCAAGAGAGCAATCATGGCCATAATCACGCATAGCGAGATAAACATCATTAATGAAAGCATGAGTGGTACCACAAGTTCAAAAACTAAATGATCATAGAGTCTATTAGTGACTGGTTCGTAGTCATAAACAGTGTGAGCATGCACCAAGTCAACCAAATAAAACATTTAAAGGAGAATACCGCAAATTTATGCTTCAATATGACAAGAACAACTCATGATTCTTTCAATGGCACATTAAACACTCTCAACTATTTGAGGCTAATCATTCTACTCAATAACCAGAAGGCTTTAAAACTAAAATAAAATCTATCATGATATGAAAAAGTTCCAGCCACAGTCTATACAAGCTTCTACTTGCACTGTTAAAAATTCTACTTCAAGCAGCAGTGTCTTTTCCCAACAAGCACCAAACAAAATATGTTTTAACAAAAATGTTCTACATGCTATAGCAAGCAAACATGATAGTACTCACATAACACTACTAAAAATAACTGCCCTGAATAAGAGATGCAATGAAAACAAGAGCTGAACAGGAATTTACGCAGTAACTATAAGAAAAAATAAGAATACTAGCATAGTAAGTATTCAAATGAAAAAGTGGGGCGTATCTCTCTCCTAAACAAGGATTCTAGGTCACATGATATTATTGCAGCAAGGAAAACAAAGGAAAACAAAAAGAAAACAAAAGAAAACAGAATAAAAACAAATAGACGCTCTAAGAAAACTTCATATGATGTGACCGTATAAAAATATAGCCTCACGAGAAGTGACCTGGTAGATAATTGATGAAGAAGGGGATGCCTTGGGCATATCCAAGCTTAGATGCTTGATTCTTCTAAAATTATGCTTGGATGAACCACGGGGGCATCCCCAAGCTTTGACCTTGCACTCTTCTTGATCAAATATATCACCTCTTCTCTTGACACTTGAAAACTTCCTTCACACCATACTCAAACAGTAATTCATTTAGAGGGTTAGTGCAACAAATAAAAATCCATGGGTTATGTATGGAACAAGTGTTATTGATACTTTTAAACGTTAGCTACTACCTCTCATGTTTCGTGAAGCAAAGAAATCCACTTGACATCGCAAAAGAGCCAATGCAAGAAAAATGGCAGAATCTGTCAAAACCAGAACAGTCTGTAAATACGAAACTATTCGAGGCACTTAAATTGGTTAAATCAAAAAACCCAGAGAATGGAAAAGTTGCGGAATTAGCCCAGGAATAAGCAAAAAAATTCAGGTCATTCTGATCTTCCAGGATTTTATACGATTTTTTACGATGGACAGCAGAAATATGTTTTCTGCGCAAAAATCCAAAACCCAACTACAACTCTCGTCAGAAACTTTACTTGGCACTACTAAAACATGAAAAGAAAGATACAAAGGAGTTAATCCGAAGAAGTGTTTTTCTTTAACCCCTTGAGTCAAAATAAAACAGAGAAAAACAAAGCAAAAATAAAACCATGGGTTATCTCCCAAGAAGTGCTTTTCTTTAACGCCTTTTAGCTAGGCCCAGAAAAATGGAATCGAGCATTTTCAAGTGAAGAAGCATCCAAATTGTAACTTGTTCGGATAAATGAATCAAGAGGCAACTTCATTCTCTTTCTAGGAAAGTGTTCCATAGCTTTCTTGAGTTGGAACTAAAATTCAATATTTCCCTCTTTCATATCAATAGTAGCACCAACAGTTCTAAGAAAAGGTCTTCCCAAAACAATTGGACAAGAAGCATTGCATTCAATATTCAAGACAGTAAAATCAACGGGGAAAAGATTATTATTAACCGTGATAATAACATCATCAAATCTCCCCAAAGGTTTCTTTCTAACATTATCAATAAGACGAATATCCAAATAACAAGGTTTCAACAGTGGTAAATCAAGAATATCATAGAGTTTCTTGGGCATAACAGAGATACTAGCACCGAGATCACATAGAGCATTGAAATCAAAATCATTCATTTTCATTTTAATAATAGGTTCCCTACCATCATCTAGCTTCCTAGGGATAGAGGCTTCACATCTTAATTCATCCTCTCTAATTTTCATGAGAGCATTTGTAATATATTTTGTGAAAGCCATGTTCATAGAACTAGCATTAGGACAACCAACAAGCTTTTGTAAGAACTTAATCACTTCACTTATGTTGCAATCATAAAAGTTAAGATCATTTTTAGAAAAGGTAATGGGACTATTATCTCTCATGTTTCTAAAAATTTCAGCACTTCCATTAGGAATATTTTTAGCAGTTTCAGGAAATTTTGCATTTTTAATATCAGAAGTGGGAGTGTTTTCAACACCAATTACTTTAACATTGATAGTATAAGGTTATATAGCATGAGAAGCTCCAGTTTTACTATTGGTGGTAATTGTGCAAACATTAGCTATACTATTCTTTCTAGCTATTTCATCTTGTTTTTCCCATCTAGCATGCAATTCAGCTAACATTCTGACATTATCATCAATTCGAATTTGGATGGAATTTAAATTTTTACTTTCCTTAACATCATGAGGCATGAACTTTAGTTTCAGAAAGTCAACATCAAGAGCAAGGCTATCAACTTTAGAAGCAAGAACATCAATTTTGCCAAATTTTTCCTCAACAGATTTATTGAAAGAAGTTTGTGTACTAATAAAATTCTTAAGCATGTTCTCAAGATCATAGGATACAATTTTGTTTCTGTTATAGGAGTTACCATAAGAATTTCTATTATTAGGAGGATATGGCCTATAATTGTTGCTACCAAAATTATTTCAATAAGCATTGTTGTTGAAATTATTATTTTTAATGCAGTTCACATCAACATGCTCTTCTTGGGCAACCAAAGAGGCTAAGGGAACTGTCACGACCCCGGACCCAGAGATATACATACTGTTATGTGCTCCTAGCCATGGACTCACAAGGGCTTCGGGGTTACCAGCCCCGGCCGCAACAAACAACGGCAGGCAGACTGGATTCATCGGCACGTAGTCCGGATCCCCAGTCTACTACTCCTTGTACCCATGCTAGTCATAACCAACTATGCACATCAAAGCGTCCACGAATCGAATGAAACTGAAGGAAACGGGACCAAAGCTATACAGAGATGCTATGTGTCCAGAAAGTGCAACAACAATCGAGGGTTACTGGGGTTACCTCGCCCCAGGCCGATCAAATCGACAGGCGGGCTCGGACATGGATCATCGGCTCCACAACCCCTCGACTGCGACAACTATGCAGACATAGCCAAAACTGTATAACAATGAGCTCTAAACCAACAACCGATCAAAGCAGTACTCTAAACATGAAACTTGTATTAACATAATCTACTAGAGTATAGCTTACAAGCAGAGGTCACACGACCCAACATTACATCAGACAACGGAAGGCAAATTATGTTGCTAATCAACAAGAACCAAAAAGGCCTAAGAGGCCGCAACATAAGGCGACGTCCCAGCCCATAGATTCCAGGCTGCTACCTGGGAACCCCGAACTACTCGTCGATGTCCACGTTGAAACACCACCGAAGAAAGATCTTCACCTGAACCAAAATTAAGCAAACCTGAGTACGGGAGGTACTCAACAAGACTTAGTTAACCTATTATATATCTGCTAACTTCAGAAAGGGTTTTATGAAGGTTGTTTTGCGTAAAGCAGTATTTGTTTTTCAAATCGAGGAGGAATAGCACGTCTCAAGGAATGTTTTCAAAACAGATGAGAAACTCAACTACTGTAATCATTATCTTTTTATCCACCAACATCATTTACCAGAAACTCACATGCTGCAAGGATCACCCCTCCCGGCATCTCCGGGGAGGCACCCTTCATCTACTGCCTCCATGCCTTGTCAACATCTTTTACGTCACGTTTAAGTTATCTATGACCTCGTGGCTTTCACCAAGTTGTCCTTAACCGTGGACACGACTTTCCAAAAGATTTATCCCTGCAGGGTGGTACACTTTACCCACACGTACCATCCGACTCTTAACGCCACATGTACGCTCATCCATGGAGCGCGGCAGAGGGTGGTTGGCCACGACCTTTACCTTGTCGAGCCCTATCCATGAGTCAACCCAAACAGGGCCACCCCGTCAACAGGGAGTTGGCCACCTCCTGACGGCACCTGTTCTGTGAGTCGGGAACAAGATCCGTGTACGTCCATCACTTGTCCCGGTCACGCCCTAAACACCTCCAAAAGGTTTTTGACTCACACGCAGATGGAAATCCCAAACTACGTGACTCACGGATAGAACCAAACAAGTTAGTTAGTCGAGCGCGGTCTGTTTCCGGATGGCACCCACCGGGTTCGGGGCCGGGTCGGCGCCCCCCATACCCGCCCCATTTAACTTGTCGGGTCTCATTTTTTACCAGACCCACGACCCGGTCGGGTTCGGGGCCCCAACGGGTACCCATTTAATGAGCGAAACCGCCACATGTGGGGAATAAAACAATGAAATATTGGGATGAGGTTGGTGGAAATAGACACACGTGTACATGTGTTATCTCCGGGACTCTAGATTCGAACGCATTCATGTGATGTGTGAGGTTTGTGGTCCATAACTCATGGACGTGTGGTTAGGCATAGGATCATTAGGGATATGATTAGGACTTAGAGCGGGTATGCGGGTATGCGGGTACGGATTTTCCACCCCCATACCCGCCCCATTAGACCTGGCGGGTCAAATATTTTACCAAACCCTCCCCATTTAAGGCGGGTACCCATCGGGTTTGCGGGTTTCGGGGCCCCATTGCCATCCGTAGGTCTGTTAGGCCTCGCGTGTGGTTGCACGCTCAGTCTTGGTTTCCACGGCGAGACCTTACTCCTAGGGTTGGCAAGTACGGGACCAAGAACCACTTCCCAAGTGGCCTCCCGTCCTCGCCTTAGTCAAGTTAACCACACAGCGCTCATCTCACCACGTCATCATATCATACTAGGTTATCGTAGCTCTGATTCATCAACCGGATGGAGCAGAGGTAACAAACATGTAAAGCTAAGCGAAGCAGATATGAGGCTCTGGCGATGCGCACAAGCAAATCTATGGCGGCTAGGAGCAGTGGATCAGGATATTGAGGCAATGCAGTATATAGGTGGACTATGTCTACTAGCATCAAATAGTTTGGAATCGAATGCAACGTACGAGATCAAATGTTGTTCGAAAGCATATATGAACAGATAAGAGGTTATGCTTGCCTTGGTTATAAGAAAACCAGATAAAGATCTTCAGGGATATGTGCTTGACTTGTCGATTAAGATCAAGTATTCGTCATTGGACTGCTGGCCTTCTCTTCGGAGTCACGTTCTACCGAGGGGGGACAAACACCGAAAAGAGGAACAACAATCAACACATGGCATCGATGCAATGCGCAATATGTATGCATGAGCAGGTTAATGCACTGAAATAAAGTCCTAAACATGTTCGATGGGTTGCTAGGGTTGGTATGTCAGTTAAGAAGTTTTACTGAAATTTGCCCGAAATAGACCCCGGAGGGGCAATTCGGACGATTCGGTAAGTGAGTATAAGTTAAAGTGCTCAAATGAGGTTGAAAACATCATAACTAGGTTGCATTTGTCATTTTGAGCATTTTGGTATATAACTTTTAATTTTCTAATTTTAGTGAATAAAAACTTATTTTTCTATTTTTAATTGAATAAACAATATTCAATAATGTCCAAAAATGAAATGTGTCAAACATGTATGGAAGTGACATTTTTGGGTTCCAAATAATTTTCTGAACACTTACATGCTTTCATTTTATTTTTCTGAGTAACAGATTAAAGGATATTAATTAACCAAATTTAATCATTTTTCTGGAAATAAGAAAAACAGGAATTATGAGGTCACTGTGACCTCACTGTGACATCACACTCCTCTATTCTTCACAGATGATCTCCAAATCGAACGAATTCGTGTGCAAAATGGAAATCGAAATATACCACAAGGTGGAGGAGGTTGAGGGGAACAGTTTGGTGGCGGTGCCGCTTCCGGGTGGCTGCCGGAATTGCGCCGGCGAGCGACGGCGCGGCGGCGGCCATGGATGCCCGTCGGACGCAAGGTTCCGGAGGGGGTGGGAGGAGTTGGAGGGGTCCGGGAGGACCGCAATCTCACCCTGGAGCTGATGGGACGGACGACGGGGCCGGAGGAGCGACGGTGGCGCCGGAATTAGCGAGGGCGTCCGCAGGCCGGAGATGAGGTAGCCGCCCCGATTCCGTCGACATGGGGCATCTCTCCTCCTGTACCTGCTCGGGGGGAAGGAGTGAACGATGGCGGAGCTCGTGGCACCCTCAATTTGTCGAGCCGTGGCCGGGAACGACGGCGGCAAGCGGCGGCCGGCCGGTTAGGGTTAGGTAGGGTTCGGGTTCTTCCGGCGGAGCAGGGAACGTGAGGGAGAGCAGAGGAAAGAGCAGGAGGAAGGGAAGGAGGGCACGACTTCGGGGAGGGGGTCATCCGTGCGACAAGGCGGTAGCAGCTGCGTGGCAGCAGCTCTCCGGTGAGCTGTCTGCTTCACTTGGGAGGAAGAAGACAAAGGACGAATTCGGGAAACCCCCCGAAAGAAAAAGAAACTGCAGAAAGGTCCTTCTTTTAAATAAACAGGACAGAAAACATAGATTTTGGGGGCCTTTTTGCAAAGTAAAAATTTGGCAAAAATACTTTTTGAAAAGCTCACAAAATTTCCAACAAAACCATGTTTTGCTTTGGTGTGTTTGAAATATTTTTCAATACAAAATTTTGGAAACCATAATAAGTACTTTTTGGGGGATTTTCTGAAACCGTTTTAAATTCCAAAATTTAAAATTGGTTCAAACATGATTTAAATTTTTGTTTGATGCATGTATGAGATGAACACACACCACACACCCTAATGTAGCAAACTTGGGATGTTACAAATCTACCCCCCTTACAAGAATCTCGTCCCGAGATTCCTGAAGGAGAAAGAAAGAAGGAACACCGGTTTTGAACGATCTTCTTGAACCTTACGGTTCTTTTCTCGAAGAGGTTGATCCGTAGCATCTTGAAGTATTG